>VDFB02105785.1:471522713-471975430 GCA_007258455.2 Sequoia sempervirens
TGGAATGGTAAGAAGCATAATGTCTCTCATTTTAGAATTTTTGGGTGTGTTGCTTATTCTCTTGTGTCGTCTGAATTAAGAAGAAAATTAGATGATAAGAGTGAAAAATGTATTTTTATTGGTTATGATGAGCAATCAAAAGCTTACCGGTTGTACAATCCAATTATAAAGAAATTAATCATTACTAGAGATGTTGAATTGAAGGAAGAAGAATAATGTGATTCCAATGAAAAAAGAGTCTCAAGTGGAGCACCTATACATGATAGTGAGGAGGAACCAAGAGAAAAAGATGGTCAAATGCCACCAAGTACTCCACCAAGAAATATTGTGCAAGGTATATCATCCTCCCATCCAAATCCTTCTAATTCAAATTCAAATTTAAGTGATGAATCAAATCCAATAGTTGCTTTATTAAGAAAAAGGTGCAAAGAAAATATAAAAAAAAGATTAAAAGAAATATATGATAAAGGAGATGAAATTGTGAATTCAAATTTTGTTTTATTTGTTAGTGATCCTGTTTATTTTGAAGAAGCGGTAAAAGATGATAATTGGATTAAGGCAATGGATGAAGAAATAGATTCTATTGAAAGAAATAAAATATTGGAGATAGTAGATTTACTTAAGGGTAAAGATTGCATAGGATTTAAATGGGTCTATAAAACTAAATTTAATGTTGAAGGCCAAAGTGTAAAACATAAAGCAAGATTAGTTGCAAAAAGGTTTTCACAACAATATGGGATTGACTATAATGAAACTTTTACTCTAGTTGCAAGGGTAGACACAATTAGAACTGTTTTAGCAGTAGCTGCACATAATAATTGGAATGTTTTTCAGATGGATGTAAAATCAACTTTCTTAAATAGTTTTCTTGATGAAGAGGTTTATGTTTTACAACCCCCTAGTTATGAAGTTCATGGTCATGAAAATAAGATTTATAAATTAAAAAAGACACTTTATGGATTGAAACAGGCACACAAGGCTTGGTATAGTAGAATTAATTCATATTTGATAAGTAATGGATTCAGAAGAAGCAATAGTGAGCCTACTTTGTATATAAAGACTAATGATGAAGGTCAAACTTTGATTGTGTGTTTGTATGTTGATGATTTTATTTTCACTAGAAATTTGTTTGTGGACATGTTTAAGTCATATTTGATGAAAGAGTTTGAAATGAAAAATTTGGGTTTGATGAGATACTTTTTGGGTATTGAAGTTGTTCAAACAAATAAGGGCATTTTTATTTGTCAGTCCAAATATTCCAAGGATGTATTAAGAAGATTTAAAATGTTGAATTATAATCCTGCACCACTCCAGTTCTCACAGGAACAAAATTGAGCAAAGAGGATAAGGAGTCAAATGTTTATCCAACCATATTTAAAAAGCTTGTTGGTAGTTTAATGTATCTTACAGCTACAAGGCCTGATATTATGTATGGTGTAAGTTTGATTGCAAGGTTCATGGATTCACCTCAGAATTCTCACTAGAAAGTTGGGAAGAGAATACTCAGATATGTTGCAGGAACAATAGGATATGGAATTCTATATTCCAAAACTAACAATTTTGATTTGATTGGTTATAATGATAGTGTTTTTGCAGGTAGCATAGATGACATGAAAAGTACATCAAGACATATATTTCATATTGGATCGGGAGGTTTCTCATGGGAATCACAGAAGCAACCTATAGTGACAATTTCTTAAGCCGAAGCAGAATATGTAGCCGCAACTGTTGCGGCATGTCAAGCAATTTGGATGGGTCAAATTTTGTTAGATTTGTTGCATAATCAAAATGAACCAACACCAATCCTTTGTGATAACAAGTTATCCATTGCATTGTCCAAAAATCATGTATTTCACAAAAGGAGCAAGCATATTGATACGAGGTACCATTTCATTAGAGAATTGGTCAACAATGGAGAAATCTATCTTGAATTTTGTAAATCTAAAGATCAGTTGGCAGACATTTTTACCAAGGCATTTCCAAAGGATAGCTTTGAATATCTATGACAAAATTTGGGAGTTGTTGATGGTTGAAATTAAGGGGGAGTGTTGGAAGGAAACTTCTAATTTCTCCCACTGTTGTTTCCATGATTTGTGGTTTCCAGCAGTTTCCCTATTTTTTCTTAAAATCACCACAATCAATCTATTGTGTTGATTGCTACATAATTTGTTGTTTGATTTGAAGTTTCTATTGTTGGTCATTTTCGATAGTTTGTTTGCTTCTTTATAAACCAGTTGTTGTAGCCATTTTGCATTGATCAAAATAATGAAAATATAGTTTCTATGTCTCCTACTGTAGCATTTAAGTTCTTTTTATTTTTTCTTTGCTCTTTCTATCATTTCAAAATACTATGTCTACATTTATAAAATAAAATAAAATGCACTTTGGTGAGGCACTAGAGATCATCATGTTATTTTCTACGTATATATTGTTATTAAAATTATCTAAATTAGTGTCGAATTTGTAATTTGTAGTCAATATTTATATGGAATTCTATATATAATTGATGGAAATTCACTCGCTCTTTAAATATTTTCTATGAAAATAATTTAGCCCTGAAATCATAGAGTCATCCCTATATATATAATCAAGCAACCACATCTAATGTTGTAAAATTGTATGACATAGTTCTTGCTATTCAGAAAATTGCAAATGAAATGAATTTTCTAGATGCTTGGATAGTAAGAGATCCATGTTTTCCAACAACTTATCCATTAACCAACATTATCTACAATGACGATAGCCCCTCATGAGTTATTATTGTGTAAATATCTTTCCTTACAGTCCATAGTAGTTCATTTCGTTACATTTCAGAGACTAAGTTGTAACACACATGATTTCTACTCTTTTTAGAAATCTAACAAATAGGGGTATCACTGGCAGCATCCCTTCAAATTTTTCAAACTTAACAACATTAACTCAATTGGAAAATTTAGCCAAATTATATTATGTTGAATGATTTTTTATGTTAGAAGTGACCATAGTAAGTATTAGAGGTGACTATTCATTTTTTGTTGTTTGTTTTAGTTGTTAGGAAGCAATGATTTTACAGGTTCTATTCCAGACCTTAGTTCATTAAAGAACCTTACAATATTGTAAGATAATATTATTACATTGTATAATACTATAAGAGATCAATGACTCTCAATGACATTATTATTATGATTATGAAGATATACTTATTGTAGGTTTTGTGAAGGTTGATCTTTAACCTCATTTTTTGGGTATATTGAAGGAAAATACAAAACAATCCACTGATAGGAGATATTCTAAGCTCATTAGAGGAGCTTACCCTATTGAAAGAAATATACGTTTACTTATACTTTTATCTTTTTTCATAACATTTTTTAGTTATGGTTATAGGAATTAATTTCTACAACCACCAAACTGCAATTAATGCTTAGTCTAGAAACATTGACAAAAGAAGAGTCCAGAAGGGAAGACCAACAAAGGATTTTTCACATGTATTGAATAAATTATAGACAATTCTAAACTCCTCTTTAAAAGAGGCATTATGCAATGGGTTTGAGCATCGGTGGAAAGATGGATGTATGAAGGCAAGCATGAGCATCGACAACTCTATATTATTCAATATTTTAATCAAACTTTGTTCTATTTTAATGTTTTCTCCTATGTTGTATGATTTTTGTGTTGTTATCCATGTCCATCCACTCCAACAGAGTGGTATCAAAGCAGGACGATGAGGGCAGAGCAAGTTTGAATGAACTGTTTGTGTTGATTGTAGATAGCTTGGAGCTATGAGAGGAATGTAGATTATGAAGCAAGTTGCAAAGAAATCGAGCCATCAAATGTATGTCAGCTATAGAAATCATAGATTGTAGAATAATATTGTCACTACCTAAAAAATGCAGTTGATTTGAAGAAGTTTTCAATCACCAAAAACAAATCATTGGAGACAGGTCATAGCCAAGAGGATTAGTTTGTAGCCAAGGAGTATATGAGGTGAAGTCATAGCTATTTTGTTTTTATTGTGATTTATGCAAGAAAACATCATTGGTCAAAAACAAGTGAAGATTGTAGGAAAAAAGAGATCGTTTTTTTTTTAAATGGAGTAGACCACTATTTTATGGAGGAGTTTGTTGCAATATAACTATGTAAGTTTTTGTTCATGTTTTGAAAGGAGATTGTTGTAGAAAGGATTTTTTAGAATCACAAATTTATGAAGATTCAGATGTTGTTTGAAGTTTCCAAAGTCTAGAATCGCTAAAAAGAGATGCCAATTGAAGATGTTGATAGTTTGAAGGAATCTCCCAGTTGTTGTTGTTGTTGAGGAGAGTCTACCACCCAAAAAGGAAGCTTCTAGTGTTCAAGTTGCAGATTGCATAAGATTTTTCATGAGGAGGTTGCCCAAATAAGATCATTGGAAACTAGAGAGGATACTCAGAGGAGAAAGTTTTTCTTGTAGCCACCATAATTTAAAGGGGAGTCCATAATCATAAATATTGAAAAGGTATATATGGATGGTTAATAAAAGTTATTGTATCTTTAGACAGTAAAATGTGGAGTTAAAATGATGAAAACTATAGAAAGAGTTACATAATTAAAAATTATTGTTATCAAAAGTCAGTTAATGTCATGTTCAAGAAGTATTATGTATCTCTAAGAAATTGTAAGAGGTTGTTAAAAGTCCTGATTTGTAAAGCTCGAAAAAAGGTTGAATTGTGAAGGCAATTTGAAGGTGGAGGAATCAAGTATTGCAGAATCAAAGAAGGTTAATCAAGTATATAAGGTAAGTTGAAATTATTAATTTTTCAATGGGAAAAGATGATAGAATAAAGAAAGAGAAAACAAATAATTTAGAAGAAGAATTAATAAAGGTGAAGAAAGAAAATACAAGTTTAAAATGTGAAAAGGATCTTTTAGAAAAAGAATTGGAAAAATTAAGAAAAGAAATAGGAGTAGAAAAATGTAAAATTTTAAAATAAATTAATGAAATTACATAGAGGCAATTTAAGAGCTAGAGGATAGGTTAATGTTTGTGGAAGAAGTACATATTTGGAAAATGAAGGAATCATGCAAACTTGAAGAAAAGAACAAAGAGCTTGAAGAAAAGTTAAAATTGTTTGATGAGATTAATAAAAGAAATGAAGAACTAGAACAAAGAGGGAAGTTGATTGATGATTTAAATGAGAAGCTAAAGACGTTTGATGAATTTCAAAAAAATATTGATGATTTGGAAGAGAAAATAAGGAAATTAGAAGAAGAAAATAGTTTGTACACAAATGAAATATCAAGATTGAATGAAGAGAATGAATGTTTGAAAGCAAAGAAATCGACATGTGATGTTTTATGTGGCACAAAATATTTGGTTGGTTCAATTGATGAATCAAGTGGTTTATGTAATGTTGCTCAAGTTGTTCAGGATGAAGAATGTAAAGATGAAGTCGATAATGTGACCGATTCAACAAATCATATTAATAAGAATAATGTTGGTTTGAAAATCATGAAGAGAATGGGATATAAAGGTTGAGGATTAGGTAAGCATGAGCATGGAATGAAAGAGCCAATTGAACCAATTATGAGGTCAAAATATGAAGGCCTTGGATATGTGAGACGTAAAGGAAATGTTCCAGGTTCAACAAAATTTGTTCGAGAAATGCATTGTATTCAATGTTCACATTGTAACAGAAAAGGGAATATAAAATATACATGTTGGGATCTACATCCATATAGAATTTGTGGTTTAAGAAATCATTCAAAGAAAATGTGTTGGCAAAGAGAGAACACAAAGGAAGCATACAAATGGATTGTGGATGGACTTTTGGATCAAATTGGCAAAAGATTATGGGCATGATAGAAAAATTGTTCAGGTATAAATGCTCATATGTAAAAGTTGATAGAAATCATGGAAAGTTTGAAGACACAACAAATAATTTTGGCAAGACATCTTCAGATGGAAAGTTTGCAAGAAGTTCAAGATTGAAGTTTCAAAAAACAAAGTTTTGAGAGACTATCGCAGTAGTTGGAAAAAGACAAAGGCATCATCAGGCATGAAGATCACTAAAATGGAAAAGAAAGGATTTGAGAAGTCTAAAGACTTGGTTGTAACCACAAGAAAAAGAAGAGAAAGAATGACCAAGTCAATGAAAAATGAACAAGAAAAGAATTAGAGAATGCCACAGTATTTTTACTAAGACAAGAGAATGACATTAGAATTGAGAGTTGTTTGAAGCTATGGAAGAAAAGAATTTGAGGAAGTGCATGGATCTAAAGCGGAATGTGACATCCACCACCAGATAAATTAAAGGCTATGTGGACTATCGCATATTAAGAAGACAAGGAGATCAGTTGGGGATCCTATCACCATTTGTGATAGACATTAGGAGATTTTGGAGATGATCTTGTCACCATTTGTGACAGATATCAAGAGCCAAGTTAAGGATGAGATCTTGTCACCATTTGTGACAAATGTAAGTTGAAACATCATCAAATTGGCATCAAGGAAGTGTATAGATCAAAGAATTGTTGCTAAAAATAGAAGATAAAAATAAAATTGCAAAGAACAATGTTTTATTGACACAATTAATGATTGTAAATGGGTACCTAACAAGGCTTTAGGTTAGGACCCATCTATACTAGATCATGTCATTTATATCTAGATAATTTGGTTTATCATAGAAATTAAGGGGGAGAATTGTAGGAATTAATTTATACGACAATCAAACTGCAATTAATGTTTAGTCAAGAAACATCAACAAAAGAAGAGTCCAGAAGGGAAGACCAATGAACGATTTTTCACATGTCTTGAATACGTTCTAGATAGTTCTAAACTCCTCTTTAAAAGAGGCATTATGCAATGGGTCTGAGCATCGATGGCAAGATGGATGTATGAAGGCAGGCATGAGCATCGACAACTTTGTATTATTCAAGATATTAATCAAACTTTGTTATGTTTTAATGTTTTCTCTTGTGTTGTATAATTTTTGTGGTTATCCATGTCCATCCACACCAACAACAGTTTTATTTCTCTTTAAAATAACAAAATAATGTAATATAATGCTTAGATTGCCCAATATAATAGGTAAACATAACCTTTATTCTTACCTATTCTTAATTAGTACCTTTTATTTTATTTAGATATTTTCAGAACAACAAATTAAATAGAGCAATGCCACCTGATTTAATTAAATCTGCTTTAAATTTTTGGTATGAGAAGATGGACTTTCTTTGTTTAATGCCATTGCCACCTTATATTTTGAAAGGAAATTTGTAGAAAGATTTTTGGGGAAAAAAAAATTATCCATGAAATCTTTGCCATGCAGATTTTCTCCCCAAATTAGTTTCCATTTAGCTCCTCAAAGCAATTTTCCAGGGGGCAGTAAAAATCACAAAGCAAAAAGTTGGATTATAGGACCTTCTATTGGTTGTTTAGTCCTATTTATTGTTATGATTTTTATACTTGTATGGAGAAACAAACATAGACAACAAACTCGCACCAAAAATGTTCCTATAATTCCCCCTCAACATTCATGTACAAGTGTTTTTGAAATTCCTACAAAATGAAAAAAGTCATTCAAAACCAACAAATATTGTTTTAATCTTTTGTTTATTGTCAGAAAAAAAGATTGTTCTAAAACTTTTTGTAAACAAATGAAGATGGCCAAAATGAATATCATAAATTGGCAATAGAATACAGTGAGGAAGATATTAAAGTAGCTACAAATAAGTATTCCACAATAATTGGAAAGGGAGGATTTGGATATGTATTTTATGGCAAACTTTCAGGATATGATGTTGCAGTCAAAATACTTTCATCAAATTCAAGCCAAGGGAAACAATTTTTTTGAAATGAGGTCGCATTTTTCCACAAATATTGAACATATCATACAAATTATTATTTTTATTTTATTTTTTAAATATCAACCTAAATTCCCTATTTAACATATGATACTTGTGTTCTTCTTGGATCTAGGCGACCCTCCTTCCAAGTATATACCATAAGAACCTTGTAAATCTTGTTGGGTATTGCAAACAATCCATGCTAGCCTTGGTATACGAGTATATGCACTATGGAACACTAAAGGACCATTTATATGGTATTTATTTATTTTATTTTACTGTAAACAAAATTAAAGGAATATGAATTTTGGTTTTAAGAGATTTAGCCTAATATTATATTTACAGGGATGGCTAAATTGGAGAACCCACTTGATTGGAAAACTAGGCTTAACATTTCTCTTCAAGTGGCCAAAGGTAATTTTTCCCAAAATATCAATTGACTTCAATTGTGAAATGGTTTTTCTATGATAAAATTTAGTACATATTACAATATTTCACATGCTTTTCAGGTTTACTATATCTGCATTAGTGTTGTAATCCTCCAATAATACATAGAGATATAAAGTGCACTAACATACTTTTGGATAGAAAAATGTCTTCCAAGGTTGTTGACTTTGGTCTATCAAAGTTGCTTGTAAAATCTAAGAGCTATACAACGACAAATGTCAAGGGTGTCAAAACTTCTAATGCTCTGATACGATGTCAAAATTTTGTATGCATAGAAATCACACAGAGATGTTGCTATGTTTCCCCAAAAACAAAGGAATACAAATGTGGAATAAACAAAACAACATGAGACAAATATGGGCATGTAATATTTTCCTTTTTATATTAACTATGCTAGAAATGGAAATGCATTAAAGGATTAAATATAAACTACTAAAAGAAAACTTTAGCTATGAACTTCAATTTGTTGGGAGCAATCAACTACTCAACCAAAAAACATATAACTTTAGGAGCTACTAGGAGCTCCTTGGCATGAGCTATGCAAAGCTCTCCAGGAGCAATCACTACTCACATACAAAACAAACATGCAATTGCTGCTACTCAGAAACTTCTTTGAATCACATAGAGAACAAACAAAACATTCCCTTCAGACTACTAGGGTATGTGCAAGATTATCATGGAAAAAACAGGCCCTTAAGTGGCAAAAAAATCAAAAAAATCAGAGTTAGGAAACTTGACTTAAAATTTTGAATAAGTTATCTATATTATTTCAAAAATATTAAGAATAGAATTTGTAGAAAATTGAATGTAGTTTCTAAAATACTAGGTTTGTTTTTTAAAATAAATCTATTTGGTGAAAATATAAAATTTCAATGCATTAGTACTTAAATTTCAGGGAAAAAATAAGTAGGTGTTTGTCTAACCACCCTAACCAAAATAAAATAATAATATTCTTTTATAATGTTTTAGATTTAAGTAGAGGACTCATGTCCCAATGTGATGCATATTTTTTTATAATTTTTTTCCAAGTAAATAATTAATTATGAATTTTTTATTACGACTTTTAAAAAATATAAAAAACTCGTATGTCTAACCACCTTAACTTGGTCAAAACTTCATGAAATTCAATTTTATTTTTTTAATCCTATAGTATGAAAAGTATAGAATGTGACACATGTTTTGGATCCAAAAAATCTGATATCGTTTGAAAGCTATAGATGTTTTTCAATCAGTCTATCGATTAGGAATTTAGTTATAATTTGAATAGAAAATGAATAATAATTACTTATTAAATTCAAAGTAAAGCATAATTTATATTGGTGGAAAGCTGAGAATGTCCTTTAAAAACCATTTTTGTTTCATCAATTTTGGGTAAAAATAAAGCCGTCAGCCACATACACATCATATTACCACTTTTTGGCCCATCATGATCCTGCACATACCCACTACTACTTAGGAAATCTTCAACTCTGACTAACAAAATGATCTGCCTTCATTCCTTTTGTCTTTCAAGACACATTCCCTCTCAAATTCAAAATTACCTACCAACATTAATTTGGAATTCAAAAATTCCTAACTTCATTAACTCTTCTGCAGTCTTCAAGTGCACATCAGGAGCAAGTGTGGAAAGCAATCCCCAAAACAATCTTTCAGCTACAAGCATTGAATGCCCCTGACAAGTAGGTGGCAATGAGAAGAGGCTTAAAGGAAATAAATTTTCCAACACTCCCCCTTTGTCTTGAGCTGACGAACAAGATCAATTCTGATCCAAATCAACAACACCCAGTCTACTCCTTAGGTGCTCAAATTTGTCCTTGCTCAAAGGCTTGGTGAATATGTCTGCTAGCTATTGCTCAGACCTACAAAATGCCATTTTAATTTCACCATTCTCAACCAATTCTCTAATAAAATGATACCTAATTTCAATTTTCTTGCTTCTTCTATGAAACACATGATTTTTTCGTCAACACTATTGATGAAACATTGTCACAAAAGATTATTGTTCCATCCTCTTGTTCTTCAAATATTCCAAGACTCTTCTCAGCCAAATAGCTTGGCATGCTATTGCATTCACTGATATATACTCAACCTCTACTATAAATAAGGAAACTATGGGTTGTTTCTTGGAAGCCCATGAGATGACTCCCAAACCTAAATGAAACACATAGCCTGATGTGCTCTTCCTATCATCCAAACTTCCTGCCCAATCACTGTCTGTGTATCCAACCAACCTAAACTCATTTGTTATGTACAAAATGCCATATCCTTTGGTGCCATTCACATGCCTCAGGATTCTTTTACCCGCTTTCCAATGGGTGTCCCATGGAGTCTCCATAAACTTGGAAATAAGACTCACACTATGTATTATATTAGGCCTAGTTGTTGTTAAATACATTAAGCTTCCAACCAAACTCTTATACATGGTTGGATCCACATTTTTGTTGCAATATTCCTTGCTCAAATTTAGATCTATGGTTGTAGATGTTGGGGCAGGCTTGCTTTCAAGCATCCTAAATCTCTTCAAAATCTCATTTGCATATTTTTCTTGAGAGATAGATATACCATCATGCATTTGTTGTACTTCTATGCCTAGAAAATGCTTCAAGAGACCTAAATTTTTTATTTCAAACTCTCTTTTCATGGCCTCTTTAAAATTAGGAATGAGGTAATCATCATCCCCAGTAAAAACTAAATCATCAATATACAAGACAACAATTAAAACCTTACCATCAACTGCCTTGATGTAAAGAGTGGGATCACCATCACTTTTGCTAAAGCCATTGCTCATCAAATATGAGTCAATATTGTTGTTCCATGCATGTGGAGCTTGCTTCAGCCCATAAAGAGCTTTATTCAGCCTATAAACCTTGTGTTCTTGACCCGGTACTTCATATCTGAATGGTTGCTCCACATAAACCTCTTCTTTCAACACTCCATTAAGGAAGGCTAACTTTACATCCATTTGAAATACCTTCCACATGAGCTAGGTTGCAATTTATATGACTGCCTACAAGGTCTCCATCCTTGCAATGGGGGAAAATGTCTCATTATAATATCTCCCAAACTGTTGTTTGTACCCCTTGACAACTAATCTTGCCTTATGTCGGTCTATCCTTCCTTCAGCATTGCACTTGGTCTTATAGACCCATTTCACTCCAATAACTTCCTTTTTGGGAGGAAAATTAGTTAACTCCGATGTGTTGTTCTTCTCAATTGCATCTATCTCCTCATCCATGGCCTCACAACATTTCTCTTCTTTCACAACTTATTCACAATAAACTGGATCACCATGAGAAAATAATGAAAAAATCACACTCTCATCAAATTCATCATCATACCTTTCATTATGGTAGATCTCCCTTAGACTCTTGGTCTTCTTTGGCATTAGGGAAGCGAGAGGTGATTCTAAACTTTCACTACTACTATTGTTGTGTTGAACAAGCAAGTTCAAGAGCTGTCAGGAGCTTTCAAGCACTCTATCGGTGTTTGTAGGATCTCTTCCAGAGCTTTTAGGAGCTCTTTAAGAGCCAATCTTCTAGAGCTTTTGGGAGCCAATCTTTTGGCTATCTTTGGTTGCTTTCCTTTTTTTCTTCTCACTTCAGGAGCTTTCAAGAGCTCCACTAATGCTCTAAGGATCCAATCCTCTAGTTGAATGTAATTGTCTTCCAAACTATCTTGTTGATTATCTTCTAGCTTCAAGAGCCATCAAGATCCATCAGGAGCTTTTAGGAGCTCTTTCAAAGCTTTTAGGTGCTCAACCGATGCTTTCAAGATCTTCTACTAGCTCTTCTTGTTGAACTTCATGTTCTATTTCAGCTTCTTCAAGAGCTATCAAAAGTGGTTCTAAGTTATTAGAATCTACCACTCCATCCCATGACTTATCATCAAGGAACTCCACGTCCATAATAATCACTATCTTCTTGGTTACCGGATTGTACAACCGATAGGCTTTGGACTCTTCACTATAGCCTATGAAAATACACTTTTCACCCTTATCATCCAATTTATGCCTCTTTTCCTTAGGCATGTGTGCATATGCTACACACCCAAACACTCTCAAGTGCTCAACTATCCACTTGCATCTTCTCCATGCCTCTTGAGGGATCTTATCATGGACTACCTTTGTTGGACTTCTATTTATCAAATAAATAGTTGTTGCTATAGCCTCTCCCCAATATTCAATAAGGAGTCCCTTTTCTTTCATCATGCTCCTTGCCATCTCCTTCAACTAGGTCTTCTAGTTGTTTGTGAGCACAACATATGCTACTAGGTCAGTCAAATCATTGAAACCATTGATCAAGAACTCGAACAAATCATTGGTGACCATTATAGTCTTCATCTTCCTTTCCCAAACATCATAGTTTTGTCCATCAAAGGACGATGGGTACTGCCAGCTTTTGCACACAAAAACCTCAATACCCAAAAAAAACAAGTTCCCTAACTCACAAAGAAATGGGGCCTATGGCTTTGATACCATGTCAAAAAATTTAATGCTTTGATATTATGTCAAAACTTCTAATGCTCTGATACCATGGCATAATTTTATGTATGCAAAAAAATCACATAGAGTTTCTACTCTATTTCCCCAAAAATAGAGGAATACAAATGTGGAATAAAAAAAACAAGAGAAAAATCTAGGCATGCAATATTTTCCTTTTTATATTAACTATTCTAGAAATGGAAATACATTAAAGGATTAAACATAAACTACTAAAAGAAAAATTTAGCTACAAACTTCAATTTGTTGGGCATAATCAACTGCTCAACCAAAAAATAGATAACTTCAGGAGCTACTAGGAGCTCACTGGCATAACCTACATAGAGCTCTTCAGGAGCAATCACTACTCACATTTTAAAAAAAACAATGCAAATGATGCTACTCAGAAACTTCTCTGAATCACACAACTGGAACAAACAAAACATTTCCTTTAGACTACTACTCAGGAAATCTTCAACTCTGACTGACAGAATAATCTTCCCTCATTCCTTTTGTCTTTCAAGACACATTCCCTATAAAATTTGAAATTACCTACAAGCATTAATTTGGAATTCAAAAATTCCTAACTTCATTAACTTTTCTGCAGTCTTCAGGTGCACGTCAAGAGCAAGTGAGGAAACTAATCTCCAAAACAATCTTTCAGCTACAAGCATCGAATGCCCCTAACAGGTAGGTGGCAGCGGGAAGGGGCTCAGGGGCAATAGATTTTCCAACAAAGGGAACCCTTGGCTATCTTGATCCCAAGTATTTTCATACTTCACCATTTTTTATGTGTTTTAATTTAACAATTGAATAGTTCAATGTTCATGCCTGATATTGTACTAAAATTTGGAACTTGATGCAGATATTTTGAAACAAAAATGTTAAATAAGAAGAGTGATGTTTATAGTTTTGGTGTAGTTTTGTTGGAGATTATTTCTAGAACATCACCCAAAGAGGGAATAGTCCAATCGGTAATTCATTTGGTTTAAAATCATTTTGACAATTTCATTGATATGAAGTGCACAGTTCTTATCTTGTATGTTTTACACCTGCTAAAAACCTAATTTCATGTGGGAGACTAGAAGGCCTAATGGATACCTCATTGAGTGGTCTATATAGTTTAGCATCTATTTGAAAAGTTGTAGAGATTGCCTTTAATTGTTTGGAAGCAAGACCAATAAATAGACCCAAGATGAGTGTAGTTGTAAAAGATCTAGAAGTAGTGGCATTTGTCTCTAAAGATTGCAATCAATTTGGACACACTCAGAGCACGTCACTAAATTCAATTGAAATTCCCAAACTCAGGTAGCTAGAAAATTATGTCTTACCTTCTTGTCAGGAAAGATACGTTCACTTTAGCCTGCATTTTTTAAGATTTGAAGAGTGAGAAGTTTTATATTAAGTGGTTGTGGTTCATCTAAGAGCGCAACATTGTCAAATTTGGTTATTCTACCATCTCACATTATTATTTATCTCATCCCAGTTATTATCTTTTCTTCCCGAATTCTAGAAAACATTCATGACTAACATTTTTAATTTATTATTATTTATTTCAAAAAGGAAGATTAGATTTTCTTTGAATTAGTTAGGTAAATAAATATGATTAAACATCAATTAATTTAAAGATGTAAATTGTATGTGGGGTTTTTTTATAGGCATAATAGAATGGATTACACCAATAATATCAAATAGAAAGTATAATCACATTATATATAGAAATAATTAAAGAGAGATTATTTAGTGTTGTAATTAAAGAGTGTTGTTTGTTTAAGGTCATGATATCTTTATGCCTCAAAATTTGGGAATGTTTTAATATTCATGTATGTAGACTAGAACAAGAATGTTTTTTTTTTTCTCTGTAATAAATTGACTTCACAATTCTAGATGTAGTTTGTGGTTATGATCTCATTTCGTATTTGTGAACTTGATCTCTAATGCTCTCAAGATCCATTCCTATGAATTATCATATAAGCAAACTTCTATACAATGATATCCTCTATCAAAATTTTAGTGTTTTATGTCAATCTAATGGTGTTTAAATATGACTTGATAAGTAGCAAGTCTAATATATGTACATGAATTCTAGAATGATTGCTAAGTGATTCACATTTTTTAAGATGAGTGTGATCACATATGCTAGATTTATTTTATTCTTCGAGAAGATATGAAAATAGTTGTTCAATTCTCATATGATGGATGGATCATTAAAAGAAATGTAATTAATGTCATTTTATTACATAAGAATAACATCAAAATATGAAGACTTGTGCATAGTTGGCTTGGGACAAAGTGTAAGATGGGTCATTTCGCTAAATGTTTGGTCTCAATATTTTATTTAAAAGGATCCATATTATAGTTATAAGGATGAACTTACAACCATGGACACAAGTAAGGTCAAACAATTAGGGTGGATCTATGTAAAATAGTTTTGTTATGGATAATGATTTGATTAATGATTAGAACAAGATAGATATGTCATCTGAGCTAGGATTGTGTGCACATAAGAATATAGATAAGCTATCAACATAGTGTTAGGTGCAAGCAAGGATAAATATGTAGGCACAACTATAAAAAAACTATACCAATTGTAGCAAAATAAACGTATTAAGACATTTCCCTAAATTAGGCAAACAAAAAAATGCATCAAGGATATATTTTTCACAATTACAATTTCTCCCACTCTAAGGTACACATGAATCTCCAAGCATGTAGCATTCCCAAACATGAATAAAGTAAATGTAATAGATAGATGAACATGTAGTCCTTTAATGATGAAAATTATCCTTCTATGTTATTTTCTTTCACATATCGATGCAAGAGCATCTAGATTCACAGATGATCAACACCAAAATAAAGAAAAATCAGTTTGATTTTACTTTGGTTTTATTTTTCTTTGTAGGAAATTTCATTTGGTTTGGTAAAAAATCATGTATCTTCATGAGCTTGTATATGTACATTCTGCACATTAATCAATTTCCCATGTTATTAAATGGTAGTTTGATTTGTATAAATTTATGCAAATCATTATTCAACTATTATGAGGATGTGAAAATTGGAAAGAAAATGGTTAAAGAGTTTGGAAGATTAAAAAACAAAATAAGTTGAAGTAGTTGCAAAAAGAATGCAAAGAGGCATTTCTCGGGATAATAAAAATGAAGATTAGTGAGTGGAGGAGGCATGCCTGGGTGAGAAAAGAAACCCACACCATGGCTCTGGCAGACTACCATGATACCATAAATTGTTCAGTACAGACTACATGTGGGAAGAGGTGTTTTGTAGTTTGAAGACCAATTGAAAGATGGAGTGAAAAGAAGGCTACATTGGATAGAGACCTATGTTAGTGGTGGTCATGTGGTGAAATAGTGTCAAGGGTATTGGCAGCATTGGAACTTAATGGAACAAGCATCAAATTGTGGAAGATATAAGCCAGAGAGAATTGGGTAGAGAATGAGGTGCAACATTATCCTTAGCACAACAGGAGACTTTCTAAGACCATGAAATGGAATTTGAATTTGAGCACCAAATATTTCCAATAGTGGTAGAATGAGCATAGGAAATCAAGGACCCAAAATATGGAGAGAAGCTAGTGATTAAATTTTGTAGATAAATCCACACCAACTTAAGGAATTGAGGCAAAGAAGGGGTGGTTGGGTAGGACAATGAAGTTTGTTGAGAATTATCTTTGTAAGAGAGAATCAATGAACAGTTGGAAATCATTATACAAGAATACATGGGAGATTGTACCCTTATGTGAAAGGAATGATATTTTGTGAAGCTAGAAGAGGGAGAGTAGGAGTAGAGCATAGAAGAAGGAAGACCCGAGCAAAGGAGGAGAAATGCAAATAGGAAATAAAATTTCCCTACCTGGTTGTAATATATTTTCTCATAAAATTTGGATAATAAGTTATTTTTTTAGTTTGCAAATTTGAGTGTATAGTTGTGTAATCATAAATCAATGTTAAATTGACATGTAATTGTCAATTTTCTGAGTTTATCGTTTATGGAGTCTTGACTATAATTTGAGTTTTTCAATTTTGGATGAGTAATGGGTTGAGTTGTGTTTTCTTCTTCATCAAGTGGTATTAGAGCCATAGGTTTTGAGCGTGTGGATAGAGCATTGAGAGAGAGGAAGTTTGCACCAGGACCTATGGGTGAAGAGGGAAGTGAGTAGAGGTTTCAAGGGAACAAGCAGATCACCGAACGTGAGGTTGCTTGTGATGGAAAGTGTTGATATTAGAAGTGTGAGTGAAGTCCAAAAGTACCATTGTAGGTGTAGAGAGTCCTGGTGGTTGAGGGTTGGAAGGCACAAATTTGGAAGCACAAGTGAGAAGCTTAAGAGAATCATTGTAGGTGAGCAAAATCCTAAACGGTTAAGATCAGAAAGCGCAGAGGAAAGTTTAGTATGATGGAAAATTATAGCAGAAGAAGTGAAATCTTCATGAGAATCGAGGTACGATTGCAACATGGATGTTGCAAGGGCAGAGTTTCAGAGAAGTCAAGAGAAAATGAAATGGTTTTCTTAAGGTGAAGAAAAGAGAAATGGCAGAGCTATAAGATAGTGTGTATGAACTTGCAGGTTGTGACTTTTACTGTATAGCCAAGATGTGATCAAAAGAGGAATGTTAGAGGTCACTTGTGGAGAGAAGAGGAAGAGCACTTGGCAAAGGAGATTAGGTTTTTTAGTGGAGTTCACTAGAGATTGTTTGCAGTCTCAAAGGGTGGTTCTATCACCTAACTCCCTTTGTGAGCCCATGCTCACAAATCTCTTACACTGCATGTCTGATGTAGGAGCATCCAGGTTCATAGGCGATCAACATCAACAAAAAAAAAAATAGTTTGATTTTACTTTGGTTTTATTTTTCTCCATGGGAAATTTCATTTGGTTTGGTAAAACGTCATTTATCTTCATGAGCTTGTATATGTACATTTTTCCCATTAATTGGTTTCCCATGTGATTAAATGGTAGTTTGATTTGTTTAAAGTTATGCAATGATTTATTCAAATATTATGAGGATGTGAAAATTGAAAAGAAAATGGTTAAAGAGTTTGGAAGATTAAAAAACAAGAGAAGTTGAAGCAGTTACAAAAAGAGTGTGAAGAGGCATCTCTCGGGATAATAAAAATATTGATTAGTGAGTGGAAGAGGCACACCTGGGTGAGAAGAGAAACCAATGCCATGGCTTCGGTAGACTACCAAGATACAAAAAATTGTTCAGTATAGACTACACATGGGAGGAGGTTTTTTGTAGTTTGAAGACCAATTGAAAAATAGAGTGAAAAGAAGGTTGCATTGGACACAAACCTATGTCATTGGTGGGAACATGGTGAAATAGTGTCGAGGGTGTTATCAATGTTGGAACTTAATGGAATGAGCATCAAATTGTGGAGGATATAAGCTAGAGTGAATTAGGTAGAGAATGAGGCACAACATTATCCTTAGAATAGTAGGATAATTTCTAAGGCCATGAAAGGGAATTTGAATTTGAACACCAAATATTGCCAGTAATGATGGAATGATCATAGGAAATCAAGGAGCCAAAATATTGAGAGAATTTGGTGATTAAAGTTTGTAGATAAATTTGCACCAGCTTAAGGAATTGAGGGAAAGAATGGGTGGTTGGGTAGGATGATCAAGTTTGTAGAGCATTCTCTTTGTAAGAGAGAATAGATGAATAGTTTGAAATCGATGTACAAGAATACAAGGGAGATTGCACCCTTATGTGAAAGGATTGATGTTTTGTGAAGCCAAAAGAGGGAGAGTAGGAGCATAGCATAAAAGAAGGAAGACTTGAGAAGAGGAGGAGAAATACAAAGAGGCAATAAAACTACCCTAACTAGTTGTAATCTATTTTCTAATAAAATATAGAGAAGAAATTTATTTGATTAGTTTACATATTTAAATGTATAGTTGTGCAATCATGAGTTGATGTTAAATTGACATTTAATTGTGAATTTTCTGAGTTCACCATTTATGGAATCTTGAATGTAATCTGAGTTTTGCAATTTTGGATGAGGAATGGGTTGAGTTGTGTTTTCTTCTTCATCACATATGTTCTCCCATTAATTTTTATAATATAAGGATAAAATATTTTATAAGTTTTCACTCACCATTTATAGATCAAATACAAAAGTGAGAACCTATAGGATCCTATATGTCTAACCCTTCAATTAATTGAAGGAATATCTTGTTAGATATATAAATGATAAAAATGAGCATATAGTAAGAGATTGATAATAGAATGCATCATGAGATAATCCTAATCATATCATAAATTAGTAACAATGATAAGGATGTAAGTACATATAATCATCCAACATAAAATATAGTAAGAATATATAGGAATACAATAATATGATAGATATATAATCAAGGATTAATCATATCCCCTCACATGGGCATGATAATTCTTATGCATCCCTCAATAGATAAAAACCCATCAAAGTACAATAAAGAAAAATATGTGGCATCCATGAGTATGAACACACATAGAGTAGGATTGATAGGATAAGTCGGATTGACATATTGGTATGTAGCCTTCTATGACTAAAAAATCCCATGAAGGTATAATAAATGTTCCAATGTGGCATTCATTTGCATAATCACACATAGGATAATATATATCAACTTCTTCTATTTGAGAGCTACAAGCCCATTGAATAGTTTCACTTAAACATCTAGTGTTTGAAGTTAGGTTTAAAGTGAAATGAATTTCTATGATTATAATATTAGGCAATTAGGTAAAATAATAAGCAAGGAATTTTCTCTCCTACACTTTGGTATATCTCAAGAAGATATACAATGATTAGTGTGAAAGTTATTCCAGATGATAGGAAAAGAAAAAAATATCAAATAATTTTGATTATTTCACTCAACACTATTCAAAAATATTGGCATTAAAAGAATTGTGAAGATTAAATAAATAAATAAATATTAAATTTTGATTGATTATTTTGAACTGGTTGAACACTAAACCAAGCCCCTAAGACACAATAATAAGATCAATTTTTTTTTCATTAACTCACATTTTCTTAGTGTAATGTCAAAATTGATTAGATATTTCTATTTTCCAAAATTGGTGATAATCATAGTTAGATTAGAATTTGTTTTCAAAATGAAGGTATAATAAGGAATTCCTTTGTACTCTTAAGTAAATTATGATTGAATAAACAAATATAAATTTGAACTCTATGATTTTTTTCTTATTTTAAATTGTAATGTATGCCATCAAAAATTATAGATAAGTGTGTTTTCCTCTTATGATAGAGTCATAAATAAGTTTTGATTAGATTAAAGTCTAGAAGGGCTAGTACCCATATACAAAAAAACCATAGAGGCCCAATGAGGGGGATCATGAGAAGTGAGACACTAAGAAACAAAAAGCAAAAAAAAAAAGAAAAAAAGAGAAGCAACAACAAACCGACCAGCAACAGAAGACAAAAGAGAGCACAAGATAGAACCAGTAAGGGACCAAACTAGCTATTGGTCATCAAGAAACTTGAAGCCACTAATGGTCTACTACTCCTTAGCCAAGAATTAAATTTTTTCCTTGAAGGTGAAATGACCCTTGTGAGTAGGTTGGGTCTCCTTAGTACTGGGCAAGGTGAAGCTGCCTCCTTTCTTCATTCTTTTCTTGGATTTTGTAATGGCATGAATTTTCACCCCTTGTAAGTTCCACATTTACATACCTTCTACCTTAGAGAATTAAGTCTGATAATGAAATTCAATGCTCTTTATCCATTTTACATCCACTTGGTGGCTCATTTTCATGTCGGTGGGCGATATTCTATCTAGGACACTAATGTAACGTGCAAACATATGTGTTATGCACTAATATCCTAACATGATTCCTACCTCTAGAATCCACAGAGGTATTACAACCATCTATTGGACGTGAAGTGTAATGTCTCTTTTCCTTCAAACTGGCTTCAAACAACTCTTTTTCCTCCAATTTCACCTTCAAATTCCTATCTCATTCCTTCTTTCATGCTTCTTGATCATTCACACACTTGGGAGTACTCTCTTCACTCACTTTCAGCTCCTTCAAGCTCTACCACTTCCATTGAAGCTGCAAGTTGATGTTTTGTTTGATCACTCCCCTCGTTGTTGTGGAAACATGGATCTTTGAAAGCTTGTGAGTTCACTCCTTCTCCCATTTTCCTTGAGAACACGTGGTTGAAGGTGATATCACTCCATCTTCATTTTACTTTGTATTATCATTTTAATATTGTAGCATATTATTGTTCAACATATTGTTTGGTATTGTTAATTCAATATCTTTCTTTATCACATTTCTCCAATTGTTTCTATTTGGTTGTTTGTGGAGGTGGAAACACCAAAGTGGGGGATTGATTGTGGAAGTCCTCTAGACATAGCCCCATCATTTTCTCGTTCTTGTGTGTGTAGGCTATTCGTTGAGTGAAGAACTTGAAGATATCAACTCATGGGTAGGAAGGTGAACTTTCCTCACCCTTCTTTGTTAATTTGTAGTTAGATTTAGTTAAAGTATTCTTCTTCTTACATTATCATTTAGTTACTTTATGTTTTCTTTTATTACATCAAACTATTCTCATTAGGTCATTAGCAAGTCTCCCTCAATTTTTTACTATACTTTACACTTTATTTTCGTACATACACCAACACCCCACTGAGACACCAACACACCAGGTTGTCACATGTGTCTCGCACTATAGTCCTCTAGCAGTGAGCTACCTAAGTTACAGTTTAGACTCTGGAAACTTTCCCACTTGAGTACTTGAAACATTCAAGATTGTTAAAGGATAGTAGCAAACTGGTTGTTCTTCCTTTTAGCCTTTAAACTATAAACTCTCCCAAAACTATTCCAATAGCTTGAGGTAGATTAGGGCAACCTATTTTTCTAGACCCTCTTGTGACTTGGGTCATGAGATGTTGGTCCCCCTGTACATTTTGTTGAACCTGATGTGAACCTAATAATATTTGTTTCTTTGTGTTGGGATTCCTTCTCTCATGTCTTATGTAGGTTGTGGGCTTGTTTTTTGTGACGCTTTATGAGCTTCACAACTCAGTCTACAACTTCTGAATATGTTATTAAGAGTGTTCAATAGCGGAACTTAGAAATTTGATTTATCAAAGGTCACTATTGGCTACACTTCTTAGGAGATGGTGTCAGGAGCTGAGACGAGTTTCTTCAATGAAAACCATAGTACATAACCTTGATGATCTCTCTCACTCCTTATGGTTCTATAACTCTTTGTGTCCTAGTGGGACCTAGGGATGTGAATGCTACCTTTGACATCATTCTAGAATATAACCTATTTAGAGTGAAGCTAGGCATCCCATAGATAGTTTTTGTGAATAGAGTCACTTTCGTTATCTATAAGTTCTTGAAATTCTCTCACGAAGGTGTAATGAAAGTTGTGCACGAGACTAGATATCAGCCGGTGGTATCATGTGGGTGTTATTAGCTAGATCAATTTTTTCCTACCTGAGTAGGTCTACTTCCTCCAAGAATGGAACTAATTTATCAAAATTAAGTATAAGAATGGGGCCAAGGTGAAATCAAGAATGACCTACCCCATTGCATAGCAGTGGGCTGCCTCTTCCTCCTTTGAAAAGGAGAAGGGGAAGTCTAATCATCCCTAGGAGCTTTCTTCTTCTAGAGTTCCACCTGCTTCCACCTCTCACCCTATTGCAACACCTTCAACATTCACCTCTATGTGTCTCATGGGGAGTCGGATGGTACTTGCTTGGTGGAAGGCTAAGCGACACATGTTCGACCTTGCTATCTTTCCCACAAAGCCTTGACCCATTGTATATGGTAAGAGGAAGGGTCCCTATGGAGTTGCCTCCACATCTTGGCCTCCATGGCCTCCTACTACTCCTACTCCTAGGGTGGAAAATGGGAAGAGGCCTATTTTTGAGGTACTTGAGTCTACTTCTCTGCTAGTTGTTTTTGTTCCTTTATCTTTTCCTCCTGTTCTATCCAAAAGTCAATCCCTCCACCAGTAATGGTTGTGATGAACACCCCCATGGAAGAATAGGATCTTTTTTCTCCTTCCCAAGTTGTAGCTTCTAGATCTTAGAGCTAAAGGAACCACCTTATGTGTGAGTGTAGGAACTAGAGAAAGGCTTTGGCTTATAATTAGGCTCCCTTGTAGAAGGTAGAAGGGGACTCGCTAGCTCTTTTTTTGGTGTCTCCTATTATGCCCTCCTCCTCCACCCCTTCTACTTCGGTTCTCATCACCTTGATCTTTCTTTGAACTCCCCCCATGAGCATGGATGACCTTCACCCTAAAAGGGTGCAAGTGTTCATCGCTCCCTCGATTGAGGCTCCCCTCTTGATGTCTCTTCTGGGTGTCTTTCCTTTTCCTAAGCTTTTGGATATGTTGAACACATCGATAGTATCTACTACATCTCAATTCTTTGCTTCCTTACCTTCCACTTCTTCTATGGGGATTCCATGCCCTCTAATGAAGCACAAGTTAGAGTATGAACTTCTTTATAATGGGGGTTAGAAGAAAGAATCACCCTCTTCAAGAGAGGGTTTTACCTTGGCTTGTGACATCCTAGTGACAAAGGCATCCCTAGCATCCCCTTAGTTCATCACTACCCCTGATTCTTTCAATGAGGTCGGAATTGGATCTTGGGTGCCTCCTTTGTTGCCCGCTTATTTGATGTATGGCACTCCCATTAATTACAAGTTCAAATCAATGGATGACATCTTGACTTTGTCGATGAATTTCACAAAATCAATGATGTTTACCTCACAAGAGTTGAGTGTAGAAGACCTTGAGGGGCCCTCTTCCTTAGCTCTTGTTGTTATAGGAGAGTTGGAGGGTGCTCCCCTTGCTATCCTACTCTTGCAGGCTCATCCTCCCTCTCCCTATAATGATATCGATTGGGAGAACGACAACCTCTTCTTTATCTGTAGATTAGATTTATATGTGTGTTGTGTTTCCCCCATTATTATTTTATTTGTTCCTTGAGGACCCTTTTCACCCTTATAGGTGCTTGGCTACAAGAGTGTTTTGTGTCGTGAACTTCATCTACTTCTTACATCATTCTTTTATTTGTTGTGACTTGATTTTAAAAAATTGGGGATGATGCAAAGTGTTGGGCGCATTTAGGCTTCCCTTCTATGTTGACCCAATTTTTTATTTGTATCTTTCTTTAATGTACCCTTATTCATGATTTGATATAGTAGGAAATTGATGAGAATTCATGTATATTATTATATTATATCTATCTATCTATATCTATGAGCATTTTTTACCCCAAAATATTAGATCCCCTATCTCTTGATTTCTTTGTATTTTCTTATGTTTCCTTTTCATCTTTATCTCTTCTTTGATTGCTTCATGATGTTGTGGAGCCTATGTTTTGTCCCTCGTGTGTGTGACAACATTTCCATGATTACATCTTGTCATGTATCTATGACCAATGACGTAGTATAGCTTAGCTACACTTGATCCATACATATTCAAAGCATACTTAAACCACTAAGCATCAATCCCAATAAGCTCATTCAATTAAAAAAATTGAAGAAGCCGTTAAAACTATCATTCTAAAACATGAAATCTTGATAAAAATCTACTCTAAGACATTGAAACTTATCCTATTGGGGGAGTGGTGTCTCATTGATATGGAATGGTGATCCTTTCACAATCACTTGGATAATGAGCTTGTTTCAATTAGTTGTATCAAAGAAAAATGATGAAACCAATGAGAAATGTGTTGGAAAACATGATGAAAGCTTTTTAACATTATAAAAGCTAAGATGATCAATGTGAGTGTATGCAAAGCTATTTAGATGTATGCAAGATTCGAAAGATTAAAACCCTAGTTTCAAAATATACTAAATGGATGAAACTAAGTTATCACAGGATCCATTAATGGAAGCTAAGATAAAAATGCATGTAAAATAACAAAAAATTCTCTTAAAACATAAAATGTGGTGGTGGATGGATGTGATTTTCAATAGCATAAGTTTTCTCTAAAAAGGTGGATCCATATCCAATAGATGCAAGGTCTATTTATAGAATAGGAAAATGAAACTGATGGTCAAGGTTGAAAGAACAAATCAATGGTCAAGATGGAAAGAAGATGGAGGCATGGATCATGGATTCCCATCAAGGTTTGAAAATTCAAGATGATATTTAATCAAGGGTTCACAATCATCCAAACAAACACACTTTCAAAACTTGCACAAGAAGTTCGTTGGCAGTTTGTTATGAGGAAGAATATTCCTTTTTTCAAATGAGTGAAGAGGGAAAGAATATTCCATGTGAATATTACCTTTTTTGGAAGAAAATTAGCATTTAGTTAATTAAAACAAAATTTTAATGTGCAAAGGGGAAGGAATATTCCATGAGAATATTCCATTTTTTGAGGAATGTGCAAAGGAGGAATATTCCCTTGCAAGTGGGAGGATTAGATTTAATTAGTAATTTGATAATTAAAACAAAGTTTGAATTATGCAAATTAGGGGAATTATATGATATTCATTAAATAAATGATTGAATGAAAAAAGGGGAAGTGATATGATATTTAATTAAATAGCTTAGGATTATTTATTTAAATAAGAGGACTTGGGGATTAAATTAGATAATTTGATTTATCTAATTTAATAAGACGAAAGGTTAGTGCAAGAGGGGGTGAATTAATCTAATTAGATTAACCAGGTTAATAGATGAAAATGACATAATTAATTAAATAGCTAGGCTAACTTAATTAATTAAGCGAAAAGAGGATGGGTTTTAGGACAAAGGAATGTTAGTATATCATATTTGAATGCATGATATCATTCAAGACATTTTTGGGTGTCTACATTTTTCCTCTCTTTGAAGTGAGGTACCTATTACATTGGTTCAAAGACTAACACTTCTAGATTAAAACTACAACTCATAAAAAAAAAAAAAAATTTACTTTTTGGATGCTTCATTGTTGCCCCAATAAAAGGAATGTTCACTAACCCCCTCAAGAGATTGGGAAAACAAATTCAATTTTAGGTCATTCTCTCGATAAAGGTTTAGGATCAATTTGGCTCAGAGAGGACTACAAAATTGAGAGGTTTTATGTAGATAGATTTTATGATGTATAGATAGTCATTGGCCATGGGTAGCCTCATGTATGTTTTGATATATCACACAAATTCAATACTTGGATAGAAATGTTAGTAAAGATAGAAGAATAAGAAGAATGGATTTGACCATTGATTTTGAGATTGATTCAAAATTCCAACAAGTCCATGATTCTTCAAGACTTCATTATATATGTTGATGAGAGTGATGATTTTTCTCATATTTAGGATTAGGAATTCATCATTCCTTATTTTTTATCACAGATAAACACGATGCATCAAGGTATTGATAACTAGGATGGCGTTGTATCTAGTGTGATGGACTTTGACTCTGCAAACAAAAAGGATAGTTCTTGTTCACACCTTGACATACAAAAACCACATTGAAATGTAGTTTAGAAGTTTAGAATATCTCATACCAAAGCATATGCAATAGTCAACAATTTACTCTAAACAACTTCCGTACACACAACTAAGCAAGTATGAACCAAGATTATTTTACAAGAATATCCCACAAGCACAACAAATGAAGGATAGTGATCGATGCCCCATTCCTTTCTCTCTAAATATTTGAGACATCATTGAGAGGTCCTCAGAATGGGTCAATAAGATAAATCATAAGAAAAGATCAAAGATAAATAGTTAGTGCTATTTATATCTCTTGCTAGTTCAACTTAGCTAAGGTGATTTTTGGTGTTGATATCCATTGTTGAAAGGATACATGCTAGGACATGCTATCAGATGGTTTGATTAGGATTAGGTGTGTGATAGGTCATTGATACAAACTCTATTGACTCATTTTCCTATGATCGAGACTTTAGATTTTGACACTTAGGTTCTAACTTTACAACTTGCGATACTTGATTTCTATTTTTTTTGCCAAAGGTTGAAGAAGATGGCTGATTTATTATGGATGGAGGTTTATTGCATGTGAAAGTGATATAGGATGGATGGTTTTGATCTTTTTGAAATATTTCAATGTTTTTGGGTATTATGAAAATATTTTGAGGCTGTTTTTGGTCTTTTTGAAAGTTTAAATGATTTTTTTTATTTTTTTGAGTATTTAAGGTTGTTTAGGGTTTTCTAAGGTTTTCCAATGTTTTGGGTTTTTTGAGCTTTTTGAATTTTTAGGGTTTTTCAATTTTCAACTACCTTTGTGGTTTTGTGAGTTTTGACCAAGAACCTAACCTATATGACTATCCTAGGGGCCTCAAAGGCTTATCAAAGATGAGCCTTGCCTACATTATACATGCAAAGACCACATAGTTTGACTGAGTTGACTTATTGATGATGAGACATGAATAATTGATGGATTGCTAGTTTATTATGATGGACTCCTAAAGGATTAACCTAGGGTGTCTTGGGGGAACGTCAATGATGGCCTTGCCTATGTTGATGTTTTGACCTTTTTAGGGATTTTGAATTTACAGTTTTATGATTTTTTTTGGATTTTAGGTGTATAGGATTTGGATGTTTTTGGATGTTTTGATTTGAAAGTGTTTTTGGATTTTGATGGGGTTTTATGAATGATTTTGGGATTTTCAATGAGATTTCAAATAACCTTAAGATATACAAGAACCTGATCCGATCCATAAGAAATTTCCCTCATTATTGTGCAATAGACTACCTCGGTATAGGCAGGACAAGCTAACCTTAGGAATATGCCAAGTAGTATTTAAAGGGGATACAATACTTCACAATATCAAGCTATGATATACATGCAGATGGGTGATGGAATAAATAGGAATAATGATGTGATGGATGGATGTGATGTAAGGAAAGATATGATAAAGATCCAAAGAATAGATAGAGGTGCTTTATTTATGTGAGGCACCTGTTTGCTAGGTTTTCACCAAGGTACTTTCCCAAAGTGCCACTGAA
Organism: Sequoia sempervirens; assembly: GCA_007258455.2. NCBI lineage: Eukaryota > Viridiplantae > Streptophyta > Pinopsida > Cupressales > Cupressaceae > Sequoia > Sequoia sempervirens. The sequence goes on from VDFB02105785.1 coordinate 471,550,380, forward strand.
ATGGTTTTCTCTAGAGGGAAATTGTTTTTCTTTACTGTTTTCAATCCATTTTTTTTCCCTTTTTTTTTTTGTATTTTTTATATTTACACCCTTCAAGCCTAGGCATAAAAATTTTTACGATGTAGAATATTGGTCGGTTCCTACAAGGGTTCACCTTAGAGCATTGAATATTGATATGCTCCTAATCCATAGCTTTCTATGACAACAAATGGACCTAGCCAATTAGGCTCAAACTTTCCTTTATTGTCCTAATATGGATTATTCTTCTGATTCTACTTTAGGATAAGATATCCTACCTAGAAAGACTGACTCTTGATCTTCTTGTTATAGCTTCGTTTTAGTTGGTTTTGGTATACTTGAAAGTGATAAAGGGCATCAAGAAGATGCTCATCCAAGAATTCTAGCTCATTTAGCCAAGATACTTTGTACTCTTCATCAGTGATTAGGTTCTACAATGAAACTCACAATGATAAAAGCTCTACTTCAATAGGAAAGATGGCTTTTGATCCATAGACCAAGGAGATTGGGGTTGCATTTGTAGGTAGATACTTGTTCAATAGGCTGAGAGGGTAGGATTTAACTACAAATTTCAGTCATGACCATCTTCATTGACCATTTTCTTTAGGATTTTTAGAATCTAGTCTTATTTGTAGCCTTGACTTGACTGTTCTCCTAGGGGTAGTAAGGGGTAGAGAATTGATGCTAGATGTTGAATCTTTGGCATAGCTCTTTCACATCCTGATTCTTGAAGGGTGTTTCGTTGTCTGAGATAAGGGCTTGTGAAACACCATAATCGTAGATGAGGTAATTCAGGATAAACTTATCAATTTGTTTTCCCATTATGGAGGTCATAGGAATAGCTTCGACCCACTTGGTAAAGTATTCAGTGATTGTTATGATGAAGTTATGAACATTAGATGAGGTGGGAGTAATCTTTCCTATGAGGTAAAGCCCCTATATATGCATAAAATTGGTCATGTCTAAATAATCTTGGCACTTAATTAAATATTTATTATTTAATTAATCTCTCTAAAAGTCCTCTACATATGATTAAATTTAATTAATTTAATTATATTGTTCATCCACTTCATTCTTCCGCCATAATTAAATAAATCAACTTTATTTAATTATTTCACATTCATATGTCTACTTGATTGATTAAATAAATATCCTTTATTTATTTTAATTAATTATCACCTTTTGAAATTAATTAGGTCATGTGATTTAATTAAATTTAAATATTTTTCTTTCTCCTATTCAAATCTTTCTTCTAATTAATCAAATATTTTATTTAATTAATTTCATATACATGTCATTTTCTAAAAAATTAATTAAATATCTTTATTTAATTAAATACCCTTCATATATTTTCAAATCATAATTGATTATTTTATCTAATTATGAAATTTTCCATTTTCTTCAAAACTTAATTAAATATTTTATTTAATTAAGAAAAATCTTCCATGTCACCAATAAATGAATAATTGAATTTATAATTCATTATTTATCTTCAAAATCTTTCCAAAATCTCACAAAAAGATGATTTTTACAATTCATCTTTATCATCTCATCTTATCTCTTCTATGAAAAAGGAAACAAATCTTTCTTTTTGGTTTTCTTTTATTTTTCTATCCATTCTTATTCATCTTTGACCATTTGATCCACTAGGAATTTTCATAGCTGTTGATCACATCAGCCAATCAAAATCTTTCAAAAACTCTATAAATACCCCTGCGATTCCAAGCATTGGTTACATACACACAAACAAACACCAACATACATGCACGTATTGGCTATTAGTTGCATTCTAGCATTCTAGAATTTCTAGCATCTTAGCATTGTCATTATCATCTTTAGCTTTCATAATTTCGTAATCTTTCATTCTAGCAATCATGTCTAGTTTAAGCATGCATTCATCTTCAAATCTCATTCTCTAGGAAGCCTAGCACACAATCTGAGAGTAAGCTAGAATCAACAAAACATTGGAGATAGAGGATGATAGGACGACATCAAAGACAGAGGAATGAGTTTGCATCCCTTTTCATTTGATTTTTGTTTTGATATAATGTCTTATTGATTTTTTTGATTTATTGTTTTTACATATTGTTACAGTTAAAAATTGGCCACACATTTTTTGCCGCCCACCATAGGGCTCTACCCTATTTTTTACATCTACTTGCAGGTTTTTTTTTTCATAGGATTTTGTGTTCTGGAGTTCGGCTTTCTGAAAAATTCTATGTTTTAGTGCATTCGTGACTTTCTGTAGCGCATCCAGGGCTTCTTTTAGCGCTTTTGCGTGTTTTTCAGTGCATCCAAGAACTATTTCAACTTGCATCTAGGGAACAAAACAACACATCTAGGGAACATAATGGCACATATGTTATCTCATTTCAATAAAATTTTGTAAAGGAAAAATTGCATTCTTAGGTTAGTGCATTTAGGATTTCTTTTAACGCATTTAAGGTTTTCTGTAGTGCATTTACTATCTTTTTTAGTGCATTGACTGTTTGTTTTAGCGCTTTTGGACAATCTTTTAGTGCTTATAGGTTGTAACTAAACAAAGTTCTGAGTCTAATGCCTTCCACAGAAAAATATTTTTTTGATTAAAAAGAAGAAACCTTCGGGTAGACACAACAATTTAAAATGAACCAATCCTAGGATAGACATGTAATTTAAAAAGAAACAATCCTAGGATAGTCACCACACATTGATTTTTGTAGTTAAAATGAATCCCATGCTTGTTGTGAAGCAACATCTTCACATAGATTAAATCATTATCATTTGGGCTCTAAAAAGAACATTGTCTACTTTGTGTGGAAATAGGTCTATGCTCTCTCCTTAACTAGGTGATCAGAATACCAAGCTTTCCTTTTCAATTTCTGCAATTTTAATGCTTTATTACATCTTGTAGAGGGCCTCCACTTGTGGGAAAAAGTACTCACCCAAGAGGAATGACCCAAGTGGGTTCAAGCAAAAGCCAGGCTATTCCACCTCATTATAAAATTTAAAGCAAATCTGGGGAAACCCACTTTTGTCAGTAGTGTGCAAGATAACCATCCCCAAAGCCTTTTTTCTAAAGGTTGGAAGGTATCTTGAGGGATTTTATTATTGCCACACTGAACAAAAACCCTTACTACAAACCTAGTGTAGTAGCCAACCGTGTCAATTTCTGAACATCTTAATAATCACAGTGCAAGGGGAGGGAAGAATCTACCCCAAAGACACTCAACATATAACTGCCAAGGACCATTTTCTTAGGGGATCTGGTATCCACTTTCGTCACTCTGAGTATGTGTCTAGAAAAGACAAAAACAAGAGCACCCCTTCAGGGGTGACATGGTTGTGTGAATCAATGCAATTCTAAGATGTGGGCTATGGTTATTATGATGACCTACTTGAGTACTAAGAGTGAGTCTTCCTGAATTGTCTGTTATGTGTGAAACCTATGAAAATTCTTTTTGAAAAACATTTTTGAACATGTACACTTGATGTTTAGTATAGGGCTTAAAAACAACTATTTTTCATAATGTTTTTTGTGTTTTCAATCACATTAATTTAGATAGAAGATATTCCAACATGAGCATGAAAAAATTCAACTGAAATTGTTCAAACCTATTCAAAAAATCTACTTTGGAAAAATGTTTTAGCACATCTAGGGTCCGTTCTCACACATTCATTGGTTAGTTCAGTGCATTTAGAGCCTATTTCAACACATAGCATGAATATTATGTAAGCAATTTTGTCAATGTCAAAGAATTTTTCTATAGCACATCTGAGGTTTGTTGTAGCACATTTGACTATTTCTCTGGTGCATATGCCTATTTCTACAATGCATGCAGGGTACAAAGTAGCGCATATTTCATTTTTCCAGAATTGTTACTTTTGACAGATTTGAGTTTAAAACATCCCCAGTCCAATATCATTTTGACATTTCTCTCATGCTTAGAAAGTTTACATAATGGGAAACATTTAGGTTACAAGAAAAACTTGCAACATAAAAAAAATTTGTATAAAATTTGAAACATCTTGCTCCATTACCGTGAGTTTATCCATAGGTACCAAGATTTTACTAGGGGATTTACTGACGAGTATGTTGTAGAGCCTTTATATTCACGAGCCTATTTCCAGAGAAGATCTATATCACAACAACACAATCACAATCAACCTTCCATTGAATATCCAACACATCCTAGTCAAATCCTTTAGTGAATTTGATTAGGCTATCATTCTTCAAAAACAAGGATCAAATCCTAAAAGTGCACCTTTCAAGCAAATTTTTGATTATTGATTCAACTTCCCCAACAAGATTCTAATATCCTTTATCATTGGAAGCCAAAATCAAGAATTAGGAATTTCTTTTAATTATATCATAATATTTTCATCTTATCGGATAAAAACATCATAATTTTTTTGCACTTATCAAATTGTGATCTAAGTCTAGAAGAACATTTTGAAATCATATGCCTATTTTTACAAGATCTCAATACAATAAGCTGAGAGAGGATATTGAACAAGAAGAACATACCCAAAGAACTCAAGAATAAGGTGAGAGTACCAACGCCCTTTATAGTGTGAGTCGTAATCCCCTTTTTAACAACAACATGGATGAAAGAGAAAAAAATCCATTCCCATTTAACAAAGACATGAGAAAAACTCCTATAGATAGTGATGATGAACGAGATGAAGAACATCACCTTAGAGAGGCTGAGCAAGATCCCAAATTTCACAAAGCCTTAGAAAAGATCTTAGAGCACAAAAAAGAGAAATATTTCTTGTATTTGGATGACAAAGGAGCTAAATTTCCTCATGATTTTAATACTAAGAACTTAAAGAAAGGTCTCGAGGAAATACCCTTGTATAATATTAGTGCCTTGTATCAACAGATTAAGGCACTTCAAGAACAAATTAAAGACATGCAAGGGGGAACCACAACAAAGACATATCCTCTTGATGACATCTTAACATGATCCCATTTCCCAAACATTGTGAAATCCCAAAGTTTGATCGTTATAATGGGAAATTGGATCCAATCGATCATATCAGAGACTTCTGAAATATGACTTTAGAGTTTTCTCATGAGGACACATACTTGATTCGTTTGTTTCCTAGGATTCTTGGAGGCCAATCTATGGAATGGCTATCAAAAATCACACCGCCTATCAATAAATTTGAGGAATTGATTAACGAATTCATATCACAATATATCTACAATATACAACATCAAATAACCATGATTGATCTCTGCAAGGCTAAATAGAAACCTAGTGAACCATTCATTAAATTTCTTTAGAGATGGAGAAGATTGTTTGCTAGATAACCACATCATGTTCATGAAAAGGAAAAGATCACCACTTTCATAAACAACTTGGATCAAGAGATGAGCTATTGTCTTAATCTTCATTGTCCTCCCTCTTTTTAGAAATTGACTGAAAATGCCATCACCATTGAAAGTGCCTTGTTCCAGAGAGGGATAATAAAACTTGATAAGGACAATCCTAGCTCGTCAAATCACCACAATGACAAATCTAAGTTTTGGACTCACAACAAAAATGTTGTGAATGATGGTGTTATAGATGAAAATCATGTCTTGACTAAGCCATTTGTTCTTAGTGCTCCAAGTGTTCCTTGCAACAATAACTATAACAATGTCAACTCGGTAACAAATTAGGGAAACAATCCTCCTTCAAGGAATAACGTGAATCAAACTTCTGCTCTGAATCAAGAGAATGCCAACAATCAAGGTTACGATGGAAATAAAAACAACAATTCCTTAAGGAATGCATTGAACACAAATCTACAATGATCTTCATTCTTCTCTAGGAGAAGAACTTTTACTCCACTGGGTCAATCTCTAGAATCTTCCCTTAAAGAGTTAATGGAAAATAATGTTATCACCCTACCACCTCAACAAAATTTTGAACCCAGTGTGAAGCCTCCATCATGAAATGATGCATACTATTGTGATTATCATCGGTGCAAGGGCCATCACACGAGTAATTGTCAAGCCCTGAAAAATAAAGTCCAAGACTTAATCGAAAATGGCACCATCACAATAGAAGGATGCCAACAAACAAATGAAGACCACCAAGCATTTCGCAACCCTTTACCCAACTATCAAAAGGGTGAGTCTTCTGGAAAAAGTGTGAATCATATCAATGATCATATAATAAATCATATCTACAATGACGACAAGCAAGTCAATGTTATAAAAGTTAAGGAAATGATGGAATACAGAGAAGTTAACGCAACAACAAGGGAACAACTTAAAGTTATCTTAAAGGGTGCTTCTTCAAAATCCACTATGCTCCTACCTCAACATCAATATGACTTATTCAATCAACTTCAAAAAACTCTTGCTCATATTTCTATCTTAGAACTCCTGAAGATTTCCCTAGCACACAAGGAAATTCTAGAAAACACCCTCATTGAAACAACTGTATCCACTGATCTAGATGTGGACCAATTTCAAGCCATGGTGGGACACTTTTCCTCACCCACATGTCTCTCATTCTCTGAAAAATCTTATGTTTCCATGACACATCCCCATAATTCATCACTATACTTAGAAGTCATGATCCACAAGTTTTGTGTCAAACATGTCCTAATAGATGGAGGTGTTGGTTTGAACATATGTACCATGAATTTAGTTCAAGCTTTAGGATTTTCTAAGGACTCCATTCATCCCAGAAGAAAGATTACTATTAAATCCTACGACAATGAGGAAAGAGTGGACCCAAGGGTTTAATCATACTGACGATCAGAGTGGGACCTATTATCAAGAATACTTTTTGTCAAGTGTTAGACCATGATCTTGCATACAACATCTTGTTGGGTCATCCTTGGATCCACGAAATGCAAGTTGTCTCATCCACATATCATCAATGTCTTAAGTTTCCTTATGATGGAAAGGAGATCACAATACCAATTGATAATTCGAATAGTCAGACTTGTGCCAACATCAAAGCTAGTCAAGATACTTCGGTCCCCAATAATCGAGAAGCTCTTGGTAGTATTTCTCCCAAAATTGATACAAAAATCAATCAGTTAACCAAAATATTTGACAAACAACTACCATTCAAAGACAATGGAGTATGGGAGTACTCTCTTTATCTTGCTAATTTACCTACATCACCTTGGTCACATAGACAACCTTCTATCGCACAACAACAAATATCTGTAGCATCAACATCAATGCAACCACCAACAGAGCCAAATACTAAGTTTAATGGATGATTTATCAAAGAAAAATTCACCATGGAAGATTCAAAGGATAGAAAATTTCTAAGTTGGCTCTATAAATATGAAGATGAAACAGTTCTCAATGTCAAACTACCAACTAATCAATATAATAAAGGATATCCAATCATGCAAAAGATGGACTATGATGGCAATGGTCCTATCGAGAAAAGAAAAGGAGTAGTTGAGCCTATTCACCTTCCAGGACTTGCCACCAAAGATAAAACAAGACTAGGCTATGATACTAACTCAAAAGCAAGACCATCCAAGTAGTTGCATGGTACGGTCCTCACATTGCAAGAAAGTTTTGATACAAGAGAATCATGTTTGACAGTAATTTAGAATTTCATGGATAATAACTCTGACATAGACTTTGGTGAATATGAATGGGAAACCATCCATAATGATGAGTTATGGAGGGAAAAAAAGGTTGATGTGGTACACAAGTACACCCCAACTCTAATCAAAGGTGAAGGGTCGAGGTCCCAACCACAAGAATCTAAACTACAAGGTGACTATGGTTCTAGTGATACAGAGTGGGATATAATTGAATAAGACTATTGTGATAACAGTACCATCATTGATTTTCCTCATACCTCTGATGCTACAGACAATTCCGTTATGACCATAACCATAGCCAATTTTACACAGCTTAATGACCCGCTACCGCTAATACATCCTGATCTCATTAACTAGGATCTATCCAAACCAATCGATATACATATGTTTCCAAGTGATGAATCTATCATTAACTTCCTTTCTACATACGACACAAATGATTATTCCACTGGAAATTTTTGGAATAGATTATTTAATCAAGAGAGTGTCAAGTCTCCTAGCTACAAAAGGAAAAATAAAAAAGAAAGATATAATGGTGAAATTTAGAATATGGAAGTATTAAATCAAACAAAAGACAAAACAAAGAGCATATTAGATGGTGAAAACCTTTTTAAGGCACCATATGATGGGAAGCTTGACATTCTCCCAAAGCACTATCATGAGTGATTGCCTATCTTGATTGAGCCTAAAAAAGAAGTTAATCTTGAAACTATAGAACAACCAAGGATTCTACAATTAGTTGCTTCAATGATAGAGAAAGAAGTGCCAAATTTCATGAAATTTCTCAGGGAAAATAAAGTCAACTTTTCCTGGTCTTATGCAAACATGCCAGGGCTTGATCCTAATCTTATAATGCATCACTTGTCTATCAAACTAGGAGTTAAACCTATGAAACAAAAACTTAGAAAGATGCATCCTCATGTTGCACTACTAGTTAAGGAAGAACTCAGAAGACTCCTTGATGTGGGTTTCATAAGATCAATTGACTATGCAGAATGGATCTCCAACATTGTTCATGTATCCAAGCCAAAAAAATGTATCAAAGTGTGCACAAATATCATAGATCTTAATAAGGCATGTCCTAATGATGACTTCCCACTTCCAAACATTGATACTATAGTTGATCTAATAGCTGGCCATGCCATGTATTCACTAATGGATGGTTTTTCTAGTTATAACCAAATCAAGATTGCACCTGAAGACCAGGACAAAATAGTGTCCACATGTCCATGGGGGACTTACAGTTGGAATGTCATTCCTTTCAATGTAAAGAATGCTTGGCTACTTACCAAAGAGCTATGACTACAATTTTTCATGACATGATGCACAAATTCATGGAAGACTATGTAGAAAATATATTGGAAAAGTCATACACAAGAGAAGGACATCTTGAAATATTATCCAAAATCTTTGCAAGGTTGGAAAAGTTCAAAGTTCACCTCAACCCCAAGAAATGGGTTTTTGGGGTCACATCTAGGAAGCTCTTGGGATACATAGTATCCACAAAAGGAATTGAAGTAGATCCTGCCAAGGTACAAGCAATCATGGAAATTCCTCCACCAAGGAATATCAGTCAGTTGAGATCATTACACGGATGACTTCAATCTATACGAAGGTTCATCATACAATTGGAAGATCAAAGTCTACCTTTCACGCATCTAATACATAAGAATTTTCATTTCAAATGGGATGACAAGTGTGAAATGGCCTTCAAACAAATCAAGCAGTACCTAATGAACCCACTAGTACTAGTACCACCAAATCCGAACAAGCCTCTAATATTATATATTGTCACAACAAAGACATATTTGGGGGAATTATTAGCACAAGATGAATCTACAAGAAAGGAACATGCAATTTATTACATCATTCAAACACTAACAGGTTATGAACTCAACTACAATTTCATTGAGAAGGCTTGTCTAGCAGTAGTATTTTCCACACAAATTTTTTTGGACTACATGTTAACTCATATAATCAATCTTGTTGCAAAGATTGACCCACTCAAGTATCTGTTAAGCAAAGCTACATAGACAAGAAGGCTAGAAAAATGGGTCATGATTTTAAGTGAGTTTGGCATCCATTATGTTGATCGCAAACAAATCAAAGGAAAAAAAATTTCCGATCAACTAGTTGAAGCACTACTCCAAGAAGAACATCCCATACATATCAAATTTCCATATTTTGATGTCTTCACTATAGAATCCAAACAACCATGGTTATTATATTTTGATGGTTCTTTCACTCAACAAGGATCAGGGGTAGGCATAATCTTTGTCACCCTCAAGGAAATACCATTCCTCGGTCATATAGGCTAATGTTTCCATGCACTAATAACATAGCTAAGTACTAAGTATGAAGCTTTAATCACTAGGCTCAAGATCGCACTGGAATGGAGGATCACATAACTACAAGTCTATGGTGACTCACAGTTAGTCATTTATCAGATCAATGATGATTATTAGACCAAAGATGACAAACTGTTGCCATATAAGAAGATGGTTGATGATTTCAAGAAATACTTCATAGATATCAAATTCATATAGATTCCAAGACCTGATAACAAGGTAGCTGATGGCATGGCCACGATCGCATCATTATTGCAACTCCTAGAAAAACAAACTCACTATGAAGTTCTGGTGGAACAATCATTTACACCTGCCTATGACACACTTGAAATCCAAATCATTTTCCACCTTGTAGGATCCAATTCACCTTGGTATGGCAAGATTTATGCCTACCTAAAAGATGACATCTTACCACTTGACTTATCTCATAGCCAAAAGCACAAATTTATCCAACAATCCTCTCATTATACTCTTATCACTGACACCCTCTACTACCACAGTCTTGATTATACTTTACTTCAATGTCTTGAACATGACGAATTTGACAAGGCTTTACAAGAAGTTCATGGTGGCATTTTTGGTACTCATTCAAGTGGACTAAGTACCTTATCAAAGAAATTGATTAGAATGGGATACTATTGGCCCAAAATGGAAAGAGAATCGTTCACATTTGTGAAAAAGTGCTCAAAATGTCAAATTCATGGGAGTCTCATTCATACTCCTGCACAAGAACTTCAACCATTCACGCCAACTTGGCCATTCTCTCAATGGGGGTTATATCTAGTTGGAAATATTCATCCTTCATCATCAAATGGCCACAAATTCACTATCACAGGGATAGATTATTTTACCAAGTGAATTGAGAAAATACCTCTCAGTAAGGTTACTAGCAAACAAATCTCATCTTTCATACTCAACTATCTCATTTGTCGATATGGCATTCCCAACTCTATTATCACAGATAATGGATGACCATTCAAGAATTAGGATGTTGATGAACTTTGTGAGAGATCCCATATCCAACATAGATATTCAACACCTTATTATCCACAAGGGAATGGCCAAGCAAAGGCCTCAAACAAAACAATACTGAAAATATTGAATAAGACTGTGCATGATACAGGGAAAGATTGGCATGTTCAACTCAATCCCACATTATGGGCTTATAGAACTAGCATCAAAATGCCAAAAAGACCAATGCTATATGCTCTTGTCTATGGATTTGAAGCCATTTTTCCACTAGAGGTTGAAATTCCATCACTAAGGGTATCATTAAAGGGTCTCACAATAGATGATGACTACAGAGTTTCCCAACTGCAAGAGTTGGAACTCCTTGATGAGAAGAGACAATGAGCAGTTGATCATCTGAAAGCATATCAACAGATGATGTCTCAGAGCTATAATCACAAAGTCAAGCCACGTACCTTTCAGGTTGGTGATCTTGTTTTGAAGGAAAATCCACAAAATTAGCAAGACAGAGAGAAGAAAGGAAAGTTTGAACCAAATTGGTTGAGTCTGTATGTGGTCATCATAGTATATGGTTTAGGAGAATACAAGCTATCAACACCAGAAGGGGACCTATTTGATGAACCCATCAACAACATTCAGTTGAAAAAGTATTATGTCTAAAGCAGTTCTCATCATCTAGAAAAAGTCCTAAAAAAACATAAAAACAACAGAAAAAGTCCTAAAAAAATACACAAGACCAACAAAAAAAGTCCTGAAAAAGATCACAAAAACAACATAAAAATCCCTAAAAAAAACACAAAAATAGCATAAAAAGTCCTAAAAAAAAGAATCATCATAGGGTGAAAACTTGGCAATAGGCAGTCTATTGACAAGAAAAATATAAAAAAAATCTAAAAGAAATAAGAAAAATGCAATAAAAATAAATAGTGAAAATATGGAAAATAGATTCTATTTGTAGCTCTCCATCTATTAGCTCTTGTTCAACACTTAGCTTTTTAACATTTATCTTAAAACCATAACATCATATTGCCATCATTTTCCTAGAGCGATAATGTCTTACAATGGCTTGATCATTGTACATATCCATTTTAGCAAGTTGTGTCAATACTAGGGGAAAATGTTGGCATACTAGGGGCAATCAAGTTTTGGGTTCTACCAAAATAGCTAGACAATGACATTAAATCCAATCATGTGAACAAACAATCAAATCCAATGAGCAAATATCCAATCATTGATCCATATCACAACAGTTTTCAGCAAGTACCATATCATGACACATATCTGGATGACCTAAAATCTGAATAATGTTTGGAATAGCAATATTATATTTTGAACAATGGTTGTTTGACTTTTGATATCATCCCTCTAGAGAACACTTGATGATGTCCTGAACTAGAGTAGCAAAGAAAGAGGATGATTTTTCTTTGTCTGTTGTCTTGAGGATAATTATCAATTTGTTGCAAATATGTCATGAGACATGATTTCCAAAATGTATCATTGAGGAAAATTCCAAATTTGCATCAGAAAGTGGTTAATATTTTTTTGTTTATGCAAGAAATACTCAGGTCATCTTGGCTCAGTTATACCTCAATTCTTGTGTTCACTTGCTATATCAAAAATCATGAAAGTTGTACTCAAGTCATCATTGGTGCTAATTTCCCCTTTGATGCTTGTACATACTTCCAACATTTTAAAATTCTCTATGATGATTCAAGAAAGCTAACAAAAGGCTCAACAAATGGTTTGTTTCATTTCATTGCATTTCATTTTGATCATTGTACATATCTACATACTGGATTTGCATCAGAGTTTTAAAAGGCTGAATAATAACATCAATGGTTGTCATGACTCTTTGGACTAGTTGTGGAGGACATTCAAACATTTGTTTCAATATCATATTTCATCTTCATCATCATTTCATTATCATTATCATTTCATCTAGGTCTTGTACATATCATATATTTTATCATTTATAATTCATTTTCATATCATTTAGAACCTTTCTCATTTCACAACATTCGTTATATCCATTAGATATTCCATATCACTTTCATTATCTATCGTCTTCATCTCCTTAAACATCTCACTTATCCCTTTCTTATCATTTCATTTTCATTCTACATAGTTGCATTTTACTTATCATTTCATTTATCATTTCATATCATTTTCATTTATCATTTCATATCATTTCATATCATTTCACTTATCATTTCATTTAGCATTTCATATGATTTCATTTATCATTGCTATAGACATGCAAAATTAACATTCTTCATTTGATCATGTTCATTCATTAACTAAACTAGATGGATTTCGCATTAGGTCCATTCATCAATTGATCAGGTTCACCTTCATCCATTCATTAGGTAATCTCATCTCCTAAGGTCATTTATTTAAAATCAAATTAACATTATCATCAACCTTTTAATAAATCAAGCATTCATTTAAATCAAATCCAAAATCATATTCCATCATTTTCTGAATTAAATAAATCAAATATCAAAGTCCTAAAAGTCAACTCACCTAATCATCATTAAACTAACATAATCATCATTTATTTAATCTAACCATGATTAAATGCTAATCTTACCCACTTGCATTCTCTAGATTTAGCCACTTGCACAAATAAATCAATTTATTGAGTTATTAAAACCCTCATTTTCACTCAACATGACAAGTTGATTTGTCCCTCCAACATAGCATTTATTGCTCTTTTTCTTGTCCCCCTCTCTAAATTTATTGCAAAATTTGAATTCAAATTCTCCCTCTCATGGGCACTCTTCCCAAATCTTGCAGATCCATTGACCTATCACCACTTGAAAAGTGTCCTCTTCTCATTGGTGGATCTTTAGTCCCACATTCACCCTCTTGTCCAATCTCTCATCAAGAAAATCTATAAAAGAAAGCCTTAATCCTCATTCATCCATCCACAACTTTTATGCAAGGTTACACTCTTAATTTGAGAACTCATCTTGCCCATCATCTCCATTGCATTTACATCATCTTGAGCTTTGATCAAGGGTTGGGAAAGGGTTACTAGCACATGTAACACCAATCCAATATGGAATAGGTGATTATCTTGCTTTTGGAATGTCTTCTTGATGTTGTTTTTGTTACTTGTGGCATTTCTTTAGCATAGGTATTTTATTTCATAGAGGTATTTTGCAGATTTGTATGTAGACTAACCCTTCTAATGAGTATTTGAGGTTGGTTTTTCTTGTAGATTTAGAGTACTTCAATTTCATATCATTTCATATAATTTTCATTTATCATTTCATATCATTTCACTCATCATTTCATATCATTTCATTTATCAGTTCATATCATTTCATTTATCATTGCATTTCATTATCATATCATTTCATCATCATTTAATTACATTTATCATTATCATTATCATTTTTATCATTATCATTATCATTACATCATACATTTCAACCCATTATTTATTCTATCTTGTGCTCATCTATCATTTTCATATCATTTAGCTATCATGACATTTTTCCCATAAAAATTTAACTCATTTCACATATACATACTACAAATTCATGATTGATCTCATAAACATAAACATCCATTTTTAATCACATCTATTTCTTGACTTTGAAAAATAAAAATAAAAACATTTCCAAATCATTTTTTTCATAAACATATCATATATCTTTGTGCACACTCTCCTATTCAAACATCCTAGGACATCCACCTACATGACATCATTGGTACACATCACAAATCAATTCATCACATGAATCATCTTGCATATCATGTTGTCATCAAATCAATATAATGCATGTCAAAATCCATACTACATCATACAAAAATACATGTATATCACATCATCACATCAAACACACATCATCAAAAAACATCGCCACTGCATATCATCGCTCATAAAAAAAAAAAACAAATATACAATGTCCAATGAAACTGAACAATATAGAGAGATACATGAGATATGATCATAAAAAATGTACATGCTCCAAAAAAAATGATATACATCAATAATACTACATCAATAAATCATGATTGGCTGGTGGACCCCCCTGATGGAGTTGGTCTAAGGGATGATGTCCTACCACTACCCTCTACATCAGGATCCTGTCGCAACCCTGTGACACCTCTGTTGTGTGTCATCATTCGTGATCTGATCTTGGTCCTACTATGGGACCAAGGGTAAGGCTCTCTACGATCGGGAGGACACAACTCCTTATACCTCACCCAGTAGTACTCTGGCTCCCTGGCAATCTCAAATCCCTCTACAATGGCCTCTCACAAAGATGCACTCTCAACAATGCCCATGAGTCTCTGTGCTACACCCTCTGCCTCTACTGCCCTCCGTCTAAAAGAATCCCTCTATACTATCAATTGGGCTACCTATAGGTCTAGGGAAGGCAGAGGTGCATGTGTCTGTGCAAGTTGTGCCTATAACTATACTACCAAACTTTGACCCTGAGCCAACTGTCTCTACAACTGTTCCTACTACCCCTAAAGTGTTTGTACTTGGGCTTGTAGAGTATCTATCTATGCCTATTGTGTTATAGAGGAGACCTTGATCACTGTTGGTTGTCTAGTACCACTCCTTGACCTCTGCATGACCTGAGCACTTCCCATGATATATGTCCTCTTCCTCATTGGCCTCTGCTCCTCCCCTCCGCAATCTTTTTCATCGTCTCCATCACCATCATCTGAGCTATCCTCCCCATCTCCACTCTCCTCTGAGTCCTCTCCTCTGCTAACTACCTCCTCCCTACCTGCCACATCCTCTTGTCTCCTAACCCTTGGCTATGGTGCTTCCAAAATGGGAGCCAGCTCATATGGACATGTGAACTGCAGAAATGGGTGTGTGTGATAATAAACAAAGTACTCCTCAAACATACCTACATCAACAATATCAGACCTACCATCCCATATCTCAGGCTGTAAAGTTGTATACTCTGTATATGTAACTTGATAAGAAATGTAGGGCCCCCATCTAGGCTCATCCTTGCACTGTCCATAGTGTGCAATGCATTAAGGTATCCCCTATGTGAATTTGAATTATCTTTGTACTCGCAATCCTAAAAAATCTCTCTATAATGCATGAGGTCCAACCTATCAAAAAATGGGGTATACATAAAAACATCATCTCTAACTAATCTATATCCCATGCCTCACAATCCATGTATGGCCTCCATATCACAGAATCCATATCATCCAAGGTGCATCTCCAGTACTCCAACTTTCCCAGCTTGGGATGGACAAGTGAAATAGAATATACATACACGTATGGCCAGCCTAGTGGCCTAACTCTAGGAAAAAGTGGTCTCGTAATCTTAATATGCTCCCATGCTGAGATCTGGAGCAGGGTAACACCACAAGACAAGCTAGTTGATCCTCTATATATCACCTGGTGCAAGTCATGATATAAATGTGCCAACATATAGCTCCCCTAGGCATATCTTTGCAGTTGGCCCATCATTAGCTCAATAATCCTCCCCCACCCAACTGATAGCCCCTTTTACTAACATCCGGACAAAGGAAGACTCCAATGAATGCACCCAACACTGCAAGTAAGGTCAGATATCCCCTAAATTTTTCCCATGGCACCCAATACCCTGCTATCTGTGCATCCCTAAACACCCTCCTGAGTGTGTTTGTACCACCTAAGTCCTTGTAGTCATAGAACACAAGGGAAACTACCACTAGGATCCCCAAAATCCTATATACATCCTCTTGGGTCACCATAATCTCACCCATCGACAAATGAAAAGTATTATGATCAGAATGCCATCTCTCTGCTAGCGCGGTCAACACTCCCCTATTGACCCGAATAGGAGGCATAGACAACAATGGTCCCAACCCACATCCAACTATAACCTATACATCTGTAGGTGTGAGATCTCATATTTGATCCCAACCTACAGGGAAGCACTCTCTAATATTGAGGTTTTTGAAAACCTCTTATTTTTGGTCATCACAAGGACAATCAATTAGACTCATATCAAAGCAATCTATCTACTTCACATCATACATATTAGTGACCCATAACAATCAGATTCATATCATGTGACACATATTAGACTCATATCAAGTGCATCATATTATGTGAACCATATCAAGTGCTCTATCTAAGGGACTCATATCATGAAATCAATGCAAAGTCTATCTACTTGAATATCCAATCAATCTACTCTATCATCATTTACCATTTTGTTTCTTTTCAGGAAAGAAAATTTATCAACAATCAAATCATCATCCTATTTGCACTTCAGTCATGAATGAAAATATGTTTTCCATCACATCATCTACTATTTTTTTTCTACCACAAAAAGAAAATTTATCAGAAGACACATCAATCATCTACTCTTTGTTTTCTAAAAGAAAAATTTATCAAGCAAAATGCAAACAATCATTTTACTCTTTGGAAACAAAGTTATCAGCTATTTACTCTTTTCTTTCTATTTTTGGAAACAAACTTATTAATTCATTTATCAGATTTTCTATCATTTCTATCCATAACAATATGATGAAAAGATAATTTATTTATCTATTGACCAAAGAAGCAATACTACATCATCATTTTCATCATACAGTGCATTCTGCCTAATTTTTTCTAGATGTGCTAATTTGTGGCCTAAAACCACTAAAACACTATATGTGTTGAAGTTTCCCCCTGATGCGCTAAAACCCTAGATGCGCCATTCTTTTCCCTAAAAGTGCTAAATCAATTCCTCAATGTGTTATTTCCCTATATGCGCCAAATCCCTCATCGAATGTGCCATTTCATCTACTCGATGTGCTAAAAACCTAAAAGTGCTAATTTGTTTCCTATATGCGCTAAAGTACCCACTTCCCACCAGAATCCTATAAGTGCTACTCTATGTATTGGATGCGCTAAATTGCATCCCACCTAGCAAAGCTAAATCAAACCCTATATGCACTACAGAACATATCAAAAGTGCTACTCTATTTCCTAAAAGTGCTAAGACAGACTGCTAAATCCTGAATCCACGAAAAATGTCTCAAAAATCAACTACAAATAAAAAATTTCAAAGCAAAGAGGGTTGAATTGACTCACTGGTGGTCCATACATGGCTAGTCTCTAGTATCGGTGGGCCTGCTCGAATCTATTCCTATGATAAGGAATCTCCATCTCACCAAGTCACCGTCAAAGCACAAAATTAGGAAATTCAAAAGGTGAAAATGACTTTCCCTTTTTACCCTTTTACCTTTTAAACATCAAACAAAGTGGGTTTTTGGTGTCATTTTGTTTTTGTTTTTATCTTTTTATCAAATTTTGACCTTATTTTCAAACTGGGGCATCTTTTAATCAATTATCGGGAGATAAATCACTATGTCCCTCTCATCATCCAAATTTGATCATCAAATCAACATTTTTCTCATCATCAATGATTTATCTCCCAAGGGGGCATCATCAATATCATGCATGTTTTTTTAATCAGGGGCATATCAGTTAAAAAAAAATTCTCATCAAGGGAAAAATCAAACACAACAAAATTTTTTAAAGCAGGAACATTTTCTTTGAAGGAATACATTTCACACATCACTTCAAAAAGGGGAAAAATGTATATGCATAGAATTGGTCATGTCTAAATAATCCTAGAACTTAATTAAATATTTAATATTTAATTAATCTCTCTAAAAGTCCTCTACAAATGATTAAATTTAATTAATTTAATTATATTGTTCATCCACTTTATTCTTCCGCCATAATTAAATAAATCAACTTTATTTAATTATTTCACATTCATATGTCTACTTGATTAATTAAATAAATACCCTTTATTTATTTTAATTAATTATCACCTTTTGAATTTAATTAAGTCATGTGATTTAATTAAATTTAAATATTTGTCTTTCTCCTATTCAAATCTTTCTTCTAATTAATTAAATATTTTATTTAATTAATTTCATATACATGTCATTTTCTAAAAAAATAATTAAATATCTTTATTTAATTAAATACCCTTCATATCTTTTCAAATCATAATTAAATATTTTATCTAATTATGAATTTTTCCATTTTCTTCAAAACTTAATTCAATATTTTATTTAATTAAGAAAAATCTTTCATGTCACCAATAAATAAATAATTGAATTTATAATTCATTATTTATCTTCAAAATCTTTCCAAAATCTCACAAAAAGATGATTTTTACAATTCATCTTTATCATCTCATCTTATCTCTTCTATGAAAAAGGAAACACATCTTGCTTTCTGGTTTTCTTTTATTTTTCTCTCCAGTCTTATCCATCTTCGACTGTTCGATCTGCCAGGAATTTTCATAGCTGTTGATCACATCATCCAATCAAAATATCTCAAAAAATCTATAAATACCATTGTGAATCCAAGCATTGGTTACATACACATAGACAGACAACGACATACACACATGCATTGGCTATTATTTGCATTCTAGTATTCTATCATTTCTAGCATCTTAGCATTGTCATTATCATCTTTAGCTTTTATAAATTCATAATCTTTAATTCTAGCAATCATTTCTAGTTTAAATATGCATTCATCTTCAAATCTTGTTCTCTAGGAAGACCGTTTGTTGAGCCTAGCACACAATTTGAGAGTAAGCTGGAATCGACAAAAAACTAGAGATAGAGGACGATAGGACGATATAAAAAAAAAGACTGAGTTTGCATCACTTTTCATTTGATTTTTTGTTTTGATATAAGGTATTATTGGTGTGTTTGATTTATTGTTTTTACATATTGGTACACTTAAAAATCTACCACACAACCCCCACTACAAGAAAGGCCAAGTTGTGACCATTGGTTGTAAATCCTAAGCTAGCGCATGAATAAGATCTCGATGTTGTTGACATTTGACACACTTTTACATGTACTTATAGGATTCTCTTTCCAAGGTTGGCTAGTAATACCCTATCATCAATAGTTTCTTAGCTAAAGTCATACCACTGGAATGAGAACCACATATGCCTTCGTGAACTTCTGTTAAAGTGGCCAAGGCTTCCTCTTGGTTAATATATTGTAGTAATGTCCCCTCGATGCTTCAAAGGTATAAGGTATCACCTAGGATCATGAATTGAGATGCCTTTTTAACAAAGGTCTTCTTTAGATTAGAGGTGATATCGGATGGGAGGGTTCCTATGTTAAGGTGAATATATCATGATACCATGGGGAACCGAGACTAATTATTACACACAAAAATTCAGATTTCTAGATTTTGAAAGCTGCCAACAGAAGTTGTTCTACCAATAATTCACATTGAAGAACATTTTGTGACATATCTACTCGATTGTTCATGCAAATAATCTTCTCAAAAGTTATATCAATGAAATGGTCCTTGAGACTTTCTGCCATCTTCTTATAAGGAGTAAGCTTATCATCCTTAGTTTGGTAGTCATCATTGACTTGGTTAATAACCAGCTGTGAGTCTCCATAGACTTTGAACTCATGTATCTACCATTGAATTGCTATCCATAGAGTTGTGACTAGGGATTTGTATTCCACAATGTTGTTAGTACATGGAAATGATAGTCAGTGTGACTTTGGAATACAATCACCTTGAGGGGTGATAAAAATACTACCTGCCCCTAATCCATGTTGGATAAAGGATCCATCAAAGTACATTTTCCACTAATCCATTGTATTGAGAAGGAATATTGATTCATTAGGAAAATCAGATATCAAAGGGTTCTCTACATAGATAGGTGCTTCTACTAGTTGGTCCACTATCACTTGTCCTTTTATTGCCTTGTGCTCCATGTACTCTATGTCAAATTTAATCAATATCATTACCCATTTGGCCATTTTCCCAATGAGAATTGCTTTAGATAACAAATATTTGAATGGGTTGATCTTTGTAATAAGCTTGATTTGATGCGACATGTAATGTTTGAACTTTTGTGAAACAAAAACCACTACTAAGCATGCTTTCTCAATGGATGAATAGTTCATTTTATAGCCCACCAGGTTCATGCTTTAATGTAATACATAGCTCTTTCCTTTCCATTTTCATCATGTTGTGCTAAATGGGCACCTAGTTTTGTTGATTTTGTTGAGATATATAGGATTAATGGTTTGTTTGGTATCAGTGGCATGCGCACCAGAAATTCCAATAAGTAGTCTTTGATCTACTAGAAAGCTTTATCATACTTCTCATCCCACTTATAAGTTATTCCCTTATGGAGAAGGTGTGAGAAAGGGTGGATCTTATCTGATAGTTGCACTATGAACCTTCAGATGGATTGCAACCTTCCTTGTAACCCTCTCATCGGCTTTAATGTTTATGGTGGTTCCATGACTAGGATGACTTTCACTTTTGCTAGGTCAATTTCTATACCTCTTTGTGACATGATGTAGCCAAGAAGCTTCCTTGATGTAACCCCAAAGACACCTTTTTAGGTTCAACCACACTTTATACTCTTTGACCCTATCAAAGATGGGTCCCAATACCTCTATGTTCTCACTTGTTTTATTTTATTTGGCCAAAATATCATGCACATATTCTTTGACTATTTTTTGGATCATATCATCAAAGATGAGGGTCATTGCTCTTTGATAGGTCGCTCCTACATTCTTCAGCCCAAATGGCATTATGTTTCAACAATATGTTCCCCATGGATAGGTGAATGCAGTTTTGTATTCATCCTCCTTAGTGATCATGATTTTATTATAGCCTAGAAAACCATCCATGAGTGATAGCATTCCATGCCCAACTATTAAATCAACAATGATGTCAATGTTAGGAAGAGGGAATTCATCCTACAGGAATTCTTTGTTAAAGTTTTTGAAATCTATGCATATTCTAATGCCCCCAGTAGGTTTGGAGACTAGAACTAGGTTTGAAACCCACTTAGGATAATCTATCAGTCAGATGAATCCAACGTCAAGAAGCTTTTGCAACTCAAGTTTCACCAAGATTTTTCTTTGAGGGTGCATCTTCCTTAATTTTTGCTTCACTATTTTAGCTTCAAGATAGACTACTAAATGATGCACAACCACTTCTAGATCCATGCCTAGAATGTCTATGCATGACCATGCAAATTTGGTTCTTTTCTCTTTTAGTAATGTTTCTAATTTTTTTTGTTCTTCATTGAACAAGGATTCGGCATAAAAATTTATCTTGGGTGCTTCTTCTATTCCTACTGATTGGAGTAGCCCTTTTTGCTAGCACTACTGATTTTTTTGGATGCATTGCACTAAGGGGGAGATTGAATCCCTAATCCTTGGGTGCCTCTGAGAGGTTTTCACCTTTGTATGTTTCTTTTCTTTTTATTATTTTATTGGGCGGGTGCATGAAGACGGGTAGCCAATTTATGGCCACTTTTTTTAAAAAAATTGAAAACTAATCATGCGAGTGCATTATAACATGCTTGCATTATCATGTGCTCACATTATCACATGATTGGGTTATGGCTTGGTGTGCCAAGCCTGAGGCTTAGCTACCACAATCCCATAACATGAGTGCATTATAACGTACTCGCATTATGACATGTTAAAAGTAAAAGAAAAAGAGGTTGAATTCATTTTCATTTCAGACTGTATTTTTCTTGTTGCTCGTGGCCAAAAACCCCAGAATTCTACACACATTCTAGGAGGAGATTTTTTCAAAAAATATTCATCAATGGTTGTTGATTCATCGCTAGGATGCCGCCACATTGACAAGGAGGTGAAAGAGGTAAGGATTGTTTGTTTTTTCTTTTGAATTTGTTAGTTTTAGGTTGTATTTGATATTTATTTTCTAAATTTGTAGATGTTAATCAACCTAGAAATCCTCCTCAAAATCCACAGCAAGAAAAAAATATTCAACAACATAATCCTCAACGACAACAACAACTTCCTCCACCAATCCCTCAATACCCTCCCGAAACTCAACAAAATATAATGGGTGAAATTGAGAACAATAAAAAAAAAAAATGAGGATTTAATCGGGAGGTTGAACGATCCAAATGGTTCAATTGTGGAAACAATGACCCTGGCAACTTCACTGCAAGCTATGTTAAAAATTTAGATTCAATCATCAAACAATTAACTAGTTGGTAGGATAGGAGGCAGGTGGCTAGGGCTTTTTACCAAGATAAATTATCATATAAAGAAGTAAAAGATTTAAAAATTACAAAAGGTGATTTCTATGCATTATTCACTAACCCATGGTCAAATGGAAATCTCTCCCTCAATGCGAAGAGGTTTCTTATTCATTAGTAACACCACCAAGAGATTAGGAAATATTTTTGGGATAGGTGGTACATGGTTTTTGATGACCCACCATGCAACAATTGTGAAGTCCCGTAGTATTTCCTCAGGAAACTATGCATTGAGTTCATCTTGAACAAAATCCCAAATTTATTTGATATGAGCGACTTCCAGGGGAGAGGTGGGGGGTTGGCACAAGATAGACTCGATGTATAGCTAGATCCTACGCGGCAAGTGATATGGTCAGTGTTTTAAATGCAAAAAGTTTGGTCATAAGGAATTAGAATGTAGAAGTATGTTAGTCAATGCAAGTAACACTAATTGCCATAATTGTGGAAGATTTGGAAAGGTTGCTAATCAATGCAAATCAGGAGGAAATTAGTGGAATGTATGGTATAGACAAAAAAATCCAGTATGCTATAACTCCCACAAACTTGGGCGCATTGCAAGATCTTGTAGGAAAATAAACATGAACAAAAGAGGTCCAATTTATCAAGGGAGAAACTCATAGAAAGACAACAAAGGAAAATAAAAAGCATATGCAGAAGAGATAAGAGATTAGATGAAGAAGACGTGGGTAAAGAAAAGTGAATCTGATGAAGGAAATAAGGTTGTACCAAAAGCTCCCTTCGGTAATTCTTTTGGAAATTGACTTCAAGCCTAAGGCCGAGGGGAAGTTTCTCATGAAAAAAATCTTTAGTTCCCCTGAGTATAATTGGCTCCAAATGACTGGATGTCGTCAGTAATTGTGTTATTCCTTGAAAAATGTATTTGTGATCATTTTTTGTGTTGGATGAAATGACGAAAGTACGAAGTTGGATTCTTCATTTGTTGTCTATGTTTATAGTATAACCGAAAGTTCTAAGGAAATGCATTTAATGCGGCAAGGAGTTAAGTGGGTGAAGCTATAAAAGGGCATTCAAAACCCTAATTTGTCACCTTGCGCCGAAGGAGAACAATTTTCCAGAACCTTTTTCTGTGAAGATTTGAAGCAGTAAAAACCAATCTAGTGGTGAATCCTCTAGGTATATATGTTGCTTGTCAATTTCATAGTGTTTTCGTGATTGATAGAACCATGCTTGGTACAAAAAAAGAAGAAAATTCAAGGATCAGTAATTTTGGATGAATATAGTAGTCAAAAGATTAGGGATATAAGAAATTTGTTGTTTGTTGTCGAATTGAAAAGGCTTGGAGGAGCGAAATGCAAGAATTTGGATATTTGCGATGAATTCCCTCATTTTTTCAATGCAGAAGTGATTTAGTTTATCTTGAATAGATTGGTCGATGATATCTTTACTCTAGATAAACCTTACCAGATTTCCAAGGATGTAATCAGAAATTTAATAGGCTTGTGTGAAGTTGGTGATGTTCCGAAGAAGAAATTGATTCAAAATATTGAGGTCGAAGCCCTAATTGGAATAATGGGAGATCAGATAGCTCTGGTAATTACTACAATCAAATACCCTTTAATGAGGTATATTACTCATGGAATTTCATATTAAATCTTCTTCAAAAATTGAGAAGGATCAACCTCAGTAGGTGTAGTGTACATTGCTCACAAAATGATAATAGAAGGAGAAGACTTTGACCTATGTGGTTTGATAACATATCAATTAATGGAGAATGTACAATTTTTACAATTTTCAAAGGATATAGGCTACTCTTTCAAGTTTGGCACTCTATCTATATGCATTATGATGTATTTCCTGAATTGCTTGCCTTTGAATGACAATGTGGTGTGGAAAGAAAATATACTAGTTTGCAAACAAATTTTTGAACATTTCAACTCGTTCGAAAATGGTGAGAGTTTATGAGAAATTATTTAGGAATTTGTTAGAAAGTTTTGGTGCAAGTGTTATTCGTCTTTTGGTAAAGGTAGTTGAAGTTGGATCATCTTCCGAAAAGGCGGGGAAAAGGTAGAAGAGAGAGAGAGGGAGAGAGAGAGGGAGAGAGAGAGAGAGAGAGCTAGTTGGTGTCACTCCTTCGACACCCAAATCAACAAAAGTTGAGGAAAAAGGAAAAGAACAAATGGTTGTGGATGTAATTGATGAGGACTCTAAGGGCTATACCCTAAGAGAAGGACCAAAAATAGTTGAACTAGTTGTGGAAATTACAGAAGATAGTGATGATGAAGGTGCTCTATTTAAAGCAAAAATATTGTAGATTATTAAGGATGAAGACAGTATGCAAAAGATAACTGATATATGATTGAAAAAACCATCTTATGAGTAGGATGTCATTGAAAAAAATCTAGGAAGATACTTTGTTGATAACAACATTCAATTGGAGAATCTACAGAATGATCTTCTAGATGAGTTGATTCAGTGTATTAGGGAGGCTATGGCCTCTGTGCCTCTGGACATAAAAGAGGAAGAAATTATCTCTCATCTGAAGATGCAATTTAGACTCTCTTTCTAAACCGAAGAAAATGAATGAGCTAAGATAGTGCATTGACTTAGCTAACAATATCTTCAATTATTGTCTTAGGTGGCCCCATGTGGTCAGCAAGTATAAGGAAAAATTTAGAGGAAATTGAAAATGAGTTGGTTATAATAGGGAAAGATCATAGTATGTTTTTGGACAAGGATAGAGAAGTTAAGAAGAAGATTCATGTTCTGTAGGTTGAGCATGCAAAAGTTCACTTTGCCAAAAGTACTCTTATGGACGCTTTCTAGAAAGTGAAAGATCATACCGAATGCAGATTAGAGCAAATGATTGAAATTCTAAAGGAAGGAGAAAAGTTGAATGATTCCTTCACCATTCCTAAATCCCTTAGGGCGAAGCCACAATAGTGGTTTACAATTGAAGTGAGGAAGGAAAACTCACATAAAATGAATGCATGGAAAAAAAATTGATTTTAGGGGTTCGTACGAACCTATTGGTTCGACCGAACCCATTAGGGGTTCGCTAGAACCTAGGTTCGGGCGAACCCTCCTAATAATTTCCCGCTAAAAAAGCCATCAAAACCCCTCATAGAAGGGGGTTCGAGTGAACCTTGGTTCGAGCGAACCCCTAGAGGTTCGCTTGAACCCCTAGGGGTTCGTTCGAACCCCCTTTATTCCTCATCCCCTCCCTGAGACACAAAAAAACCTGAATTTTGGCACTTCGAAGCTCGAGTTGAGGATGAAAATGGATGAATCTTCACAAACCCAACTTGAATCAAGTAGTCCTTAGAACGAGCTATCCAACAAATATAATTTTAATATGTTTTGGTTTTATTATGTATTTGTTTTTTTAGTTTTATTAAACATAGGTTTTTCATCAAAAATGAAGGTCTCTATTCTGCACATGTGGAAAAATAGCAGATTATCAAAAAAAATTCAAAAATATAAGTACACCAGATATTGAAGTCCTTGATCTAAAAAAGAAAATAAAATTGAATTTTGATATATACAAAAAAGGATATGCATTATACGGTCGTGCTATGTGTAAATTATAATTGGTTTGACTTCAAAACTTAATTAAAGAAAAAATATTCAATAAAATATTGTCTAACCAAGTGGAAGCACTAGATATTAGAGTTACAAATCTAAATTCGAAAGAATTAGAATTTTATCCTTCATGGAAAAAAAATTATACGTTATACGGTGTGTGTCACTTTTTAAAAATGTTGTTTTTTGAAAAAAACTAGTTTTTGTGAGAGATGGAAAAAGAAGTGCAATCTGATTCCATAAATTTTGAAAAAAATATTTTTAGAATCTACAGACAAAATGTGACGAGACTCTAGTTTTCATCATTTTCAAATTCTTCATGGTTTAGCCACTATAGGTTCCCGAATGTGAAGATTTAGTTAAAAATAATAATTTCAATGTCCAGTTTGGCCAAAAAATGTAAACCACTATTGTGGGATCACCCTTGTTCATATTATCAATAGGACATCAAAGAATAACAACTTGATTATAGCTATTTGAATTGTGGTGGAATCTTGGAAGAAATCTCTTCCGGAAATGAAAGCTTTAAGTATAAAATAATATTCTGATTTGTGCAACAATTTTCAAAATTTTGTTCAAAACTCTCAATTTTGCTAAAGGGGAGAGATTAGTAGAATTTTGAAGAAAAGAAGTGTAGTGAATGTAGTAGAAGCTTTTTCATTTATTTCAAATGGGGAGAGAATGCAATGAAAAATTCCTTGACATCCTGAGGGGGGGCAGTAATTTTGGTTTTGATAAGTTTTTGAGTTTTGACACTTAGTCATTTTTTGCTAAGTGTTGCCATCAATGCCAAAGGGGGAGACTATTGGAATATGACTTGGAAAGACTGTTTTTGTCTTCTTTTGTTGTCATTGATGGCAACTAGAGTCAATATTATGGTCCACAATGTAGTAGTTTCCCCTATCAGCAAGAGAAGTGTTTGTAATCTATTGGTAGAAAGTATGAAGAACATGACATCCAGTTGACAAGTTGATCTCAATACTTCACCGGATCACTATTTTGTGGTGTGCATCCCTAGGGAATCCTATTCAACATATATTCTATCCTATTGGAAAGCTTTTTGGTGTTTCATTAGTCAAAGTACGAGTCAAGAGGATTTAGAAGAATGATTTATTGCTTACTTTTCTTATCCTCGCTGACCTGATGTATATGTCATGTCATGGATGTATGTGGAGTATGTGTTTATCTATTTCTTATTTTTTTAATTTTGGTTTGGGTTCCTACTATAGTCTATCCAAATTCTGTGGGTACACATCAATTCTAACTAGTGATTTGGACCGACATAAGGAAAATTATTCTATTTTGTTTTGAAGTCGACACACAATGAATTTCTGATTAGCGGGTATATTAAGGAGATCCAAAAATCATTTTTGATGTGGTGAATGTAGAGAAGAAGTGTGTTTGTGCAAAAATCCCAGTAAAACTATATGGACTAACTTCAAAATATTTGTTGAGTGAATTTTACAGAAGGGTTTCTGTAGCAAAGCAAAGCAAAGTAGAGAAGAGCAAAAGTTTGAACTGGATAAAAGATCCAGAATCTGATTGTGTGCTTAATTGAAATTGATTCAAGAATTTGTAGATGTTGTATTCTCAGTTCAAATTTTTTTTGTAATCCCAATTATACTTTGTAAGGTAGTGATCCTTTCTTTGAGCAGTGAGCTCTAAGCAGTGAGCCTGAATGCAAGTGCATTCCCTTTTTATTATACTTTTAACAGAGTATACTTTGTGGATTAATCTCCACCATGGTGTTTCCCCTAATAGGTTTTCCATGTAAAAATCCAGGTGCTATGGAGTTGTTTAATGTGAAAGAATGTTTCCTTTTGTTTATATATTGTTGATGTTATTGAGGGTTTTGTTATTGTTGTTGATAGTTTAAGATCTGGTTAGAAATTCAAATATTGTTGAACACTAATTCACCTCCCTCTCAATGTTCCTAGTGTCCAACAAGAAAGACCTAAGAGGGAGATGGAGAGTGAGAAAGAGATAGTTTATTGGAAACATATTACTTGGCATAGGTATTTCCATGTAAGCTCTCATGTCTCCTTCTTCTACTTTAAAGCAATTTCTCATAGTAATCATGTTAGCAACCACTTTAAAGTGGTGGAATACATCGACACTCACATTTTATTGTGCGATTTTCTTTTTCTTGTGATTTCCTCTCTTGGAAACATTAAGTACAATGTTACCCGGGATTAGACACTGCACTTGTCCTCTCTTGGAAACAAGATGAGACCATTTGCACTTTTCTTCTCTCGGAATTATTAGGCACAATGTTCCCTAAGATGAGATCTTGCATGAACTAAGAAAAATCCTTTGAGAAAATATTAGACTATGTCTATGAGTTTTAAGCATATGAAGCTTTGCTTGCCTCATGGAGCTCGAAGATTATTTTTGTGTGGTGCCTTATCAAAGTTATCAGGAGGTATAACTTTGGTATGGTTGAGCAAGAATCCCATTCTAAGGTATGAATTTCCCCATAGCCACTCACATGTGTGTAAGCACATATCAGCCATATGTGTCTCACCTTTTAGGACTTCCCACCCAATGGACAACCAAGAGTTTTGTGACCTTAGATTGAGTATGCATTTTTGGACGAACAACCCAGATCTAATCCACATCGTGTTTCACAAATGGTTGAAGCTTGATCCACCTTTTTATTTTTTCTCTTCTCTTCTTTCTAGTTCTTTCCATTGCATGATTTTATATCTTGTTTTGTAGCAAATCATTCACCCTTGTGCATGTCCTTTTGTGCTTATGTTTGTTTGACTTAGGATATTGGATCCTAGGGGCTTGTGCAACCTCCTTTGATCTTTTTAATCCTTTTCCATCCACATTGGTATGGTTGGATCCTTCTTGAATGTCTACTTTAGTGTGAGTTTGAAGTAGGTTCATCCTCTCACTAAAGTGGGGCTAACTGTGGACATGGAATAAGTATCCTTTTGTCCTTACTTGATTTGGGAATAACTAATGATAAATTAGACTTAATGAGGCCCTGATTTAGTGTTTTGAGGTGTTTAATACATCCAAATTAGGCCTTGGACCCTTGCAAATGCATTTATCAATGTCTTGTAAAGGTGTTGTAAAGTGTTGTAAAAGACTTCCACACTTTTCTAGAAAAATTGACCTATTTTCCCCTTAATTCATTATTGTAAAATATATTTAATTGCATTCTCACATTAATCTAGAAGGCTTGTAAATTAAACCTAATTCTAATCTAGTGTTGTAATGTGTCTTACACATTTACATTGGATGTTGTGTCTTTCTAGGCTATGTGGAACTCATTTTAATGTTGTAAAGTGTATTTAATTACACTTTAACATCTAACTTTGTGTCCACATCCATAATTTTTCTTTACATCATCATTACTATTCCCTTATGGTCCCATATTGTGCATCCCAAGGCTTATTTTTATCAAAAACTTGACTAGAACAACCTAGAAGCCTAATTTCTTCATTCCCAGACAATCCAGCTAACAAAAGAGCCCCTATGGGACCAAGCCACCCATCTGGGTGACTTAGTCCCATCCATGTGGGACTAAGTCACCCATCTTGGTGACTTAGTCCCATTTGGGCTATTTCCAAGGTTCAGGTGGGAAAATTTGGAATTTAAGTTTATTTTTCCTTCATGTCAACCTTGGGGATCAAATTAATGAGAAAATTAGGTTAATTTCCTATAAATACAAGCCTTTAAACCCTAATCCATAACCTAATCATTTCACTCATCATTCATCTTCTCTCAATTCAAGCAAGCTAGGGTTTTAGCATTCTAGATCATCAAGATAACATTTATTAGACATTCAAGGGAAAATTATTCATCTATTACTACATAAATTCAAGATTTATCATCATGGAAAGTCTATAACTTTATTATTTCATGATTCATTACATTATTTCTTCATTTTGGTTTAATTACCTATAAAGGGGTTTGACCAAGGCAAACTCCCATGCCCTAACATCCAACATTTATTTCTCTTTCATTGTGTGTTCATAGATTTAGGTACTTTGAAGGTTTGAAGATCATTGAAGAATAGTTTGCAAAGGTGTTGAAGACCTCTCCTTGCTTTCAAAGCCAAAATATCCACTAAAAGTCACCTTCATGCCTGGAAATCAGAGTTTCAGAACTAGATACCGGTCAAGAACCAAAGTGTAGACTGAGGGCTTTCGTTTCCACTTTTGAATTTTCAAAAATTTAGAAGTGGACTAAGTTGCCAACAATGGCGATTTAGTCCCTTTTAACCTATTTTTTAGAGGTTTCTATAGATTTGGATACCCATTTGGCTAAAACAGTCTTTCGAGCAGTTTTTCCAGATCTGGGACTAAGTCGCCCAGATTGGCACAAGTGTCCTAGTTGGCTTCTACATCAGGTTTTTCAAGATTCTAGACCCTCATTCCATCCTTTTTCAGCTTCTAGGTGCACACCTTTGGTTTTATCATTTTCTGTTACAACTTACCTTCATTTCTAGGTATTTTTGGATACATCACGATGTTTTCAAACAAGGTGCATTTCATTAGTTTTGCATTAATAATCAATATCTTTCATCAATTTTCAGCACTTCGATCACTACATTTAGACATATTTCATCCATATTTCATTAATCTTGAGTGGTGACATTGCCCATTTTGGCCTATCTCTCTCCTTTTAGGTAAAAAATCCTAGAAGTGTTAGAGAGCATTAGGGTGCCAAAATATTTGTCCACAAGAGTGTAACCTTATAAATTGGCATTAAAATTTCCAAGAAGAAGTCATTTTGTTTACACCCCAAATTAGGCCTTCTAAGGCTTTATTATGGCCTAACTTTGTGATAATTACTTGCATTGTTCTCCTCCAAGAGAGGTACCAAAAGGAAAAAATATTGAGAACAACACTCGACAAAGACATGCATCACATGGGCACAAGCTTAGGAACATTTTTAAGCTTGAATATTGTGGGAGGTGCACGATTGGTTGTTTAACTGCTTGTGTATCATTATCACATGTATTGCTTTCATGTGACCCCAATAGCAGTTTAGAAATCTCATGCCACTATAATTAATCTATTGTATTCACCTAATGGAATTACCGAAAGGAAAACATTTTAGATAAATCACCTAGAAATGCCATGTGTCATACATGTGTAAGCTTAGGAAAAATTTGAGCTTGCAATTCATGTAAAGGTACGCTATTGGATACCTTAATACTCGCAGGCCAACAAGAGAAAATCTGAAAGCTCCTAATAGGAACCTCTTTCCCACTAGTTCCACATGTCACTTTGGCACAATCATAAGAAGGTCCATGGCCAAGGAAAGCTAAAAAAGTGTCATGGGCTCACTGTCACCTCCAGATGGAACATGGGAATCTATGACTACTTTCACATTTACTGTGATCTTTATTTTGGAACGCCACTACAAATGCTAGGAAATCTTCTAAATTTTAGGGAATACTATGTTAAGCATCTTCTCGACCAAAGGTGGCGGTTTCCCTTTCGTACCACACCTACATTTAAACTTGATTTGATGGGTATTATGACTTTAATTTGGCATGGAGATGCCTTTCAAAAATCAAGGAATCCAACCACAATCACTAATGTTATATGCTCATTCTATCATTTAAATTTGTGGTTTTTTATTTCAATACTGAATTTGAGCGTCTGTGAAGGTTGAAAACCATCATCACTAATCAGATACACATATAGTTAGTTTTTATCAGGATATATTGGTACACTCTATGGGGTGCCTTTCCGCATAAGTGTATTATTAGAAATTAGTGTGTCCTTATTGTCACATACCTAATTCAAGGGATTCCTACATTTTTGTGAAGAGACATGGATACTCCCATTAGTCTAGTGAGTACCTTCAAGCAGATGGTCTTTTGGGACACAATTTTGAAGCTTTGGTTGAGGAGAATCATGTTGGAACTAAATTTTATGTTAATTAGAGTGGTCAAACCCATTATTGATCAATAATTATTATTTTAAAATGAGTGGTGCTTGGTTTGCAAGTGTGTGATGAATATTTTCTATATGTGTCTATGGTGCTTGGTTTCCAAGTGTTTTTGATAAAATTTGATAAAAAGAGGAAACAGTGTGTTGTAGTGTTGTTCTGGGTTACAAAGAGTTGTTCTAGTTTTGATCCACTTTCTTCTAGGTTGAAGATCTTCCTATTCAATTCAGATATCTTGATAAGAGGTGTTCAAAGATGTTATATTCAAGAGATGGTATGCTCAATCATCATGTAATAGAATTTGTGTTCACCAATGTGTGATTGTGCATTGCAATGGTGTATGGGAGAAATATTTTTTCTCTTCATTTCTTCGTAGTCATGCTTCAATTCTTTCAATTTTGAAGGTGTGTCAAAGGTGTTGGTAGTTTACCCCAGTCAATAGGATTTGAGGTTTGGTGCATTGGAAGATAAGTTTTCAATTAATAGTGTATGGAAGAGTAGTTTGAGTGTATTGGGCTTGTACATTCCTTAGGTGGAATTTTTTGTGAAGGATTTTTTTGGATTTCAGGATATTTGAGGAATATTATAGATCATGTTCAAGCATGGTGTGAGGTTCGCAAGTTTTCTTTGGGTTTGAGGAAGTGTGTACTTCAAATTTTAATGTTGTTTTCATAGGTAATGATCGACCTGGTGTTTACACTACATGTGAAGGATAAATTATATTGTTTGTGGTAGTGTACATGGTTAAGTACTATTGTTGATTTGGGTCTCAATTAAGTTTTGATGTGGTCCACATTCACTTCTATCTACCTTGGAAGTGTTTTGGAACTGGCCTAATTTTAATTTGCATGTTTCATGTGTATTTTCAACCTTGGAAAGGGTTTCAAGGTTGAGGATGGTTTAAGTATGAGTTGAATTGTTGAAGGAGGACAAGATAGATGAAAATATGAAGTTTTTGATGTGAATGATGTGAATTGTAGAGTTGTAAAGTGTGAAATTGAGTAGAGCAATATGAGCTTTCAAGTGTTGGATTATCATATGTAGTGAGCAGAAGGTTTCTGTAATCATTCAAATAGACTGTGAAGGTGTTGGAGTTATTGTGGTGGAATCTCTATTGCATTGAGATCATGTTCTCTATGTAACATTTCTTCTCTATCTTCTTTTTCTATTTTGATAGCACAATCCTTGGCTATGAGCCTTTCAGGGCAATGTGCCCCTTTTGGTAGTGAGCCTTTATAACCAATTTTACAATCTTATATTGTGAGCTAATCTCCATCATGGTTTTTCCCTCCTTGGGTTTTCTATGTAAATCTAGTGTACTCTTGTTCGTGGTGTTAAATTTATTTCAGTTTCTTTTATTTTCTCTTCTTAAATCTTCATAATAGATTAAGGGTTTAATGAATGTTTGTGGATCTGAATGTTACTGAGGGTTTTTATGTTTTGATAAGATACAATTGATTCACACCCCCCCTTAGTTGTCTTGTTCATTCAAAAATTGATTTCAAAGCAAGGTTCCCTATAAAAGAGCTTAACTACTTGAGGTAGATCTAGGATGGTGAACAAGGAGATCACCATGTTTGATGGCATAGACTATGCATTATGGAAGACAAAGATTGAAGGCTATATGTTTTACCTTAGATATGATATCTAGAAACTAGTGAAGACTCAATATACCATACCTACAAATGAATTGACCACAAGTGATGAGATCAAAGCCTATGAAAAAAATGGTAAAGCAAGGTTTGTTCTCTTGAGTAGTCTTACAAATTTTGAATTAGTGAAAGTTAAGGATCTAAAAAATTCTAAAGAAATTTGGGATAAGTTGGAAAGTATTTATGAAGGAGATATTATGGTCAAAGAAGCTAAGATATAGAGCTTGAAGACCACATTTGAAAACCTAAGGATGTTTGAAGATTAAAATATTACAAGCTATATGCATAGTGTAGATGAAGTGGTGAGCTCTATTAGAGGTCTTGGAGGAAAGGTCAAAGAACCTAAAGTGGTAAAGAAAATTCTTATAACCCTTACTAAAGCTTATAGTTATAAATTTGCTTCTATTTAGGAATCCCAAAATCTTGATTAGTATTCTAGAGATCAATTGTATGGCTCTTTAACTACATTTGAGATGAGAGAGTTTGGTACTAGCAATGGTGCAAAGGTTGAGACTGCTTTTAAGGAGACAAAAACAAAGCAGATTGTAGAACTAGATCAGGAATATATTGATTATGTGGAGGATAACATTGTGAGGAGGATGAGAAGAGGTACTAGTAAGTACAAAGGTAAATTACCTTTCAAATGTTTCAGTTGTGGAATAATAGGTCACTATGCTTCAAGATATCCAAACAGAGTTTTGAATGACGAAAGAAAGGAGAAAAAATGAAGGAAAGTTAAGAAAAGGTATTATGTTAGAGAAGATGCAAGTATTTTTTATGATGAATATGATTATGGAGATGTTGATGATGATGAATGCTTATTTATGACTTTAAGAGATGAATCTATTTTTGCTAACTCTAAAAGATGTGTGAAGGAAAGTGATTCAGAGAGAAAGGATAAGACTGAAGGTACTTTGGTATCTATTTTTCATGTTAGAAAGGATAATCTAATGTTTGGATCATTAATAGTGAATGCTCAAATCATATGACTAGAGACAAGAGTAAGTTTGTTAAACTTAAAAAATATGATGGAGGACTTGTTATATTTGGAGATGATTCAGATGCTAAGATTTGTGGATTAGGTTTAAAATTAGTTTTGATTGCAAACATAATATTGAGGATGTTTACTATCTCAAGGGTTTAAGGCATAACATTTTGAGTGTTGGAAAAAATGTAGAAAAGGATATAATATTATGTTTCATGATGATGGATGTGAGATCAAAAAAGGGTTGAAAACTGTAATTGTTGTTGGAAAGAGGATAGATCAAAATGTTTATCAGCTCAAGGGTGTTGATGGTCATTATTTTATGACTCAAATTAATGAAATTTGGTTATGGAATAGGAGGATGTGTCACATAAATTTTGATAACTTAGTTAGAATCAGTTCAGTTCAAGTAGTAAGATATTTTCCATGGATTACAAAGTTTATCAATGTTGTCTGTAAGGAGTCTCAATTTGGAAAGGAACAAGAAGAAGTTTCAAGGGTAAAGAACAATCTTCTACCAGATTGTTGGAATTGGTGCATACAAACCTTTGAATTCCTACAAGAGTGATAATTATTCAAGGTGGAAGGTATATCATGCTTTTCATTAATGGCTTTTCTATTATGACATGGGTTACTTTTCTTAGAGAAAAATATGAAGCCCTAAATAGATTCAAAGTATTTAAGGTTATGGTTGAGAATGAAATGGATTTGAAGATCAAATGTTTGAGGTCTAATAGAGATGGAGAATTCACCTCCAATGAATTTAACATGTTTTGTGAGAATAATGGCATAAAGAGGCACTTGTTTTCCCTAGGACTCCATAGAAAAATGGAGTGGTTGAAAGGAAAAATATGGCATTTCAAGAAATTGCAAGGACTATGATGAAAGAAGCTAACTTACCAGAATTCTATTAGAGAGAATCAATTCATACTACTATTTACATACTTAATAGATTTTAAGAAAAATAAAATAGTATAAAGACTCCCTATGAGTTGTGGTATGGAACAATCCCTTTTGTCAAGTATTTTAGAGTATTTGGAAGAAAATGCTATCTTAGAAGAGATCATGAAAAATTAAGAAATTTTTATGCAAGGTATGATAAAGGTATCTTCCTTGGATATTCTTCTAAAAGAAAAGCTTACAAATGTTACAATAAAAGGCTAAGAAATATTGTTGAGAGTGCAAGTGTTAAATTTGATGAATATTTGCAGAACTCGGTGGAGATAAATGGATATGAATCGAATGAACCTACTTTCCAAGAAGAAGAAAATGTAATGAACAACAAGTATAGGATGAAGATGAAGAAGCTCTGAAAATATCCCTAGAACCCCTAAGTATGTACAGATAAATCACTCTGAAGAATAGATCATTGGATACAAAAGCAAAGTTGTTTTGACAAGAAGGAAAGTTTCTAAAGAAGAGATAATTTTTTGTCTACTTTCTAAAGTTGGACCTAAGACAGTGATTGAGGCATGCAAAGATGAACATTGAATGAAAGATATGGAAGAACTTATCTAGATTGAGAAGAATTGGACTTGGGAACTTTTCCCAAGACTAGCAAGAAAAAACATAATTGGATCTAACTGGATATTTAGAAACAAGCTAAATGAGAATGGATAAGTGGTAAGAAACAAGGAAAGGCTTGTGTGTAAGGGATACTCACAAGTTGAAGGAATATATTTTGAAGATAGGTATTCTCTGGTGGCTAGAATGGAAGCAATCAGAATGTTTTTGGTATTTGCAACACATAAGGATTTCAAATTTTATCAGATGGATGTGAAGTCTAGTTTCTTGAATGGGTAATTGGAAGAAGTCTATATGGAACAACTAGAAGGATTTCAATTATTAGATAAACCTAATATGGTCTACAGATTGAAGAAGGAATTGTATGGATTGAAGCAAGCTCCCAAAGCTTGGTATTAATGTTGGATAAGTATTTGATACAACAAGAATTAAATAAAGGTACAAAAAATGGTAATCTTTACTTCAAAGTTGAAAAAGATCAAATTTTGATTATAGTTGTGTATGTTAATGACATAATTTTTGGAGGAAATGAAGATATGTGCAAGAAGTTTACAAAAGAGATGTAGAAAGAGTTTGAGATTTCTATGTTTGGGGAGATGAATTTCTTCCTCGGGCTATAAATCAATTAGACAAACAAAGGAATATTCATTTCATAGTCAAAGTATGTCAAGGAAATGTTGAAGAAGTTTGGAATGGAAGACTCCAAATTGGTATGTACTCCTATGGTTACTTGTTTCAAATTCAACAACTTGATGATGAATCCCCTAAGGCTGATCAGAGCAAGTATACATCAATGATTTGTGGACTGCTATATCTAACTACTACTAGACTAAATATCATGCATGTAATTTATCTTGTGGCTCGATTTCATGAAGGTCCTTGAGAGTCACATGTTTTAGAAGTGGAGAGGATATTTAGATACTTAAAGGGAACTCTAGATCATGGCTTGTGGTATCCAAAGAATGCTAAATTCACATTGAGTGCCTACACAAATGTAGATTGGGTTGGTTGTGTGGATGAAAAAAAAGCATAAGTGGTGATGCATTTTTTCTTGGATGTAGATTGGTGTCATGGCTTAGTAAGAAATAAGACTAAGCTTCCTTATCTACTGTAGAGGTTGAGTACATTGCATCAACATCTTGTTGCACACTGTAAGTTTTGTGGATGAGACAACAATTGAAGGATATCAGATTGGTGTATGATGATCCTATTTTTGTCTTTTGTGACAACACAAGTGCAATAAACATGTAAAATAATCTAGTGATGCATTCAAGGTCCAAAAAACATATTTCAATCAAATATCACTTTCTAAGAGAGAAGGTTGTGGAGAATGAAGTGAAGATTAAATGTGTGCCTACAAAGGGTCGGATTGTTGACATATCCACTAAGGCTCTTCCTAAGGATACTTTTGAGTATCTCCAAGAGAATTTTGGGGGTGATTTCCCCTCCTTTGAACTAGACGCATAAGGAGATGCATCAATCCAATGGATCTAAAGATCTATCCCTTATTCTAGACTAATGTCAGTGGTACCTCTTAAGGGGACTAGGTAGTGGTATTGCAGAATTTTGTAGATTGGTGTATGCTCCTAAGGGGGAGTATTCAAAGCAGTAATGGAAAAAGTGTTGTAGAGAAGTTGTGTAATTTCAAAGGGGGAGAATAATGCAAAAAATATTATCCTTTTCCATTGATGTCAAAGGGGGAGAGAGAATCATGTGAAAAAGAGAAATTTATTTGGGGGAGATAGAATCATGTGAAGTAGAATAAGTTATAAGGGAGAGAGAATCATGTAAGGGGGAGAGTGAGTAAAGAGAAAAGTGAAAAGGAAATAGCTATGTTCAGAGTTGTTGTGTCTTTGATGGTTTTTCACATCATGTGTTGCCATCAATGACAAAGGGGTAGATTTTTGCAATTATGTACAAATTAGTGTTTTCAATAATTTCAA
Organism: Sequoia sempervirens; assembly: GCA_007258455.2. NCBI lineage: Eukaryota > Viridiplantae > Streptophyta > Pinopsida > Cupressales > Cupressaceae > Sequoia > Sequoia sempervirens. The sequence continues at coordinate 471,588,894 of VDFB02105785.1, forward strand.
CAAGATTTTTTTGTCATTGATATCAATTGTATGTGTTGAGGAAGGTTGATGCCAAAGATAAATAGTTGGTGTTGTCTATACTTTGATTTGTTGCATTATGTTGTCATCAGTTAAGCTACTGGTGTTAACCTTTGGTGTTAATTTCATAAGCTTCTATCTATGGATATAGTAGTGATGAAGATATTGTGGATGTATCTCTAGTGCTTAGATTCCAAGTGATTTTGATAAAATTTGATAAAAAGAGGAAACAATGTGTTGTAGTGTTGTTTTAGGTTACAGAGAGTTGTTCTAGTTTTGCTCCACATTTCTTCTAGGTTGAATATCTACCAATGTGATTTCAATATGTTGATGATAGGTGTTGAGATATGTTATATTCAAGAGATGGTATGCTAGATCTTTGTATAATAGAAGTTGTGTTCACTAGTGTGTGAATGTGCATTGTAGTGGTGTTTGGGGGAAATGTTTTTTCTCCACATTTCTTTACATTTATACTTAAGGTCTTGTGATTTTGAATGTGTTTTGAAAGTTTTGGTATTTTACCTTAGTCATGATGATATGAGGTTTAGTGCTTTGGAAGATAAATTTATAAGTAATAGTGTATGGCAAAGTACTCTGAGTGTACTAGTCTTGTGCATTCTTCATGTGGAATTTGTTGCAAAGGAGTTTTTTGGATTTCATGATGTTTCAGGAAATAATACATAATGTTCAAGCATGGTGTGTGGTTTGAAAGTTATCTTTTGGTTTAAGGAAGTGTGTATTTAAATGTTTAATGTTGTTTACACAGGTAACAACTAACCTGGTGTTTACACTATATGTGAAGGATAAATATTGTTTGTGGTAGTGTGTGGTTGAGTAGTGTTGTTGATTTGGGTCCCAATTAAGTTTTGATGTGGTCCACATTCACTTCTATCTATGACAGAAGTGTTTTGGCACTGACCTAATTTAAATTTACACATTTCAAGTGTATTGTTGACCTTGGAATGGGTTTCAAGGTTGAGGATAGTATAAGAATGAGCTAAATTGTTGAAGGAGATCAAGATAGATTAAAATGTAAAGTTTGTGATATAAATGATACAAATTGCGAAGTTTTAAAGTGTGAAATTGAGAAAATTAGTGCAAGCTTTCAAATGTTGGATTACCAGATGTAACGAGAAAAAAGTGTCTACAATCATTCATATAGACTATGAAGGTGTTGGAGCTATTATGGTGGAATATTTGTTGCATTGAGATCATGTTCTATGTGTAACATTTCCTCTCTATCTTCTTTTTCTATTTCAATAGTGAGCCTTGGTTGTGAGCCTCTCAGGGAAATGTTCCCCTTTTGGTAATGAGCCTTTGTAATTGATTTTGCAATTACTTATATTTTTAGCTAATCCTCGCCATGGTTTTTCCCTCCTTGGTTTTTCCACATAAATCTAGTGTTCTCTTATGCATGGTGTTAAAGTTGTTTCAGTTTCTATTATTTTCTCTTCATGTTAAATCTTCATAAAAAATTAAGGGTTTAATGAATGCTTGTGGATTTGAATGTTAATGAGGGTTTTGATATTTTGATAAGATATAACTGATTCACCCCCTCTCAATTGTCTTTTTCATTCAACAGAAGAGACCTAAATGTCTCAATGATTTGCATCATCCACAAAAGGAAAACATAAGACATAAGAAAAGACAATGATTATGATAGATAGAATAATGTAGATAAAAATAGAAGAATGTCACAAATAATTTCACTTCCTTTGTATCCTTGTACCAATGGAGGAACAAGGGTCATCCAAAGAAAACTCACCAACATAAAGGCACACCAAAAAATACAATACGGGGGATCATAGTACATACAAGCAATCAAAAATAACATCAAGAGTAAGGAAAACTAGTATTTCACATGCAAGCCAACCTAAAGTAGGTCGTTTGCATCCCAATCTTGTTCATCATATACAAAAGGTGGATAACTAGCCAAAGGAGCAACGAAAAGTGCCATACTAGGAAAATCACCATGTTCAGCACATGGTGATGCACTCTTTTAGGAGTATCATCATGGTTGCATCCATCTAACTTCATAGAAGTGGAAATTAATAAATTCAATTCATTATGCACTCTTCATCAATTTTATCAATCTCATCATCATCTAGTTAATCACAATAGGAGGCCTAGTGACAATGTCCATTGTATGTTCCTATTTTTGTTTTGGTTTAGAAGTTTCATGTAGTGAAGGTGGAGAATCATCATGCTTTATTTGAGTTGGTTTATTATTTTATTTTAATTGACAAGCAACAACATGATGTCTACACCTATGCTCTTTAGTATTTCAGTTTCTTCTTTCATAGTTTACAAGTTGTGGCAGTGTAGGAGTAGGTTTATCAACCATCTGTCTCTTTTCTTCGCTTAGCGAAAGAATGGAAAGGACCTCGATGGGTTACATAACCACTTTCTCTTTAGGCTTATAAACTTGTTTGAGTTTATGAGGCATAAAGGGAATTGTATGGGTATATCTTGGTCTCTTGTAGGATATAGGTAGCAGATTAACATCATGTTTTGTTTCTTTTGGTTCAAGCATAGGTTCGTCCACAACATTTGGAGTGGGAGGAACAACTATGGATCTTTCAATTTTAGGTGGGATATTGGAAAGGGATAACTCCACTATACACTTCACTTTGAACTTTTTGATAAGATTTTAAAAAGAAATATTCACAAGGTTTTATACATTCTATCGGTTCAAGACAAAATAAATATAATGAAAAGTTTCCTTGGGAAGAAAAAGGATTAAATTCACTATGATGCATTATAAAAATTTGGTTATCAAATAGAAATTTCAAGCACTTGTGGATGACCAATGGGACAACATTCATGGAGTGTAGCCATGGATAGCCTAACTTCACATGAAATTGATTCAACATCAAGATGATGAATAATGATACATCTAATTTCTTTGGTCCAAATTTTAATGGAAGAGTGATTGAACCTATTGCAGGGCGAGCAAAACCATCATGTTTTTTGATCCATTCTTTTGATTTTTCATAAGAATCTTGGTAAAGTTCATGTAAAAATAATAATTCCTTAGTGATCAAATTCTCCACACACACAGGATCAATTCATATCCAATTTGTAGGCTTGTCATTATTTCTTTAGCAATGTAAAGAGGACCATCAGGTGCATGTTTAATTATATCATTATTTGAGAAAGAAATTTCAAGAGACAAGTTGGTTTGTCCCTTATCAGGTTTAAAATCAATGAATCCAATCATAGCATGAGGGGGTGTGGTCCAAAGTGGGTTTACTAGTGTCAACACTACGTGAACGAGTTGAAAAAACTAAGATCCACAGCTAATTTACTTGCACTATATGTCATGAGTCTCAAACTTCATCTCACTGAAGTATTGGAAGTAGGACATGAGGTTGTGATACTCATACAAGTTTCACCAAACCAAAAGTGTTCCCAAAATGGACAAAAGGAACTAAATAAAGATATTAAACATCCAAAAATAGGAAACACAATACAAGTATTAAACAAGATATTTCAATTTAAGAATCTAAAATATGATAATTAACTAGTTTTAGATGTAAAAACCTAAAAAATGATTACTTTTGAATGCCAATTTCAATTTCAAACTATGTCGTAGAAAAATGGCCCCTTGTAATTTTCATTTCCTTTTAGGTCTTGTTTCATGGTGTTGGAAATATATTGCTTTGATTTTATGTTGTATCATGGCTTGAACATGCTTATTTAGGTACTAAAACTCAAAGAATGATGTCTTGTGAAGGTGTTGTGAAGTGTTGTAAGACATTTCCACATTCTTCTAGACTTTATTTAATACAATTTACCTAAAAATCACCTTTTTACACATTAGCAAGTCCTATATTGAAGTGTCGTAAAGTTTTGTAATAAGCCGCCATGCTTTTCTAGGCACAATCTCCTTATTTACACCTTTCTCATGCTTTATTTTGTCTCTTTATGCCCTCATATGCTTAATTAAGTGTATATTTGCATATTATCTCAACAAATAACATTAAATACAACATTATTCTGACACTTGTTTTTAGGTCCTAGGTGGGACCCATTTGCCATGGGTGGTGAATGAGTCCCCCTTGGCCCCAAATTCAAAATATTTCAAATTTCCCTTCGAGATTTTATTAAAAGTCACTTGGTGTCAGCCTATGATGAGGTATGAATGGATAGGAAGGCACAAGAATTGTATAAATAAGTGTTTTTCATCTCATTTTAACCCCCAATCATCAAATTTACTTATCCACATATACATTCAAGTATTCAATCATTTTACATCATCAATTAAAGCAACTATTGAAGCACTTTGAAGCGGCCATTGACATTACATTGAACTTATAAGATCAAGGATTTGGTGATTTAATAGCATTTACATGTTGTTATTTTACATTTCCTTTGCATTTCACTTATTTCTATTGGGTTTGATTACCAAAGTGGGGTTTGACCGAGGAAAACCCCTATTGGCTAACCCTCCAACATTTTTCCCATTTGCATGTGTCTTTGCAGCCTTTGTTTTGTATCTATTTGATAGGTTTAAAGGTGTTGAAAAGTGGAAATCAATTCAACTAGGTTCTTCAAGTCAACATATCATTATTTCAAGCTTATTGAGTGTTTTTTGTCTGTTTCCTGCTGAACTGACTTTGACAACCCAACATTTAGACATTCCCAAATTTGGTGTTGTAGAGTTGTTTGATTTACCAGAAATCCAAGAGTTGATTGATTCACCACCCTTGGTGAATAAGTCCCACATAAGACCTGAAAATCTATATTTTGTCAGATCCTAGATCTCGAGTATCAGAAATCAATTCCTTACACTTTTTCATCGGTAGGAGGACTAATTCACTACCTTGGGCGAATGAGTCCCACTGTGAAAAACCAATAAAATTCATCAACATTCTAGATATTCCAAAAAGCTCACATTTTATCCAAGTGCACTCAAATTCATCCCTATACCTTTTGTTTTGCATTATTTCTTTATTTTCCTAGTTATTTGCATCTCACAATGTGTTTTCAAACATAGCTTAAATTGCATTTTTTCATTCATTCTAGTTCATTTCAATCAATAAATTGCATTTAGTTAAGTTCATTTACATCATATCATATTGTATACATCCTAATTTGAGTGTTACATAAGTAATTTGGACCTAGATATCTCTCCTTTTAGGTGAAAACCCTAGAAGTGCAAGAGCAAGCATCTTGGGTCCCAAAATCTATGTCACACAAACAATGCACCATCTTTCACCAATTGAACTAAATGCAAGAAACTACTAAATTATGCAATTTTTGAAACTGAAATAGACATTTGTATGTTGGAACAAACTAATAATACAAAGGAAAAACATTGTGAAAAAAATTGGAAAATCACCTATACCAAGACAAGTTCACCCTAGGTTGAATGATTCCTAGGACAAGGGTCTAAATTTTTTAAATCCGAGTGTTTAACTTGATACTTAAGCTCATTGTTCCTAACAACAAATAGATTCTTTAGTGATAGTTTTTCTAATAATATGATGAAAATGAAAATACAATTTAAATGATAATGTATTAACAAAATGACAACTTTTTTTAATGAAATTTTGAATGAAATGCTTATCTAAGTTACTTAAACACATCATAATGCAAGATATTATGCAAAATTTATATAACTTTTTTGGATTTTTATGATTTGAAATGATGTAAACATGCAACATGTAACCCTAAATTCAATGAAAGATAATATTATGGAAAACCTAGATCTAGGGTTATAAACATCTCCAAATCAAAAAAAGGTATATTTATAATGTCAAGTTCACCAAAATGAACAAGACACCTTAACAACATTTGTTCACCAAAATGAAATGTTGGGGAAAGGGGATATCCTTTAATGAATAAGGGGGTATTCTCTTTACTTGTACCTTTCCATGAGGAATTTCATTAGGAAAGAGAATACAAGGTGTAAAGAGTGCCTTTCAACCTCAATGGTGAGTCAATTAGACCTAGATCTCAGTCCTTAAGAAAATAAGATAGATCTCAAACCAAATAGAAATTATATGAAATGCTCACACTAAATGGACAATAAGACCTAGAACATTAAATTCAAATTCTTGAAAGTACAAAAATAAAAACCACAATTTGCAGGAAAATCTGAGAAGGTTAAGGACACATGTACTATTCACCAAAAGTTTATTTTGAGATTTGTTGAAGGATAGGTTCACCCCTAGGTGAATGGGTCCTAGTTAGGGCTTTTGAAAATTATTTTGGCAGTCCTCTAAGACAGGATCTTATCTTTTGTTTTGCATAGGTTCCACTATCAGAATGAAAGAAACAAAATTTACAATTAAGTTTTTTGTGATTTTACAACAATGATGAAAACCTATGAAATAATATTAAATTTATCTTCAAGATCTTTAATCCTTCTTCAACTTGTAATCTACACATACAAAGAGAGAAAAAATGTTTTTTTTGAATGAGGATTTTCCTTAGTCAAACCTCATGTTTTGTAATTAAACCTTGATAGAAAAATAATGACAATGGAGAACGAAATGGTAAATGAGCACTTTCTTGCTACAACTCACCAAACCTTCAATGGCTTCCCATAGAGGATTGAAGACAAACACATCACTCCAAGGAACTTTATCTTTCTTTGCTTGATGGATTTAGACACTTGAAAATTCTTGGATGCTTTAGGATCAACAATGCATATTAGCCTTCATAAGATGACATGAACACACATAATATTGAACATGATGATAGGATCTTGATTGTTGCAATAATGATTGATAAATCTACTCTTGAATGCTCCTGACAATAATATTTTCTCAATAGGAAGTTTTCCTTAATACTAGACGATGTTTCTTAGATTTTAATTGATAAATAGACAATATTAATAGGTGTTTATCTAATTTCTCAAAAATTAGATTTCAAAAGCTAACAATTGCATATTGAATTTGAATCATTAAAATACTACCAAAATCATATTTAAAAATGGGTCCTAGGACTTAAAGGGGACCCATTCCCCCTTGGGAAAATGGGTCATGGCTTGAAATTCTAGGACATTTGCATTTCAAGTTGAGTAAAATATTAATTGCATTAGTTAAATGTTGGTTTCATTTTCAGAAAATGAGAATAATAAGGCTTTGGAATGCATAATTTGGAAAATTAGAAGCTTAATTAAGTCCAATTAATTAAGGGACCCAAATAAAGTGTGAAATTATAAAAGGGTATGCAATTTCCTACACTATAATGGAGATATTTTTTTATTGCTAAATCCTTTTAGAAATCAACTAAGGATAGGATGTAATCAATGCAACATGTAGAACAAGTCAAAATCCCTTGAAATCTATTGAATGCAGATCTAGGTCTTGTATATGAACCATTCACGTCAAAACACAACCATTGCATTAAATGGAGCACATTAAAAGTGGCATGGAATTCCTCATCCTCATTTGGTTGAAGTAAATTTGAATTTACACCCTTAAAATTGACAACTATTTTTGGGTGATAAAATCCCCTTGGAGTAGTTATAACATGAAATCTAGTCATTAATGGTGACTTGGGTTTTGTAGGGAGGTAGGTTAGAATAAATAGTACAAAAATGATATTTTTGGGGATTGATTATCAAGGATACCTCATAACCCATTCTACTCCTCAAGGATAAAAAATTGGGAGTATTTCTTACCTCATGCCCAAAAGTATCATGTTAGAGATATTCTTGCATTTCTAACTCTAATAAAAGTAATAGAAGGTGTTGGTTGATAGATTTTTTAAATATTAATTTAATTTGACTCTGTAATACCTAGAAGAAAGACTAGTTGACAATCAATAGTTGGAAAAATCACCATTTCATTGGTGATATTCCTTGGAATTTTAATTGAGGTATAACTCTCTCATAAGATATAATTTTTAGATTTATGAATTTAAAGATAATGGGTATGCTTTTGACCACAAAGTAGAAAAGGTAAACTAACACTCATTCATATCCATGATGCAAATGTGATTTGAAATCAAATTTAGAACACTAACTAAAACTAAAATATGTACATGCCACTAATATCACAACTCAAAGATTGGATTACTAATAGAAAGTAACTAACTCGACACACAAATTTCATCATTTAACTGAAGAACAATGAATAAAATACCCAATAGCATAGTATCCACAAAGACAAGTAGAATTCTAGCACTTATGAGAGCTCAAAGATTCATTCATAAATACTCAATATTGTATTCATGTTCATTGCTCAAAGACAAAGAACTTCATAAAAAAAATAAAACTACGAAACTTGATCCTTCTTTTCAATCAATTCTCACTCTTGCATCAAAGTGCAATAGGGATCAAAAATTTGGAACCTTCAAATGTCTTTCAAAAGCATATTTATAGTTTTACATCATAAGTATCACTAAAATATTGAAAGAACAAATAAAATTGATTCTTTTAAAAAAACCAAAATCAAAGAGTTAATTATAACATAAAGTAATAAAAATAAATGCTAGGAAAGTGAAAAGACACTCATTACTAAGGTGGCTAAGTTTTTGGTTCCATGGATGAATCCTCTAATGCCAGTTCATCTAGTTCATCTATTGAGTAGACTCCATCTGAGATGTGTAATCCTTCAATGCCTGAGTGATGGTGGGAATATTTGTGTGATAAGAAATTGTGACATTCTTTGTCCTCAGCTTCCACAAGGCCTTGTCATTGTGGATAGTATCCATCTTGGAAAGAATAAGAATGGAAGAATTCTCATGCCATGATAGTGTAAAGTCAATCCCTTCCAAATTCTTTATTTCCTCTTTATCAAAGACCACCTCTCTAGATAGTTTATCAATCACCTTTAAGAATCCTTCCTTTAACTCTTCGAACATAGTCATGCCAATATTGTCATCTTTCATCAACTAGCACCCAAAGCTGGATAAATTCTTATTAAAGTCATTGTTAAGGTGATTTCATTCTTTCAACAACTTACTTTCTTCTTGGATATTTTTCTTTAGGAAATTGAGTTTCCACTCAATAATATTTCTCCAATTTATAATCTTGGGGTCATCTTTATATGGTATAATATTCTCCAAAGCAACTTTATCTAGATCCATTCCTAAGATTTCAACAAAATATTTTTTGGCTTGTGACCAAATAGACTCTTCTTGCTTAGAATTAGGTAAAAAAAATTGATAGCATTCCTTAACAACATAAAATCATCATATTCCCATTTTGATTTCTCAATTAGAGGACCTTTCTCTTTAACATCCACCAACCATCCTTTCATAATTCTCCCATAATGGCTATCCTTTTCCACCTTACTCATTATTGCTTTTCCAACTACAAAATTAGGATCAAAGGAGGTTCTTTCCTAATTGACAGGTTGAGGAGAGATTTTTCAATGACTTGAGGCAACTAGAGAGAAGTGCCACTACCCATTTCAGCTCATCTTTATCATGTTTATCTTTTTTAGTCCTCTCTACCAATCTAGTGGTAATAACTTGAAAAAATTTCACATCTCCATCTCTACTAGGTGGGCCAAAATCCACTTTAGTTATGTTATAGTCAGCTATAGTAGCCTAACTAGGGTAGTTTTGTGTAGAAGGGTGTGCAATCTCTATGAAAAAATACCCAAAGCTATTATCCTCCATTAACCTTGAGGTCATTTTTAACTTCTTAACTTTGGAAATTTTTGTAGGAGTTTCCCCACCACATTATCATATGGAAAATATATGGGAACTATTTTCCTCATTTAAGGTAGGGTATTTCCTAACCAAGAAGGGATGGGGTGGAAGCATCAATTTTTTGAGAAGCCTCAGGTGTAGTAAACAGAAGGGCTCTTTTTAGAGGGGGGTTCCTTGTTACACTTTGCAAAATGAAATGGAAAGAGGCTGGAGATTTTCCTTTTTGTGCACTTTTCTCAACCACATCTTGAGATTTTCTTAGCTACTCTTCATGGGTATGAACATTTCCACTTTCATTTTTTTGTTCTTTTTCATTTCCTTCTCCTTCTTCATCCTCCTTTTCTAATTGTTCTTCAATAACAACATCATCGATGGGATCTCCACCACATGTTTACTCAAGGTATTTTTTCCTCTTAGAGGGATCCTCCCCATTTCCACTATCACTTGCTATGATGAACTTTATGATGGTGGTGACATTGATACAGAGGAAGATGTGCTTACTTGACTTATTTTGGCTTTCCCTCAGGTTCCTCATTTATCTTTAGGTGGAGCCTTAGCAGCTTCTCCCTTTTTCTTGGTGAGCCATATTTGTATTCTCCCTATAATCACTGCATTCTTCGTATTCAAGTATTTGGGTTCCCTACTAGTCCAATCAATGGGCACTATAAGTTGTGTTTATATATTATTGATATAGATAGGGTCAACTATATTAGACCCATCATCCTCAACTCCTTTGATATCCCATCCCAATTTGAAATTGAAAATCTTCCTCATGGTCATCCTCATTAAATTTTTCTTCCCTACTTCATAATCATCAACACATTCAACCCAATAATCTTCCAAGTGTGGAACATGGTCAAAACCTAGACCAAGGTGAATATTATTCCTTACATAATTCTTTCTATAAAATGGACACCTCCTTTCATAAGTGGAGACACTATATTTTAGAATATCTCTCTCTATATTGAGGGTGTTAGATTGAGACTTACATTGGTAATATACAAAACCGATGGGAAAAGGAATACCGACCTTTTTTCTTTCTACACACCTTAAATTTACTTCTACAACTTTATAACATACCTCTATCAAGATGCATTTGTCTTCTACATATCTAGGAAGTTTGTGGGGGAATCCATTGAATTCTCCAACCCTCTAACCTAACTCGCCTTGTAGCTCCTAAAACATAAAAAAAAGGGAGGTGAGTTATCAATATGGAATGATCAAAAGGTTTAAACATAATTTCATTAGAAAAAGATATCTCAAAGGTGTAGGACTGACTTTCAATCTTAAGCTGAGAAAACCCTATTTTGGGATCTATTGCTTTCTATATTATAGAAATGACCGATTTGCAATATTAGTAGATGATTTAAAGTTTATTAACTTACTAAATTATATGACCTAATATTGGAAATGTAGAATTTTATGATAACATATAAATGGAAACAACAATTCACAAGCAAGTCCACGAAGGGAAGAATGGTGTGCACCAGTGATAAAAAGTAGGTTTCAGGGTTTGTAGTAGGACTACTGTGCCTTAGGGCGAATGGGTCCTAGTGCAAGGGTCCAAAAATACTTTTGCAGTCCTCTAATATTGTATCTAATATTTTAATTCCTCCAAGTTTGACTATCAAAAAGATGGAAATAAAACCTATAGGTGAGTTTTTATAGCTTGATAACAATGATGAAAAATTTGAAAAATTTATAAAAATGCACCTTTGATCAACTTTCAGCCCTTCTTCACATACAAGGAGAGAAGCAAAATGTTTGTTTTTGGGTGAATGGGGGTTTTCCTTAGTCAAACACCATGTTGGTAATTAAACCTTGATAATGAAAAAATGATGAAATTAAGGAAATGATGAATGAAAACTTGCTTGTTACAACTCACCAAACCCTTAATGGTTTCCCTTCAAGGAATAAAGTCAAATAGATCACTGTAAGGATTTTATCATGCATGAATTGGCTTGATTTATTGATTGAAATTGATTTGATGTTTGAATGCTTGCTTGAATGATTGAAACCTACATCACAATGTTAGCTCCAAAACATGAACATGAACATGGATGAACTTGACATGATATATTCTTGATTGTTGTTTTAGAAGAATGATAATGCTATGATTCAATGATCTTGAAAATAATATTTGATTTTGTAAATTTCACCTCTTGCTTCTTATATTTGAATTGATAAAATAACTATGTATTTATAGGTGTTTATCTAATTTCTCAAAAATTAGATTCCAAAACCTGACATTTGAAACTTGAATTTGTATCATTAAAATTCCACCAAAAACATACTAAAAATTGGAACCTAGGACTTAAAGGGGACCCATTCCCCCTTGGGAAAATGGGTCCTAGGACCTAAGTGTGGGACACTCAATTTCCAAGGTGTTTTAATTAATGTTAGCAATTGTTTAATATAGATTTCCATTTTATAAAATAGGAGTAATAAGGCTTTGGAATATAAATAATTTGGTCAACTAGAGGCTTAATTAAGTCCAATTAATTAAGGGGATGAAAATATAGTGTGAAATCAAGTAAAGGTATACAATTTTCTACACTATATTTAGCCCCCACTTTAGTGAGAGTATGAACCTACACTCAAACTCGCACTAAAGTAGAAAAATAAGTTAAGAGATATCCAATTGTACAAATTTTGGAAAGATAAGATGACGAGGATCAAGGAGGATGATCAAGCCCCCAAAATCTAATATCTCATGGAAAAACCAATAAAGAGACACATGTATGCACCAACAACACAAGATACATAATCATGCAATGTAAAAATTAATGTAAAGAGAGAAGGGGTGGATCAAGCCTCGACTGTTTTTCCAAAAGGTATGGATCAAGACTCAGTTGTTTTTCCAAAATATGTTCACAAGTGAAAATCAGTTGTCCACTATGCAAACAAAATACTCACGAGGACTAGTGAAAATTTGTTGTTCACTAGGTGAGATCCAAAGGATGAGAAACATACACTAGGTTTACAAGATGTGTACTCATAAAAGAGGGTGGCACATGAGTAAAGTCATCAAAAAAATTTGTGTACCTAAGTCAGTGCCAACTGATCAATGCTATTCCAACGCTACACTAATTCCAACCTCTGTGAACAAAAGTGAAGCACAAATGTCCATATATTCATGCCAAAATTAGAATTCCAATGAAGTAATGTCATTGCATGCCCCCACTTTAAATAAATTTATAAACACTATGCTGTGAGCAATTAATTTAAAGTAGGAAATGATAAATGTTAATTTTTAAAAGGGACATGAGAGATTATTTAGAAATTCCTATGCTAATGATATGTTGTTAGGAATTGGATGCAGAAAATATCAATTAAATGCAAATGAATATTAAATAGAGGAATGAAAAACATAAAAAATAATAATAGTGAGAGATAATTTTTAATGTGGTTCACCCAAACTCGAGCTATATCCACCAATAGAGATTCCAATATTATTATCCAATAAATGAAACGGATTACAGCCAACAATCCTTGCAACTCAATACCACTTCAAATGCTACAATATATTATCAAGAAAAAACCCTAACCCTTAGCCATTTTATCAAGACTTATGTTGGTTACAAAATAGGGTTTTGTTTTTATGTCGGTCAATAGAAAACTAACTCCTGATGCCTTTATAAAATAATAAAAGTCATGTGAGGTTTTGGGGGCACTACCCCTTGACCTCGCAAGGGGTGTTGTCCCTTGAATCCATCCTAAGGGTGCTTCCCCCAAACCCCTAGATCAAATAATTTGGGGGGAAACCACATTGATAAAAGTAGGGAAAATTTAACCTTCAAGTCTGATTAGGCTCCATGTAACAACAATCTCCCACTTGGACACTAATCAGACTCCACCCCATATTATCTCCCACTTGGAGACTAATCATAACACCATTGACCCTATAGCTCCCACTGGAAATAAGCACCCTAGACCTTGTTGTTCTGATTTTATTGTTTTCAATTTTGAAGGCCAACCAAAGCTGAAGAGGAGCTCATCTTTTCTCTTGGCACTACATTTTTAAACATATCTATTGGATTGTCATCTATATGTATCTTTTCCAACCTTAACTATCCATCATCCAACACTGAACGAATGAAGTGATGCCTCAACTATATGTGTTTGGTCTTTGAATATTTAAGGTAGAATTCTTTCTAAGATATATGGCACTCTGGCTATCTGTAAACAAATAATTATTGGCCTGTCATTTTCTCAATTCTTCCATGAAAGATTACAACCATATCATCTCCTTTCTTTCCTCTGTTGTAGCTACATACTCTGCCTTTGTGGTGGATAAGGCAACCACCTTTTGCAACCTAGAGATCCAACTCATCATTGTCCCACCTATAGTTAAGACATAACCTATAGTAATTTTCCTAGTATCAATATCTCTTACCAAATATGAGTCTACATAACCTACTAAATTAGTATTAGAGCCCCCAAAACATAAATGTTTATTGGATGTACCTCTCAAATACCTGAGAACCCATTTTACTGCATTCTAATGCTCCAATCTAGGATTAAGTATCATATATACCTACTTATGACTCCAACAACATGTGTAATATTGGGTCTTGTGTATACCATGGCGTACATTAAAATTCCTACAATTGAAGCATATGGTACCTTAGATATTTTTTCTTCATGCTCTAGTGTCTTTGGACACATCTCCTTAGCCAATTTCAAATGACTAGGCAAAGGTGTGTTGGAAACTTTTGCATTCTCCATGTGGAATCTTTGCAACACCTTTTCAACATAACTAGCCTAAGATAGTGTCAATTTTTTGTTCTTTTTGTCTCTACAAATTCTCATACCAAGGATTTGTTTTGCTTCCCCCAAATCCTTCATAGAAAATGATTTTGATAATTGTTGTTTTAACTCATTTATGTGATCTATGTTATACCCTGCTACAAGCATGCCATCAACATATAAACATAAAACAATGCAGTTATCATTATCCATCCTCTTAAAATAAACACAATGGTCAGAATTACACCTGTTGTAGCCTTGCTCAGCCATAAAACTATCAAATTTCAAGTACCATTTCTGAGGTGCTTGTTTCAAGTCATATAAACTCTTCTTCAATCTGCACACCAATTTCTCCTTACCTTTGACCTCAAATCCTTAGGGTTGTTCCATATATATATCCTCCTCTAAATCACTATGGAGAAAGGCAGTTTTTACATCTAACTATTCCAAATGAAAATTGTCAATAGCCACAATACTTAAAATAGTACAAATAGAAGTCATCTTAACAACCAGAGAAAAAAATCAGCAAAATCAATGCCCTTTTTTCTATGCAAATCCTTTTACAACCAACCTAGCTTTAAATCTATTTTTACCTCCATCTTTCTCTTTCATTCTATAAACTCATTTGTTTGGTAAATATTTTTTACCTACAAGCAACTTACATAATTCCCAAGTCTTATTTTTCAACAAGGAGTCAGTTTCTTCTTCCATTGCATGCTCCCACTAAACCTTTGCATCCACCTGCATAGCTTCATCATACCCTTTAGGTTCACCAACATCTGTTAAAAAAATAGAATACAAAGAGGGAGAAAACCTTTCAGGAAGTCTACTTAGCCGTGTTGACCGTCTAACATTCACTGGAGTTTGTGGTATTTCTTGTTGTTGTTGTGGAGCATGAGGAACCGTTAGAACACCACTATCTATAGTATCATCTAGCACCACAAAATCCTTCTCTTTCTTCACATGTTGTTGCAACTAATCTTTGTACAACACCTTCTCATTGAATACAACATCCCTGCTTCTCACAATTTTTATATTTTCAACATCCCAAAGCCTATAACCAAATTCATCAATGCCATATCAAATGAAGATACACTTTTTTTATTTTTCATCCAACTTGGTTCTATTTTCATAATCTACATGTGCAAATGCTTCACATCCAAAGGTTTTGAGAAAAGAATAACTCACCTTCTTACCTATCCATGCTTCCTCTAGAATACCACAACCCAAAGGAACTGAAGGACCTCTATTAATTAAATATATAGTGGTATTGACAACCTCTTCCCACATGTTTAAAGGCAGCCCAACATGAAATCTCATGCTCCTTGTGCATGCTCCATTATTTCTCTATTCATGTGCTTAGCCACTCTATTTTCTTGTGGAGTTCCTGGACCTATTTTTTTCCTATGAATTCTATTAAAGGAAGAATAATCCTCAAATTATTTGCTACAATACTCACAAACATTATTAGATATGAGACATTAATCTTTTACCCATCTCATTCTCAACCAAGCTTCTCCACTTCTTAAATGTTTCAAATACATCATATTTCTACTCAAGGAAATAAATCCAAACCTTCCTAGTTGCATCATCTATGAATGTAACATAATACTGAGAGCCACCGAGAGAAGATACATGAGCTGGTCCCCATACATCTATATGCACAAGCTCCAACTTTTCATCTTTCTTTTTCTTCTCAACCTTGAGAAAACTAACTCTCTTTTGTTTACCATACAAACAACTTTCACAGAAATCCATATTAATGCATTTCAAACCTGGTCAAACTTTCTTAGAATGAAGAACCTTCATACCTTTTTCACTCATATGCTCAAGTCTGTTATGCCATATTGTTGTCTCAGAACGTACAGTAGCTGTTTTAGTTTCTTCCTACGAAACCACAACATCTGTTCTTGAACCTATTTGTGTTTTCTTTGCAACAACTAAAGTAGAAGGAATGGTATGACCTATACAAAGATATAAGTTTCCTACTTTCATGCCTTTTTCTACTATTAAGGAACCTCTTGAAACCTTCCAATTTTTATCATTAAAAGGAACTATGCAACCTTCATCACCTAGCTTCCCTACTAAAATTAAATTCCTACTTAGCCTAGGAATGTGTCTTACCTCTTGTAGTAGCCAATGATTCCCATTCTGCAACTTAATCTTAATTCTTCCCTTTCCAACAATTTGAAAAGGTTTGTTATCTCCCAAATAAACCATTCCAAAATCCCCTTGGACATAATTAGTAAAATAGCTTCTATGGGGCATAGCATAAAATGAGGCCCCTAAATCTAAAACCCATGAATCATCAGCATTATCAAGGGAAAGAATCAAAGCATCCTCATTTGATTTCTTACTTACCACATTTTCCTCTTTAATTTCTTCCTGTTTGTCTCTATTTTTTTGAGACCAACAATCTTTCTTTAAATGACCCAGCTTACCACAGTACCAACAATCCTTCTTGTCTCTAGATTGGGAACTTTTTATCCTTTGATTTTCCTCATGACTTCCCACAATTTCCAAAATTATTTCCTCTCTCCTTTTTTATTCCCCTACTTTCTGCATTCAAAACACTACCTAATGTGGATGTTCCACCTCAACATTTCCTATGAATTTCCTCGCTCAAAATAACACCAATAACATCATCAAATTTCAATGTATTCGAACCAAAACAAAAAATTCTAATAGCCATTGCCAAGCTATTCCACCTTTCAGGAAAAGAACATAGAATCAAAAGAGCACTTACTTCATCAAATTTTACAATTACAAAAGTTAATTGACTGGTAACCGTATTAAACTCATTTAAATGATCAACAACTAACCCACCTTCTACCATTTTCATATTAAATAAAGGCTTCATAAGAAATACCTTATTCAAAGCAGAAGGATTTTCATATAACTTCACCAGGGTTTCCAATCAACTCTTGAGTTGTCTTTGTTGTTGTAATATTGAATTCCATTGATTGTGCATGCATAAATGAATGTCTCCCAATGCCTTTCTATCCAAAAGGTTCCAATACTCATCAGTCATTGTTGTCGATTTCTTAGTTATTCCTTCCAATGGCCTCCATAAATCCTTTTGATAGAGATAATCCTCCATCTGCATCTTCCATAACTGATAGTTCTACCCATTTAATTTATCTACCTTCAATTTACCCTCATCCACCATTTCTCCCACTTAACCATGAGACCTCCTTGCAAATGATAATCGAACACAACCTGCTCTAATACCACTTTTTAGGAATTAGATGCAAAAAATATCAATTAAATTCAAATAAATATTAAATAGAGGAATGAAAAACACAAAAATAATAACAGCAAGAGACAACTTTTAACGTGGTTCACCCAAACTCAGGCTACATCCACCAACAGAGAGTTCAATATTATTATCCAGCAAATCAAACCGATTACAACTAGCAATCCTTGCAACTCAATACCGCTACAAATGCTACAATATATTATCAATGGAAAACCCTAACCCTTAGCCATTTTATCATGACTTATGTTGGTTACAAAATAGGGTTTTTTTTTTAAGTCGGCCAATAGAAAAATAACTCCTTACACCTTTATAAAATAATAAAAGTTGTGTGAGGTTTCGAGGGCATGCATTTGTTATTGTTTTCATCGCAAGTGTAGTGTCACATACCAAATTTTTTTAGTATGACACAACTATAAAATGGAAATACATAGGTGTGACGTGAGATTAGCCTTCTCACAACTATTTTGTACATTGCAACTATGATGGTGTAACACAACTGTAGGTTAGAATGACACATGTGTTAAAGTGAAATGAAAATGAATGATAAAGCAATCTAATTGTTAAATGAGCTCACAATTGTGAAGTGCACCACATATGACTAACAGTGTGACACATTTGATTGATAGGATAATTTGAGCAACTTTTGACAAAATTTTGAATACACGATAGGTTAAATAGGTTAATTTAGGCATTATTATTAATGTGATGGGATTTTGTGAATGTAAGTGAGACTTGCACCTGGGTATGTGCAGGATCATCATGGAAAAAATAGGCCCTTAAGTGGCAATGAAATTCAAAAAAATCAGAGTTAGGTAACTTGACGTAAAAATTTGAATAAGTTATCTATATTATTTTAAAAATATGTAATAATAGAATCTATAGCAAATTGAATGTAGTTTCTAAACTACTAGGTTTTTTTTTAAATGTATTTGGTGAAAATTTGAAATTTCAATGCAGTAGTACTTAAATTTTAGGGAAAAATAAGTAGGCATCTATCTAACCACCCTAACCACAATAAAATGATAATATTTTTTTATAAGATTTTATATATAAGTAGAGGAATCATGTGCAGATGTGATGCATATTTTTTGTAAATTTTTTCTGAGTGCATAATTAATTATTAATTTTTTATTAAAACTTTTAAAAAATATAAAAACTCACATGTTTGACCACCTTAACTTGGTCAAAAATTCATGAAATTCAATTTTTTTCTTTTTTATCATATAGTATGTGAAGCATAGAATGTGACGCATATTTTGGATTCAAAAAATGTGACACCATTTGAAAGCTACAGATGTTTTTCAATCAATCTATCAATGAGTACTTTAGTCATAATTCAAATAGAAAATGAATAATAATAATTTATTAAATTCAAAGTAAAGCATAATTTATATTGGTGGAAAGTTGATAATCTCCTTTAAAAACCCTTTTCGCTTGATCAATTTTGGGTAAAAAAAAATCATCAACCACATACCCTACACATACCCATCATATCGCCACTTTTTGGCCCATCGTGATCTTGCACATACCCACCTATCTATATGCAAGAGCTAACCAGAGTCCTTCACAATTTGATATCATATCAATGAGGAGGAGCAGGATACCATGGTTGTACTGGAATTATATCATGTGACCATGCCCATTATGCAGGATAATAGAGGTTGGCTCACAATGCTTGCAGAGAGATGACACTCAAAGATGAGTTCAAGACCAAGAGCATCCCAAGCAACAAGAAAACCAACTTTGGGAGCTATTTTTCGATGGTTCAAGATGCAGGATAGGTGCTGGTGGAGGAGAAATGCTAGTGTCACTTGATGTGGACAAATACTACTCAGCCTTGAGATTCGCTTTCAGCTATACAAACAACACAATTGAATATGAGGCCCTCATTCATTGCCTCAAATGGGCTCAAAAAAGAGGTATTAAATGTTTATGAGTTTATGTGGTGACTTTAAATTAGTTGTGAATCAAGACAAAAATTTAATTGCTATGAAAAATGAGTTTCTTAAGAGGTACAAGCATTAGATATGGGATCTAATAGAAGACTTTGATGCATTTGATTTTCTTTCTATGCCTAGGACTCAAAACAAACATCCAGATATACTTGTTGTTTTAGGTGCTTAGTTTGACATTCCAAATGAGGTGCATAATGTAGAAACACAACAACATGTGAAAATTTCTATTAGATTTTCAGTGCTAGATAATAATGTGAGTTGGCAGGTCTTTGATAATGATGACCAAATTTTGAGCTTCTTGATAGTGGAAGCTAAATTCACAGATGAGAACTAGCCGAAATGGCAGCAACAATATGGGGAATAGATTGTAAAGCTAAAATCAAACAATTGTTCGAAGGGATTGGTAACATTAGAGTCAATTTTCAACTCTAATGATTAGGAAAGAAAAGACAAGTGTGGCATGACTTTCAAACAAGCACATTACAAGGCCATCGAAATATTTAGAGGTAAACTTCTAAAACTGGGAAAAGTGTGCATTAAAGAAGAGCAACAAGATTTTGTTTTGTTATGCCAAGAGTTCAATGATATTTTTGTTTGGGAATATGTAAAGATCTAAAGGGGTTTGATCCTAGACTAGCCTAGCATACCATAGAGTTAGAACCTAACACAAAGCCTGTTAGGAAAAAATAAAGACCCCTAAATCCTAAGATTCAACATTTGATGAAAGCTAAACTATATAAGTTGATTAAGAGTAACATAATCTTCCATATTAAGCACACTTCTTGGGTTTCCAACTTAGTCCCAATTAGGAAGAAAAATGGGGAAATCAAATTGTGTGTTGATTTCAAAGATTTAAATAAGGCTTCCCTTAAGAACCACTACCTACTCCCTTCGATGGAGCAAATTTTGCAAGTAGTGTCAAGTTTCAAAAGATTCTCTTTGCTTGATGGGTATTCTCGCAACAATCAAATCTTAGTTAAGGAAGAGGATCAATATAAAATAGCATTCACAACTAAATGGGGCACTATGGCTTATAGGAAGATGTCTTTTGGCTTATCTAATGCACGGGCGACATTCCAAAGGGAAATGGACTTGGCTTTTCATGGCCTTATGAATAATATTTTTCTTGTGTATTTAGACAATATTACAGTATTTTCTAAGAATACTAACAAACACCTTGAACATTTGAGACAAATCTTCCAAAGATGCAAAGTTTGGAGTTTCTCTCAATCCAAAGAAATACATATTTTTTGTCCATAAAGGAAAAATTCTAGGACATGTCTCTAAAAATGGAATTTCCATCGACCCATAGTGAGTTTCAACCATTCTAGAGTTACCTCTTCCAACACACAAAAAGGGTTTGCAGAGCTTCCTTGGGAGAATCAATCTCATAAGGAGGTTTATACCAAATATTGCAGCCTTACTATAGCCCCTTACAACAATGTTGAAGAAGAATGTGCCTTTCAATTGGACTAAGGAGGGTAAGAGGAGCTTCAAGCAGATTAAAGAGGCCCTTTCGGCTGCTCCAACCCTCATTAACCAAAATTATAATAAGGATTTTAGCTTATATTCTTTTGGAGGTATTGACATTGTTTCTGCCATGTTATGCAAGCAAAATGACAAAGGCTTGGAGCAACCCATAGCTTTTTTCAATCAAATGCTACATGACTATGAGGTAAAATACTCCTTTGTGGAAAAAATGTATTTGCAGCAGTTAGGAGCCTTAAAATTTTTAGGAAAATTCTATCAAATAATAAAATTCATTTGTTGACCTTTCTCACCATACTGTGAAAAATTTCTTTTTGAATAAAGATACGAACAATAAGAGAGTTGGCTGGATAACAAGAGTAATGGAATTCGATGTTGATATCAAAGTCATGAAGTTAGTTAGAGGTAAAGGTCTGTGTGAAAAACTTGCTAGAAAAGTAGAAAATAGCCTTGAAGATGATGAGAATGTTACCATAGTATTGAGTAATAAGGAACAAATTATTGTACCAACTCCTGGTACAAGTTGGGTACAACAAATGGTCCACTATTTGTAGACTGTAGAATGCCCTGAAGGCCTTGACAAAGCAAAGAGGATTTATTTCAGATTGTAGGATATTCCTTGTGTCATTATTGATGGCTTGTTATTTAGGAAACATTTCCAAGGTTCTGCATGCTATTGAGGTGCATTGTGCCTAGTCAAACCGAAAATTTGTTATTTAAGAATTCCATAACATGCCTTTAGGAGGCCACTTTGTAGCAAGAACAACAGCCTTGAAAACAATGATGGTTTTTTATTACTGGCTAGACATATTCAAGGATACTTTCACCTGGGTGAAGAATTGTGAAAAATGTGCATTATTCGTGGGAAAGTAGAAACTTGCAGCTTTATCTCTGAATCCCATTCAGGTTGAACAACCCTTTGCTAAATGGGGGATTGACTTTATTGGGCCAATTAATCTTCCCTCAAGTGCTAGTCACAAATGGATCTTAACCACTATTGATTATTTCACTAAGTTGATAGAGGTTGTTGCTCTAAAAGAATTAAATGAAACCTCTATTCTAAATTTTTATCAAGATCTAGTGTCCAGATTTGGTGTTCTAGACTCTTTTATTTTTTATAATGCTCTTGAATTTATTTGTCTAAATATTTTTTAATGGTCCATGAGAAATAACATATTTTTGATCACTTCATCAAATTATTACCTGTAGGGTAACAAGCAATCAGAATCTACCAATAAAAAACTGATCAAAATCATCAATAAGGCTATCGAAGACAACTAGAAAATATGGCACGAGAAGCTGAAGTTAGCCCTTTGGGCTGATATAATATCACCCAAGAGAGCTACCGGTTGCTCTCTATATGTCCTTATGGAAAAAAGGCCAAATTACCAATCTCCATTGAGCTTCCAACTTTGAGTTACATTACGAAGCTTGAACTGCTAGAAGAACAACCCATGGAGGTGAGATTTGTACACTTAATGGAGTTGGAAGAAACTAGAACAGAAGCATGGAGGAAGCTTGAAATTCATCAATCTCAAATGAAAAGCTCTTTCGAAAAAAGAGAAAAGTTCAGAGAGTTTGTTGTTGGAGACTTCATGCTCAAGTGGGATGAGAACAAGAATAAACTAGGGAGACATTCTAAATTTGATGCAATTTGGGAGGGCCCATTTGTCATAACAGAATGAAGAGAGCATAATTCATTTCAGCTCTCGAGGTTAATTGGAGAAGTACTTCTAATCAGGCTATCAATGGGATCCATTTGAAACATTGTTTCTAAGGTTCTAAGTTCTACCCCTATATTATAGTAGAGTATTCATTGTTAATAAGTGCTTGGAGCACTTTCTTTTTAGTATTTTCCTTTCAATAAGTGCTTTTACACATTACTTTATGGTCGTCTGGGCCTTGTTTGTTTATTGTTTTGTTGTTTTGGTGTTCTTTTTGTTGCTGCTTAGAGATGCAAGTTTTATATTTTTCAAAACTCTTGAGTTTTAGAAGGGAAAAATTGAATCCATGCCCAATGGATATTCATAAGGAAATAGGCCTAGTGCTTAGTAGGTAACCATCTAGTAGAGGTCACCAAAAGTGTTATCAATTTTTCACATAGCTCAAATTGACAGAGCCGGTTATGCAAGTTCATTTTAAGGTGAATAATTTCAGTTTGTTTCTCTAGATGTTTTAACCATTGCAAATATTTGAATTTTGAGTTCTTAAGAAGTACAATGTGTTTTCAGTTGCCTTATATTATTTTGCAGCATTAAGTATTGCATAAAAAGTAAAAGAAGTGATTTCATTCTGTCATTCATTCACATTGTTCAATTCATTGTGTGCAAGAAAATAAAAGTGTAGAATTAAGAAAGTATTTCAAAAATGTTGTTTTTGTATTCATTAGAGTAAAAAGGAGAATCAAGTGTCCCACACAAGCCATGGTAGTAGCTGGAACAATGAATCACAAAGAATATTCTACACTACTGAAGATTGAAAAGTAGAAAGAGCATGTAAGAAACAACATAATCAGCATTGCCTGGTTGTGCCTTCGAGTTTCCTTCAGAGTTGAGCTCTCCTTCCATACTTCCATGCTCCAAGTGAACCTGCAAGTGGATGAAATTTTTTTTAGAGCTCAAGCTATGAACATTCCTACATGATCCACCAATAGTAAAATAGAATATTGTCTATGATGCATTGAATCAACCGAGCAAGAGCAAGAGGAGTACAAGAGAATACCAAGGAGAACGCATCATGAGAAACTTCTGAATTTATTGTTTAAACTGACATTTTTTGTTTCCATGTGTAGGTATAGGAAAATTCATGCTACTAATCCAATTTGAATATCATAAAGCATGTGGGGTAAAACGGGTCCCACAAGGGTTGAGACCCAACATGCTACCCCTCAACATTCCAAAGAGGGTTTTCAGAAAAGGGAACAATTCAATGTTGCTCAAGGAGATATGCATCTGAAGGAGTGCATCCAAGTGCCATGAAATCTCAAATAAGTGACCATCTAGGACAGTCAAGTTTGATAGTGCAATAATTTGAAAATCATAGAGGATCAATTGCTCAAGTGAATTACCAACAAGTACATCATCATGGAATGTGATAGTGAATAGGCATACATAATGTATTGTTTACAAATCAAACAATAACAACTAAAAAAAATGGAGAAGCTTCTAAGCATCAACAACAACTTCTTATATTTCAAAATCTTCCATGCAAAAGATAGTCCCACATCAACTATTGCTGCCCAAGGAAATAAAAAATGCATGAAGAGTGCCAAGGCAGGTTTTGGTTTCATTAGGAAATGAGTTTACAAGTGGTTGTAAGTGAGCTTTAGAAACTAGAGGATGAATGAAAAAGAGGCACGTTTGACTCTGGATACAATGCATCAAGTGTTGGAGTGAATACAATGTGAAACAACATTATTCATGAAGGTAATTTGTAGAGCTTAATTTGTTTCAATACTTTGATGCCATGAATGTGAAGAGGAATCTTATTGCATGAATCTATCCTCTCAATAAAGTATAAAGTTGTGTTGTAGAAAAAAGGGCCCTTTGCTTGACATGAGAATAATTCATGATAAATTGACTTAACAAGGTATTAATCTAGTGTTGTGAAGTGTTGTAATACATTTCTACACTCTTCTATACTCTTTTTATTATAATTCATTTAAATATTCCTTTTTATTCATTACTAAATCCTATTTTAAAGTGTCGTAAAGTCTTATAACCAATTTTCACTCTCCTAGGCACATCTCCTTATTTACACCTTTCTTATGACTTACTTAACCCCTTTATGCCCTCATATTTCTTAATTAAGTGTATTTTTTAATGTAAACCTGACAAAAAATATTAAATGCAAGTTAAATCATGATACCCACTTTTGAGTCCAAAGTGGAACCCATTTGCCATGGGTGGTGAATGGATCTTTCTTGGCTCTAATTTCAAAAAAAAAAATTCCTTTCGGGTTTTTATTTAAAAATCAATTGATGTTGACCTGTGATGAGGTATTATTAGGTACTAAGGTATAATTGTCTATAAATAAGTATTTTTATCGTCATTTTACATCCATTATCTCATTCATACATCTCTTATCATTCATTTATCATCTATCTTCTCATCCAAGTTAAGCAAGTTAGGGTTTCTTCATTAGAAGTCTTCAAGTTAACTTTCTAAAGCATTCAAGGGCTGAATCTTCATGTATTGCTACAAAATTTCAAGATCATTCATCATAGCGAGGTAATATATTCCATTTTTCATGTTTCATTCCATTCTTTCATCATTTTGGTTTAATTACCTTAACAAGGTTTGACTAAGGCAAACCCCCATGCCCTAACAATCAACAATATCTCTTTCTTGTCTTGTTTGTATCTAGATTTAGGAGTCTTGGAGGCTTAAGAATCATTGAAGATTATATTTCAAATTCATTCAAGTCATCTCTTCATCATTCAAGTCAAAATATCAACAAAAAGTCACTTGCAGGCCCAAATATGACAATTTCGGAAGCGAACACCTATAGGAAGTTGAAGTGCAGATTGAAAGCTCCAAAGTCAACCTTTGAATATTCTAAAATTCAAATTGGAATGACTCACCATGGGTGGTAAATGAGTCCCACTCTAGGATCAGTTTTTGGTTTTCTGCATTTTTGGATACCCGTTTGTCTAAAATGGGCTCTGGTTCATTTTTATAGAATTGGGACCAATTCGCCCAAAATGGCGAATGAGTCCCTCTAGGCCTAAAAATTAGCATTAGAAACATTTCAAAAAAAATTTCTAGTATCCTTCAAAGTTCCAGGTGCACACTTTAAGTTTCATTCATTTTTGTTTAGCTTTGCATTTGTTTCTAGTTCATTGGTGCATTACACAATGTGTTTTCAAAAATTTCATATTTCATTAGTTTTGCATGTTTAATCAACCAATTTCATAACTTAGCTGCACTTAGATCATTCCATTTAGCATGGAATCCACATCTAAATAGTGCAATCAAAGGTGCATGAAGATATGAAGAAATATTTTTCTTGATAAGTTATTGAAAAGGTGACAATGGAGTTAAGCTTCACTATGTTATACATTTCAAGAAAAACTACAATAGCATGTGCATAAATAAAACATTATTATTTTCCAAAAAAATGAATGATGCTCAAATTATCTAGGGTTTCAAAGCAAATGAGACAACGATGTCAAGCTTGCCATGTCATGAGATGCACCTATATTAATAGAGGAAACATGAAATATTTTGCATATATTAGAGATGAGAACACTAATTCTATCACATGTTTTAACAAAAAAATTCATGGATAATATTATGAGTTTTCAAATGCACAAATAAAAGGAATAATTCAAGCTCAATTAAGAATGGAGAGAATCCTAGGTTATACTCTCATACCCGTGGCCTGTAAAGATAATTTCTCTCCATAATTCACAATACCCACTTAGGGTTTGTGCTCGAAATGCAAATACAAAAGGAAATAGCAAGGGTTTGAGCTCTTGTCAACAAAGAATTTTTCAAAAGTGGAGAAAATGGTCGTGGCCATGAAGGGTTTTGGGAAACCCAATAAATGGAGAACTTTCATTCAAAAGATGCTTTCATTTAACAATGATATCATTTGCATATCATGGTTCGAGCCCATAATATTTTGTTCTACAGAAAAGAAGGAGAACAAAAAATGATAGTTGTGGCTAGCATAATGGTTGAGCTCACATATACATAGTTCAACATCATTTTTGTAAATAAAAGCTTGAACAAAGCTTTATTTAAGAGGGAAATGCCTTCAAGAATGAATAAGTGGAGCTTACCTTTGATATTTTTGTGGAGGAGCTCAACAAATCCCACTACCAAAGTTCCCAAACAATTCAAAAAAACTCTCATATGGCAGCCATGAAGAATGGAAAAGGGTTATCGACACAAAAAAACACAAAAATGCATCAAGATACAGTGACAGTCGCGACCTTTAGGTATTTTCTTCTTCATTGAATGGAATGAAAAATGCAACAAGATGCATAATAAAGAACTTATAATCAAATACAAGAGAAAATGCACCAGGAAAGGGAAGAATCAAGCCTGAATGGTGATCCCAACCTTCAAACCCTAGTTTCCCCATGGCAGTGGTGTGCAGAGACTATTTTCCAAGTGACTAAGTGTGAAATGAGGCCGAATAATGTGGAAGTCGAGCCTTTTTGTGTTTATGGTTTCATTGCCACCCTAAGTCGAATGTGATTTTCATCACATTCTTTTATTTTCCAAACACTTTATTAATACCTTGTTGCCTAGTTCGAATGCCTTAGGAATTTTTTTATTTTTAAAAAAATCAAATATAAAACCATGCACATTGCCCCTCTCACTAGGGTAAGCCTCTCCAATGCCTTAGAAACATTTGATACCATGAACTTTTCCTTGTTAAAAAATCAAAATAATGACTTTAGATCTTTTTTTTTCCTAAGGATAAGGTAGTTTAGGGTTCCCCTTGGATTTTGAATCACTTTATGTTATGGGGCTTTTAATTATTTTTATGATTTTTTGTAGAAAAATCAAGTATGTAGAGAACTTGTATAATATTTTGATTTTTTGCAAGCATTGATGCAAAAATCAAAATTTTGGAGATAGATAAAGGAAAAATCAGAGCATCTGGAGATATATTATAAAAATCTGATGTAATAAGGGAGACTTTATATTTTGTAATTTTGAAACTGCAAGTTATAAAGCACTGATTAAGCAATGTTTCTATAAATTTCTTAGTTAGTTGTTATTTAAATGCAGTTAGATGATGCACTTGAGTTGACAACAAGACTTTCCATTTTGATTTTAGTTCCTAGGAAGATTTGGAAAAGAAGTGGCATTTTAAACTTTCTAATTTCAGTTCTGGACAGTTTTGAGCCTGATTTTGTGGAGTTTTTGGATTAGCTTGTTGGAGGTGAGAAGTTTCCATTTTTTGAATCTGTTTGGAGTAGTTTGAGCCCCTTCTTTTTAGGATTTTTCCTTAAGCTTGAAAATGCAGAATGGGTTGCTTTTGATGATGCAGTGGGCCTAATTTTTTCTATTTTTTTACCATGGATGTCACTTGATGCCTATAAGTTGGAGAAATTTATATTTTCTCAGTGCTCAGAATTTTATTTCTTGCTCTCATATGCATTACAGAGAGTTTTGTAAGCTTTTGAATCAAATTTTGATGTCTTACTCCTTGAATTTCAATATAAGTAGCAGCGTTTTCCTTTCCCTTTCTCTTGTCATCTTCTTACATTGATAATTTGATGATTTTTTGTGATTCAAAGTTGTGAATCCTTCTATTGTCTTATTATTGTGGGTTGTAGGCAAGAATTATAGATTGTTTAGGTTGCATATTGTGTTCAATGGTCTATGATTCTTTATGCAAAACGCTATTGAGTTGAATGTCTTAAGGTGATTTGTGAGAGCTAATATTTCAGGAGAGGTTGTTGTGAGTTAAGTTCTATCAAAATATCTAAATATCTAGTTGATCATCATTAGTTGTAGGTTTCATTTTCATCTTTCTTCCTATCCCTTTCCCCAAAAAATTTCATAGGTTAGGTGATTAGCAAGAGGGAACTAGCCCACTCTAGAGATTCACTCTCATCAATTGATTGACCCATAGATCAGAGAGTGTTTCCATGTTGCAAAAAGATAGCCAAGCCTAGCTTGACTGAGGGTGAAATCTCAGTTTCCAACAATTACATTCTCTATCATTCCACAATCAGATCAGTTTCTTCTACGGTTAGGCTATCCATGGCTTCACTCAATGAAAGTTGTTCCTTTAGTCATACACAAATGTTTAAATTTTATGCATGAAAATGACATATTCACTGCTAACTATAGTGGCTTTAACCCTTTATCTTCTAAAGGAAACTTTTCCTTAGAAGCCTTCTGGCCTAAGCTCATGGAACCCATAACACCTGGCAAAGACTTATTTTTCATTTCTTATCAAAAGTTTAAAGTAGATAAAATTGCAAAATTGTCCCTCTGCAACCAATCCCCATCCACTTATAACATTCCCATCCTCAATGAGACAATGATTCAACCTAATTTTGAACCTGAACAAACATTAACACCTTTAGAGAAACCAACAATAAGCACTTCACATTCGTCGTCTAAATTCCCAAGAGATAATGGCACCAACCCTGTCATGCCTCCTCACATTAAAAAAGTTTATAAAGCAAAAGAGAAAGTGATTGACCCATCTCCTTTGGTTCCTTCTATTGCTACCCCTTGGGAAGAAAAGGATCTTATGGTGGATCAACCCACTCTTACACCGACACAACTTCAAAATAGAATCAACCAAAACCATGGTGCTAGGAAGTGTAGGCATCATTGTCTCCTTGCTCATCAATTACAAACTAAAAACAACAAAGAAAATCAATCTCCACCTTTGGAAAAAGCAATAAATAATGATCCTCCTCCCCAATCATAGCAAAAAAATCAAATACAACAACCACAACTCCTGATACATCCTTCCTTGGAAATTACCATCCGTCCTCCCATTGTGGTTAATCTTGATGATGATGATGATGAGGAGGAGGAGGAGATCTCTAAAATAGAAAAAGAGGTTCATAATGATTTAAATAAATTATTTTCCTCTTCCATGAGCTTAAATGATAAAACTCCCACTCCAAGTGAAGAACTTGGTACTTCCCCTAGTTCGACACTTACAATTCTTCCTTTGGATAGTCAACCGCCCTCGTAATACACTAAACATGATTAGGAGGAAGATGACCTATTAGATGGTTGATTTCCATTCACCTTGCTAGCATTTCACATTTTTTTTCTTTCCTTCTTTTCTATGTGTGTGTATTGTGTTCCCCCATGATGTGAAATTTTATATTGCCCCTCTCTTGTGAACTTCTATTTGTACCTCTATTCT
Source organism: Sequoia sempervirens (assembly GCA_007258455.2). NCBI lineage: Eukaryota > Viridiplantae > Streptophyta > Pinopsida > Cupressales > Cupressaceae > Sequoia > Sequoia sempervirens. The sequence goes on from VDFB02105785.1 coordinate 471,618,837, forward strand.
TCTATATGTCATACTTTGCAGTTTTCTTTTTCACTTTTGTTTTGTGTTTTCCTTTTGGGGATGATGCAAAGTGTTGAGATGCCCTATGTCTCTTCCATGTTGACCCAATTGGTCATTTTTCTTTTCTTTTTCACTTTTTTTTTGTGTTTTCCTTTTGGGGATGACGCAAAGAATTGAGACGCCCTATGTCTCTTCCATGTTGACCCAGTTGGTCCTTTTTATTTTCTTTTTCACTTTTGTTTTGTGTTTTCCTTTTGGGGATGATGCAAGGCACTGAGACTAAAATGTCTCCTTCATGTTGACCAAAAATCTTTTCCTTTTATTTTTCCTTTTTAGTTTCTTTTTCTTGTGTTTCTCCTTTTGAGGACGATGCAAAGTGTTGAGACCGCAATGTGTCTTCCATGTTGACCCAAAACAGACTTTATTTTTCTTTTGTTTTCGCTCTCTTTGTGTCATTCTGCTAGTTCTATGTATTTAGGGAATGATGACAATTTCGAGCTCTTTACAAAACATTGCAGCAAAGAACATACTAACCCAAAATCAATAGATCCCTGATGTGTTTGGTGTTTTTCATTTTGGGGGAAACCCCTTCCTTTCTTTTTTTCCTTTCCTTCACATGACACAGCCTTACTCGAAAACATAGGACTTGGCATAGGGGCTTTCCAAGTTGGCTCTCATGTCTCATTTCTTTTCTTCTTTTTTTAATTTTTTTTGTTCATTTTCTGCTTTAAAGAAATTTCTCACAGAACAGTGTGTAGCAATTCCTTTAAAGTGGGGGCATACATTGGCATTATTCATTTGCATTTTTCTTGGATCTTAGTGTAGCCTTGTCACTTCATATGATGTGTTTGACACTTTGTGGATGGCATTGGGTTTGATTTCCTTCATGAGCTTTATCTTTATAAGTATATTGCATTCCCCTTAGTGGCCTAATGTGACACACTGCATCCCCTAAGTTGTGAACATTCTATTCTTTGATGGGTCCTCTCTTAGAGACATTAGACACAATGTTCCCTAAGTTAAAGACCCCACATGAACTTAACAAGAATCATTTGAACATTTATTTTTCATTTTATATTTTTTCATTTTGCATTTACATTTCCACCTTGCATAACACAACTTGCATACTTGTGGTACTATTGCATTTGTTCATGAGTTCTAAGCATACGAAAATTTTCTTGTCTCATGAAGCACCAAATGACATTATATTTGTGGTGCCTTATTAAAGTTATCAGGAGGTATAACTTTGATATGGTTGAGTGGGAAGCCCATTCCACAACACAACTTTCCCCATAGCCACCTTTTGGCATTTCTCACCCCACGGACAACCAAAAGTTCCATGGTCCTAGAGTTAGTACATTTGGGCTTTCTCACCCAGCAGACAACCATAAGTTTCATCACTGCAGAGTGAGTACACATTTCTTTTTTTCCAAAAAAATAGCCTAGATCTGATCCACAATGGGCTGGAAATATGATCGAAGATTTCTTTCATCCTTTCTCATCATCATGTGTGTTCCTTTACGCTTATGTTTGGTTTTCCATGGGATTGTGATCCTGGGGGCTTGATCATCCCTCTTGATCATTGTTGTCTCATCTCACCAGCATGTGTGCATTAGGATCCTTCTCAATGTGCATGTTGGGCTACTTTATTGAGAGCTTAAAGCAAGTTCATCCTCTCACAAAAGTGGGGGCTTATTGTGTTGCAAAAAAATGTATAGTTCACATTTTTATGCTCACTTAAGTCTTTCTAGTGGACTTTGGCTTCATTTTGCCTAGATTTAATGTTGTAATGTGGCTAACACATTTACATTAGGTCTTGGACCCTTATGAATCATTAATACTTCTAAGATGTCTTGCAAAAGCATTGTGAAGTGTTGTAACCCACCTTCACACTTTTCTAGGACCCTTTAATCATAATTTGCCTAAATAACCCATTTTTATCACTTACCAAGTCTTATTTCAAAGTGTTGTAAAGTGTTGTAACCCACTTTCACGCTTTTCTATACTTTTCATCACTAATTCAACCCTTTCTCATGTTTAAATGACCCCTTAATACACTTTCTAGTCATTTTTAAGTGTTTTTTTTAGGATATTCCCTTTGGACAACATTTCATGCCCTTTAATTCTTGATACCATTTAATTTTCTTAAGTGGGACTAAGTCGCTAATAGGGGCGACTTAGTCCTTTTTGGCACAAAACTCAAAATTATTTCAAATTTTTGGCAAGATTTTATCCTCCGACCCTTGAGGTCGGCCTATGATGTGTTATTTCTAGGAAATTTAGTAAGATTAAGTATAAATAAGGGTTTTCTCCTCATATTACATCTCCTACAATCTTCTAATCTCTTGCACTCATTAAGCATTAAATATTTTGAGCATTCAAGCACTCTAAGCACAATCAAGTCATCCATTAGAGAACTTCATTGCATATCTTCATATTTCTACATCAAGGGTTTGGTAATTTTATGACATTGCATGTTGTTTATTTATCATTCTCTTTCCATTTCATTTCTTTATCAAGGGTTTGATTACCAAAGTGGGATTTAACCAAGGAAAATCCCTATACTCTAACCCTTAACCATTTTCCCCCTCTTTGCATGTGTGTCTATAGACTTTGTAGAAAGATTTGTCAAAGAAATAGGTGTTGAAAAGTGGTAAAAAATTCATCAAAGCTATTCAATTCAATATAACCCTAATTCAAGCTTGGAGACACTTTTTATCCTATTTTCTGTAGAATCAAGAGTGGACACCTATCAGAAAAGCAAGTGCAAATTTGAAGCTACAGAATCCTATCCCAAGATTCCCAAAATATATAGGTGGAATAAGTCACCACTAGTGGTGGATTAGTCCCACTTCCAGGCCTAAAAATTGGTTTCTATATTTTTGGATACCCATTTGGCAGATTCCTATTCTGGCAAGTTTACCCCGAAACTAGGACTAAGTCGTCCAACCTGGAGTAAGTATCCCAGTCAAAAAAATTTGTTCAATTTTTCAAGATTCCAGAATCTTTCCACATCATACTTCAAATTCCAGGTGCACCTCTCCAGTTATGTTCAGTTATATTTCATCATTTACTTTAGGTGTTTTTAAATATCACAGTGTGTTTTCCAGCACTTCATATTTCTTAGGTTTTGCATCATTAAATCATTTTATTTTCCAATTAGTGCATTATTACATCATAATTATACATATTACATCTCATTTACATTAATCTTGAGTGTAGACATTTGTATTTTGGACCCCATCCCTTTCTTCTTTTAGGTGAAAAACCCTAGAAAGAGTTGAAGCAGTTGGGCAATCCAAAATCATTGTCCACATAATGGTTTTATAGCCATTGGTGGGTGCTCTCTCATCATCACTACTGAGCTAATTGTTGAGGAGATGGGGCTTCTATTGGATATTATTTGCATTCCTCACAAGCCTAAGGGTCATTATCAAAAAGATATGGAGCATTTTTTGAAAGAGGGAGAAAAGGTGAATAGACTTCAAAATGGCTTCAATAGGGTTGACCTTACCAACATTTGGAGTAAGGTTGTGGAATTTTTTATGAGGTATGTAATGCTCATTGGCCACTTTCATTTTTTTCATTCCCATTTGTTTCCTATGTTTAACCATCTCTGTTATAATTTAAAGATGAACTTTGTCTTTTCGATTTTGTCCTCTCTTGAACAATCTATTAAAAATTTCCAAGGTAAAAGAAAGAATTTACCTATTCTCCAAGGTCTTATCTTCCATCTCTGACATTACAAGGTGACTATGTTACCCTCTCCTACCACTATAAAATAGAACACCTTGGGCATTTGTGCCCCACCGAACTCCCTACAGACCCGAGTCCCTTTATCATCTTGGATGAAACTCAATCCACTACTCATCGTATTACTCGTGCTCATGGAAAAACCCCTACTAATGAGGAAACCCCTTTCAACCCCATTAAATATGCTCCCTTTTTGAAGCCTACCCCTATTTCTACTTCTAGATCCAATCATTTAGATAACTTGAATGACGAGTCATGGAATCCCACCCTTGTCGATTGTCCCACACACTCCCTTGTTCATGCAAAGGTTTCTAATGTCATATGCTCCCTTTTCGAAGCCTACCCCTATATCTACTTCTAAATCCAATAATTTAGATAACTTGAATGATGAGTCATGGAATCCTACCCTTGTCGATTGTCCCACACACTCCCTTGTTCATGCGAAGGTTTCAAATTTCCCCTAATTTTTGCATCAATTTGGAGGGGACACATGTTGAACCCAAGGTGGGTTTTGGCAATCGTGCCTCTAGTGACCCCCTTCACAATAAAATCAATAAAATTCCAAAGATTGTTAATGTCTAGGATGACATCCTCAAGTGGCTCTTGGTTCAAATTGTTATTGCCAAAGAGAGAATCCAAATTATGGAAAACAAGGTATTTTAATAGTAGGTCATGTGGCCTAGGGAGGTGGAGGATAGTATCCATTAAGATATGCTTATATCTCTAGCTAAGTCATTTGAGCATTGGGCCCATTGAGACAAGGAGATGGAAGAGCTCAGAGCTCTCATGGGCATGGAGGAGGATAAACATAATTTAGGAATGGAGATTGATGTTATTCATGAGAACTAGGAAAAACCACGTAGTCCCTCCAAGTTATTATTAATTACATCAATGGGACCATGAAGAACACCACTCTCACCATCCAAATATTTCAACAAAAACTAAGGAAAAGTTATAGAAAATGGGTGGCTGAAGATGTTTGTGAGGATATTCACACATAGATGGGTGATCCCACAATAGTGGTTTACAATTTTTGGCCACACTGGACACTGATTTTTTTTTTTTAACTAAATCTTCACTTATCTCTAACTTTTATATCCAACACAAATGGATCAATAGTTGAATACTAAAACATTTTGACAATCCTTCACATTTCATGAAAAATACAAGGTATTTATTGTGCTCACCTTTTATATTTGTGATAGAACAAAATTTCATATGAAATACTCCAATGCATATACATTGTTACCCCAATTGTTGTACACATATGAACAATATTTTCACTATCACAAAAATACTTGTTTACATGAGAATCTTATTTTATAAATGACATACTTATAGTTGATAGTCAAAAAAATATCTATTTTATTTGTTAATGAATGTATATATGCTTTTTTACATAACACTCATTAGTTTCTATGTGTTCAAGTATGGGTCCATCTTGACCAACATTTGGCTATTTTTTTATTTATACATGGACTAATTATGTACAATATATAGTATGAATGTTAGAAATGTGAAACAAGCACAAAACCATGAGCCACATGATCAAACAACAAACAAGTACACCTTCCACACAAGAGATCTACAAACAAGAATTGCTATATTCATTAACAAGGAAAAGTTACAGAAGAAGCTTTCAATAAGATATGAAAGCTTTAGATATTTCCCATGAATAATATCCAAGAGGTAATTACAAAGAGGGTTGAATGTTGTAGACATGCAAAAATTGCATCATGTAGTTAATTAGGTCCATTCATCAACATTAATTTCATTTCTAAGGTTATTCATTTAATAAATCAAAAATACAAGTCAAAAGGGGTCAAAACATCCTAATCATCATTAGGCTAATCTAATCCTGATTAAATTAACGTAACCAACCACTTGCACAAATAAATAAATTTATTGATTTATTAAAATCCTTATTTTCTTTCAACATGGCATCTTTGAGGAATATTCCCCACTCAACATTTTTAGAATTTTAAATTCTGACATGTCCCCCACTCAAAATTTTAAATTCTGACATATTCCCCACTCAACATTTTCAAAATTTTAAATTCTGACATGTCCCCCACTCAGAATTTTAAATTCTGACATGTCCCCCCACTCAACAATTTTAAAATCTTTGGCACATTGACCAAAATGTGCTTATCCTCCAACCTATCAGAAGTGGACAAGTGTCCTCATCTCATTGATCCAATCTTAGTCCCACATTTATCCATTTGGCCAATCTCTCAGCAAGAAAATCTATAAATGAAAGCTTCATCCTTTAACAAATCCTCCACAAAATCATCTACAAAGCTTATGCAAAGTCATTCTTCATTGGAGAATTGATTTTTCCCATCTTATCATCATCATCTAGCTTATTTATCAAGGATTAGGAAAAGGCTATTTTCAACAATAGCACCAATCCACTATGAGATAAATTTGGATTCATGTTGTTTATATGCTTATTTAGCTTGTCTTATTGTTTTAATTTCTCATTTAGCATATCTAACATGATGCAATATTTTATAGGGATATTAGATTTGTTGTGTTTTGCTTGACTTATTCTTGTTAAGGATTAACATATTGTAGATTTTGATTTCCACATACTGGCGCTAGGAGGAGGGAATAGAGTTCGATTAGAGGAATATCTTTATTTGAATGTATCAGAATCACACTCTTTTCTTTTTTTTTCTTCAAGGAATACTTGGCATGATTGGCGTATTTTGTTTTTTTGATAGTGCTGTCTCAAAGGCTTAATTTCACTATATATATGTATTATACAGATTTTCCATGATTGTAGTTCATTATGGAAAATCAAATAAAACTTGACTAAAAATATATGTCCACGTTTGTTTTTCTAATGGGTTGTCCCAAAGGAGGTGTATGTTTACAAATATCTCATTCCATCATTAATGTGGCAGTCTTTCCCATTAATATGGTTGTTTCTCATCCATATTTTTTTTCTTTGTATTTAATTGTGTTCACATTAATGACTGGCTACGCACTAGTAAACTATTTGTTTATCTTCAAAAATGGATGGAGGCATTGATAGGGAGTAATGACATTAGATAGGAATTTATTTGCTGAGGGAATACTCATGAATAGTGTTGAGTAGATGTATTTCCCAATCCATAGGTTTGTGCATTTATCTTGCAGCATGTGCATTTCAAAATCCTAAGTCTGGGTATTTATTTCCTAGTTGAATATTGCTTGTGTAAGCTGATAGATATTTCCTATGATACATTGCCCCCATCTCACTCATTCAATGCTTCATCAAGTGAATTAATAGTTTCAATGTCAGGATGGTTAGTTGGTTCATAGAGCAAAAGAAGGTGAGGTAGCCTCCAAGCAAGCCATGCAAAAATCACACAACTTTTCTGTCCATCAGATAAGTTTTTCATGGGCGTAATCTAGGCTTTTCCTATGAGTCCAAATTTTCCAATTGCAGCACACATCTTCTTTTCCTCAATACCATTATATTCATGCATCATGTACTGCAATGCAGACATTCCAAATCTAACTTTTCAGCAAGATGCTCGTGATACTGAGCAATACGGAGATCATTATGGCACTTTACCATGCCATCTAATGGGGTCAAATCACCAATCATTAGTTTCAGCAATGTACTCTTTCCAGCTCCATTCAGACCAACCAGTGCTACCTGTGAATCTAGATCAGCCCCAAAATCAACACTTTGGTATATGAGGTTTTTAGGAGTGTATCCATGAGCCCGCGTTTCTTCAAGTTAGTTTGTAACAGAACACGGGCTTGTCTATGCTTCCACTTTTTCAATATATGTCACCCAAGGCAGTTTCAACTGCGATAACTAACAAAATACCTCATTTGCGTCCATAATATGCATTGTCTCTTGTCTCTATGTCCACATTTGAGAATATGTCGGCCAGGGCAGTTGCAAAGGCAACATCTGACAAATCGCCTATACCTTCCTCTCAGGTTGAGGCCTATGACCTATTCCAAAACTCTCATTTTGGCACAAGAAGAGAGGATGTTGCGCAAATGTTGTAGAACTTGGCTTTACACCTACTATTTGTTTGCTTGAAGGTCTGTGCCTATTAATTTGTGCTTTCCAATTGCATTGACTTGAAATTCTTTATTTGTTGAAGACAACTTAACTATTCTGATGCGTCCTTCAGCATTCTGTCAATCAATTCATGTACCTTGTCTATGTCACTGCAGTCACCCAACTTGCAGGATTCAAACCTTTTGACCAGCATCCTCCCAGTGCTTAGGCATAGATTTTTGCATCTGCTAAATGCATTTTCTTGAAAGTTTCTTTTAAGACTTTTATTCACTTCTAATAGCATTTTCTTTTCTTACAGAGATCTACTTTGGCAGGATTATCAAAAGCTCGAGGTAGAAACATTTGCATTGCACCTATGGTTAAGCTAAGAAGACAATGAATGTCATCTAGTAGAGTATAGGTTGAAGTAGTCAACATCATTACTTTCACTAACCTCTTCAGACGGGTTGAAAAGTTAGCATCCATCTTCCTTGGGTTGTTCGATCTACTCTGCATGGAAATTATCACTGGCGTCCAATGAGGAGGATGAAGCTTGTGCATAGCCTATGGATGAATACACACATTTATGTGTAGCTCACATTCTTCCTCTCTAGCAAAATGATGGGGCGTAGTTAAGCTTACCACTAGAACGAAATGATAAACTATGCATTTTATGGTCAAAATTAACGTATTGAAAACTGTATCAACGCATTTTTCATCATCATATCTTGTCATAACTTACACCGAAATTGGGTTTTGTGATATTTTATTTCTGTACAAGCCACAAAATTTTGCTGGGAGGCTATGAAATTGTTCAGAACAGATCACGGTTGAACCAGACACATCTAACTGCAATTTTATTTTTACTTGGCAATTTGCAACTTGGAGGCATTATATATAGTTGTATCCACATTTCCAACCACAACCATACAACCGTCTAGACATATTTATTATCTTTGTAGAAAGACTGTCCCATGTGATTGTATTTATTCTTCACTATTGTGCTAGTGGTACATGTCTTTGTCATTATTGGGATAATCACAAAGTCAATCACGTTGTCAAGTAACACACCAAGAATCAGGCTCAGAGTACCCTGGTAAAGATTGGGGGATTTAACTTTACAACTGCCAAATGCATTTGCTTGAAATTTTTTAGCAAAGAGCCTTTAAGTCGACACCTGCCAATTATAGTTACTTGCAATTTTTTTATTTTTTTTATTTTTTAAGTATGAAGCTCTCTAATTTATAAAAGAGGATGGATTCATTCAACATGTCAAGGATATGTGAGAATCCCATAACAGGACTCAGATGTAACTCGCTTGGTTGAGTGTAGTTGATGTAACATTTCACGAGATGTTTTATGAATGGAGCTTCAATCCAAAATGTATTTAACTATACAAGACCAGTCTACCCATTTCTATATTTCAGTACTATAACTAATTGATATGCCAGTCAAGTTGCCAACGATGATCATTACTTTTTACATACAATACAACAATTTACACATTTAGTACAATGATGTTTAATGGAATAAAGTTTACAACAGGAGAAACTTGGAATGAAAAGACAAAGTTGTCTGAACGTTGGTCTCCAACAAGTAAACCTTTTCCAATTTGAAAATTTCCATATCTTCAACCACCTACATGAATAGAAGCAACTGCATTCTGAGTCAGCTGAGTGCTCTTTAAACCATCGATCCCATGATGATATTGATTGGCCTTTATTAACAAATGGGAGGAAAGGTTTTGAAAGTTTCCCCACAAATTCTACAACCTCTGTACAACATTTGGAAGCAGGGGGGAGACCTTCGAGTGTCTTTAGCTCCTCTTCTAGCAGTGAAATTTCTTTGGTCAAGCGATTCAATTCAACCTGCTTCCTATGTCTCCCACAAATATCAAGATAAGTTGTGACCTTGGGTGACTTGGAGCAATCTGAAGATTCACTAGACTTTTTCATGGTTTTGGTAATATAGAGAAAGGCGAGCCCCTATAGCCTACTATTTTAAATATAATATAATACATAGGAAACTGTCCTACATGGGTTTTCCTTGATTAGGCATCCTGAACCATGTGGAATGAAAGCTTCAGGAGTCATGTACTTGATTGTTACACTAGTCTGGACTCTAACACCATTGCACTACATGCTCATTGCTAATGCACCTGCATTCAAAACATGCATTTAAAGCTGTTATGACTCATGCATTCAAAAAATCTATGGAGAAGTAAAAAATTTGTAAGGGCTTTAAATAGGATAAGGTATTAGTTTCTATTGACTTAACTTGTTGTAGAGGATTGGAGAAGATTTCGGTATTAAATAGGATAACTACATAACCCATGGTGATGAAGTTTTAGTGCATTAAAAAGACATTTGTTTAAGGATAAGTGGAGGTGTTTTGAGAATCTTACCTAAGTTATTGTGAATCCTTGTCTATGTGCAAAATCAAGACTATAATTAATGCTTCATTTTATTTTTGAAATCATTAGTATTGTTTGAAGTCAATGATTAAAATGAAGTTTATTAAATAATTAAACCCTCACATGATTGCCTTCTTTTGTAGGTGTAAGGAAAATCGAGGAGGAGGGATTCTCGTTTGCATAAGGAGCTTGCAAGAAGCAATCTTTGGAGGAATCATGGATAAATTAAACATTAAACTTGAAACTCACAAAGCATTTTTTAATGCTTAAAGGCTTCCATTTCATGCTTTAATTTTCTATTCTAAGCCAACTAAATCATTGTCTGTTTCCAAAGTTGGATTAAAATTGAACCTTAGAAACTGACTAGATTTCACTTTTGGGCTAAAATTGAACAAACAAACTTCACACTTGATTTTGGTGCTTAAAATGAAGTCATCATTGCTTTGAGGCTAAAACGAACAAGTGTCTAAATTGAGTGATTTTGTCTTTGGTGCATTTTGAGTGTGTATCCTCTCCCCTTGCACTTTGTGTGATCTGGGGTGCAAGAGAAACACTCAAAATGCATTTTACTGCTTTGAGTCACCTTTAGAGGGGCCTGCCTAAGAGACACATCCGAAAGGAGAACTCAAAGGCGACTCCAACTAGTTTTTCATTCGGGACGGTATGCAAATGGATAAGACTAAATTGTCAAGTCCTCATGATATGTAGGCCTTAGCCATACAGTGTCTTTCAGAATAGGGTACTACCGTAAAACGTATAAGAGCCCCTAGTAGGATTGATTAAAGCCTTTAGTGGCTTTCTGGACGCTCGCAAGGTGCCATGTCCCCGATGTCTCATCATTAAGAACCTTTTTTGTAAAAGCCAACCAGTCCATCCAACGAGTTTATCAAAGTGGTGCATTGGAACTTAGATTCCAAGAAGTTACTTGCCATGTCCAATCTTGGTTGAAATATAGAGTTTAATACTTCATTCTTAACATACCTTTATATTTTTCCTTGGTTTCATGTAAAGCCATCTCTTCTACTATGAAGGGCATGAGGCAAGCCCACCAAGAAAAACATACCAATTGAGCTAGGGTGTTATATTGCTTGTGAGTTAGTTTGAAAACACAGTGCTTTTATCAAAAACATTTGAAAACCAACATTCAACATGAGCATCAAATCTCAAACCCTTTAGGAGAAGCAAATATCCTTGAACAAATTCACATGTTATTGCTTACCCTTGGGATTCGTATCCTTAGAGGCTTCTAAAATTTTGGATTTCATCTCAATTTTCTTCTACTAAAGTCAACTTTAGGTAACCTTTGCCTTGATTTCCTCAATTTCCACATAATGCACTTTGTGGGATGAAAGAAAATTAAGACATTGGACATTTAGATTCAAAATCTAATCAAGAGTGTGTTTGTGGTAAAAAGAATCCATTAATCAAAGATTGAATCAATTGAACCCCACACATTTGCTTGTTTATACTTTTATCGTCCTTCGAGCAAACATTGGTCTGTTGATTTTGAATTACTCTTAGAGAAAAGGCATGTTCTTCACTATCTTGGCCTAGTAAACAAGTCCTTCCTAGATTCGTTTAGGATCAAAATCGAAACACGTCACCCATCCCAAACATCTATCAAAAAACCCATCCCATCAAACAACTTTAGAGCTTTAGAAACATCATTCTAGACTTAGGTAAATCATCCAAATTGAAATCACCTTGTTTAGTTAGGAGTATGGGAATGCATCCTTTCTCATACCTCTAGTTAAATTAGCACCCCTTTGAAACAAGTTCATCCTAAGATCACATCCAACATCTTAGGGTTTACAAGTTCATTATCCAATCAAACAGTTAAAATCAAACCCTAAGTATAGCATTGATCCAAAGTTCCTAAATGTTCAACACTCATACCATTCACCCCTTTCATCCTTCATCTTGTCATTGGTCCTAAGAACCTTAGAGGTTACTTTCACAACAAGGTCAAAACACAAGGAGAACATGGAATACAAACTTGATCCATACATCGTGAGTAATCCAAGTCAACTAAGCTATCAAAGCCTTACAACGCCAATTGATTATCAACACTCACATCTATACAAACCATACATGGGATCATTACCTTCAACAAATGTCAATAGTACAACAAATTTGAGTATGCCCAAATCGAAGTTTGGGACATTTTTTCCAATGGTAGATTTAAATCCAAGTCCAAACCTACAAATCCACCAACTGAACAATCAATGCATGAGCCTTCAAGTGAACAATGTCATCCCACCAAATCCATACATGCCAAATGTGAATGTACCAAGTACAAGTTTTTGAAACATGAATCCAGAAAACTTTGGGATAAATATGATTGCAAATCATACGAATATTGTTCAAAATCCAAACAAGATGTTAACAACTCCAAGTCAAGGATATGTGATTCCCAACATCAACAATCTTCAATTTCAACCTATCATGCCAAATCTGAGTGTCATCCCAAATCAGAACATTTTCCAAAATCAAGCACAAGTACACACTCCAAATGTGCTTAAACAAAATCCAAATCAACTATATCAAGGGAGTCAAGATCGAAATCAAGAACAAATTTGGCGAGATCAAATTGCTACACTTACCAAAATAGTTGAGTCATTGCGCCAAGAGACATATCCACCACCCTTACCCATATCTACATCATTCCTTGGTTTAGGGCTTCCCCCTTTACCTAGCACCAATCGCTCCATCCAAATCAATCCACCTAACACCAATCAAGCCATCACATCAAATCCTTTGAATATACCATTGACATCGCACCAACAGATGGTATCTAATCAAATGACAACATCAATCCTAAAAAATCAAAACACGGTCTCCCAAGGGCCTATCACCTCATTCATTCCAACCATCACCATCCCTTTAATCATTCCAACCCCCACTCTTACACCCATCACATCTTGACCCCTCACTACCATGATCTCTCCAAGTGTATCTCAAACACTTGTCACTACATCCAACACAATTCCAAATACACCACCACTACCACCAAAACCAAGTGCAATAAGTCAATATTGTAACATTGCACTAAAAGCACATCAAGCCTACCAACAAGTGCTTCAAAAATATCAGGTGGCTCCACAAGCCACTCAAGCTACCCAAGCTTCCCAAGCCTCTCATGCTACCCAAAAAACACAAGAACAAACACAGAAAATGATAACTATTGGGGGTAACGACGAACGTTCAACCATTGGTAAAAGCATTGAAAATCTCCCCACCACAATTGATGAAAGCAATGATCAAGATCTCTCCATCAAAGAGCACATTAAAGATGTTTCTATCTCATCCAATGATCAAATCAACATATGTCAAGACTCACTTTTCAATCATGATCAAAATCCACCAACAATACTCGACAATGATCCAATTCAAGAAATGTCAATATCATTTGACCCTATGGTTGAAGACATTGGAAATCCCTCCACCACAATTGTCAAAAAAAATGATCAAGATCTCTCCATTGATGAGTACCTTGAGGATGTTTCCACCCCATCCGATGATCAACTCGCCAGACATCAAGAGCCACTTTTTAGTGATCTATTTCAAGGAGTGTTAGGATGGTTTGATCCTATTGACATAATGCATGATCCATCAACCAATGATCATATTGAAAATGTCTCTACATTTCCTTGAGTTAGAGGACATATCTCAATAATTTATTCTAAAGCAAGATCAAAATCTTCCACTAAGGTCTAGCAATGGTCCTTTCCAAGACATGTTGACCCCCTTTGACCTCATGGTCACAGATACTGAAGGAAATATAAACTCGACACTTGATCCAAGTACAGTCAAAGATCAAGGAGATATTGAATCACTTACCATGCCTAATGATGATGTCCAATAAATATTTATAAGCAATCCATCCTTTGAAGTTGACCCATGTCAAGAACTTGATCCAAAGCATGTCGAAAGCAACTCCGAAATTAATCAAGATCAAGAATTTGTATCCCTAGGATACTACAATGATGTAATGAACACTCTCCTATCTATGCAAGATGTCACAAATGATGATCACATCCACATAGCACATAATCCTCCATCTACCGATGAGATGCTTTCTGTGGATGGACATGCAGATGATCTTCATTCATAATAGGATTCCTTTACTGCTAGTATTATTAGAGCAGGTTATCAATTCCTACAGTCAAACTGAGTCATCAACATAAGAATTAGATGTATCCCAAATCCAGATTCAAGACATCATGCATGAAGATATCCAACATTATCCATGTAACAAAGAAGCAAGTCAGAAAGAACAACATAATCCAGAGTTAGCAAAGTGGAAAATTGAAACAATGTCACCTACAATGGTCATTTCTCAGAGAACACATTCTAAACAAGAGCTCTCAGAACGAGCAGAATCAAAGCATAAAGGTACTACTTCCACAATAATGGGGGAAACTTCATCTCAAGAAAACATCAACATAGGGAGCTCAAAGAGTCCTTATGATGAAACTAGTGTCAATACTACAACCAGCCACCACACGAATCTTCATCCACCCATCACCCCATCCATGAATTGGGACCAATGTCAAAAGAAATATTTGAATCAAAGTACAAAGAATGTTATCAAAGAAAAAAAAGATAAGAAGCATAAAGGACAGATCAAATACAAATGGATACCAAAGAATACAAAGAAATATCATACCTATCAATCTCCATTAGTCAAAGAAACTATGGGGAAAAATAAAAATGGGAAAAGTATCCATAAAAGATGTCCGCAAAAACAAAAGTAGGCTTTTCAAGCAATGTACAAAGTGTATCAAGCAGTTGGTCCTAATTCTATGCACACTTTCGTATCCACCCATCATTGCTCATCTTCCCAAGTTTGGAGAGTCAAAAATTCTAAGTTGTCAACCAATCCATCTTTTATCCCTAAACACATTCCATCCACGCCTCCACGCATGATATTCAATTCTCACATTGACCATATATTGGCAATGACCCTTTATCATAAGGATTCAGAAGGCACTCTATCACGATGTGTGCACAAAGACAAAGTTAACTTTGGTATCAACGAAGCAGATCAGAAATCACAAAAGTTGTATTCAAGTGCACGTATCTTAGCAAAGCAACTTCTTCAGGTAGGATATTGATGGAACATTATGACAAAAGCATCTACATTGACACCACTAGGTAGGTCAGCATGAATCTTTCAGAAAAAATCAAAAAAATCAAAGAAATATGAAAATTAAAAAAATTCAGAAAAATGATTAAAAAAAGTAAAGAGAAAAGTCATCCTCTAGTGAAAACTGCATGGGCAACGCTTTGGGAAAGACCATGACGAAAACCTGGAAAACAGGTGTCATGTGTGGAATCAAGCATATACATGCGCACCAATTCAGGTGAAAGCATCTCATCCCATCTGATGAGCCCAAAATGTGCTCATAGTTTGGATATTATGATGAACTTTTAATACCTTTACTTTTGTCATTCACGGTTGTTTAAACTCTTTTGAAACCTTTTATGGGGATATCCTGTAGAAAAAAACTTTCATGTTCCTGCAGCCCACTGTGTTGTCTTGTCTACATTTATTACCTCGTTGACTCCCTAAATGACTGGTATATCGCATGTAGTTTTTGAATGATGAAATAGATTTAAATATGTGATTAATGAATGGATATTGTGTATGTGCCATGCACCTTTTCTTTCGCATCTGTTACCTTGTGTTTCATAGGTTGTTGAAGAAAGTATGATCGAGTCCAGCGCAGCCAATCTCGGCCTTGCAGTAAAGTCTATTTCTTGCACGACTTCGAGGAAGCTTTGGCAAAGACTCTTTGACCGAAACCGTTGGGAAGGATTTTTAATGACAGTTAATTTAGAAAGACTGGAGAGCTAGATTCTCTATGGATTGGGTTGAACGGATAAATTCATTTATGAAGTCTATTCCTTAATTTTGGGATACACTTTACTTCCACGTCTTTCTTTGTTAGGGGTAGTTAGCTAGTTGTTCTCCTAATTTTAAATAAGTGCTCCTCTTGCGTGAGTGAGTAGGGAGATGGTTAGAAGTTAGATAGAAGCATAGTGATAGGGAGATAGCAGATATCATGTAAGATTCAGTATGATAGTAATAAAAAGTAGAATCTGTATGACAAGAGACAGAGTTTGTTGCTAGATTTCATATCAACAGAGCGATGTATACCATTCTAAGTTTATGAATAAAGTTTGATGAAGTTCTGAGTTCAGCACTTGCATAATTAGTAGATGCCTGCTAAGGGGGCCCACTTAATAAGTATCTGTAGCTAGTTAGTTAGCTGTTCTTTTTCTGTCGATCATCAATTAGATTACATTTTTAAAGTTTTCATACAAACTCAGTCTTGTATTGCTCCTGCAGCATCGGGAATCCATCCCTGTGCATGTTCCTACAGCATAAGGTCAGTTCATAGTTTGAGTCTCAGTCGTAGCTCTTATGATTTCTTTTTTGGTTAAATCATGGTTGAGTTAAAAGAATTTTTGCATTGCCTTCCTGTAGCGTAGATAGAATTCTTTCCAAGTATTTATTTTTGTTAAGTTGTGACCGAAACTAGTCTTAGTGCATATATTGTGCTACGCCATTCAAAGTATATGTTCCCTGATTTGACAAGTAAATGAATGTCCATAAAGAGATATTGGTCACCTGCTGGAATGTTCAATTCCCAGGATAGGTTTTACTGTGATTTTCATATCCTTTTGTGGGAGCGACCATTTTTGGTGCCGTTGTCAGGGATGGTGTCAAGCTAAGAATTTGTCAGAAGTCATTTTTAGCATTAGTTTAGTTTGTTAATCAAAAAATTTCAAAATCCTTCAAATCACTATTCATTCTATTGCATGCATAGAAGAAGAGACGCGTTGGGAAGGTTTCTCCCTGAAAACCTGTTTGTTGAACTACCATTTGACCCAGCCAACGAAGAACCTGAGGAAAATCCATTCGCTCTGTTATTCTAGCAAGCCAATATGGAAAATAATCCACCTAATCCACCTCCTGCTTTTGAGTTTCCCATTGTTCCCCAGCGAGATACTGACAATCTTAAGAATATTCCTTCTTCATTACTTCCCAAGTTCTATGGCCTAGTTACGGAGGACCCTGAAACTTTCCTGTTTGAGTTTGATATCCTTTGTCGTAGTTATCACTATACTTCAGATGCTCACAAGCTGAAGTTGTTTCCTTCCACCTTGAAGGAAGGAGCTCTCAGATGGTTCATGAGTTTGGGAAGAGGTGTTGTTGATAGTTGGGCAGCCATGCAAACAAAATTCCTTGAGAAATATAAGGAATATTGTAAAAGTGGCAGTAAGGGAGACGATATATTCAGGATTCAACAGAAGGAGGATGAAAGTTTGGAGGATTATATTTCAAGATTCTTATTTTCTCTAAAAAAGAACTCAAACCATACTCTCAATGAAGACTCTTAGAAACTACTTTTTCTAAGAGGGATCATTGATGCCTGTATAGACGCTCTGGACCTGATGGGAGGAGGTGATATAATCCAACTGCCTTGGGATGATATTAAGAAAATATGTCTTAATTACTCCTGAGCAAATGTGAAGAAGGGTAGAGGTCATCAAGCTACAGTGGGTAAATCTTCTTCCAGTGGAGTTTCCCAGATGGAGATCACAAATTTTTTGTCTGACTTCAAGCAGGAAATCATTAACAACATGGCTACACAGTTGGACACTATGCAAGCTCAGAATAAACATGAGGAAGTTGAAGCAATCTTGGCCGAGTTTTGTCCACATTGTAGACAAAAGAAGCGTGACTGTAGATGCAAGATGGTGGCCAACATGGAGGCTAAATAGTTGCCTACTTATTTTAAGATGATAGAAGGTGATCATGATCAAGTCTTCTTTGTTGCACAAAGGAGGCCATGGGCCCCAAGACAAGGTATTCCTCAGGACCCTTTGCAAAATTTTGGTTCATATAATAGTCAATGGAAAAATCAGTACCCTCTAAACTATGGGCCATACTCCCAACCTCAGTGGCATAACCCTTGGCCAAATACCCAGCAAAACCACTGGCAAGCCTCACAAGGGAACTGGCACCACCTTAGCAAAATCAATGGCAGTCTCCACAAGGGAATTGGCAGTAGCCTAACCAATGGAGAGGATGCCAGCAATGGTCAAATCCAACTGCAAGTTTCCTACAGCAACCCTAGCAGCTAATCAAGGTCAGAATCCAAAATCAACCCAACTGCCAGCTCAGGCAGCCCCTAATCCAAATAACCAGCAACCGCAGCAACAGCAAGTCTATTTTGCTGATCCTAATCATCAGCCTGCCCATGCTCTTAACCTGAATAATATTAATTTACGTTTAGGAACCATGCTACCCACACCATCTCCTCCCATAATCTCAGAATTACCACCTGAGGAGACTAACCAAGAAGAAGAAGATATCAATGACCAAGCCCAACCAAATCAGCCAGTTCAGATTCCATCATTACTTAAGTCATCTGATAAGGTGTCCCCTCCTTTCCCACAAAGATTGGTAGGTGAAAATGTGAAGAAACAAGAGGAACCCACCTTTGATATTCTTGACCAGCTAAAGCATATATGTGTGAAAATTCCCTTGTTCCAAGCAATCAAAGAAGTGCCTATCTATGGCAAGGCCATCAAGGAGGCATGTTTGAAGAAACCAAGGAGGAAAAAAAGACCCTCAAACTGTTCATGTAATAGGTCAACTCTCTGACTTAATGCTAGGGAAGCTTAGCATCCCAAAATATTTAGATCCAGGAAGTCCTATTATGGAGATAAATGTTAATAGGTTGCAAATTAAGAATGCCTTAGTAGATCTTGGTGCAGCTATCAATGTCATGACAAAGAACCTGGTTGTAAAACTTAATATTTCAGAAATAAGGACTACACCTACAATATTACAGCTTGCTGATAGCTCAACTGTCAAACCTGATGGGGTAGTCAAAGACCTAGTAGTCACTTTGGATTCCTGGGAATACCCCACTGATTTCATGGTCTTATCTCCAAAAGCATCATTAGGGGGATACCCTGTCATACTAGGAAGGCCTTGGTTGGCTACTACTGATGCTTGCATTGGTTATAGGTCAGGTGACATGACAATATCTGATGGATATAGCATGAAGAAACTTACCCTCTATTCTCCAGCACTGCCCCAACTTGAGTCTGGAGATGTTGCTTGGCCAGATTTGGGAGAAGAGGAGGAAGTGAACTCTGTGGCCAATTTAATGATGATTACCAAAGAGCCTTTCATTGCATAGTAGGAAGAAGAAGATATACTGTCCAATATCTTGTTGAATAACTATGGTACTGAATACTTTCATTGTGAGGGAAATCCATGTTCCTTGCAAACTATTCTTTCTCCGTCCACATCAGCTCATTATCTTGCAACAACTGATTGCTTGCACACCTTACTACCCCATGAGGTAGACATGCCATTTCTATCTGAAGTATCTATGATAGACTTAACCTCCCAAATTGAGGTAGCTGCGGGAAAAACCTTGTGCATTAACAAAAACCTCACACGTGAGCAACAAGAATCTATGATCAAAATGCTTACCAGTCATAAGTCAGCTTTTGCATGGGACTATGGAGATATGAAGGGCCTCAACCCAAAACTCTGTACACACCGCATATATATTAATAGTGACTTCAAACCTGTCAGGCAACCTCAAAGAATAATCAATCCAGCTTTGAGAGAGATTGTTAAAGAAGAATTGCAGAAAATGTTGACAACTGGCTTTATCTACCCAATCTCTGATAGTCAATGGGTTTCCCCATTGGTTATTGTTCCTAAGAAAGGAGGAAAATGGAGGTTATGTGCAGATTACAGAGAACTTAACTTAGCAACAAATAAAAATTACTTTCCTTTTCCATTTATTGATCAAGTTCTGGATAATTTAGCTGGGAAGAAGTACTTCTCATTCTTGGATGGCTTCAGTGGATACAATCAGATCAAGATTGCTCCTGAGGATCAGGAAAAGACTACTTTTACATGCCCTTGGGGAATGTTTGCCTATTCAATTTTTCCTTTTGGTCTCTGTAATGCTCCTGCAACTTTCCAGAGGGCAGTCATAAGCATCTTCTCGGACATCTCATATGATTGCATGGAAATATACATGGATGACTTTACTGTTTATGGTATAACATTTGAGGAAGCTCAAGCTAACTTGGAAAAAGTACTACTGAGATGTGAAGATCACAACCTATTACTGAATAGTCAAAAATGCTTCATGATGATGCAGGAGGGAATAGTGCTTGGTCACTATATTTCTACTACAGGAATTTAGGTTGATCCTGCTAAAATTGAGATCATCTCTAAATTACCCTCTCCTACTAAGTAGAAGGAGGTACGGAGTTTTCTAGGCTATGCAGGATACTACAAAAGATTCATCAAGGACTTCAGCCAAATAGCAGGTCCCTTATACAATCTGCTGAAGAAAGATGCAGAGTTTTCTTGGATAGAGGAATGTGAAAAATTATTTCTTGACTTGAAAGTTGCCCTCACCCAGGAACCTGTTCTAAAAGGACCTAATTGGTCACTCCCATTTCATATTCATACTGATGCCTCAGATTATGCAATTGGGGCAGTGCTATGGCAGAAGGATGGATCAATTGAACATGCACTCTACTACATAAGCAAAAATATGCAAGGGGCTGAATTCAACTACACTGTTACAGAAAAAGAAATGTTGGCAATCATCTACGCCCTCAATAAATTCAGGCATTATATCACTGGTTATCAAATATTTGTCCACACTGATCATGCACCAATCCGGTATCTCATGAATAAAAGCTCAATATCTGGGAGACTGGCAAGATGATTGTTGCTGATGCAGGAATTTGACATTAGAATTGTGGACAAGCCAGGTAAAGCCAACGTAGTTGTTGATTTCATTTCTAGAATTCAAAGGCAAGATGAATCTGCACTTATTGAAGACTCATTTCCTGATGAGAACCTGTTTGCAATCAAGGTTATTCATCCATGGTATGCTGATGTAGAAAATTATCTGCCAACAGGATGAACTCCTCCTCAATTCTCTCCTAAGGAAAAAAAATTATTGGTAGAGAAAAGTTTTAACTTTTCTTGGATTGCAGATTGCGTGTTTTATACAGGGCCAGATCACATTATGAGGAGATGTGTACCAGAGGAGGACACTCATGATATATTGCATGCCAGCCATGATGAGTCGTGTGGCAAACATTTTGCTGCCAAAAGGACAACAATGAAAATTTTAAATACTGGTTACTATTGGCCAACCTTACATAGAGATGCAGCTAAGTATACAAGGAGATGTGACAGATGCCAAATGATGGGAAGACCAACTCGCTCTGATGAAATACCTCTATTTCCACAAATTGTAGTTACACCATTTGATAAATGGGGACTGGATTTTGTGGGACCAATTGACCCACCTTTCAATGGTAAGTCCTTCATTCTTGTGTGCACTGATTATGTCACAAAATGGGTAAAAGCTAAACCTATGAAACATGCTAGGGATAACAAAGTGGTTGAATTCCTATATGAGGAAATATTTACTAGGTTTGGTGTTCCCAGGGAGATAGTGATAGATCAGGTAGCACAATTTACTTCTACACTTATCACAGCTTTAGTCAATGAATACAATATACGGCACAGTAAATCAACTCCTTATCACCCCCAAGCCAATGGTCAGGTTGAGGTCACCAAAAGGGACATAGAGGCCATTTTGACTAAAACTATAGATTTGCATAAGAAGGACTGGGCCGCCAAGTTACCTGAAGCTATATGGGCCTACCATACTACTTGGAAGACTGCTACAGGATTTACACCTTTTGAAATGGTGTATGGTAAAACAGCTATGATGCCAATAGAATTTGAACATAAGACTCTCTGAACAGCACTGGAGCTGGACATGGATTTAACAAATACACAAAAAGACAGAATCATGCAGCTTAATGCTCTGGATGAACTCCGAAAGCATGCCCTGCAGCACACTCAGATGATACAGAATCAACAAATAAGGTGGCATGATAAATACATTAAGGAGAAGAAGTTCAAAGTAGGAGATTGGGCTATACTTTACGACTCACGATATAAGGACAGTCTAGGAAAATTACAGACCAGATGGTTAGGGCCGTATGAAATTGAGAATGTATTTGCTAATGGTACAGTTCAACTTGTTACAATTGATCCTGTTCGATTCAAGCTGTTGGTTAATGGACACCACCTCCGGTTGTACCATAAACCAGTCTCCAAAGAAGAATTCATGCAACAGTTCGTTCGAGATCCTGCCGCTACTCTTCCTGCAGCCGAAGGCTTTAGCCTTTCTCCTGCAGCTTCACCATAATTTTGAAAAGCATGCTCATAATAAAGGTTTTATTTTTAAGGAAACCCCTTTTTCTTCATTTTCACTTTTCGCCACATCTCGCTTCTTTATCTTCCATCCATCCATCCCATCCATCCATTCCATCCATTCATCTCGACCACCCATGTCACCCATCCACTTCATTCATCCGCATCACCCTTAATTATGATATCATTCCCAACTATCAATTCATGTCGATGACATCATCATTCTTCACACGTACATGCATTTATCAAAGGTACGCCATAACTTTTGTTATCGTATATTTGATTTATTTTATTTTATTCATTTACTGCTATGACTGTACCAGTCATTATTACCCGATCTCTGTCTATTCTTTAGTACATGTGAGGACACATGTCATACTCTAAGTAGGGGGCGGGGTAATCCACTTTTAAAACCCGTCTTTTCGCCGCTGCCACAATTGCTTAGATAACCTTTCTTTATTATTTTTCTAGTACTTTCTAAATATGATCGCACGTCTTTTTCATTGCATATTTTTCTTGTAAGTTACAATTAAAACTGTTTGTTCAAAAAAAAATCATTTTTGGAAAAAAGAGAAATGCGACAGCATGACAGGGAAGAAACCAGAACAGAAAGGGAAACAGAGAGGAAATT
Source organism: Sequoia sempervirens (assembly GCA_007258455.2). Lineage (NCBI taxonomy): Eukaryota > Viridiplantae > Streptophyta > Pinopsida > Cupressales > Cupressaceae > Sequoia > Sequoia sempervirens. Next base: position 471,641,941 of record VDFB02105785.1, read on the forward strand.
TTTGAATTTTCAGTAGGGAGTTGAATTCAGCTGGGGAAAACCTATGAACATGGGTGGTTAGCTGGTGTGACATGAGCCTGCAGCTCATGAGTTATTATTGCAAAATCCTCAAACAGTCTAGGCATTCAGCCTTTGTGGGTGGTTAAACTACTTTTTGAGTTTAAATGCTTTTGATGAGGAGGCTGCTGGCGAATTTTTGAGAACCTTTTCTGAAGGGGAGGCTACTGTATGGGGTCTAACAGTTTTTGTAACTGAAGACAAAATTGTTGAAGTAACCGGGCTTCCAGCTGTTGGAGAAAATTTTTCTTCGGATGCTGCCGCTGCAAGGGCTGAATTTTCAATACCCACTGATGGACCTTTGGAAGTCTCCAAGCAGGGATGCAAGCGAGTATCGCTGCCTCCTTCTTATTCAGAATACGTTTCTTACATAATCAGGTATTTAACCTGTGAAGGCCGTTTCTCTTACCTTCATTCATACCATTTCAAATTATTAAGTCATATAAGGCATGGGTTAGTTGTAAATGTTCTGAATTTCTTGTTAAAATTTCTGGAACAAAGTGCCCATGGAACCCAATAGGGGAAAGATAATTCTATTGCTCACCATGGCCTTATCAAATTATTGATTGAACGCTCTCTAAGAGATGTCTCACCTCTTTCCTAGCAATAATTCGTTGCCCAAAAGAGCTTGCAAATTCCAGAACCCCCTAGGGTACGTACCCCACGACCTCAGAAAAAGAAAGAAGAAATTGTGTCTACTAGTAGAAGAATAGGGTAAGGATCATCTTCTCCTGTAGCACCTGGTCTTCCAGCTCTCACACCTAAATCCTCTGCTAGGGTACAAACTAGGTCTGCCACTAGGAGAGAGAAGGGAAAAACAAAGGCAGAAGAGCCCCTAGAATCTAACCCTCGTTCTCGGAAAAGGCAATGCCCTTCTCCTGCAACATCTTCCCCTATAGTTGTCTCTCCTACAGCAACACCTATTTCTATTACCAGTTCACCATCATCCTCTGGTAGGGCAGAACCCTCTAGTCAGACCAGAAAGAGGAAGGCTACAAGAACACCTCCTGCAGCCGCATCAGTGCCAAGAAGAGTTTCCACAAGGAAACAATGTAAGACCTCCCCTGCTTCACCTCAACCAGAGGTTATTGTAATTTCAAAAGGGTCCATAGAGTCTGAATTTGATGTTTCTCAGAATGTGTCTGAGAATGTTGCACAAAGTTCATTTGTTCCTGAAGAGGAACAAATTGAGACAAGGGAAATTGAGCATAATGAAAAAGGGGTACCAAGTCTTGATGACTTGGCTGCCGCTGCTATGCAGATTTCAGAGGAAGCACAGTCTTCTCCACCGCAGCAACCAGAATTCATCCTGCAACAAGAGCAAGAACATACTGAACAATTGGATGTGGCCAGTGAAGCTACATTTTCCCCCGCCACTTGTCAAGCCATTGTTGTTTATAAGAAGAAATTTTTGATTGAGTTTCTGGAATATGTCAAAGCTAACTAGGAACTAGTTACATTGCAAACCCTGACTTTCTAACACCTAGCCCAGACTGACATGCAACAAAGTCTATGGGAGGTAGAAAGGAAGAAACTGAAAAAAGAAAATTGAAAGCCAGAAACAGGAAATTCTTGAGTTACAAGGAAAAATGGATGAAATGTTAAAAGTAACTGGTTAGATTATGGAATGCAAAGCACCACCCAGAGTTTATGCTTTGTGCCTTAAGGAACAATTCTTATGGTTCCAACTAATGAGAATTTCCAGAAATCAAGATCCTATACTTCACACTGCTAAAGAATTCTACGACGCATACTAGGCAACCCCCAATTGGTTAAGAAATTCTCTGTGTGAATTTTATTTGCATGGCTTTTTAATTCCATTTGAAATAGAATGGAACCCTTTTTTGTATATTGGTGATATCCATTTGAGATCATTTATGTCATGGGCAGCAAATGAAGCAAATTATGGTAGACAATGGGAAACATATGAGGAAGCCAAAAGGAATGAGCCTATTCCATTGTGCTCTCAAAGTTCAGACCCCCATGTGATGTTAAAAACCTAGTTTATTCTGACATATGGCATTCACAATAATACAGCCAGGACGAAAATATTTGATCTCAGGAGTTAGGTATATGATGAATTTCAGGAACAGTCATATTCGTTGTGGAGACTGTCATACACCAGAAGTGAGAAAAGGTGGGAAAGATTAACTGTTGGGCTAAGAAGATCTAAGCCTCACAGTCCCCTAAATTTCACAGCAGCTCTTAAACGATCAAGCAGATATATACAGTTGGGACTTCAAAAGAGATTTGAACTATCGTTGCCATTGACATTCAGACCTCGTGTGCTAATGTGGCCCCTTTATCCTTACCAGGCTACAAATCTTAATGATGATTCAGAAGCCCGTAGGTATGAAAGGTGGCAGACTTTCAGAGGATTTTATTATAGGTTTGGAGCTCCATTTCAGAGTCATGCTGCAACCACTGATTTCAAAGAAACTACCAGGAAAGTTAATGTTGGAGGACCAGCATTGGGCTAAGTAGGGGGTAGATGATGAGTCCAAAATGTGCTCATAGTTTGGATATTATGATGAACTTTTAATACCTTTACTTTTGTCATTCACGGTTGTTTAAACTCTTTTGAAACCTTTTATGGGGATATCCTATAGCAAAACACTTTCATGTTCCTGCAGCCCACTATGTTGTCTTGTCTACATTTATTACCCCGTTGACTCCCTAAATGACTAGTATATCGCATGTAGTTTTTGAATAATGAAATAGATTTAAATATGTGATTAATGAATAGATATTGTGTATGTGCCATGCACCTTTTCTTTCGCATCTGTTACCTTGTGTTTCGCAGGTTGTTGAAGAAAGTATGATCGAGTCCAGCGCAACCAATCTCGGCCTTGCAGTAAAGTCTATTTCCTGCACGACTTCGAGGAAGCTCTGGCGAAGACTCTTTGACCGAAACCGTTGGGAAGGATTTTTAATGAAATTCAATTTGGAAAGAGTGGAGAGCTAGATTCTCTCTGGATCGGGTTGAACGGATAAATTCATTTATGAAGTCTATTCCTTGATTTTGGGATACACTTTACTTCCACATCTTTCTTTGTTAGGGGTAGTTAGCTAGTTGTTCTCCTGATTTTAAATAAGTGCTCCTCTTGCGCGAGTGAGCAGGGAGATGGTTAGAAGTTAGATAGAAGCATAGTGATAGGGAGATAGCAGATATCATGTAAGAGTCAGTATGATAGTAATAAAAAGTAGAATTTGTATGACAAGAGACAGAGTTTGTTGCTAGATTTCATATCAACAAAGCGATGTATACCATTCTAAGTTTATGAATAAAGTTTGATGAAGTTCTGAGTTCAGCACTTACATAATTAGTAGATGCTTGCTAAGGGGGCCCACTTAGTAAGTATCTGTAGCTAGTTAGTTAGCTGTTCTTCTTCTGTCGATCATCAATTAGATTACATTTTTAAAGTTTTCATACAAACTCAGTCTTGTATTGCTCCTGCAGCATCGGGAATCCATCCATGTGCCTGTTCCTACAGCATAAGGCTAGTTCATAGTTTGAGTCTCAGTCGTAGCTATTATGATTTCTTTTTTGGTTAAATCATGGTTGAGTTAAAAGAATTTTTGCATTGCCTTCCTGTAGCGTAGATAGAATTCTTTCCAAGTATTTATTTATGTTAAGTTGTGACCGAAACTAGTTCTTAGTGCATATATTATGCTGTGCCATTCAAAGTATGCATTCCCTGGTTTGACAAGTAAATGAACGTCCATAAAGAGATATTGGTCACCTACTGGAATGTTCAATTCCCAGGATAGGTTTTACTGTGATTTTCATATCCTTTTGTGGGCGCGACCACCATCCATAATAAAGCCAACATTCCATCAGTCTTATCCATAATAAATCCATTCATCCATAAATCATTTATCCAATCCATAGTCTGTCATCTTGATCTTGACAAAGTTTGGTGCACACTTTGCGTTTACTTATGGTAAAACATCTTGACATGGGTTGTTTTCATTGATCCTATCCTATGTAGCATTATCTGAGCCATGAAGCATTATCTAAATGAGCATATTCTTTATCCAAACACCTTATCTTATCGCAAGATAAACCATATACATCCACCCATACAACTATCTGAGATTCCATCCATCCATGGCATTCCATACATTGCTAGACACTAGGGGCATATATTTACATCTTGCTTCGGGAATAAATCTTGATCTATCTCCTCCAACTTATGTGGCAATCCAAACATTGGAAAACGTGAAACCAAATTGGTCAAAGCATTTGTGATCTAGAATCCAAATCACTAGCCCATGGCATATTTTGACGAGAAGACATTCCTTATCAGTCTTCATCTTTCAATTGAACATCGATCCAAACAATCAAATCAGTCGCATCTAATGCACCCTTCAAATGTCACATCAAATCATTCAAACAACTTTTGTTCCAAATCAAGCTTCATCAATCCTGATTAATCAAATCTAATAAAAAAAATCATCATCTCAGGATATCCTTGTGTTGCTTAACACTATCCTTGCATTATTGTGCATCCTCAACAATGTTATCATCATCAATCCTGATCCTTGCATTGTTGTGTATCCTCAACAATGATATCATCATCATCAATCCATTGATTTGATCATTCAACCTTAGCTTGGTCTTCAACAAAATCCTAAAAGAGCACTGATATCGTCACACATATCCATATCCAAATCATCAAAAATCATGCGAAAATGCAAAAACATCAAAAAAATTAGAAAATCCAAAAACATCAAAACATATCAAAATCCAAAAATCCATAAAAAGAAAATGTCAAAAACACTAGATCCGAACTATGTCATCTCGAGCTTAAATGTAGGCAAGGCTCATCTTTGATCAGCCCTCGAGACATCAAAATCCAAAAAACATCCAAAATCACATCAAAATCCAAAAAAAAAACATCAAAATCCAAAACATTAGAAACACATCAAAATCCAAAAACATTCAAAAAAACATTCAAAATCCAAAAACATCCAAAATCACATCAAAATCCAAAAAAAATTGAAAAACACATGTCAAAATCTAAAAAACATTCGAAAAACACATGTCAAAATCTAAAAACATTCATAACATATCAGAAAACCCCAAAACATTAGAAAAATAAAAAATCAAAACATTTGTAAAATCTCAAAAATACCAAAAACAACCTCAAAACATTTCAAAAAATGTCAAAAACATCCAAATATTTGAAAAAATCCATCTGTCTCATCTCGCTTTCACCCGTGATAATCAATCATCCATAATAAATTGATCGTCACCCTCATCCTTTGGAAAAAAAAATAGAAATAACCACAATAATCAGCAAAAGCAAGCTTCAATTGCAAAATCAAAATCGAAACAACAGACCTTTAAAAAAAAATTAAACTCTTGATCATTTTCAAACATGTTAATCAACCTTGTATCAATAGCCTATCAATCAACTTATCAACCCATCATCATCCTATACAATGCATGTCCTAGGATATATCGTTCCGACAATGGGCATAATTTTGGACATCACTTTGGATTCATATCCTATCAAAACAAATCCCTTTGGCTAGAGATATGAAGAACATTTGCTTGTTTGCATATTTGATCTTTTCTTTTGACTTATCTTATTACTCTCATTCCAAGGACCTCTCAATGATATCCGAATGAAGGATTTAGAGAGATAGGAATGGGGCAACAATCATTATCTTTTATCTGTTGTGCTTGTTGGGCGTTCTTGTAAAATAACTTGGCGAATACTTGCTTTGTTAGGTACATCCTAGCAAGGTTTTCGTATGCCAAGTGTGAACAAGAGTACTCCTATCTGTTTGTCGAGTCAGATTCCATTGCACTAGGTACAACGCCATCCTAGTTCTTTATACCTTGATGCATCGTACCTACGTGTGTTATCAAGCATAAGGTAAGTAGCCCCTTTTAAAATCTCAATCCTTGATAAGCAAATCTATCATCATCATCTATCATCATCAGCATCATCTCTAATAAAGTCTCGTAAGATCATGGACTTGTTGGATCCTCTTGTCATCATCTAATCTCTCCTTTTCCATGCTAACATAACATCATTAATGCATCCATCATGCATCCATCTTGTATCCACAAAATTGTCAGCATACCACATATCATTCATTCATTCACATGCATTGCATTTGCATCATCATCATAATATAGATCTGTTAGTCTAAGAATTTGCATAAAACGTTCATTCCAAATCATATAGGCATTATCGCATCATTCATCTCATATACATTGCACCATCATCCATACCATCCATTTTGAACCTCTTTATCATAAGATCGACCCTCAAATCAAATCTTTTCGCTCAATCTCTCAAGGGGGCAATGTACTAGTGAATATACCAGTGTACTTTCCACTGAGGCATCCGAAAAAAAAATTAGAAATTTTTTTCAAATTTTTATCGCGACAAGTTTATTCTTTGAACCAACGCAACAAGTAAATTGCTTCAAAGAGGGGAAAAATGTAGACATGCAAAATTTGCATCATGTAGTTAATTAGGTCCATTCATCAACATTAATTTCATTTCTAAGGTTATTCATTTAATAAATCAAAAATTCAAGTCAAAAGGGGTCAAAACATCCTAATCATCATTAGGCTAATCTAACCCTGATTAAATTAACGTAACCACCCACTTGCACAAATAAATCAATTTATTGATTTATTAAAATCCTTATTTTCTTTCAACATGGCATCTTTGAGGAATATTCCCCACTCAACATTTTCAGAATTATAAATTATGACATGTCCCCCACTCAGAATTTTAAATTCTAACATATTCCTCACTCAACATTTTCAAAATTTTAAATTTTGACATGTCCCCCACTCAGAATTTTAAATTCTAACATGTACCCCCACTCAACAATTTTAAAATCTTTGGCACATTGACCAAAATGTGCTTATCCTCTAACCTATCAGAAGTGGACAAGTGTCCTCATCTCATTGGTCCAATCTTAGTCCCACATTTATCCATTTGGCCAATCTCTCATCAAGAAAATCTATAAATGAAAGCTTCATCCTTTAACAAATCCTCCACAAAATCATCTACAAAGCTTATGCAAAGTCATTCTTCATTGGAGAATTGATTTTTCCCATCTTATCATCATCATCTAGCTTATTTATCAAGGATTGGGAAAGGGCTATTTTCAACAATAGCACCAATCCACTATGAGGTAAATTTTGATTCATGTTGTTTATATGCTTATTTAGCTTGTCTTATTGTTTTAATTTCTCATTTATCATATCTAATATGATGCAATATTTCATAGGGATATTAGATTTGTTGTGTTTTGCTTGACTTATTCTTGTTAAGGCTTAACATATTGCAGATTTTGATGTCCACAAATGCTTATAGGAGCAAAGCCCTAAATGAGAAAGGATCAGATCATGACAAGTCTCAACATCACCTGAGATGAGACATAATGATCTAATATTAACTCAACTAATAAAGCATTCCTAAGTTTAGCTAAAGTGTGAGAATAAATTAGACTAATAATCAATTAAAGATTAATTAATTATTAGCTAATGTATGATAACTCTAACAATAAATATGTGGCAAGATTGAATATTATGAGCAAAAATACTATAACAACAATTGGACCCCACACAACTACTGGCCCCTCTCCCCTACATGACTATTTAAAACATTCCCAAATTTTTAGATGTAAAGATATCATAATCTTCACAAAGGGTGAAGCCACAATAGTGGTTTACAATTGAAGTGAGGAAGAAAAAATTAAAAAATGAATGCATGGAAAAAAACTTGTTTTTAGGGGTTCGTACGAACCTATTGGCTTGATCGAACCCATTAGGGGTTCGCTAGAACCTAGGTTCGGGTGAACCCTTTTAATGCTTTCCTACCAAAAAGGCCAATAAAACCCCTTATAAAAGGGGGGTTTGAATGAACCCTAGTTCGAGCAAACCCCCCTTTAACCTCATCCCCCCCTGAAACACAAAAAAACCTTGAATTTTGGCACTTCGGAGCTCAGGTTGAGGATGAAAATGGATGAATCTTCACAAACCCAACTGGAATAGGTAGTCCTCAATGAGCTATCCAATGAATATAATTTTAATATGTTTTGGTTTTATTATGCATTTGTTTTTAGTTTTATTAAACATAGGTTTTTCATTGAAAATGAAGGTCTTTGTTCTCACATGTGGAAAAATAGCGATTATAAAAAAAAATTGAAAAATATGAGTGCACTAGATATTGAAGTCCTTGATTCAACGAAAAAATAATAATTTTGATATATACAAAAAAAGTTATGCGTTATACGTCACACTATGTTTGAATTGTAATTGGTTTGACTTCAAAACTTGATTAAAGAAGAAATATTCAATAAAAATTGTCGACCAAGTGGAAGCACTAGATATCAGAGTTACAAATCTAAATTCAAAAGAATTAAAATTTTATCCTTCATGTAAAAAAATTATGTGTTATACGGTGTGCGTCACTTTTTAAAAATGTTGTTTTTTGAAAAAAATAGTTTTCGTGGGAGATGGAAAAAGAAGTGCAATCTGATTCCAAAAATTTTGAAAAAAATATTTTTAGAATCTATAGAAAAAATGTGATGAGACTCTATTTTTCATCATCTTCAAATTCTTCACGGTTTAGTTGTTATAGGTGCCCGAATGTGAAGATTTAGTTAAAAATAATAATTTCAGTGTCCAGTTTGGCCAAAAATTGTAAACCACTATTGTGGGATCACCCAAACAACAAATATTTTTTAGTTATAATGCTAAACAATCTCTCTTTAATTATTTCTATTTATAACATGATTATACTTTCTATTTGATATTTCTTGGTCTAGTTCATTCTATTATACATACCTATCAAAAATCCCATATACATTTTTAATCATTTTTCTTTACCTAATTAATTCAAGGAAAATCCAATTTTCCTTTTACATTGAATAATAATAAATTAAAATGGTTAGTCAAATTCAATCCATGATTGTTTTTCTTGAATTGGAGAAAGAAAAGATAATAATTGGGAGGAGCTAAATAACAATTTAAGATGATAAAATAGCCAAATAATCAAATTTGACAATGTTGGGGTCTTAGGCGAACCACAACCACTTGAATATAAAACTTATCACTCTTAAAATCTTAAAAAATGTTGGCTAAAGTGCACACATCTTTCTCCACAAGAAGATAAGACACAATTTTTTAGCTACCTGAGTTTGGGCATTTCAATTGAATTTAGTGATGTGCTCTGAGCTTGTCCAAATTTATTGCTATCTTCAGAGACAAATGCCACTTCTTCTTCTAGCTCTTTTATAGCTACACTCATCTTGGGTCTGTTTATTGGTCTTGCTTCCAAACAATTAAAGGTAATCTCTACAACTTTCCAAGCAGATGCTAAACTATATAGACCACTCACTGAGGTATCCATTAGGTCTTCTAGTCTCCCACATGAAATTAGGTTTTTAGCTTGTAAAACATTCAACATAAGAATTGTGCACTTCTTATCAATGAAATTGTCAAAAGGATTTTAAAATAAATGAATTACTGATTGGATTATTCCCTCCTTGGGTGATGTTCTAGATATAATCTCCAACAAAACTACACCAAAACTATAAGCATCACTCTTGTCATTTAACATTGTTGTTTCAAAATATCTACATCAAGTTCCAAATTTTAGTACACTCTCGAACATGAACATTGAACTATTCAATTGTTAAATTTAAACATATAACAAATGGTAAAGTATGAAAATACTTGGGATCAAGATATCCAAGGGTTCCCTTGACATTTGTTGTTGTATAGCTCTGAGAGTTTAATAACAACTTTGATAAACCAAAGTTGGCAACCTTGGTAGAAATTTTTCTATCTAAAAGTCTATTAAAGTTCACTTTATATCTCTATGTATTATTGGAGGGTCACAACCTTGATGCAGGTACAGTAAACTTGCAAGTCATGAAAAATTATAATATGTGCACTAAATTTAATTATAGAAAATGAAGGCCAAAGGCAGAGGATTCCAAACACAAAATATAATAGAGAACATAAATTTAATCACATAGAATAAACCCAAAAATTACAATTTTTATATTATATCTTTCAAACTATATAATTTCATAAACAAAGTTGCTACTCTTTACTTCATAACTATTTGCTTCTGCAGAGCACACTATTTTTGTTCTCCTTTTTTGATAATAATAAACTTACTTACAAAATATACCCATCAAAAATCACCAAGAAAGAGGTGAATTAAATGTCATTAATTAGATTAATTGTGAAAACCAGATTCACATCAAGTGAAAAATTTATTCCAATTTTAACCATCAAAATGACCATAAATATTGTCCTTCAAATATTAAATTCCCGATAAAATCTTCACGCCAAAAATCCCATTAAAGATATGCTTTATTGCTCTACCTCTAGGAGAGAGAAAGGAGATTGTAGGATCATGAGGTCACCGAACTACTGCAGGGGTTAGACTGGGAGACTACGGAACTATGGGGGAAACCGCTCTACCACAGGAAATGGAAGACAACCTTGTAGGGTAGTGGTAGAACCACAGTACTGCACAAGACAAAAGAGAGGCCTGCAGTATGGCAGGGAAACAAGAGTATTGTGCGAGGTAGGACGTAGGACTGTGGTATGGCGGTAATACCATAGTAGTGAGGAGGAGAGAGAAAGAGCTCAAGAGAATGTGGTAGACACCACTCTACCACAAATTGATGATGCAGATGGCGCGGTAACATAGTAAAGACAAAAAAATGATGTTGTAGGAGTTGGAATTATTTCCAACACTCCCCCTTAATTACAACTGCTACCATTGACGATGCCCAGTCAATCTCTTTGATAGATGAAGTTGTCTTTTCCCAGCGCCTTGGTAAAAATGTTTGCATATTGTTCTTCATACCTGCAAAACTCTAAAAATATTTCTCCATTATTGATCAACTCTCTGATAAAATATTATCTGGTATCAATGTTTTTGCTCCTTTTGTGAAAAATTGGATTTTTTGATAATGCTATGGCTGAGTTATTATCATAATATATTATTTTTCCCTCTTCTTGTTCTTGTTTCAACTCTCTCAACACTTTATTCATCCATACTACTCGACATGATGCACTTGTGGCTGCCACATACTCTACTTCTACTGATGAAAGAGTGACTATAGGCTATTTTTTTGAAGCCCATGATACTGCACTAGTGCCAAAATGAAAATCATAACCAAACATGTTTTTTCTGTCATCAACACTTCCACACAATCACTATCTGTGTACCCTATGAGCTTGAACTCATCTGAACTTGAATATTGAATCCCAAAATTTTTTGTTCCACTTATATATCTCAAAATTCTTTTCCTTCCTTTCCAATGTGTGTCTTTTGGAGTTTCCATGAATCTGGGAATTAAACTTACAACATACATTATATCTGGCCTTGTGGCTGTCAAATACATAAGGCTGACAACAAGTTTTTTATATAACGTTGGATCCACATTTGAACCTTTGTCTTCCTTACTTAACTTCAAACCTGTAACTATAGGTGTTGGTGCTGATTTGTAATTCAACATATGTCAACCTTTTCAAAATATCATTTGCATACTTTGTCTAAGAAAGAAAGATACCATTTTCATTTTGATTCACTTCAATGCCTAAAAAAAATTTCATGAGTTCCAAGTTTGTCATTTCAAATTATTTCTTCATAGATCCTTTAAAAAGATCAATTGATAAATCACTAGTGAATATTAAATAATCAACATAAAGGAATACAATCAAAATTTCACCTTTTTCATTCATCTTGGTATATAATGTGGGCTTGCTATTGCATCTAATGAAGCCATTCTATAAAAGATAACTGTCAACCTTGTTGTACCAAGCTCTTGGGGCTTGCTTGAGACCATATAATGCTTTCTTAAGCTTGTAGACTTTTTCTTCTTGTCCCAATATCTCATACCTAGGTGGTTGTTCCACATAGAATTCTTCTTCAAGATGGCCATTTAGAAATGTTGATTTTACATCCATTTGATGAATTGACCATTTTTTCTGAGCTATTATGGCAAGTATCATTCTTACTATGTCTAGACTGCTATAGGTGCAAAATTTTTATTATAATCAATTTTGGGCTGCTGTGAATAACCCTTTACCACTAATCTTGCTTTATGTTTTTGCACTTCACCATTTGCATTCAATTTGGTTTTATAAATCCATTTTACACCTATTACATCTTTATCTTTTGGAAGACTCACCAACTCCCATGTTTGATTCTTTTCAATTGCATCAATTTCTTCATCCATTGCACACATCCATTTATCTTCTTTAATTGCATAGTCAAAATGAATTGGATCATCAATTTGAGAATAAAATGAAAAAAGAGATATCTGATCATTGTTATTCTCACCTTCATTTTGATCATATATGTCTCTTATACTTCTAATTTTCTATCTTCTCATACTTGCCAATGTAGGATTTGATAAATCACTTGAACTTGTAGAATGTGGACTTGATGGTCCTGCACCAAAACTTCTTGTTGTAGATGGTGTCTGCTATCCTCTTATTGTTTCTTTTACATTCGATGATGGTGCCACTTGTTGACCACTTGGTTGAGCTTGAATGGGAATGGAAGGAGTCACATTAGTAGGATTATTTTCTGGTACAAAAACTTCATTTTCCTCTTATGGTGTGCTTGTTGATACATTGACTATTTTTCCTTTGCTTCCATCCCATGCTTCATCTTCTACAAACTGTACATCTCTGTTGATTATAACCTTCTTAATGATATAAAGTTTCCACAATCCATAATATTTAGCTGAGTGATTTCTGGATTTGATTGTGTGTGATTTTTTTGCATCAATGTTTCAGATCACACTTCGTGATCCATCATCAGGATGAGAGCAGAGAGCAAGGAGAAAAAATGTGAGTTGCAGACCAAGATCAAATTTAAAAAGACTAGGGAGAGGTCTGATGGATCCTTCCCTTGGACCTCTCCCTATTCTTTTTAAAGTTGATCTTGGTCTACAACTCACATTTTTTCTCCTTGCTCTCTGCTCTCATCCTGATGATGGATCACAGAGTGTGATCCGAAATGTTGATGCAAAAAATTCGCACACAATCAAATCCAGAAATCACTCAGCTATATATCCTTCTCATTGATTGGATTATATAACTTGTATTCTTTGGATTCATCACTATATCCAACAAATATGCAACTTTCTCCTTTTTTTTATCTAACTTCCTTCTTGATTCGTTAGGCACATGTGCATATGCTATGCAACCAAAAAATCTCATGTGAGAAATATTATGTTTTCTTCTAGTCCATTCTTCTTCAGGAATCATATTCAAGACACTTTTTGTTGGACACCTATTCATTATATATGCTACACATGATACTGCTTTAGCTCAATATTCATTTGACAAATGTTTGGATTTCAACATGCTTCTAGCCATTTCCATAATTATTTTGTTTTTCCTTTTAGCTACCCTATTTTGCTAAGGTGTGTATCTAGTAGTAAACTATTTGTGAATCACATGATCTTTGCAAAAATTTAAAAACTCTTTTGAAATATATTCACCTCCTCTATCCGTCCTCAACACTTTGATATAATGACCACTCTCTTTTTCAGCAAGAGACTTAAATTGGTGAAAATATTCAAATGCCTCACTCTTATGCTTCAAAAAATAAACCCATGTATTCCTTGAATAATCATCAATAAAAGTCAGAAAATAAAAGCTACCACCAATTGAGGGTGTTTGCATAGGTCCACACAAATTTGAATGAACAATTTCCAAAGGAAAATTTCTCTAGTTGACTTTTGTGCTAGAAATGATTCTCTATGATGCTTTCCTAAGATACATCCTTCACATACTCTTTCAAGTTTTTCTATTAAAAGTAGTCCCTTGACCATGCTTTTCCTATGCAGCAAATTTATATCTCCAAAGTTAAGATGACCAAATCTTAGGTTCCATAACCAGTTTTCATCTTTCGCTTTTGATTGAAAGACTATTTGCATAACTATTGTGGTTTCTAGTGCTTTTGCATAATCTATGTTCAAATCTAGTTGAATCTTCAAAGGAAAAATTATATTACTTGTCATTTTGACCTTAGCAATGAGCTAATTACTTGGGTATTTGTCTAAAATTGTACACAATCCATTTTTAAAAGTTACTCTATACCCTTTTTGCACAAGCTAACCTATACTCATCAAATTGTGTTTTAAGCCAGGCACAAAATACACATCTGAGATATACTTTTGCTCCCCCTATTTAGTTAGAATGTTGAAATTTCCCTCTCCTTTAACTGACACTTTGTTTTCATTACCCAATGTAACATCATATTTAAAATTTTCATCTAAACTTGAAAACATTTCTAGATTTCTTAACATATGGTTGCTACAACCCGAGTCTAAAAACCAAACATCTTTTTCACTTGCTTGTACAACTTTTATAAAATTTTCATTTTGTTTACCATAATCATACTATTTCTTTCTACACTCATTCATGTAATGCCCAAAATTTTTATAGTAGTGACATTGGATTTGAGACTGATCATACCTTTGACCTTAAGACTAATTTTGACATGGGTTTTGGCCACTGCCTCTTCCACTTAAGCTTGATGGGTTGGTTCTTCCACCTCTGTAAACATTTCTTCCTCTTCCTCTGAAACTTGATTTTCCTTTGCCTCTTCCTTAGCTGATTGCAGCTTGTGATTTGAAAGCATGCTCCAATGATGTGTTTGCAGACCTACTCAACCTCTATTCATGAAAAATAAAAGATGCATGGAGCTCATCAACTGAATATTCTGTGAGGTCCTTTGTTTCCTCTATGGTTACAACAATTATCTCAAATTTTGTGGGAAAACTCCTTAAAATATTTTCAACCACTCTTTTATCTTCAAGTGTTTCACCATGTGATCTAATTTGATTTACCAATCCAATAATCTGGGTGAAAAATGAATCTATTGATTCATTGTCCTTCATATACATAGTTTCAAAATCCCTTCTCAATATTTGTAACTTTGTTGTTTTGACTCTTTCTATACCTTGATAAGTTGTTTGAAGTATGTCCCATGCTTACTTGGACCTTGTTGCTGCTACAATTCTTGGGAAAATGCTCTCATTCACTCCTTGGAGAATAAAGAAAAGAGCTTTTGAATCTTTCTTCCTATTATCTTTCAATAAGTCCTTATCTGCTTGAGTCAAAGGATTATATGTTGCTACATTAGCGGGCTTTGGAAATCCATTCTCCACTAGCTCCCATAAATCTTGTGAACAAAACGATGCTCTCATAGTAATTGCCTAATAGTCATAGTTTTTCCCATTAAACTGTAGGATTTGAGGATTGGTCAAGCTTGTGATTGCTACCATCCTTTCACTAAAACCTTTAAAAACAACCTTTTACAAATGATCTTGCTCTAATAAACCTGATCTAATACCATGTGAAGGCCAAAGGCAGAGGATTCCAAACACAAAATATAACAAAGAACAAAAATTTAATCACACATAATAAACCCATAAATTCCATTTTTTATATTATATCTTTCAAACTATATAATTTCATAAATAGAGTTGTTGCTCTTTCCTTCACAACTATTTGCTTCTACAAAGCACACTATTTTTGTTCTCCTTTTTCAATAATAATAAACTTACTTACACAATATACCCATCAGAAATCACTGAGAAAATTCACTAGGAAAGAGGTGAATTAAATGTCATTAACTACATTAATTGTGAAAATCAAATTCACATCAAGTGAAAAATTTGTCCCAGTTTTAACCATCAAAATCACCATAAATATTTTCTTTCAAATATTAAATTCCTGATAAAATCTTCATGCCAAAAATCCCATTAAAGATACGCTCTACTGCTCTACCTCCAGGAGAGAGAAAGGAGGTCGTGGGACTGTGGGGTCACCGCACTACTGCAGGGGTTAGACTGGGAGACCATGGGACTGCGGGGGAAACTGCTCCACTACAGGCAATGGAAAACAACCTCGTAGGATAGCAGTAGAACTATAGTACCGCACAAGACAAAAGAGAGTCCCGTGGTATGGCAGGGAAACTAGAGTACCGCAGGGGGCAGGAAGTAGGACTATAGTATGGCGGTAATACCATAGTAGTGTGGAGGAGAGAGAAAGAGCTCGAGGGAACACGGTAGACAACACTCTATTGCGAGCTGATGATGTAGATGGAGCGGTAATGTGGTAAAGGAAAAAAATGATGTTGCAAAAGTTGTAATTATTTCCAACAAATAAACCATTTCAAAATTGAAACTAATTGATCTATTTGGGAAAAATTACCTTCGGCTGCTTGGAGAGAAATTTTAAACCTAGTTTTCTAATCAAGTGGGTTCTCCAGTTTAGCCATCCCTTTCAACAGAATATTAGATCTTTTAAAACTAAAATTCATATACATTTAATTTTATTTACTATAAAATACAATAAACCAATACCATATAAATGGTCCTTTAGTGTTCCACAGTGCATATATTCATATACCAAGGCTACTATGGATTGTTTGCAATACCCAACAAGATTTACAAGATTCTTATGGTATATCCTCAAAAGGAGGGTCACCTACAACCAAGAACAACACAAGTAGCATATGTTAAATAGGGAATTTAGGCTAAGATTTTTTTTTCAAATTAAAATAAAAAATAATTTTATATAACACATTCAATATTTGTGGAAAAATGTTAACCTCATTTCGAAATTGTTGTTTCCCTTGGCTTAAATCTGATGAAAGTATTTTGACTGCAACATCATATACCAAAAGTTTGTCATAAAATACAGATCCAAATCTTCCCTTGCCAATTATTGTGGAATACTTATTTGTAGTTGCTTCAATATCTTCCTCATTGTATTCTATTGCCAATTTATGATACTCATTTGGAGAATCTTCATCTGTTTACAAAAAGTTTTAGAACATTTTTTTTTACAAAAAAGAAAAGGTTAAATTTTATTTTTTTCATTTTGTAGGAATTTCGGAAACACCTGTACATGAATACTCATGCTGCATGATAGGACCATTTTTGTTGTGAGATTTTTGTCTATGTTTTCTCCATACAATTATAAAAATCCCAACCATCAATAGAACTTAACAACAAATAGAATGTCCTATAATCCAGATTTTTCGCTTTGTGATTTTTACTGCCCTCTAGAAAATTACTTTCAGGAGAAATATTGCTTTGAGGAGAAAATTTACATGGTAGAGTGAAAATATATATTTCAAGGATAGAATTTCTTTTCCCAAAATATTTCTACAATTCTCCTTTTAAAATTTAAGGTGGCAATGACATCCCTTGAAAAGGAATTAAACATGAAAGTCCATATTCTCGTATGGAAGATTTAAACCAGATTTAATTAAACCCAATGGCATTGCTCCATTTAATTTATTGTTCTGCAAAAATTTAAACAAAATAAAAGGTACTAGTTATGAATGGTAATTAAAGATTATCTGTACCCATTACATTGGGCAAACTGAGCATTCTATTATATAATTTTGTTATTTTAAAAGAGAAATCGAACCATAAATAAAAATGTTAATAGAAAAGATAAAATGTATAAGTAAACGTACAGTTCTTTTAATAGGGTGAGCTTCTCTAATGAGTTTGGAATATCTCTTGTCAGTTGATTATTTTGTAGTTGTCTTCAACGTAACCAAAAAAAAAGAGAGACTAAAGATCAACATTCACGAAAACCCCAATTTATGTACAACGTAATAAGATATCTATAAGAGTCTCGAGAGTCATGGATCTCTTACAATATTGTAAGGTTCTTCAATGAGCTAAGGCCCAGAAAAGGACTTGTAAGATTATTGCTTCCTAACAACTAAAACAAATAATTGAAAATGAGCAATCACCCTTAATACTTCTAACATAAAAATCATTCAATACAATATAATTACTACAAGATAAGTTAAGGTTGTTGAGATCTCACCAAGGGAGTTAATGTTGTTAAGTTGGCTAAGCTTGAAGGGATGTTACCAGTGAGACCCATGTTTGTTAGATATCTAAAAAGAGTTGAAATCACGTTTTCTACAACTGAGCCAGGGATTTATTATTAAAATGTAACGAAATGAGTTGCTATGAGTTGTAAGTAAAGAGATTTAGACGACAGTAACTCGTGGGGGAATATCACCATTGCAGGTAATGCCGATTAATGGATAACCTGTTGGAAAACATGGATCTCTAACTATTCAATCATCTAGAACATTCATTGTATTTTCTATTTCCTGAATAGTAACAATTGTCATTCAAATTGTACAACTTTAGACATTCCAGAATTATATAGAATGAGTTTAGAAAGCCCTGAATTACAATGAATTGACTTCCCATAACTATAAATAAATTAATTATTGAGCTTAATGAATGAGATAGAGAAACATACCATCTCTAGCATGTTTCGTAATGTTGTTGTCTACTGTTCAATATGCTTCAGTTGCACTTATGAATGGCCCCATGTCTGATCATTTTCCAGGACTCAATTTTATGATTATAGAGTTAATTGTGTCGAACTGTAACATCTGATATATAGCCAAGCATTGCCCAAATAAAGTGAAGTCTAGCAAGCCTGTTACTTGAACATCACTAATGAATACTTGAAAGGTGCGGTTCGAGGAAAGGCTTGTATTGTTTTTTGGAAGAAAGTGTCTAATTTCTCCCTCCATAATTTCTTATAGTTTGTAGTTTTCACAGTCCCTAATTTCTGCTGTCTTGTTTTTAGTTGTCATAAAATCAGCCTAATCAATCTACTGTGTTGATTGGTGCATAATTTTCTGTTTGATTTGAAGTTTCTTTTTGCTGTCATTGTTGACAGATTATGTTCATCTATTTAACCAGCTACTGTAGCATTTTGGTGATGAAAAAGATTATGAATAAAATTTATTTTCTGCTGTAGCAATCGGGTTTTATTTTATTTTTTGTCTTGCTCTTTCTATCAGATTGGTATCAGAGCTAGATGATCAGGGATGAAGATTTCAGAAGGTTGAAAGTTGCTAACAAAGATAAGGAAAATGTGTGATCATTTTTGTAGCTGTTGTGTGTGTTGAAGTTGCTAAGTATTGGAGTCATTTATGTCTTTTTGTATTTTCTTGAAACTTTTTTATGGATTTGATATAAAGAAATGATTTGAAAGGATTTTTTGTTGGAAAATAAGATAAGTGCAGATTAGGAAGGGGAGATAACATCATGGAATCTAGTAGTAACTTAACTCAGCCCAAAATTCTAATATTTACAAGTAAAAATTATGATACATGGGCAATAAAAATGAGGACATTGTTTTGTTCACATGATTTGTGGGAGTTTGTTCAAAATGGGTTTGTAGAACCTCAAGATTTGTCTACTTTGTCACAAACACAAAAAGATGATCTTAAGGAAAAGAAAAAGAAAGATTCTAAAGCTTTGTTTCTTATTCAAAAAGCAATGGATGAAACTTTTTTTTCTAAAATTTCTAATGCAACTAGTTCTAAGCAAGCTTGGGAAATCTTAGAAAATTCATACCAACAGACAACTAAAGTAAAAGTTGCAAAATTACAAATTTTAAGGAGGAATTTTGAAAATATTCAAATGAGTTCATCAGAATCTATAGATCATTTTTTTAGTAATGTAATGAATATTGTAAATTAAATGAAGGGGTATGTGCAGGATATTCATGGAAAATAGGCCCTTAAGTAGCAAAAAAATCAGAAAAATTAGAGTTAGGAAACTTGACGTAAAAATTTGAATAAGTTATCTATATTATTTCAAAAATATATAAGAATAGAATCTATAGCAAATTGAATGTAGTTTCTAAACTACTAGGTTTGTTTTAAAAAAAAAATCTATTTGGTGAAAATTTGAAATTTCAATGCAGTGGTACTTAAATTTCAAGGAAAAATAAGAAGTAGGTGTCTGTCTAACCACCCTAACCACAATAAAATGATAATATTTTTTTAAGATTTTAGATATAAGTAGAGGACTCATGCCCGATGTGATACATATTTTTTGTAATTTTTTATAAGTAAATAATTAACTATTAATATAAAACTCATATGTCGACCACCTTAACTTGGTCAAAACTTCATGAAATTCAATTTTTTTTTTTAATCCCATATTATGTGAAGCATAGAATATGACACATGTTTTGGATTCAAAAAATGTGATACCATTTGAAAGTTATAGATGTTTTTCAATCAACCTATCAATCAAGATGTTAGTCATAATTTGAATAGAAAATGAGTAATAATTACTTATTAAATTCAAAGTAAAGCATACTTTGTATCGATGGAAAGCTGAGAATCTCCTTTAAAAACCCTTTTCATTTTATCAATTTTGAGTAAAAAAAATAGTCGTCAGCCACATACCCATCATATTGCCACTTTTTGGCCCATCATGATCCTACACATACCCGAAGATACATGGTGAAAATATATCTGATCAAAAGGTGATAGAAAAGGTTCTTAGAAGTATTCCTAACAAATTTGATGCAATAGTGGTTGCAATTGAAAAATCAAAATATTTATCTCAAATGTCAATAAATGAATTGATGGGATCTTTGCTTTCTCAAGAAACTAGAATGAATCAAAATAACAATTCTTCTTTTGAGAGTGCTTTCAGAACACAGGTATCATTTGGAAGAGGAAGAGGTAGAAGAAGATCAAACTTTAGAGGAAGAGGAAGAGGAAGAAGTGAACAAACAAGTTTAGATCAAGGAGAAAGAAACAACTCATCCTATCAAATTTCAACAATAGAGGACGTGGAAGAAATCGGTTTCAATCATCAAGGTATGATAAATCACATATACAATGTCACTATTGTAAGAAATATGATCATTTTGCAAATGAATGTAGAATCAAACAAGCTAAAGTGGATAAGAAAAAGGAAAATTACATAGATGTATCTGCTAATAATTTTAGAAGTTTACTCATAACTTGTAATGTGGCTTAAGAAATCTCTAATGATGTATGGTTTTTAGGTAGTGGTTGTAGCAACCATATGATAGGAAACAAATAATTATTTGCTAGTTTGGATGATTCTATAAAATCAGAAGTAAAATTGGGAAATGATAGTAGAGTATCTATAATTGGGAAATAAATCATTAATATCATGACTAAGAGTAGTGAAAAGAGATAGATTGACGATATTTTCTTTGTACTTGGTTTAAAACATAATTTGTTGAGTGTTTGTCAATTAATGCAAAAAGGGTACATAGTTCACTTTAAAAATGATGAATGTACAATTCTAGATAGAAATCCTAATGATAGATTAATTGCAAGGGTCAAAATGACACAAAATAGAATGTTCCCCCTTAAATTAATTATACTCAAGGAAAGGACATTAATTTCAAAACAGTGTGCTTAGATCAGACATGGCTTTGGCATTTAAGGTATGGCCACCTTCATTTTGGAGGTTTAATTTTATTGCAAAAGAAAAATATGGTGAGAGGTTTACTAGTTATAGATTATCTAGCTAGTACTTGTGAAAGTTGTATCTTAGCAAAACAACATAGAGAGAGTTTTCCAGTAAATAGTTCATACAAAGCAAAGACACCATTAGAATTAGTTCACACTGATATATGTGGGCTAATGCAGACTCCATCTTTAGGAGGCAATTTATATTTCCTAACATTTATTAATGATTTTAGCAGGAAGACATGGATATAATTTCTCAAGTAGAAGTCTGAAGCATTTGATAAATTCAAGGAGTTTAAAGCTTTGATTGAAAAACAAAGTGGATTCTACATTAAGGTACTTAGATCTGATAGGGGTGGGGAGTTCAGTTCTAATGAATTTTTGGATTTTTGCAGATATCATGGAATTAAGAAATAGTTTACAACAAAATATACACCATAGTAGAATGGAGTAGCCAAAAGGAAGAACATAACCATAATGGATATGGCCAGAAGCATGATGAAGGCCAAAAATTTATCCAATGATTTATGGGAAAAAGCAGTGGCATGTGTTGTGTACATTTTGAATAGGAGTCCTACAAAGAGTGTGAGGGATAAAATCCCCCAAGAAGCTTGGAATGATAAGAAGCATACGGTCTCTCATTTTAAAATTTTTGGGTGTGTTGTTTATTCTCCTGTGCCATCTGAATTAAGAAGGAAATTAGATTATCAGAGTGAAAAATGCATTTTTATTGGTTATGATGAGCAATCAAAAGTTTACGAGTTGTATAATTCAATTACAAAGAAATTGATCATTAGTAGAGATGTTAAATTTAAGGAAGAAGAATCATGAGATTCAAAAGTTGAAAAAATAATCTCAAGTGGAGCACCTATACCTAATAGTGAGGAGGAACCAAAAGAAAAAGATAGTCAAACACCACCAAGTACTCTACCAAGAAATATTGTGCAAGGTATATCACCTTCCCATCCAAATCCTTCTAATTCAAATTCAAATTTAAGTGATGAATTAGATCCAACACTTGCTTCATTAAGAAAAAGGTGCAAAGCAAATAAAACATAAAGCTTAAAAGAAATATATGATAAAGGAGATGAAATTGCGAATTCAATTTTTTCTCTATTCGTTAGTGATCCTATTTATTTTGAAGAAGCGGTAAAAGATGATAATTGGATTAAGACAATGGATGATGAAATAGTCTCTATTGAATTAGTAGAATTACCTGAAGGCAAATATTGCATATGAGTTAAATGGGTCTATAAAACTAAATTTAATGTTGAAGGCCAAATTGTAAAACATAAAGCAAGATTAGTTGCAAAAGGGTTTTCACAACAGTATGGGATTGACTATAATGAAACTTTTGCTCTAGTTGCAAGGTTAGACACAATTAGAACTGTTATAGTAGTAGCTACACATAACAATTGGAATTTTTTTCAGATGGATGTAAAATCGGTTTCTTAAATGGTTTTGTTGATGAAGAGGTTTATGTTTTACAACCCCCTGGTTATGAAGTTCATGGTCATGAAAATAAGGTTTATAAATTAAAAGACACTTTATGGATTGAAATAGGCACCCAGGGCTTGGTATAGTAGAATTGATTCATATTTGATAAGTAATGGATTCAGAAGAAGCAATAGTGAGCCTACATTGTATATAAAGACTAATGACGAAGGTCAAATTTTGATTGTATGTCTGTATATTGATGATTTGATTTTCAGTGGAAATTTGTCTTTGGATATGTTTAAGTCAAATATGATGAAAGAGTTTGAAATGACAGATTTGGGCTTGATGAGATACTTTTTGGGTATTGAAGTTGTTCAAAAAAATGAGGGAATTTTTATTTGTCAGTTCAAATATGCCAAGGATGTATTAAGAAGATTTAAAATGTTGAATTGCAATCTTGTACCAACTCCAATTCTCACAGGAACAAAATTGAGTAAAGAGGATAAGGGGTCAAATGTTGATCCAACCAGATTTAAAAAGCTTGCTGGTAGTTTAATGTATCTTAAAACTACAAGGCTTGATATTATGTATGGTGTAAGTTTGATTGCAAGGTTCATGGATTCACCTTAGAATTCTCACTGGCAAGTTGGGAAGAGAATACTTAGATATGTTGCAGGAACAGTAGGATATGGAATTCTATATTACAAAACTAACAATTTTGATTTGATTGGTTATACTGATAGTGATTTTGCAAGTAGCATAAATGACAGTAAAGTACATCAGGACATATATTTCATATTAGATCGAGAGTTGTCTCATGGGCATCAAAGAAGCAACCTATAGTGACAATTTCTTCAATTGAACTAGAATACGTAGCCACAACTACTGCAACATGTCAAGCAATTTTGATGTGTCAAATTTTGTTAGATTTGTTGCATAATCAAGATGATCCAACACCAATCCTTTGTGATAACAAGTCAGCCATTGCATTGTCCAAGAATCATGTATTTCACAAAAGGAGTAAGCATATTGATACGAGGTACCATTTCATCAGAGAATTGGTCAACAATGGCGAAATCTATCTTGAATTTTGTAAATCTGAAGATCAGCTAGTAGACATTTTTACTAAGGAATTACCAAAGGATAGCTTTGAATATCTAAGACAAAATTTGGGAGTTGTTGATGTTCAAAATTAAGGGGGAGTGTTGGAAGAAAGTGTCTAATTTCTCCCTTCGTAATTTCTTGCAGTTTGCAGTTTTCATAGTCCATAATTTTGCTATCTTATTTTTAGTTGTCATAAAATCAACCACATGAAGCAACCAAGATTTTTGGTGATGAAAAACATTTGATTCCAATAGGCCCAAATCTGTTGCATAACAGATAGGGTCTTGGGGGAGATTTTTGAGGCTGGTTTTGGTGGAGATTTTGAAGCAGTCCTCCAAATTTTACTCCAAATTGGGCAGTGAACTATATCTCTGGACTTTTTAATGGTGAATATGAGAGGCTAAGGCTGTGGGTGCACTTGCAGCTCATGGGAAAAGTCTAGCTTATATAATTTATAGGAATGTGATGAAATAGAGTGCTTGTTGGGGTTGTGTTGTCTGTATTAATTTACATATCATTATAGAAATGTCCCATTTATATTTTTTTTGGCCTAGGGATGTTGCTGCCCTGATCAAAAAAACACATAGCAAATATATCTATTGTTTTTGGGAAGTTTATAGCTTCTAAATCCTTCAATGGATATGTAAATTTGCAAATATTGGGAGCTACTTGCTTCACATATTTAGAAATCCACTATTTTAAGGTCTAAAGCAAACACCTCTAGAACCTAGTTTTGGCTTTCTATTTGTATAATTCTTTTACTATAATTACAATATCAATTCCCCACAACATGAATACCAGTGAGTTGAGATAATGTCGCTATTTGTAGTTGTGACTAAATTGTTTGTAGTAGTGACTAAATTCTTTTAGCGTACTACCATTCTATAATTTTGTCTGGTCTGTGTATATGGAAGAATTCCATGGTACTTGATTGCAGCAAAACTGGAATGAGGCAATGTAGCCATAATTTAGTACACATTGTAAAAAAAGTTGAAAACTCTTTATTGTAATGGAACTGTTGGATTTTTAGTTTTTTTTTTTTCCTATAAGTTTAAATATATCAAACAGATGCTTTAATTTTGTTAAGATAGTCCAATAAAGCTGCATAATTGTAAATGTAAATATATCCCTCTTCCTGGAATCATTCTAAATTCTTTCACAAGCCAAAAGTTATCATTGTGACGACCAGAAAGTAGGGGTTGTTAAGTGACTGATCATAGGTGTTTATGTTTTATCATTTTAGTTTTTCAAAAAATTGATAATTATAAGATCAAAAAATGTTAATAAGTATACCTTTTATTAGTTGACCTGCAATTTTAATATTATATGGTCATATATAGATCCTAAAAATATTACAAACATAGACAATCAAATGACATATATATAATATGGGAGTTTTTCTTACAATTATATTTAAAAATATTAAAGATTATTTTTGGAGTTAACTATGTATGTTTTTGAATCAATGTTTCATATCACACTTAGTGATTGGATCGAGGGTGACACCCTATCAACCTATCTTCCAAACTATAGAAAGGAGACCCCCCAAAGCCCTCCCAAACCCGCCATTGTCCACACACCTGACAAAATGAGTCTGATCAAGTTTGGTGGAATAAAAATTCAAATTATAATAATGTTATGAAATAATATAATAAATTTTTAATACAAATAAAATTTATATGATAAATAAAATAACTATTTAACTACAAAATAACTTATATATACTAAAAAAATAAATAAATAATAATTTATATAATAAATAAAATAAAAAAATTCTCTAAATAAAATAATATAATAAATTTCTAATAAAAATAAAATTTATATAATAAATAAAATAACTATTTAACTACAAAATAGTATGGGGTTGGGACCCTAGCTCAGTTGGCTAAATCTTTCATGTTGCAAGAGGTTGGTCACGAGGTCTAGTCTCCCCCACCCCCGTGGTATCGGAGGGCGTGTCGCGCCAACGCCGGCAGTCATGTTAAAAACTTTACCAGGCGCACTGCAGTTTATAGGGCGCCGTGCTACCTGATTCCTGGAGTCTAAAAAAGAAAATTATATATACTATTAAAATAAATAAATAAAAACAAAATTAAATAAATAAAATAATTTATACAATAATTAAAATAAATAATAATTTATATAATAAATAAAATAAAAATGATTCTGGGGGGTTGGGGCCCTAGCTCGGTTGGCTAAATCTTTCCTCTTGCAGGGGGTTGGTCACGAGGTCTAGTCTCCCCCACCCCCGTGGTACCGGAGGGCGTGCCACACCAGCACCGCCGATCACATTAAAAAGTTTACCAGGCGCACTGCAGTTTATAGGTGGTTGCCGATCACATTAAAAAGTTTACCAGGCGCACTGCAGTTTATAGGTGGTTGTGCTACAGGATCGTGCTACCTGATTCCTACAGTCTAAAAAATAATTAAAAAAATAAAATGATTCTTTAAATAATATAATATTTTTAAAAAAAAAAATTGTTATGTGTTATAAAATCCAAACAATAAACAAATAGAAAAAATTAAAAACTAAAATTGTATAGGAAGTGTTGTTTTTGGAATGAATTAGAGAGGAGGGTAAAGAAGTAGAGAGGGAAGGATAGAGAAAGAGAGAGAGAGGATAGAAAAGAAGTAGAGAGGGAAGGATATAGAAAGAGAGAGAGAGAGAGGAGGGTAAAGGGACGAAGGGAGGTAGAGAGGGATAAGTGAGATGGAGATAGGGAGGGAGAGAGAGGTGGGATAGAAAGAACTAGAGAAGGAAAGAAAGAGCCAAAGAGAGAGAGAGAGAGAGAGAGGGAGGGACAGATGAAGAGGTAGAGAGGGATAGGGGAGATATAGAGAATTAGAGGGGGAAGGAGAAAGAGGTAGAGAGGGAGAGAAGTAGAGAGGGAAGGAGAGAGAGAGAGAAATAGGTGGGATGGAGGGAGGGATAGGTAGAGAGGGATATGTGATATAGAGAGAAATAGAGAGCAAGAGGGAGAGAGAAGGGGGGAGGGAGCGAGGGAGAGGTAGAGAGGGATAGGTGAGATAGATCACTGCTTTCTTCACATTGTCCACTACTTTTCACGACTGTGAATAATGTGGGCTCAACCAATCGGCGTAAGTATTGCACCTTATTGAGGTGCAAGTGCTAGTTATTTACTTCCAGATTTGTAAAATAGGCCAAGGATTGATACTGGTAGGCATACTTAGAACCCAATGAAGGCATACTCGAAGTGTTTCTTGTTTTGACGAAAGAAGAATCGGTAACTCAGTCTATGCCCACGCCGTCCGTCCAATCTTTTGAAGCACCATAGTTAATGCTTAGAAATCCTGCATAGAAAGGACAATCAATATTGAAAAATTGTAGACCTTTTTCTTCAGTAATAGTAGTATTAGATGAAAACAAACTACCTAAAACTTACCATCTGGGTTTGAGAGCGTGCAAGAAATGAACAATCCAATGATAAGTAACAAAGTTAAACTTGCGAAATTCATAATGATGGATGATATGAAATGATATGATTTGGTCTTTACTAACACCCGCAGTATATAAGTAGAGGAGGGACGATCGTTACGCATACGCTAAATGGAAATGAAAATGGGGTAGATGCTTCGACTCCTCTTTCCCCTCTTTTTCTTGATAGTTCAGTAAGTGGGATTCTATATATTGCAGCTTAATTTTCAGTGGAAATCAGAAAGAAATGGGTGCCAATCAAACATAATACACTGTGAATTGAGGCTAATTTTTAGGGTGGGGTCCATACGCTGTTTACTTTACCGTGACTTACGGCTTGTCAGAGATGGGTTACCCACTTAACGGACTACTTACAGTTCAACAATTAATTTATTAGCACTGGCACCGGAAGAAGGTGCAAGGGTTACACCGATAGAAAATTATGGGAGATCAGATTTAAGAAAATATTAATTGGAATTAAAGTTTGATTTCACACGTGCAGCGAAGACTATTAAAAAAACATAAAACTCATCCCGACCATGGCAAGTGACTTACCTCCAGACTCTGGACAAAGTGTGTCGTGCTGTCAACGATGCCGATGAGAAAATGGACAGTGTTTGGGGGAAAAATTTACGAAGCCCTTACCACAGCAAGAAAAAAATAAAAATTAAATGAGACAAATAAAAAAACAATCCAACAGCCGCTGCTTCAATCTATTAATAGTAAACGAATTATAAGCACACGTTTTAGAAATTTTGAAGGTCTTTTCAAAATTTTATTTGAGTTGTAAAATTTAGTCAATGTAATAATCTATTAATAGATTACACTCTAAAACGAAGGTACCAGCAACCTAAGGATTTACGAAGTAGTAATGAATTTATAGTTGCAGAATGACGGCTACACTCTTACACGACAGTTTAAGCTTGCAGCTTATGACAATGAAAAGGGTGAAGATACGGATAAGACAGTTTGCATCAGACGATAAACGGTGAGAAAATGAGATAATCTCAAACATCCTGTGTGGCAATTTGTTTCCAGATGTGAAGAGGGGAAGATTCAACTTTATTGGTCACCCGTAAACAACGACCCGTAGTGCATCCATAATGAATATATCGGCTAATAAAGTAATCACAATTAAATATTAATAGTAAGTATAAGGTTAAACCAAAATTTGATAATTTATTTTTCAAAATAATATAAACTAGCACTTGTACCAGGGAGGGTGCAAGGGTTACGCCTATAGGTAAATATATAGAATTAAACATAAAGAATAAGTGTTGTAAAACATATACAATGTTGTTTGAACTATATGGAACATAAATCCAAAGGTTGATTTATGTAAATGTGAAAATTTGCATTAAATTTGATAGAAGTTGTTTTTGAGTAAATTATATATCATTTGGATGATCACATTTGATGCTATAGAAGTAACATGAATTTCTAATATTTTAAATTTAGAGGAGTAAATGTGGAAAATAAATGTTGTGTAAAATATATACAAAATATTTATAATATGAAGATTACATCTTTGGCATATTTTGCATACTCTCTTAATGTATGAAAATAATCTTTGTATGTTTAAACTAAGATGGCCAAATCCCATAATTATAGAAATATTATTTAAAGAATGAAAGAAGAACTATTATATTTTATTTCCTCCATTATTCAATCTACACAAAATATATTACTTATATACAAAAGTAAACATTGGAAAAGAATTGTAGTGTAAAATATATACAATCTTGTTTGAAATAAATACAAAATTTATGTAATATGTAGAGAACACCTTTGGCATGTTTTGCATGCTTGCTTATTTTTTGAAAAGAATCTTTGTATGTTTAAACTTAGATGGCATATTCCCCTACATATACAAATAATAATTTGTATTATGAGTTGAAGGATATAGGTCAATATTTATCATCAAAGCATGATGGAAGTATGTGCTTGCAGTGTCTAGCAATATATGGATTGTCATGGGTGGATGGATGGATAAATGAATGGATGAATGGATATGTTTTGCATGGAAAGGATGGGATTGATTAGCTTGCGAGAAGATAACTAGTTTGGATAGAGGATGGGCATTTGATAATGCTTCATAGCTCAAATAATGTTGGGTAGGATGAATGATAATTGTCCATGTCAATATACTTACCATAAGCAATTGTAAAGTGTACACCAAATTTCGGTTATGTTAAAGATTTTTTTGGAATATGGAGTGGATGGATGAATGTATATTTAATGGATTAGATGTATGGAGTGATGGATTTATTATGTATGGTATAAGACACTTCCTCTTGAATTGGCTTTTGTAGATGTTTGATTCTACACATGATGCTTGTTTGCCAGGTTTTCATCATGGTACTTGCCCAATGTGCAATCTTTGTGGTTTTCACTAGAGGACCTTTTTTTCTTGACTTTTTTTTTCCTTTTTTGTTTTTACTTTTTTTCTTTTGCAATATCAGAGATAGTCTCATCTAGATGCGCACATTGTGATAGAGTGCCCTTAGAGTCCTTATGATAAATAGTTTCTATCAACACACAGTTATTGCAAGAGTTGGATATCGTGATTTTTTGAAAAGGAAAAAAATAGGTTTTTAGGGACCTGAAACCACAGAGTTTAAACAACAAGAGATAGACAGAGAAAGTACAAACAACCGGACGCTGTCCCAAAGAAGGAAAAGACAGCAACAAAAGACAAAAGGGCCCTAAAAAAGGACCACCCAAAAAACAGCAAACAAAACATTACATTACTCCAAGGTGTTAAGTAAATCCTCGGCTTCCTTTTCAACATTCTGCATGTCCTGTAACCCCTGCTTGAGAATTTGGACCGTATGAGATGAAGTCGGGGTCTTCCTCTTGATGTTAGCCCTGGTACGAGTCGAAATCCCTTCACCAGCCGATCTGCTGCCACCCCTGTCCGCATCCAAATCCACAACCAGCGATCCCTTTTGGTTTTTTTCAAGCTTTTCCACCATCGCATTGATGATGATGGTGTTATGCCTTGCAATTTTATGATTTTAGCAACAGTAGCCCTAATGTTTTGTTCAATCTTGGACATGCTGCACTCGATGCTAGCCAATCTATCCCCTGTAATGTTCACTTCATCATCCTTGGATTCAGTAACATGGTTCGTCTTAAAAAGGCCATTGATCTATCATCTGTATACTGGTCTTGAAGCTTTCTTTTGCAATGTTGGACTACTTTTTTTCATATTTTGTGAATCATGAAGTTTGATATGGATGATTTTCTTTTGTATTGTTTGGTATTCATTTGATTTTTATTTGTCCATTTTGCTTTATTGATTCTTTTGCCTCAATAATTTGTTCCTTTATTTCATATAACTTTTGCTATTGTGGTTGTTAAGAATTTGTGGATGGTACAATGAGTGAATGATGATTCATGATATGAATAGCTATAGCATTGGTAGAAATTTTATCATAAGGACTCTTTATGCTCCCCATGTTAGTGTTTGCAATAGACAAAGTTGGCCCTTGTTTTATATCACTGTCATGGTTGGATTCCTTGGTTGAGTCTTGTTTTTGAAGATCATCTACATGCTCATTAGGAGTAAGCATCTCATGTGTACATTGAGGAGTAGGTGATATATGGATATGATCATCTTTTTTGGATTGTATAATTCCCATTAGATCATGGCAGTATGGTGTTATCTTCAGTATACTTTGGTTCATGTTCTTGAGATGGATCAATTTGAAATGATGGTTTTTTTGCAAAGGATTCTTGGATTTCTTTATCAGGCATGGGAATTTGCTTAAGAAAGGATCATTTGTAGACTTTGGTTTAAGATGTAACTTATCATGCTTTCGAATAAATTATTGAGATTGTTGAAGATTTTTTATCATGATTGAGATGTGATTTCTTTGTTATGATCTTTGGTAGCTGGATCTTGATCATTTGCAAGTGTTGTAGAAGTATACGATTTTTGAGTATCCACCTACATTCAATAAATTTGTATGTAAATATACAAATACTAGTTTGTATTATGTAATGATGTTAAGAAAAATTTAAAAATAATTTTATGCATAGAAGGGTGAAATTGTATGTGTACCTGTAGTCATCATAGTGAGAGTTGTTGTAGTCGAATCTCTTCCTTCTTCCTAATAATTATGTATGGATTATTTTTCATTCGTGAATATCGATCAAAGGAAAATGGTGGATCTATCCTAAGTCCATTTATTGATTTCACTCTAGATATAGCTGTAAAAGTCAATCCTTGGCTTTCTTTTTTACCCATATCAATTGTTGCTTTGTTGAGTGTTAATCTTTATGATTTGTGTATGGTAATTTCCCATGCCATGCATAGTGGTAATTGTCTATGAGTACCTAGAGATATAGGTATTATTGGTATAGATGTTGGGTCATTTACGTTCCAAGGTGGCCCATTGTATGTATCAAATTTTATTACTACATATAATGGTACAAATCTAGTGGTTTAGAGGTAACTGTGTAGACAATATCTAATACTTCTCCAAGAGACCCATTGAAAAGCCATGTTTGAATCTAGAGGTTTGTAGTCAACATGATGTGTTGGCCTCTACAAAGCAGGAGTTCTTGTGGAAGTTGGTTAGCATCATCATCAATGTTTAATTTTGTGCTTATTTTTATAGCAATGCTAAGTGCAATAGGAAGATTTAACAATTGCAGTTTTCTTTTGTTGTGTGTTTGAACTAAAACATTTGTAGGAAATAGGTGCATTGATTGATCAAAATTGTTTTAATCATAATTTGATAGAAATGTGTTTGTGCATTTCATTAGTAGTTCCCAATCTTGTTCAATTAGTTGTGCATTACGTATGTTTTGTAGAGCTTGGCAGAAGTCTATTTGAGCTTGTGTATCACCTTGTTGATGAAATATTTTTTCAATTGTAACAATTATAGTGAATTGTTCCCATAGGTATTTTATGTTTGAGTGTGATGTGTAGATAAGTTTATCCATAATACGGGATAGTTGTGCCAAGTCACCAACAAGAATGATAGAAATCCCACCGAAGGTCAAGTGTTGTTGGTGGGGGAATGCTTCACGTAGCCTAGTATCTATTTTTAAGAGTAATTTTGGGCATATGAAGCTCATTTCATCTATAAGGAGGTATTTTATGTGTTTCATAAATTGTTGGAAAATTGTAAGTGATTGACCCTTCAATGGTTGCATTTCTTTTACTGGAATCTTATGTGTTGAATGTATAGTAGATGCATGTATGTTGAATGTTGCAATTCCTGTAGGAGCAACAACAAGGAGTGGGTTACATTGTTTTGATGTTAAATTGCAAATGGATTACCTAATGCAATGAATAAGATAGGATTTCCCTGTACCTGTTGTTCCTTGTATGATCATGTGCAATGGTTTATTGAATGATTTTTCAGTGTAATGTTTTAGAAAAATTGTGAGAGTGAGTTGTTGTTTGGGTGATAGTGGATATGAGAGATTGATAAACTCAAATGTCGTATGGGATTCTTGTTGGGACATATTGTTTGTGTTTATGAAATGTTCTGCAATGTCATGTAAATTTTGAGGTATTTTATGCTCATTCCAATTGTTTCTATTATCAAAGTCCCGTCTTCCTAGCATTTCAAGGGAATTAAAATTTTGACCACTGCCAAGTCCCATTTGGGATAACAACTCCCATTCATTCATTTGTGTTTCATTTCTTGTGTCTATTCATTTCCTTCATCTTCTTCTTGATTATCAACTTCTGTATCAATTATGTGGTCAATATGCCACACAATATATTTAAGTATATCCATTTCCTTCCAATTTGCAATTATATTTTCTTTCTCGATACCTATGTTTGTGGCAATGTTATGGAAATGCTTGTATAGAATTAGTTCACTCCAACAAAATGTTTCAAAATGTTCTGAATCTTCTTTTGGAATAGTAATAAATTGTGGAAAAACACCAATGATTGCCTTTTGTTTCCTTTCCTTCCACTTGCATCCTTTGCGCTTGTTTGAAAATGTGAATGATCGTGCAGATTCAATTAGTGTTATTGTCTCCATTTGAAGAGGGTGTTGCATGTATGATTGGAGATAACTCAATTGCAAAGTATTTTCATTTGGGTTTGTTCTAATTCAATGGAACACTTTTCAACCAACATTAAGTGTCATAAAATCATGATTGCAAACAACAAGTGGTAACTTTTGTAGCATATGGCATGTTTCTTGTGCACCTATATCACGGTCTACAATAATCTCAGACATAAATTTTCTATATGTTGCAAGAGCTTGGTTTTTCGATGCTTGATTTGTACATATACGTGTCAACATATCAATGCAACTTTCAGGTTTTCGTTCTACCTTTGATGCATATTTTGCAATGTATTTTAGAACAAGTGTTTTTGAGATGATAGGTTGGCAATCCATATTGGCTCTCCATATGGAAATCATTTCAGGACTATGTATATTCAACCTATCATCATTACATGTAGGGGCATATGTTTTTTTTCCATTTTCATCTCAAGGCAAGGAAGAGGTAGCACATTCAAGCCAAGGAGCCCTATAACGACACTCTAGGTTTTTTCCTTTTTTGTGAAGGCATGTTGTTTCAGAGCATTTGGTATGTCTATGGACATGATTGATTAACTCCTCAAAGTCAAATAACATATTTGCAG
The DNA here is from genome assembly GCA_007258455.2 of Sequoia sempervirens. Lineage (NCBI taxonomy): Eukaryota > Viridiplantae > Streptophyta > Pinopsida > Cupressales > Cupressaceae > Sequoia > Sequoia sempervirens. The sequence goes on from VDFB02105785.1 coordinate 471,675,929, forward strand.
AGAATATTTCATGTGGTTTTAGTAACCATGGATCATCTTGTGTAGATCGATGGCATGTGTTGTTTCTATCAGCAAGATTACGAAGGTTCCATGCACTGACATATTTGTCAAAGAATGATTTTTCTATTTCTACATTTGTATGATTGGTCTAATCGATTTTGTCCATGTTTGGTGCACCTTCAAGCCAAATGAAGCCATGTACATGTGCAGATGCTCGATGTTGCCATTCATATCTATACCAATAGTTAGTTGCACTTAAAAACTTCTCCAAGATTTCTTCACAAAATATTATGAATCGTTGATGCATGTATAAGGATGTAATATGTGGGCTATTGATAATGTTATCTATGCAATCTTTATTAGTTTCAGTTGTTAATGTCATGCCTTTTGAAAATAGTTGATGTAAATTAGGCCATTTAGTATTTGTTGCACTTAAAGTGAAGAATAGTGTTGGGGAACCTATTTGGTTGATCATGTTTGAAAGTTCACCACGAAACTTATTCCAATATGCTTGAGTACCTCTCAAGGTAGATCCAAAAGGCATCAGTTGTTCAGCTAGTTGAGTGTCAGGTAATTGTTATATATGGAGATGAAGACTTTCAATTGTGGTAGGTATGCAGTCTTCTGCATTTTTTTCACAAAAATAGAGGCAACACCTTGGCTTCGGTGCCACATCAAAAGGTTCAAAATAAAATATCTAAACCTTGGATGGCTGCCAAATCTATTATCATGATATCTCATTAAATTCAACACATATTCATGCATTTCAGCTTGTCTATAACGAGGTTGCAATGGTAGTGCAATACCATTTGGAAATAGTGAATGAAAAGCCATGTCAAAAAGGCCCTCAATATTGTATTCATTTATTGGAGAGCAATCAAGTTGTGGCCATTCCATAATGTTGTCATTTTCATTTGTAACTTGCAATGTTTCTTTGATGATTTGTAGCTCATTATGTTTATTTGCTAATTTAGCCATAAATGAGGAGGAATAAGTTATTTCATTGTCAGTTTGTTCCTCCAAAAACATATATGCAATGTTTGGTGCTACCATTGTTTCATTGTCAACATTAATGGTATGAAGCATATTTGAGACGTTTGTATTTGTATCAGGGAGTTGGTCAAGTGATGCGAAATCTATCTCAACATCTTTGTAGTATGGGTCTTATGTGATTTTATATTTTAATGCAACCCAGACACAACTTTTACTTACGTATCAATCATAATGGTTACCATTTGTATGGATTCTTCGAATCACAAAGACATCCAAGTTCACAATTTTATGTGGAAGGTATTTTGCTATTGTTTTGATATCTTGGGGAAAACTAATTGTGTGTCCACTATATTTGTATTGGCCTCCATGTGCATGGGTCGCTTGTATTATTGGACTAACTCATGATATAAGCATTTCCTCCACTTGTGTTATTTGTTTTAGCTCGTATGGTTGTACTCCTGGGTCCATCAAGTTTGAAGATGAGAAACAATGTCTTCCTTTCTCACAAAAGCATCTAATACAAACTGGACCACTATTTGTTGAATTGGTGTGCATTCCAAGGTAACATTCGCTACAAATCGTACATGTTGAAAAGTTTGAGAGTTCATCTATTCTAGAGAGAAATTTTCTAGTAGCTACTATAAAATTATTGTTTGTTTGTGGTAAGATTGTGGGTTGATTTTGAAGACTATGTGGTATTTTTTGTGAATCTATCGATGAGCATTGGGAAAAATTGTTTTCAATTTGGGATGTTTTAGATTTGTATGCTACATTGTTGTGATGGTTTGATTGAATAGAGGTTGGTTTGTTAGATTAGACTATTTTTTTTTCTAATCGTTGCATGTAACAATGAATACTTATTTCTTCTTTATGTTTCATATAGTAGTCACAACTTCTTTTTTGAGATTGAGTGTTTGTAGGGTTAGAGCTTGTCATCTGTAAAGGAAATTAGAATTAACATCATTATACGTGCAATTTAAAAGAACATAGAGATTTAAATAAGATAATCATGATTGGTGGTAAAATGTCGTGTATTTTTCAAGGTTTACAAGCATTCTAATTTAATTTTTATTTTAGATATGATTAGAATGTAGTATATAAAGAAATAATTTGGCAGAAGACATGAATTACATTATTTCCATAATAACAACATATTCAATTATGTATTCAAAAGTATACATTCAATTAAAATTGTACAAACATACATTAAAACAAAAGTATACAAAGTATACTATATAACATGATACAAAATTGTATATATATTGCATAAGCAATGAGCCTATATTTAACCACTATTATTATTACACATATCAATTATTCCACTCAACATGACATAATTTTCTTCAACAAATTCTATCTGATCAACCTTTGTGATTGTTGATTTTACACGTCCTTGAACACCACTTGAATCATATGAATTTGTGATGGTGAAGAGAAACTGCTTGAACAAAACTTGTTTGATGATGGTTTCAGCTTCAAATTCTTTTTCATGATTGAATTGCAACATATAAAAATCATTTGCAGAGATTCCAAGAAGTTTTTTGGTAGGTTCTTCAAAAGCAACAACCCATAATATTCCTGTATGATATGCTACCTTTAGTTGTAGTATGTATCTGTAGGTACAATTTGCAAATGCTTCTTTACACTTTGAACAATACCATGTTTGATCATCATTTTGCACTTCCTTTTTTTTGCATTGTTTTCCATCTAATTCAAGTGTGCAAGATGGATAGAAATTGAATTTGTTTTTATGAATTGCACTGTTGCTTTTAGAGTGCATTGAACAGTTTCTTTGACATTGGTAGTTTTCTCTTCAATATCAACAATTGTTTTTCTTGCAATCAAGAGGGGTGCATCCAATGCTTGTGTATTTAATGGTGTAACATCATTTCCATTATGTTTATACCATGATTTAAGTTCTTCTGCCTCCTCTATGGTTGGGTTTATAAATAGGTGGGTACTTTCCAAATTGCTAATGACCTTTCCATTATACTCTGACATGCCAATTTTTTATTGCAAGTACAACAACTTGATTTAAGTGATACATCTCTTGGATTTTTTTACCTTCATTTTTGGTAGTTTCTCCCCATAAAGTGATATTAATGGTAGATGAAGATATATCTATCAACTTGATGCTCCTTCGAAGAACTTCAGTCCCATCCCTTCTCCTTATGGTTGAGCTTGGGTCCACACATATGACTATTCCAATAACATTAACAAGGATATTATTGGTGATTTCCTTAATGTCCTTCAAGGCCTTGAAAGAGAACTGATATTTAGGAATTGCAAGGTCATCTTCAGAAAGAGATATTTTTGAATCATCAACTAAAGAAATTTCAAACTGGCTATTAAGCTTGCTATACAACTTGTTAGCTGACTTAATAGTTCCACCAAAAAATTTATATACTTTTCCAATCGGAATATTCATGTAATGAAGGTTTACTACTCCATTAAAGCAATTTATATGTATTTCAGTGTGGTCACAATCTATAAAATCAAATGAAATGACATGCCCTTGTCCCTTTTGACTGTTGAAGTGGTGCATTTCTTTTTTCATGGTAACACGACCCTTTATAACCCACCTAGTCTAGAATGGATTCAAATTTCTAATAGGAGTAATATTGTAGGGAAGTTCTTTCCTTTGTAGGGATGAACATATTCCAAAAAGTGCCCTACAAGGAGGTGCTTGTGTTACTTTAACACTGTCATTGGGACTTGTAGATTTATCATTTGAGGTTGTACTTGGTGGGGTTCTTCTTCAAATATGTAGGTAGTTTCACCAATGGTATCATGATGCAAACATGTGATTTCTAATTTGGAGATGACAATCCACCTATAAAAGTATAATGAGTAAGTATTATGAATAGGAACAAATGTGATATAATGGGTTGAAGAATTTTATGCTATAGCTTTGAATTGACACTTTAATGAAGACCATTTAAAAATTGTGGCTCACCTTGAATTGCAAATAACAGGGCAACTGTATCTTATGAGTTTAATTATAGACCCCTTTTGTAGTTCTTTAGAAGCTATGTAGTGATTGTATTTTGTTGGAAGAGTGGCCTTTTGCTTATGAACCCAATCAGAAAGATCTACTCTATAGCGTTTGGTCAATTCAGGACCATGCCCAAACATTGATATATCTAATGCTTGTAGATGGGGTTGCAAGTCTTTGTTTCCATCATTTATCATCTTAATTGCATTTTCGGTTAAAGAATTCATTGTCACGAGAGAATGAAGAAGCCTTTGCAAAAGTAAATTGGAAAAGGCACCTATTATTTATCACATAGATTATACAAGCATCATTTATTAAATAGTAGTCGATTACAAAGTTAAATCAACATAATGTAGCTATGTAAATTGATTATAAATGAGAAAGGAACAATCTAATTTATTAAAACCATGCAAGCGCGGCGTTTTAAATATGAAGTGTTCTACTTTTACATATGATAGTAGTGAATTATGAGGAACACCTGTAATTGTGATTTTCTTTAAGTATGTATATCAAAATAGTGAATTGTGCCAATGAACTTGGTGCATTTTTAAGAACAATAAGGAGAAAAGTTAGTGAGAAAAAGAATATAGGATTTTACAAATTATTTGAAGTAAATAAGAAGTAGTGTATTTTTGTTAGAAAATGCATTCAATGGTATATGCATAACTGAAAAAGTTGGATTCAATGGTATAAGATAATAGAGTTTGTAAGCAAGCTTAAAAAGATTATACTTAGAAATAATCCTCATTACATAATTGCTTTACAACTCATAAAAAAATTGTAGTTGTAGGTGCTATCGAAAAAAAAAACTATAAAAGGAATGGGAATTGCTCAGATAAGGGAAGAACCAAGGGACCCAACGTGGTTAAGTTGTCTTTTATATAAATGTGAGTCTATAAATGTGCATCTAACTTAGAGGAGACAATAGAAGTGATCAAATCGTTAAAAAGCAGAAAACTAATAAAAGAGGTCACCTACAACATGGAGAATGTGAGAAAAGTAGCTGAAGTAAAAGAGTACAAGTTAAATTTGATCATCTACCAGTGTTATCTGAAGCAACAATGAAAATATTAAATCGAGACAGAGCCTAAGACTGTTATCAGAGACGGAGATGGTCATCTAGACAATGGCGTGCGCTATGGGGTTCATAGAAAAGAGTTTTAAAATATAAGAATGGATCAAAATTATAATGTAAAATCAGCCTATTTTTGACATATGGCATTCTAATAGAACAAGGTTTGGCATGAGAGCGTAGAATAATTTGTCTACTGTATAAAGGGTTGTAATCAAAGGTATCATTTTTGAAAAAGAAGCGTGATAAATTTGTATAATAGAAGTAATGCATAAACAATACTTAAGAGTAAAAAGAAAAATTAGAAAGCAAAGATAATGTAATATTTTTACTTCAAAAAATCCTTTCAGGTTAAAAGTCTAGCACACTGACATTTGTCACTAAATCATTTTACAATAAAATAATAAATCTCCCTTGCTTTACTTTTAAGCATATGCAGATATAAATAGGTACATTCTGCTTTTGCACTAGAGAGTTGTATCGTATTTACAAACGAAACAATTTCACAGGGGACTAAGTTATGACTGATGAGTGAAATCATCATTCACAACAAGAAGGAAAAGGGTTAACCCACTTCATCATGCCATATATGTACATGATGATTTGATTCTAAATTATCTATGCCAATGTATTAATTATATCATACATTTAGCAGAAATTAATGGATCAGAGAAAGAAAAAGTTTTCAGATCTCCATACTAAGTAAGACAGCTATTGAATTATTTATATTTATATGGACTACAAATCATTATGGTTAAAACATTATGGTTAAGATGGTTTCACATAGCAAATGACATTACTAATGCTGGAATTATAATGACAACTGGAAATGATTTAATAACTTTCAAAAAAAAAAATTGTATGAACAAATGAACTGTATAACCTTCAATTTTTGGGAAATTTGTTAAAAAACAAAAATGTAGTTATAAAAATGAAAAAGTATGAAGTGTTACACTGGTGAAGATGATTGATCTTTTTATTCAATAAGGATGACTCTGTTTTGTCTATGCATTTAAAAAGTGACTTGGACACCGTATGTTGGCAGGTTTTCTATGTTAACATGAGACCTATCAACAAATAGTTTTTTTATGGTAGGACTGGTAGCATTTACTCAGGCTGCAAATTTCAATTCAGCGATTTACATAACGTGGAAGCTTGCTTTTTAACACATTTCGTCAAGTATATTCTAAATGCAAAGGAAAAAAAATGGTCCATAACTTGTACGTTAAGTCATGTCCCTTATGAAACCTAATGTGTAACCCACTCACCCATTTGCATTGCCACTCACAATTACTAAAATTGTTTTTGCACTTACAGCTGTGAACTTGAATAGAAAGAATAGGAGGAGATGGGAATATGCATAGGTTACGACTAGTCACCCTTGAACATGCACATCGCTCACACAAATGAAACTTGTGGCTTTGAGGCATAGAATTTAAAACACACCCTACTTGATACCAAAAATAATGATTTTATATAAAATATACAAGTAGTTCCAAAGACATCTCACAAGAGTTGGATAAAACAGTTTGTTTAATATGTTTTGATGCTCTCCAAACAATGGGGCATTGGGATCACATGTTCATACACTCTTAATCTTATTATGTTCTAAACTTAGAAACATGATGATCATATGTTCATCAAAAGAGCAATTTGAATTGTTGGGTTGTATTTTTTGATTTTCTTAGTTCAACCAAGTAATAGATTGGGTACGTCATATGTTCAATGCTTATATTTCTTTTGCTAAAACAGGCACCTGTATAGTTACCAAATATGTATTATTTTGTCTCCTTAAGCATTTGTTATGAACATACTATGTACTTTTGTAGCGAGACATTTTTTATCTATTTTTATTAATATGAAATTTCTGAAAAGCACACACAAAATTCCCATACATACAAATGTATATATTATTGTACCAAGATAATGGAATCTTGGACTACTGTCCATGAAACAGGTTCCACTGTCCTTGTCCTGAAAATGATGTGGAACATAACTTTGAAGGTAATCTATGAAAGAACGTGTCCTTTGCCAAGTGCAGTGCCCATAATAGTTTTTTTAAGTTCCTTAAGCTGAGTTTGAAGCCACACATTTTTGGGAGAACATTCTTGTTTTATGTACTGTATAAGACATGATTCTAAAAATAATATAGCTTCTATTTTGAGAATTTATTAGATTTATCTAAGTTGTTATGAGTATGTGAGGAATCTTTGACAATATTGTTTGGTGTCGTAAATATCCTTGGAAAGGTTTAAGGTCATCTAGTAATAGATAGCAGTGACCCCAAATTAGTTGTAGAAGTCGAGGGTTTCATTCTTCAATAAAGAATAAGTTAGGATAATTTGAAATTTCCATGTAGGATAATTAGAAGCATGAAGTTAGGATGCACAATTACTAAGTCCTCTCCCTTAGTGAATCATGAAGCACACCTTGGTGAAAAACCCCTATTTCAGTTTACAAAGCCAAAATAGTTGAGGTCTGAAGTCTCCTTCTATAGATACAATTATATGCACATAATAAGATGCTCAAATGAAATATAAGCATGCCCTGAAATTAAAAATTGTACCTGGAGAAGTTAAATTTATGTAAGCCTCATTTTTGAAATTTTATACTTATTTTCTAATCCATTTATTTTGGCCCTTTGGTAATCTAATTTCAATGGAAATGAATGTTTATGTACTCCTCATTCTGGCATATAATGGTAGTGTTATTTCTTCTGGCTTTTGCAAAATTTTTTCTTAAAGAAAGAATTTCTAAAATCTGAAAAAATTATTAAAGTTTCCTAGGAAAGAGACGAGAGTCAGGCCATCATGTGTTCATCCACTAAATGTCTAAAACATTGATAGCTGATTTTTTGAGTAGTGTTGTGAGCAGACTACAATTTGACCATATTACAACAAAAATAACCTTGCATACTAATTGTGATGCTAGAATGGGAATACACCACAGTGTGGCAATGCAGTATGAGGGTAAAAATAACATTTTTAGCCTCATACATAACCATGTTCATGTATAGTCTATATACTATTTGTAGATGAAAAATATATGCAGATACAATTTACAATCTTTGATGGAACTTTGAAGCACGTAGAAATGAAGAAAACAACACTAAATTTATAAAAAAATATTTTGAACTGTCTGAGATACAAAATGCCTCATTTGCAAAACAAATAGCAAACTTGAGTAGGTGCTATATTTTGTTGGTATAAAAGAGGCCAGTCCCAAACAGAGCATTATAAGTGCATAAATGAAGTAAAAAATAATTGCTAACCCTGAATGAAGACGACAGCTCGATGTATGTCCTCAAATGTAGAATCAAACAGATAATCTTTAGTGGGAACCATGAGATGTTTAATGCCTTGTTCCTGAAACAGACGAAATATTACAATAAAGAAATGTAACAAATTAATCATTTACTATTAAAATGGATAGTACATATTGACACATTATTAGAAATTTATAATCATACAATAAACAATTGATACTTTAAAAATGATCCAAAAAAAATTCAAATTCAACTCTTCAAATTCTTCTCTTAGTTACAGTTAATACAAAAGTACAACCATATTAATAATATTCACCATTAGAAGACATTTTAGTTTGCAAACTGCTGATTACAAAAGAGGACAGAGCATGCAGGGGACTATTGGGAACTTTAAAGTTTATTAGATGGAACTTTGTAGCTATGCAGGTAGTTACTAAATTTCTAACTGACACTTCTTAATTGTACAGGCCAGACAAAAGTCAACAGCCCCAACAAACAACCTATTGCTTAAAGGTCAACTGCAAACCACAGGGTATGTACAAGCTCTTGCTTTCAATTATTTAGTAGGCATGGATCCAAGGATTCTACTTTCCTTATTTGATTTACCAAAAGAAACAAATGTCACTGTAAGCAAATTAATTCTGAGATTCTATGGACAGTTTGAATTTGTATGGCTGAATGAAAAGAATGCATTATCCATATTTACTTATGTGGCAAGGACTGCAAAGGCTATGAGATGTGTTGACCATGTAAAAAGAAGGATGCAGTTTCCACCTGATTTGTAAGCCTCCAATAATTGATAGTTTTAGTGAAGTTTCTGCATTTTACAAAATTCAAAATGATAAGTCTGATGTAGATGACTGGGAGAAGGCTTATTAGTAGGCTAATGCTTCTTGACCTCCTTACTTGGTTAATAAGGTTAATCAAGAATAAGGATGAAGATATTATAATGGTATTTTTCATAAGGTGTATAAACACCATAATTATTGAATGTTTTTTAATGCAAATAGTAGTAGAATATGAAGGCTAAGATGCTTTAGTCATTTTTTCAGTGTTAATGGTGATTCCATGTTCTAGGCACTTATTTTATGGAAAGCTGATTGTTACTCACAGTCTCTCATCAAAGCAATTAATAAATATAGAGAAATTTTTCTTGGTAAAATAAAAATGTTAGCAAATTTTGTGCTTGTATTACATTGTGTTATGGTTTTATAGAATGTAGTATTTAAAATCATTTAAATTTCACAAGCTTGTACTATTCCATGCATTGCATTATTAAAAGCTGGTTCTCAGTTCCCCTATAAATATGTATACCCTTATTTCTAACAAATGCCTATTTGCCACTGAAATTTTGGTTTTCTAGTCATGATAAACAAGTTAACCTTGATTTATTTTTTAGAGTGTGCCTTAAAGCATGACAATAACCTTGATTTCATTTTTAGTTTGTGCCTTAAAGCATTACAAGAAATTAAATAATAAATATGTGAATGGTTGAAGTAGTTATCTGCTAGGTTATATTGTGTGAGCTTGTGAGCTCCCAAATTCAGTCCCAAGAAGTTGCACAGTGCTGGTAAATTGTTCTCAAACAGGGAAAAAATGTTGTGCTTAAACATTTGCATTAAATTTTTAATCAAGCCTTAAAGCATGACAATAAATTTCACTTCATTTTTAGTTTTTGAATTAAAGCATTACAAGAAATTATAAATTATGCAACACAAAATGATAATATGCATATCATTGAATGAATTTACTATTATGTAGACTGTTATAATAGTGTGTAACACACAAGTAAATGTTAAGTGCAGGTTTTGCAAACATGAGAATTATATATATACAATTTTATTTTTTAAATGTAGTATATGCTATTTTAGTAGTACTAAAAATGTACTTATCATGCAAGGAAAACTTCCTTGTTTGTATTATTGAGGAGCTTACATTTCTTCTAGGAACACAAAATATAGACAAGTGTGCATAAGTTGTTACAAGGCCTATTTACATTTTGTACAACATTTTTTCTAAAGATCACTTAGGTAGTTATAAAATGTTGTTTTAATGTAGAAAGTGCCACCTTGTGAATAATACTCATCGGCGTGTAGTTCACAAAGGAAAGTGTAGAAGGAAGTGAACTTCTCGCAAGTTGAATGGAATTCATTTAATGCTATTTCCATCAATTGAATGTTGCAATCTTTCACAATGAGAACATTTGCAACAGTGCTCTTTGCTTCTTGAATCAAGTTTATGCAACTAACTGTAATGTTATTTGCAAAATCCCGTATGACACCTGTAGGAATGGCATTTGAATTCATCGATGGAGATAAATTGGTAGAGAGAATGGGGGAACTCTCACTACTTGAGATTTCTATAATATCTCTAAGTTCGTGAGAGCTGTCCATTGCCTAAATGAAATTAAAGTGTACAAATTGTAAACAATAAATGATTTGTGTATTGATTGATAAAACTAAAAAACACTACATAGATTGGCATCTCCCTATCTCTATTTTAAGTACTAACTCATAGCTTCTTTGTTGTGGAAAAAACATGAAGCAAAAACATTAACATAAGGTAAAACATGAAAACATTGATGAAGTAGGAAAATAAATAAATCATGAAGCATAAGGACAATGATATCATTTGGGAGAGTTAAAAGGCATAGAGGTAAAGGTCAACCTTTAATAGGTATGTTAGGGTGAAAGCCTTATAGTTTTATTTTGACAGATAATAATATTTTATTATCTTTTGATAATAAATTCTCTGTCAAGGAGAAAGTAAAAAAGACTAAAGGATAGACTTCCAAATCTGGCTTAGATGAGATGAGACAAAAGCATTGAAAATGACAAAAGTAACATACTGACAATGATGGAGATGGTAACAAAATAAGTTCCGGTACTACCACGAAACTTTAGCCTAACAACTTCTTCGAACATTTATTCTAATTGTTTTAAAATGATAAATTTTACATTCATGGCTACTACAGCAAAGATGAAAAGCCACGTATTCAGGGTTTGGCACTGCTAGGAAACAACTTCTTCAAGCAATTATTTTAAATGATTGTAAACAATAACAAATTTTACAGTCATGGCTACAACAAACATGAAAAGGCATTTATTACATCCTGAATCGACAAACTATTCGACCCATCTTACTGGTAACCTCATTTCAAAATAGTTTAAGACTCAGACTGGATGATCTAAAATCAAGAATTAACTTTAAAAACTTCAATAAAGTTTATTCATAAGACATGTAATTTAAAGCTTCAATAAAAATTAGAAAACAAAATTGTTGACAGTCAACCAAAAAAAAGGGCTAAAATTTTCATTATTACTTATGTTAACGGAAAGTTCAAGAAATCGAATCTGTTTCGAGCATTAGGAAATTCCACAAGTCAGCAGAAATTCACAGGGCCAAATTTGAAATGGAAAAAAACATGAAGCAGAAACATTAACATAAGGAAAAGTATGAAAACATTGATGAAGCAGAAAAATAAATAAATTAGACCCCAAAGCGTGAGAGAATTAAGAGTGAAGGAAGAGGGAATAAATGGTGTGAGAATAAGTAGTGGGGTGATCCTACAATAGTGGTTTACATTTTTTGGCCAAACTAGACACTAAAATAAAAAAAATTAACTAAATCTTCACTTTTGGGCACCTATAGCGGCTAAATAGTGAGGAATTTGAAGATGATGCAAACTAGATTCTAAATATATATTTAAAAAAGAAATTAGAATCAGATTGCACTTATTTTTCTATCTCCCTCAAAAACTAGTGTTTTTTCAGAAAACAACATTTTAAAAAAGTGACGCTCACCGTATAACGCATAACTTTTTTTCCATGAAGGATAAAATTTTAATTCTTTTGAATTTAGATTTGTAACTTTGATATCTAGTGCTTCCACTTGGTTAGATAGTTTTTTATTGAATATTTTTTCTTTAATCAAGTTTTGAAGTTTATAATCTGCTATTTTCCCACATGTGTAAAATAGAGAGCTTAATTTTAAGTGAAAAACCTACATTCACAAGAAATGAAAAATAAATATAATAATCAAATTAAATTTTATTAAAATTATACTTTTTTGGAAGGTTATAATAAGGACTACATACTTACAAAAAAATAAATTTTAAATGAATTCATTTGATCCCCCAAAAGGCAGATCAAAAGTGGTTTTTTATTAGCATTTTGATGGGTGTAAAGGAGATTTTTCTATAGGTATAGTTTAGAACTAGCAGGATTCTATCCAAGGGGGCTTGGTCTAAGGTGGTTTGATCAAACCCTCTTCAATTGGAATCATTTAAATGGAACATTTCAAGGCTTAAATCATTATATTTTCTAGAAATATGTGATTTCAACAAAAAAAAGGATCTCCTAGAAATTGTAAACCACTATTGTGGCAACACCCAGTGGGTAGATTGAATCCAACAAGAATTCTTGGATACGAGGGGCGTGCATAATGTGTTAAAAGTACTCATGAAATACAAAACAAGTAAAATTTGGGTGCAGATAAGAAGGATGGATTGACAAGAAGTTTGCAAATTAGTGCTGGAATTTTGAAATTCTCTTGGAATCATTTTTCAGTCATTCATATATTCATAATGAGACTGATAGAGGACATTTGACAACCTTCTGAATCACCAAAAATAAAATAAAATAAAAACTCTTATTTACCAAACCTTCGACATAAAACCATGCCTAATGAAATATCATATTAATTTCTCAAAAAGAATGTTGAGTGTCGAAAGGACCTTATTATGACTTGTGCTTCTCCCCTTCAAACAATTCATCTCCAACACGCAAAAATTACTGACTTTTATCATTTTTTATACAAAAAATTAATTAATTAATATAACAAAATAGTAATAAAAGCATAACTGTACAAATATACAGATATACGTAAAGATAAAACAACATACATATGTTAAAAGAAGACCTTCTGTTAACTGGAAGAAAGTAGTAAGTAGTATCTATTGTAATCCACCGAACATGGCCAGATATTGAAATGTTTTGAGTAAAAAGAAGGAAGCTCTGACGTTTTAAATTTAGCAGATTTTTTTTTTGCATTGATTTATTCAAAGAAACACGTGCAAAAGCCATTACTCCCCTCACATGCAGTTTCATTTGTTAGGTGAAATTTGTTGAAGCAAAGCAAACTTTGTTCCTAAATACAAGGCAGAGAAAGACAATTTTTTAATGATGATATATGATCCCAATCGACAATCTTTTGTGCCACCCTCCATTACACTCCATTAATAAAACCTATCTGCAACCACCAGCAATAGAGAGAAACATTATTATTTATGTTTAAATAACAAAATGTCCATTTAATAATTCACTATATTTTTTGAACATGTCTGATCAAATTTGATCGGTGGTAGTAGATATTAATGCCCAGTAGTAAAATTTTAACGCCAAATGCCAATATTTAGCCGAATTCAACGCCTAAACATAAATGTGCCTAAAGTGACTTTGACCAAACTGTTGCATACATTCGGTTAAAAATGGGAGAAACGTAAAAAAGAGAAAAAAGCGGACGGAATAAAACTTATGAGTTCCCCGATGAATATTTTTCAAGTGTGATGAATATTTAAAGACAGATTTCTTTTTACAGGGGTTGTTTACCGACGAAACGGATCTTTCTTGGGGAGCTATTTATCAATGAAAAAGGAGCTATATACAGGCGTGAGATAGGTTTCGGGTCAAACATTCATTGTATATATAGTCTATTGGCTAATAAATTAAAAATAAATGAAATTAATAGTAAAATTTTATATATTTTTTATTTATTTTTTTTAAAAAAATTAAATATTATATTTATATTAAAAATAGTTAAAAAGTTGTAATTTAATTGATATAGTACAATTGATTATATTTTTTGTTTGCTATTGATTATGTTCAATATACACATATAGATGCATGCTTGTGTCTAATTATGCTTATTTATTATCTGATTGATTATGTCCAATATACACATATATAGATGCATGCTTGCGTCTAATTATACTTATTTATTACCAATAATCATGTTCTCCCAAAATTAAATTAAATCTGAGAAATTAAATTAAATATTTATTTAAGGAACATCTAAAAATCAAAATAGGGCTGGATTAGGGTGCCCTAGTGTCCACCCCCCTAATTAGATCCTAAATCTCATATTTTATTGTCCACATCAATATGTTTATAAATTCAAAATCATTTGTCAACTTGACATAAAAGAATATGAAATATGTTGAAACTCATATAAATACAAGTCTTTCCTTCCATTTGAACACTAAATGAAATGTTGATCTCTCAAACAAATTCAAAAGACAATTAAAGTGATTTCAAAAACAGAATAAACAACATTTCTACAACATTCTTTTAACCAATTCATGTAAGATATTTTATGTTTCATATTTGTTACGCTGAAGATATTCCCTAGAACAGATCCAACTACAAAAACTGTATTAGCTTGATGCAAGACGATAGAAATGATCTCCGTTCGCTCTTCCCTCGTAGTTTTTTACTTATCGGATTTTTGCTTCTCCCGTAAAGGAAAATAATGATTCTGGCGAAAATATTTTGCCTCCCGACAAATAATACTCCTTGTAATCCGTCGTCGATAGTGCTGTCGGGGTGCAGGCAAGTTAAATGAAAACGTTGAAAGTTTTTGAGAACAATTTTCGGGCAGATAAATTCTCGACCTTCCACATGGCCTTTGTGGATTGCAACCACGTGAAGATCGAAACAACTCCCTCGCAAGTTAAATGCAATGATTATCTGCTAATAAAATATTACTTGTAATAACAGTAGCGTGATGCTTCTGCTTACGAAAGTCAACGATTAGAGGAAAAGTGAAACAATTCAATTTCCCAAGGGAGCCGGAACTTGGAAATTGATTCTTAAAGCCTATAGAAATAAGTAGGACATAAAATGAGATAACAATTCAATATTTGAGAATTGAGACAATTAACGGTCATTCTTTAATGCATCAAGCAATTCAACGCATGGAAGTAAAGTTTCCTTGCAATACCTTAGAAATAAATGAAACAGATGAAACCTCTTAGGTATTAACTTCCCACATTACAAAATATTTTTACTACTCCATTTCTTTTTCCTTCTACTCAATGGAAGCAATCCACAAAGCCTTAAAAATCTATAGAAAAATCTGACAAACTTTTGCACAACCCTCCAAAATAGAATCAATAGCATTCATTTTTGCTCACTGAATACATAATATAGAGAAGCACCAATTATCCCAATTTCATATTGCCAATTATTTAAATAATCATCAACTTAAACCATTTTCTTTCCCTATTATTTAGGGAAAACGTCATAGGGAGGATCATGACATGCTGCAATCTTATTTTAGGAAGTGAAAATAGCGATTAGATGGAGAGGTTGTTCTAATCTTTAATTGAGAAACATATCCCTGAACTACTAAGGAAGCAGACCACGATCTGACACCCTTGAGTGCACAAGAAGAGGAGATGGCTCCATAGGTACTCGGTCCTAAGGAGAGTTGAACAAATGTGTTGCAGGCCCTTAGACCTACAAAAGGTGAACAAAAAGGCTCTATAAGTGCTTAGTCCTATAGAGGAGGCGCCACAGATGCTTGCTCATGAGGGAGGCCATATATGAAAGGCTCTATAGAGTTTGATAGGCCCTGCACTGTAGAAAAATGGCCCCTTGTTAGTTTCATGGCTTTTTAGGCCTTTCATGTTGATGTTTGGTATAGTTTGCTTTGGTTTATTGATGTAATGTGGCTTGAACATGCACATGAAGTCCTTAAAATGAAAATATTAACGTCTTGAAAAGGCGTTGTGAAGTGGTATAGAACATTTATACACGTTTTTCATTACAACTCACCTAAAAATCACCTCCTTATTCATCATCAAGTCCTATTTTGAAGTGTTGTAAAGTCTTGTAACAAGATTTCACACTTTTTTAGGCATAATTTCACTATTTACACCTTTCTTATGCTTTATTTGACACCTTTATGCCCTTATAAGGCTTAATTAAGTGTAAACCTGATAAACAACATTAAATGTAACTTAATTCCTAACACCCACATTCAAGTCCAAGGTGGAACCCATTTTCCATGGGTGGCAAATGAGTCCTTCTTGGCTCCAATTTCAAAATATTTCAAATTTTCTTTTGGGTTTTTATTCGAAATGACTTGATGTTGGCTTGTGGTGAGGTATCATCAGGTTACTAAGGCACAAGTGTGCATAAATAAGTGTTTTTCTCCTCATTTTAAATCTCCTAATTCATTCAAGTAATCTCCAAAAATCTCATAACTTATTCCAACATTCAACTAGTATTTGAACACTTTGCATCGTCAAATCAAGGATCAATCAAGCATTCAAAGGAAACCATTGATATATCTTCAGAATTTCTTCAATAGGGGTTTCGTAAGTTGATATCATTTGTATGTTATTAGTTTATATTTCTCTTTCATTTCATCATTTTATTAAGGGTTTGATTACCAAAGTGGGATTTGAGAAAGGAAAATCCCTTTTCCCTAACCTTTAACCATTTCCCTCCTTTGTGCATGTGTTATGTATGTAGATTTGTCAAGCATTTAGGTGTTGAAAAGTGGAGAAGAATTCAACAAAGTGTTTCAAGTAAACCACTTCATATTTCAAGCTTGGAGAAGACTTTTTGTCCAATTTCTACAAGATTAACTTCGTCAACCTGACAAGCAAACACCATCAGATCTGGTGCTACAAAATTGTCCCTTGATTTCTTAGAATTTTGGGAGAGGATTAATTCGCCATCAGTGGCGAATGAGTCCCACCTTAAGGTTGGAAATCTAAGTTTTGTCAGATTCTAGATCCCGACACTTAGAAACATGTCCCCAACAGTTTTCATCAGAAGCATGACTGATTCATCATTAGTGGCAAATAATTCCCACTAGTATTTTTTTTGTGATTCCAGACAACATTCAGAACATTCCAGATTCTCCAATTTTTGTCAAGGTGCACTCTGATTCAACCCTTTTCTTTTCTGTTTTGCATTTATTCACTTATACTTCATTGTTTGCATAACATATTGTGTTTTCCAACATTGCATTGTTCTTAGTTTTTTCATTCATAATCAATCAAAAATTTCATTTAATTGCATTCATATCATTCCATTTAGTCTTAATTACATCACACATTACATAATTTGAGTGATCTAGCTAGATTATTTTCCCCTTCTTTGTCCTTTTAGGTGAAAAACCCTAGAAGAACTAGAAAGTCATAGGGTGCCAAAAATCTATGGTTCATTTTGGTGAACCCACATTTTGAACATATTATCTTTCTAATTCAAATTGCATCTTGCATCTTCGACTTCATTTGCATCAACATTCAATTAGGGTGTTTTTTTGTTTTTGCATTCTAGGGTTTCTTAACTTGCATTAGTGAAAGACTCATTTAGATTTCATTTTTTGCATTGCATATTAGTGAAAAACTTTAAAATATGCATCTGCATATTTCATTGGCATCTACAAAGCATTAGAATCACATTAAATTTTTTTTAAAACACCAAAAAAGTCTCATATTGGGACTCATTCGCCACCCTGGGCGAATCAGTCCACCTACACATTTCATTTTGTAATTTTAGGCATTTTCTGGGAATTTCCTGCATTACAATTTTTTGTAGTTGCTTTATGTTTTACTTTCCATATTATTTGTTTTCTTCTATTCTTTTCATCTTAGTTTACTTGCATTCATTATCATCATGGAATTTTCTTTTAATAAGTTTTAGAATTCATGAAATCATTAGTAGACATGTCCAATTGTGCCTTTGGCTATGATCCTAATGACCTTGAGCTTCCTCATGCTCCTTAAAATCCTCATGATTTTCCTCCTCATGCTATTGACATCATTGGAGAAGATGATGCTAGCATGAACAAGTTCTTAAATGAATTTCTTGATAACCTTGAAGCCAATACAACCTTTTACCCATCCATGAACCCACCAAATCTTCCTAATGTTGCACCTCTTGATTACTTTGGATACCTACATCCTGAAAATCAAGAGGGACCTAAGATCCCTCCATTAAGTGGAACTAGTTCCTCTCAACAAACACATTCTCAACCATTTTATGATCATAAAATTATAAATACTCCCATTAATCTTGAACAAACATATGTAAAAGGCTTTACTATCCTAAGAAAACAATGATGTGACACCACACATGAGCATGAAATTCATCAAATTCTTGAACAAAGACCAACAAAAGAAAACATAGCAGGACTAGGATATGAAGATCCTCTTCATATTGACTAGCCTCCTTTTGAATATTGGAGACTTCAAAGTGATGGTACCGTGATCTTTGATTCTCCTCCTAACTTGAACATTCTCCTTCCATGTGAATGACCATTACCTAATTCTGATGACAAGGATGCTAGGATCCCCACGGATCCTCCTCCTTCTTCCATTCATGAAAAAGGAGAATCTAGTAAACGAAAACACCTTACAAATTGAAAAAACTCAAGTTTCCTACTCATCCACCACCTGAATGTGAAAGGAGACTTCAATTACTTTTAAACCAAGGTCTTATACTTTTACCACCTTCCAACAGGTTGGTCATTCATCCTAAAGATTCTAACATAACATATTGCAAATACCATCGTGTTCTAGGGCATCGAACCAAATAATGTCAGACATTGAATGAGATACTGGACAAGTATCACTTCACTGATACCGAATGCTTTCCTATCATCTCTTAAAACACCATTCCCTTATCATGTCATAGTTGCATAATTTTTCATTCTCACTATTGCATGATCCTTTCCATCATCGACCATGGCTCATGCTTGTCTTCCACTTTGTGGAAACAAGTACTTGTTAGCCTTTGTCCTCATAATGCACTTGTCTTTGTCGCTTAACTATGTTATTCATTTTCCACTTACAACACTTAAGATTGAGAAACCAATAACTTAGTTAATGGTTTAATTACATTTTCATTACTAGCTCATTCATTTATGTGCATACTATGTTCCCCCGTATCATGTGTACATTCCCTCTCTTTGTACACTTCTTCTCTTCAAACCTCTATTCTTCTCTATGTCGTGCATTGGTCTTTTCGATTTTTCTTTGGTGTTTTGGGGATGATGCAAAGTGTTGAGACTACAATGTCTCTCCCATGTTGACCCAAAAGGTTCCTTTTCTTTTTTCATTTTTTCTTTTGTGTTTTCCTTTTGGGGATGACACAAAGTGTTGAGATGCCCTATGTATCTTCCATGTTGACCCAATTGGTCCCTTTTCCTTTTTCTTGTGTTTTCCTTTTGGGGATGACACAAGGCATTGCGACTGAAATATCTCCTTCATGTTGACCCAAAAGCTTTTCCTTTGCTTTTTCCTTTTCATTTTCTTTTCCCTTGGGTTTTCCTTTTGGGGACAATGCAAAGCATTGAGACTGCAATGTCTCTTCCATGTTGACTCAATTTTTTTTTTCTTTTTCTTTTGTTTTTGCTTTCTTTGTGCCATTCTTCTAGTTTTATGTGCTTTGGGGAATGATGATCGTTCTAAGCTCTTTCATAAAAACATTGCATCAATGAACATACTAACCCCAAATCTATAGATCCCTTATGAATTTGGTGTGTTCTTTTTTTGGGGGTCTTGACTCCCTTTTCTTTTGATTTATTTTTCCTTTACATGAAGTAGCATTACTTGGAAACATATGACTTGGCATAGAAGCTTTCCAAGTTGGCTCTCATGTCTTGTTTTTTCTTTGCATTTTCTTTCCTTCGCTACTTTAAAGTCAATGCTCCTAGACCAATGTGTAGAAATTCCTTTAAAGTGGGGGGGAATACATTAGCATCATTTCATTTGCATCCTTTGTCCTTAGTGCAACCTTGTCACTTCATATGATGTGTTTGTTACTTTCTAGATGACATTGGGTGTGATGTTCTTCATAAGTGTGATATATCTTAGCATATTACATTCCTTTTAGTGGTTCGATGTGACACACTGCATCCCCTAAGTCGTGAATAATTTATTCTTTGATTGGTCCTCTTTTGGGGACATTAGGAACAATGCTCCCTAATTGATAGACCTTGCATGAACTTAACAAGAATCCTTTGAACATCCTTTACATTTTACACTTTTACATTTTTGCATTTTACATTTTGCCACCTTACATAACACAACTTGCATGCCTATGGTACCTTTGTATTTGTCCATGGGTTCTAAGCATATAGAGCTTTGCTTGTCTCATGAAGCACTAACCATGTTTTTTCCCTTGTGCCACCTTGTTAAAGTTATTAGGAGGTATAACTTTAATATGGTTAATTGGGAAGCCCATCTATCAGCATGAATTTCCCCATAGCCACCTTCTTGTTTGTGAGTGCATTCCAACTAGCGTAGGTACTTCACATTTTTGGGTCTTCTCACTCGACGAACCACCATGAGTTCTATCACCCCAGAGTGAGTATGCATTTTTCGTTTTCAAACAATCAGCCTAGATCTTATCCACAACTAGTTGGATGAATGATCGAAGCTTTCATTTCTTTCTCATCATCAGGTGTGTTCTTTTGTTCTTATGCTTAGTTTTCCATGGGATCTTCATCCTGGGGGGCTTGATCATCCCTCTTGGTCATTGTCATTCCATCATGCTAACATAACTACATTGAAACCTCTCTCTCGATATTCATGGCTACTTTAGTGTGAGTTTAAAGCAAGTTCACCCTCTCACTAAAGTGGGCACTAAATGCACTGTAGAAAAATGATCCCTTGTCATTTTCATGGTCTTTTAGGCCTTTCCTCTCAATTTTTGGTCTATTTTGCTTTGGTTTATTGATGTAATGTGGCTTTAACATGCACATGAAGTCCTTAAAATACAAATATTGACGTCTTGAGAAGGTGTTGTCAAGTGTTGTAAAAAATTTATATGATTTTTCAATACAACTCACCTAAAAATCAGCTCCTTATTCATCATCAAGTTCTATTTTGAACTGTTGTAAAGTCTTGTAACAATATTTCACACTTTTCTAGGCATAATTTCAGTATTTACACCTTTCATATGCTTTATTTGACCCCTTTATGCCCTTATAAGGCTTAATTAAGTGTATTTTTTAATGTAAACCCAACAAACAACATTAAATGTAACTTAATTCCTGATACCCACATTCAAGTCCAATGCAGGGCCCATTCGCCATGGGTGGCGAATGAGTTCCTGTTTGCTCTAATTTCAAAATATTTCAAATTTCCTTTCGGGTTTTTATTCAAAGTTACTTGATGTCGACTTTTGATGAGGTATCATTGGGTTACTAAGGCACAAGTGTGTATAAATATGTTTTTTTCTCCTCATTTTACATCTCCTAATTAATTCAAGTAATCTCCAACGATCTCATAACTTATTAAAGCATTCAACTAGCATTTGAGCACTTTGCATCATCAAATCAAGCATCAATCAAGCATTCAAAGGAAACCATTGATATATCTTCATAATTTCTTCAACAAGGGTTTGGTAAGTTGATATCAATTGCATGTTATTATTTTGTCTTCCTCTTTCATTTCATCATTTTATTAAGGGTTTGATTACCAAAGTGGGATTTGAGAAAGGAAAATCCCTTTGCCCTAACCCTTAAACATTTTTCCCCTTTTTCCATGTGTTGTGTATGTAGATATGCCAATTATATTAGGTGTTGAAAAGTGAAGAATAAGTCAACAAAGTGTTTCAAGTCAACCAATTCATATTTTAAGCTTGGAGAAGACTTTTTGTTTGTTTTCTGCAGAATTAACTTCATCAACCCGACAAGTAGACAACTTCAGATTTGGTGCTATAGAATTTTCCCTTAATTTCTTAGAATTTTGGGAGAGGACTTATTTTCCATCAGTGGCGAATGAGTCCCACCTTAAGGTTGGAATCTAAGTTTTGTCAGATTCCAGATCTCAACACTCAAAAACCTGTTCCCGATAGTTTTCATTAGAAGTAGGACCGATTCATCATCAATGGTAAATGAGTCCCTTTGGTAATTTTTTGTGATTCCATACAACATTTAGAACATTCTAGATTCTCCAATTTCTTTCCAAGTGCACTCTGATTCAACCCTTCTTCTTTTTTTGCATTTATTCATTTATAGTTCATTATTTGCATAGAACAATGTGTTTTCCAACATTGCATTTTTCTTAGGTTTTACATTCATAATCAGTAAAAAAAAATCATTTAATTGCATTCATATCATTCCATTTAGTCTTAATTACATCACACATTACATAATTTGAGTGAACTAGCTAGATTCTTTGGCCCTTCTTTCTCCTTTTAGGTGAAAAACCCTAGAAGAGCTAGAAAGTCCCAGGGTGCCAAAAATATATGGTTCAGGCCCTTACAGGTTCTTGGTCCTACAAGGTTGGTTGTAAAAGTAGCTTCACAGGTGCTCAATCTTGCAAAGCAACATGTTAATCTTCAGAAAAAAATTTGTTAGATAGCAAAAATTGACATAGGTAGACAAACAATCATAGAAACAATCAACAATTGAAGGAGAAGCTTTCAAAGGGGTCCCTCAAGAATGCTTCAAAAGAAAGGGGTACGCTCAAGGGTTGTTCTATTTCAAAGGTGATGATATTTTTTGAAATGATTCTAGTATCAATGAATCCTTCTGAAAGTTCCCTTTCATCAAGGAATTCAAAAGAAAGAATACTCCCTCGCAAGGACAATTTTTCAAACTTCTTCATTAGAAAAAGTACTCCCTTCTCCAAGGAAAGTTTTCAAATTCTTTCTCTACGGATCCATTTTGAAAGAAAAATTCCACTAGGGTTCCTTGTTGAAGAATACAATTTTTTTAAAAATAAGGGGTTTTCAACAAGGGATTCGTTGGCCACCGAATAAACCTTTTTGAAAATAAAAGTAGTAGGGTATGTGCAGGATCATGATGGGCCAAAAAGTGGTGATATGATGGGTATTTGTAGGGTATGTGGCTGACGAATTTTTTTTTACCCAAAATTGATGAAATAAAAGGGTTTTTAAAGGATATTCTCAAATTTCTACCAATATAATTTATGCTTTACTTTGAATTTAATAAATAATTATTATTCATTTTCTATTTGAATTACGATTAAATTCCTAATTGATAGGCTGATTGAAAAACGTCTATAGCTTTCAAATGGTATCACATTTTTTAATCCAAAACATGCATCACATTCTATGCTTTATACTATAGGATTACAAAAGAAAAATTGAATTTCATGAAGTTTTGACCAAATTAAGGTGGTTAGACATACATTTTTATATTTTTAAAAGTTGTAATAAAAACTTCATAATTAATTATTTACTTGGAAAAAAATTACAAAAAAATATGCATCACATTCGGACATGATTCCTCTACTTATGTCTAAAATCTTATAAAAAAATATTATCATTTTATTGTGGTTAGGGTGGTCAAATGGACACCCACTTCTTATTTTTTCCCTAAAAGTTAAGTACTACTACATTGAAATTTCAAATTTTCACCAAATAGTTTAAAAAAAAAAAAAAAACCTAGTATTTTATAAATTACATTCAATTTTCAACAAATTCTATTCTTACATATTTTTGAAATAATGTAGATAACTTATTCAAATTTTTACATCAAGTTGCCTAACTCTGATTTTTCTAAATTTTTTGCATTTAAGGGCTTGTTTTTTCCATGATGATCCTGTACATACCCAGTATGATAGCCCACCCTTAGGATGGTGCATGCTAAACATAAAGACACATGACATCCAAAGGAGAGAGAAGAAATTAATTTTGTGGCCCATGATACTGTAGAAACTAAAAAATGTCCTGAATGATATCACACACTCAAATCTGATATACTAACATCGCTTCGTCCTGAAACCATCCTCTTTTCACTTAATTAATTAAATTAGCCTAGATATTTAATTAATTATGTCATTTTCATCTATTAACTTGACTAATCTAATTAGGTTAATTCACCCCCTCTTGCACTAACCTTTCATCTTATTAAATTAGAGAAATCAAATTATGTAATTTAATCCGTAAGTCATCTTAATTAAATATCATATCACTTCCCCTTTTTTTATTAAATCATTTATTTAATTAATATCATCTAATTCCCCTAAATTGCATAATTAAAACATTATTTTAATTATCAAATTACTAATTAAATCTAGTCCTCCCATTTGCAAGGGAATATTCTTTGAGAATATTCCTCCTTTGCACATTCCTCAAAAAAGGGAATATTCTCATGGAATATTCCTTCCCTTTTGCACATTAAAATTTTGTTTTAATTAACTAAATGTTGATTTTCCTCAAAAATAGGGAATATTCCCATGGAATATTCTTTCCCTCTTCACTCATTTGAAAAAAGGAATATTCTTCCTTGTAACAAACTTCCAACAAACTTCTTGTGCAAGTTTTGAAAGTGTGTTTGGATGATTGTGGGCCCTTGATTAAATATCATCTTGCATTTTCAACCCTTGATGGTAATTTGTGATCCATGCCTCCATCTTCTTTCCATCATGATCATTGATTGATTCTTTCAATCTTGACCATTAGTTTCATTTTTCCTATTCTATAAATAGACCTTGCATCTATTGGATACGAATGATCCACCTTTTCAGAGAAAACTTACGTTGTTAAAAATTACATCCATCCACCACCAAATTTAATGTTTTAAAATAATTTTGGGTTATTTTACATGCATTTTTATCTTAAAGCTTCCTTTAATGGATTCTATGATAACTTAGTTGCATCCATTTAGTATATTTTGAAACTAGGGTTTTAATCTTTCGAATCTTGCATACACTCACATCAATCATCTTAGCTTTTATCATGTTAAAATAGCTTTCATCATGTTTTACAACATATCTTTGATTAGTCTCATCAGTTTTCTTCAATAAAATTGATTGAAACAAGATTATTATCCAAGGGATTGGGAAAGGGTTTCCATTCCACATCAATGCAACACCACTCCCCCAATAGCTTAAGAAGACCCCTATATAGATCTCTATAATGGAACTATTAAGGCTATCCCTCGCACATAGGGGATTCTTAGAGAAGGATTTATCCACATCTTATGTCCCTAAAGATATGGATACATAACAATTTCAAGCTATGGTAGGGCATATCACTATCCCTCATCTTCTCACCTTATCAAAACAAGAGCTACCAACACAACCATCTAATAACCGAGCTTTGCACCTTGAGGTCATTGTTCATAAGAATAAGGTTAAAAGATTGTTAGTAGATGGGGATGTTGTCCTAAACATTTGCACCCTACAATTGATCAATAACTTGGGTTATTTAGAAGATGCTATTGAGAAAACAAAAAATACCACCATTAGAGGATATGACGATCAAGAGCAGATATCACAAGGCATCATTATGCTACCCATCCAAGTAGGACCTGTCATTGCAGAGACTACATGCCAAGCGTTATACCTTGATCTCCCCTACAACATCTTTCTTGGCCTACCATGGATTCATGCCCTAAAATTTGTAGCTTCAACCTATCACCAATGTGTAAAGTTTCCTTTTGAGGATAGAGAAGTTACTATCCATGGAGATCTTGAGCCCTTTTACTACTACAGGAACCTTGAGGCCAAGTTTTACAAAATATCCCAAATCCCTAAAAATAATGAAGGGCCTAGACCATCCTCTTCATTTTTTGACCCATCATCCCTTGTATCTACCTCAGAAACAAAAACACCCATTGTATAGACCACTCCTAACATCAAAGCAGTAATCTAGGATAATGGCTATGGAAATTATAAACTACAAAAGGAAAATTTTATGTTGGGAGATCTACCTCTTTCTCCCAAATCTCATGGGAAACCCACACCTATCAAGAAAGTGGTTGAAATAGTAACGATGGCAGCAACTACCTTCACCAAGTGGGAGAATTTGAACAAAGAAGATGTCAATGAGGAGGATGTCTTTAAATTGCTATATCAAGATGACTGATCCATGCCTATTCTTCCCATGGAAGATGACAATAAAGGCTTGCAACCAATGAAGGGATGGGGATACAATAAGAATGAGAAACTGGGACAAAATGACAACAGTTTGTTAGAATGCATCATTCATAAGAAACATCCAAAGAATCTCAGCCTAGGATGTACTACTAGCAAGGTTACCCTTCTTGGAAAAGGTACTTTTGCTAAATGGGTTGAGGCTTTCTCTTGGTTACCAACATCACGAGATAATACCCTGGATGACTTTCCACTTGATGTTGCTGACCTATTTGAGAATAAATCTCTCTTCATGATATCCACAACTCCTTCACCCCAAACAACCAAACCACTGAAATAAGCCTAGTATACTCACAACTCATTGACTGGGACTAGTAAGGACCACCAATTCTAGATTTATTTGAAAACGATGAAGATATCTTAGAATTCATGGTACTCTATGACAACTTACCATGGGCATATCACAAAGATGGTTTTGACATAGAGCTAGACATAGGGGAATACTACGGGGAGATGATTGAATCCTTCAGTCGCAAAATAGACAACATGAAAATAACATGTAAATATTTGAGTGAAAACCACACTGCGGTAATTTCTAATCCTAGGGTAAGTGCGCCAAGATGGTTCCAAAAAAGGGGGCTTAAGTGGCCACTTTTTTCTTAAATCAGGAAATATTGACCTTGGACATGAAATTGAGGATAGTTACGCTCAAAATTTTGAGATGGAACAAAAACAAGGATCGAAGTGCTCCAAGTCTACTTTCTAAACTACTAATTTATTTTGAAAATGGTCGAGATTAAGGGGTTCAAAAGAGGAATGTACAAAAATTAGTGTTTTTTTTGTTGGAAAAACATAACATGGCAGCTCTTATATGACCCTAGCATGGTGAAATTTTTTGTAGTATTTTTAAAATCCCTACAGTCAGAAGTTAGCAAACAATATGTAGTTGATGCATGATTTTTCTAATAATATTTTAATGAATATTGATTTTTTACTAATTTTATAAGTGGACACTTCCTAAAAAGCAAAATTTTGATTGTGCTCTCCCTACAAATTTTAAAAAGTAATTGATTTTTTTTAAAAAAAAAAATTATAGAATGGAGTCTAGTTTCTAAAAATATAATTTATTTGAAATTTTGATGAATAGTTAATTAATTTATAACGAAAAAAACACCAAACACTTCTTTTTAGCAAAAAAGAAGCATATGAACAAAAGAAATTATGGATGAAAGGATTAACATTGATAGAAAGTGAAAAAAAATACATCATTGGATAGCTAAGAGAGACCCTAACATTATCCATGTGTTCGATTTTTTTGATATTGAACCACATACAATCCTGACAGTGAGCATGAACCTGATTATGTGAAAATTGTAGAATTTGCAAAAACATGTCTCTGGTCATTGGGAATGCCCTCCAAGCATTTGGGTTGGTATTCAAAGGAAAATACCAATCCTAAGGCATGGGGATTCCCAAAGCAACATATAGTGTGAGCGTGTTATAATACGCTTGCTTTATATCTCAAGTTTGACATGGTTTTTTGCTTCTATGAGAACATGTCAAACAAGAATGTGAGCACATTATAACGCAATTGCATTATGTCTTCCTTTATGTTAAACGCCACTCTATTGAATGTATGTTGATATATTTGTATGTTTTTATGTACATGTATGCTTGTATGTCATGTATGTATGTATGTATACATGCTTGTATGTATGTATGCCTATATGTATCAATGCATATATATTGTATGTATGTGTATATGTATGTAAGATTGTATGTACACATGTATGTATGTATGTATGTATGTATGTATGTATGTATTTATGTATGTCTTTAGAGGGGGGATAATTTTAAGAGAGAGAGTTGTCTAGGTAGGGTGGGATGGGGAGAGGGAGAGGGGTGGAAGTGAGAGTTTAAGAGAGAGGGAGTGGGAGAGAAGGGGTTGGAGTGAGAGGGACTTATCTAGTTAGGGTGGGAGGGAGAGAGGCAAGGAGAGAGAGAGGGGGGGGTGAGACGATGAGAGAGAGAGAGAGTTATGTAGGTAGGGTGCCAAAGGGAGAGACTTGAGAGTGTGAGGGGGGTGAGAGGGAGAGACTTGAGAGATAGGTATTGAGAGGGAGTGTGAGAGACGGGAGTGGGAGAGAGAGGGAGAGGGTGTGGGAGGGAGTGACTTGAGAGAGGGAGAGAAAGAGTGGGGTGGAGTGAGAGGGACTTTTGTAATGTCCCCTTTTTCATGAGCAATTTATTTTAGAGGAATTAGCCTATTCCTGATCCTCGTAGGCTAATGGCATGTGATAAGAGGGTTATTTGGTAGATACCAAGTTGATTGGTTGGCTCATTTTGCTACATCATGAAGGTTTTCATAGTATCATCATGGATATTTCTATTTATGGAAACCTTTATATTATATTATAATGTTATGTTGCACTTTATTAGTTAGATTGTATTTTATATTATTATAAAGTGCAATATTAAAATATTAAACTAATATTATAATATTCCTTCTAGAAGGTGACTTGGGAAAGTTCTAGAAGGAGGTCGACCTCTTGAGGAAAAAGTATAAATAAACATCATGGGATCATTGTCTATCATCCAGGAATTGATGTTTTTTTGATGTGATAATTTGGTGGAGAAGCCAACTAGGGTTTCAGCCATTGGAGGTCCTTTGGGGATGAAAACCCTCATTGGTTACACAATTTTGAGGCTGTGAGATACCGGCTGAATTATTATTGATTGTGGGCTTTACTTCAGAAGTCTAATATTGTGCTTCATTGTGGAAATTATTTGAGTACAATAGCTGATGTATTATTGTACTTATTTTGAGTAAAGTATTTGATTGCAACAGCTAATGTATTGTTGCATTTGATTGAGAAGTTACTTCAGTAGCTGATGTATTGCTGAGATGAATTATTTTATTGAGCAAGTTAATGGCCTAGGGCCAAACTTGCGGAGAATTGACATAGGGTTTTTTGCATATCTTCTTGGCATCATTTTGCATCACATCTAAGCATCAAATTGTCATTCTTGCATTGGAGGAAGGCCTGATTTATTGATGTTCAACAATCTGAAGGTTTTATATTAGTCAAGATGAGATGCCATTAGAGAGTTGAAATTGCTTGTGGCAGCTCATACTTCCATCGATTCTTCTTCTAACTTGGGGTGCACATTTCCTAGGGTTGTGGTGATTGTGTTTGGAGCTTGAAGAGGATTGCAAACATTGAAGATTATTTTATTTACACCTTGCTGATCAGGACAAGGGAAATTTCTCTTGGAGGGTCGATTGGGCTAAGAGATTGATTATTAAACATTGGAATTGATTGATGCTTCATCTACCTACAAGGGCACCAATATACAATTAGGTTCCTCTATGTTTTGCACATGATATCATTGCATCAGATTAGAGTCTCAATTGTAGGTGTGCATTTATACCAGCATTATCATATTTTGAAATTAATATAAATGCCAAGAGTCTTGGCCAATTTGAATGAGCATTACATTGGATAATTATATTGCAATAAGGAGATACATATTTTTTGGTTACATATAGTTGTCATTGAAGCTTTGTAATGTCAGTGTACTCAACTTAATAGTATGCATGCCAATTGTTTTACAAAATATCAATTGGTTGTAGGTTCTCTTTTTTTCATAAATAATGTTATAATTTTACATACCAAGTGTTTGTATTATTGCCACTTGGCTATAAGTGAATAAATGCCATCTTAGGTTGCATCCAAAGTGTTTTTCATAATTACTAGTTGTTGTAGCTACATATTGCAAGTAGTTTCAGTCACTTATATGCATTAAAAATTGTTAAAATAAATTGCACATTCATGTTAGGTAATTGTTTAGACAATTTATAATCATTTGCAAGCCTTCCTATTGATGTTAAGTGAAGGAAAGTGGCATAGAAGCAATCTGAAATGTTATATCAGTCATATGACCCTTGTATGCAAAGTGTTTGACAAAATTTCCAAGGCCAAAAATAAGAAGTTTTCAATTAGATTTGAGCAGGGTCATTATAGTGGTATCAGAGCCATTGTCCTACCATCCTGCTGGGTGAGTTTTTGGATGCAAATCAAAAGTTTCAGTTATAAGCATGGCCTCAACAAGTGAAAGAGTTTTGGAAGAAAGAATTTATAGCACATGGAAGAAATTAGAACATCCATCTCAACAAAAGGAGGTTCTTCTAAGCACTTTGGAGGAGTTAGAGACTTGTCTATGCATAGTTGATCAATCACATTTTGATGTTATGGAATACGATTTGTCTCCAATAGTGCATTTCTTGGTTAAGCCACAACTTATGATACATCATGTGATGAGGTGATAAGACTTGCAACCATCTCTTGCATTAGTAAAATTATGAGGATAATAGATCATATTGATCCTTGTGACAACCATATTATGAAAGTGGTACTTCAAATCATGGTGGAAATTTTCAAAGGTTTGGATGACATCAAGAACCCTTATTTTGCTAAGAGGGTAAAATTACTTGAAGTATTTGTAAAGTTCAAATTTGAAAACATTATGTTATCCATGGATTGTGTTGATGACATTCACAAGATGTTTCATATATTTTGGAATGTTATCAATGAGGTTCACCCTAGTAGTTTTTTTACTTCAATGCATTCCATCATGTTTTCGGTCTTGTTCGAGGAGGATGATGCAATTTATAAACTCATGTCAAATGAATTAAGGGCTGTTTGGAAATGTGAGCAAGATGTGTCACCCATGGCACATGAGTTGTTAAGAAGTTTGGTTGAACAATGTAAGGATATGGTTTCATCTTCTTTTCAATAGGATAGCATGAAATCATTCCATGTTTTAATTGAGCAAGATGATGATGGGGATAGGAAGTAGTGTAAGTCCTTTTTTTTAGACACCTATTTAGGAAATTGCTGAATTGACAAATGGAAGTGGCATTGACCTACTTGCAAATCAACATGAGAGCATTCAAGAATTTGCAAAAAAAGAATATCAGACGTAATTAGAGGTTTCTTCATGTGAGGTTGAAGCTAGAGATACTCTCCATGGTCTACATAGTTTGAGGAACTAGCTGAAGGTGAACGAGGAATGGATCGTGGCAGATTTATCTCAATATAACATGATGCATAAGATAATTGAAAATCACCTTTGGATGGTTCAGCTTGAGAGAAGATAAAAGAGAGTTGCAACAGGTTCTTCTCATGATAGTTTGTAGGAGATCAAAGAAGGTATAGGAGTGATGAAATCAAGTTACTTACACCTTCTTTCTCATTGCAACTACCTTCTTAACCTTGTTGGGATCTATTTAGATACCCTGATGAGGAAAGAGGAGGAAGTGAATATGCTTGCTCAAGAGCTAATGGTCACTAGGGAATCTTTGGTGAGCACTCAAACAACACTTAAGGATTTAGAGCATTCCTTCCGAGTAGCCAGGACACTTGTAAATGACAACAATATGAGTTCACCTAGTCTTCACACTGAGGATATAGATGCAATGTTAGGTGGTGGTGTAGAAACATCAGTGTCGGCTATGGATTTAGGTAGCTTTTTGAGTACCAGTCTCTTTTTCGGTACTCTAGAGGTTGGCATTGGGAAATTGAATCAAGAGGAGATGATTTCTTCTAGGACTTACACATTGTGTTTTGGTATTGATTCAACACCTTGCAAGGCAGTAGAAAGCATCCATGATGAGGGCAGAAGCAAGCTAGGGTTTCAACCATTAGAGGACCTTTGGGGATGAAAACCCTCATTGGTTACACAATTTTGAGGTTGTGAGATACCAGCTGAATTATTGCTAATTGTGGGATTTACTTCAAAATTCCAATCTTATGCTTCATTGTAGAAATTATTTGAGTACAATAGCTAATGTATTATTGTACTTATTTTGAGTAAAGTATTTGATTGCAACAATTGATGTATTGTTGCATTTGATTCAGAAGTTACTTCAGCAACTTATGTATTGCTGAGATTGATTATTTTATTGAGCAAATTAATGGCCTAGGGCCAAACCTATGGAGAATCAACATAGGGTTGTTTTCATATCTTCTTCACATCACTTTGCATCACATCTAGGCATTGAATTATCATTCTTGCATTGGAGGAAGGCCTAATTTATTAAACAATCTAAAGGTTTTATATTAGTCAAGAAGGGACACCATTAGAGAGTCAAAATTGCTTGTGGCAGCTCATACTTCCATCGATTTTTCTTCTAACTTGGGGCACACATTTCCTAGGGTTGTGGTTATTGTGTTTGGAGCTTGAAGAGGCTTGCAAACATTGAAGATTATTTTATTTACACCTTGTTGATTAGAACAGGGGCAATTTCTTTTGAAGGATCGATTGCGCTTAGAGATTGATTATTACACATTAGAATTTCTTGCTACTTCATCTACCTACAAGGACACCAATATACAATCAGGTTCCTCTATTTTTTGTACATGATATCATTGCATCATATTAGAGTCTCAATTGCAGGTGTGCATTTATACCGGCATTATCATATTTTGAAATTAATGTAAATGCCAAGAGTCTTGGCCAATTTGAATGAGCATTGTATTGGATAATTATATTGCAATAAGGAGATACAGATTTGCTAGTTACATATAGTTTTCATTGAAGCTTTGTAATGTCATTGTACTCAACTTAATAGTATGCATGCCAATTGTTTGAAAAACTATCAATTGGTTGTAGGTTCTCTTTTTGAATAAATAATGTTATAATTTTGCATACCAAGTGTTTGTATTATTTCCACTTGGTTGTAAGTGCATAAATACCATCTTACGTTGCATTCAAAGTGTTTTTCATAATTACTAGTTGTTGTAGTTGCATATTGCAAGTAGTTTCAGTCACATATATGCATTAAAAGTTGTCAAAATAAATTGCACATTCATGTTAGGGCATTTTTTAGACAATTTAGAATCATTTGTAAGCCTCCCTATTGATGCTAAGTGAAGGAAAGTGTCATAGAAGCAATCTAAAATGTTATATCAGTCATATGACCCTTGTATGCAATTTGTTTGCCAAAATTTCCAAGGCCAAAAATAAGAATTTTTCAATTAGATTTGAGCAGGGTCATTACAGTGGTATCGAAGCCATTGTCCTACCATCCTACTGGTTGAGTTTTCGATTACAAATTAGAAGTTCCAGTTATCAGAATGGCTTCAACAAGTGAAATAGTTTTGGAAGAAAGAATTTACAGCACAAGGAAGAAATTATCTAGAACATCCTTCTCAACAAAAGGAGGTTATTCTAAGAACTTTTGAGGAGTTAGAGACTTGTCTATGCATAGTTGATCAGTCACATTATGATGTTATGGAATGATCTTTGTCTCCAACAGTGCATTTCTTGGTTAAGCCACAACTTATGAGACATCATGATGAGGTGATAAGACTTACAACCATCTCTTGCATTAGTAAAATTATGAGGATAATAGCTCTCCTATTGATCCTTATGACAACCATATTATGAAAGAGGTACTTCATATCATCGTGGCAAGTTTTAAAGGCTTGGATGACATTAAACACCCTTATTTTGCTAAGAGGGTAAAATTACTTGAAGTATTTGTAAATTTCAAATTTGAAAACATTATGTTATCCATGGATTTTGTTGATGACATTCACAAGATGTTTGATATATTTTGGAATGTTATCAATGAGGTTCACCCTACTAGCGTGTTTAGTTCAATGCATTCCATCATGTTTTCGGTCTTGTTCGAGGAGGATGATGCAATTTCTAAACTCATGTCAAATGACTTCAGGGTTGTTTGGAAAGGTGAGCAAGATGTGTCACCCATGGCACATGAGTTGTTAATAAGTTTGGTTGAACAATGTAAGGATATGGTTTCATCTTCTTTTCAAGAGGATAGCATGCAATCATGCGATGTTTTAATTGAAAAAGATGATGGTGGGGATATGAAGTAGTGTAAGTCCTCCTATTTTTAGACACCTATTTAGGACATTATTGAATTGACAGATGGAAGTGGTGTTGACCTACTTGCAAATCAGCATGAGAGCATTTAGGACTTTGCGGAAAAAGAATTTCAGACACAATTAGAGGCTTCTTCAGACGAGGTTGAAGCTAGAGATACTTTGCATGGTCTACATAGTTTGAGGAACCAACTAAAGGTGAACAAGGATGGGATCATGGTAGCTTTATCTCAATATAACATGATGCATAAGATAATTGAAAATCACCTTTGGATGGTTCAGCTTGAGAGAAGATAAAAGAGATTTTTACCAGGGTCTTCTCATGATAGCTTGCAGGAGATC
This sequence comes from Sequoia sempervirens, assembly GCA_007258455.2. Lineage (NCBI taxonomy): Eukaryota > Viridiplantae > Streptophyta > Pinopsida > Cupressales > Cupressaceae > Sequoia > Sequoia sempervirens. The sequence continues at coordinate 471,710,378 of VDFB02105785.1, forward strand.
AAAGAAGGAATGGGAGTGATGAAATTAAGTTACTTACACCTTATTTCTAATTGTAACCACCTTCTTAACCTTGTTAGGATCTATTTAGTGTTTAAGGGTTTAAGGGTTGAGGGTATAGGGTTGATGGATTAGGGTAGAGAGGGAGGGATGGATGGGGGGAGAGATGGAGGGATGGATGGAGGGAGAGATGGAGGGAGAAGTGAGATAGAAAGAAGGAGATAAGACTAGGGAAAGATAGATGAGGGTTGAGAATTGAGGTATAGGGTTGATGGTTTAGGTATTGGGCTGAGGGTAGAGGGTTGAAGGGTTTAGGGTTGAGGGTAGAGGGTATAAGGGTTAAGGGTAGAGAGTAGAGGGGATAGAGATAGGATTGAGTGAGTGATAGAGAGAGAGAGTTGGGAGAGGGAGAGGGGGTATGAGGGAGAAACTTGAGAGAGAGAGAAAGAGGGAGGGAGTGGGAGAGAGGTAGACGGTAGAGGATAGAGGGTATAAGGGTTAAGAGTAAAGTGTAGAGGGGAGAGGAATAGAAGGAGTGAGAGAGAAAGAGAGATTTGATAGAGGGAGAGGGGGTAGGAGGGAGAGAATTGAGAGAGAGAGAGTTGAGAGAGGGAGAGGGTGTGGGAGGGAGTGACCTAAGAGAGGGAGATAAGGATAGAAGAGGAAGGAGGGACAAAGATATATGAGGGTTGAGGATCCAATGTATAGGGTAGAGGGTTGAAGACATATAGAGTTAATGGTTTAGGGTATTGGATTAAGGGTATAGGGTTGAGGGATTAGGGTTAAGGTTAGAGGGTATTGGGTTGAGGGTAGAGGGTAGAAGGTTTAAGGGTTTATAGTTGAGGGTTTAGGATTGAGGGTATATGGTTGAAGGATTAGGGTTGAGGTTCCAATGTATAAGGTAGAGTGTATAAGAGTTGAGGGTTTAGGGTTTAAGGGTTGAGGGTTTAGAATTGAAGGTTGAGGGTTTAATGTATAGGGTAGAGGGTAGAGGGTTTAATGGTTGAGGGTAGAGGGTTGATGGATTAGGTTTGACGGTCCAACATATAAGGTAGAGGGTTTTGGGGTTGAGGGTTTAGGGTTTAAGGGTTTAGGGTTGAAGGTAGAGGGTTGAGGGTTGAGGGTTTAGGGTTTGAGGGATAAATGGTTGAGGGTTGATGGATTAGGTTAGAGATTTTACTTGGGTTTAAGGGTTGACAGATTAGGGTTCAGGGTAGAGAGTATTGGGTTTAGGGTATAGGGTAGAGGGTTTAAGGGTTGATGGTTGAGGGTTGAGGGTTTAGGGTTGATTGTTTAAGGGTTGGGGATATAGGGTTGAGGGATTAGGGTAGAGAGGGAGGGATGGATGGAGGGAGAGATGGAGGGAGAACTGAGATAGAAAGGAGAGAAGACAAGGGATGGACAAAGATAGATGAGGGTTGAGGATCCAATGTATAGGGTAGAGGGTTGAGAAATGAGGATATAGGGTTGATGGTTTAGTGTATTGGGTAGAGTTAGAGGGTTCAAGGGTTTATGGTATTGGGTAGAGGGTAGAGGATAAAGGGTTTAAGGGTTTAGGTTTGAGGGTAGAGAGTAGAGGGGAGAGAGACATGATTGAGTGAGTTGAGGGAGGGAGAGAGGTAGGAGGGAGAGACTTGAGAGAGAGAGGGGGGGAGGGAGTGGGAGATAGATAGAGGGTATATGGGTTAAGGGTAAAGGGTAGAGAGGAGAGAGAAGGAGAGAGAGAGATAGAGAGAGAGGGAGGTAGGAGGGAGAGACTTAAGAGAGAGAGTTGATAGAGGGAGTGACTTGAGAGAGGGAGAGAAAGAGTGGGGTGGAGTGAGTAAGATTTATCTAGATAGGGTGGTAGATATAGATAAAGGGAGGGGAGAGAGAGAGAGAGAGACATTTACCTAGGTAGGTTTCCAGGGAGAGACCTAAGAGAGAGGGGGTGGGTAGGAGAGACTGAGAGAGAGGGAGAGAGAGAGAGTTTGGAGAGAGGGAGAGGGGGTGGAAGTGAGTTTAAGAGAGAGGGAGCGGGAGAGAAGAGGTTGGAGTGAGAGGCACTTAGCTAGGTAGGGTGGAAGGGATAGAGGGAGGGAGGGAGAGAGAGAGAGGGGGTTGGAGAGAGAATTGAGAGAGAGGGAGAGACTTGAGAGATGGGTAGTGAGAGGTAGTGTGAGAGAGATGGAGTGGGAGAGATAGGGAGTTTGAGTGAGAGACTTGAGACATGAAGAGGGTGTGGGAGGGAGTGACTTGAGAGAGGGAGAGAAAGAGGGGGTGGAGTGAGAGGGACTTATCTAGGTAGGGTGGTAGGGATAGATAGAGAGAGGGGGAGAGAGAGAGCTACCCAGGTAGGCTCCCCAGAGGGAGAGGACTTGAGAGAGAGGGAAGTGGAAGGGCTAGAACCAAGAGAGAGGGAGAGAGAAAGAGTTTGGAGAGAGGGAGAGGGGGTGGAAGTGAGTTGGGGAAGTGAGAGTTTAAGAGAGGGAGTGGGAGAGAAGGGGTTGGAGTGAGTGGGACTTAGCTAGGTAGGGTGAGAGGGATAGAGGGAGGAAGAGAGAAAGAGTGGGGTGGGAGAGAGAGAGTTGAGAGATAGGTAGTGAGGGAGTGGGAGAGAGAGGGAGTGTGAGTGAGAGACTCGAGATAGGGAGAGGGTGTGGGAGGGAGTGACCTGAGAGAGGGAGAGAAAGAGTGGGTGGAGTGAGTGGACTTATCCAGGTAGGGTGGGAGGGATAGATAGAGAGGGGAGAGAGAGAGCTACCTAGGTAGGTTGCCAAAGGGAGAGACCTGAGAAAGAGGGGGTTGGGAGGGAGAGACTTGAGAGAGAGGGAGAGAGAGAAAACATTGAATACCCTACAAGATCAATTGTTGTTACTCTAGCATGGCTTAGAAGGTACTTGCATAAGAGTGTTAAACATTGGCTATTTTAGGACTTTGACATGCATTGTAAGATTCTTCATTACTTGAACCTTATCATGGAATCCAATGTTCGTTTGACAGAATATGGGGGTAGACCTTTAAACAAGACCTTGTGGAAGGTTCGTGAGTTTGACCATGAGGCAATACTTGACACAATAAAGAGTAGAGCAGACGTAGATGGTTCGTTGGATTAATTTGTAAGTATATGCACATTGGTTCTTATTAATTTATACTTGTAAGCACATTAATTTTTTTGATGCCAATGCTATCATCTTCTTTTACTGTGTGTATCTATAAGTAACTTGCTAAACATTGATTGGTTCTCCCTTGTAGAAAATGTAGATGTAGACACATAAAAATGACCTAGGCCTGGAAGCTTCATCTATACCACTTTCATCCTAGCATAATTATGACATTTAATTATGTCCTTCGTCCACATTCGACTATTGATTAAATAATTCATAATTGTTTAATTAATTCATGTTCTTTATTCTTCATGATTATTAAATAAATAATTTTTTATTTATTAAATACGTCATTAATTCTCTAAGTCTTCCCTTAATTAAATAAATTTCTTAATTTATTTAATTACCCTTCTTCATTTATTCTTCCTAATTATTAAATAAATCAATTTTATTTATTTATTTAATATGTCACTAATTGTCATAATTAAATAAATTCATTAATTTATTTAATCTTATCTGCTAAATTAAATAATTATCTTTAATTATTTAATTGCCATATTAATATTCCTCTCATTTTAAATAAATAAAATTATTTAAAATTTCATCACATTCTTACTTGACAGTCCATTTTGGTAAATAATCTGAAAAAGATTATTTATTATCTCACAAAATCATTATTTTGAATTAATTTAATTTAAAATGGCAAATATTTTTCTAAAAATCAAATAATCGGGCAGATTATTGATTTTTCAAATATGATCTTTAGTTCAATTCTTACCTTCTTGATTTTTTGAATCTCACACATCAGGAAGCCTTTATCTTCTTGATTTTTGAAAATCTTTATTTTTTGAAATTAATTATCTCATTTATTCTCCACCGCTAATTCGATCTTCTTAGATGAAATCTTGACCGCTCACTTAATGATTTTTCCGTAACCCTGATTAGGGATTGTCAAATTAAATCTTGTCCTCTGATTTTAGGTCTCTCTCAAGAGTCGATCTCGTCCGTCCATTCAAAATGGTATTTTCTATAAAAATGCTATTTTGCTCTCATTTTTAGATTAGACACATGAATTATATTATTTTTGCATATTAAAACTTAGATTTTTTTGAGTCATTTTGTCATAGGCATAGGCATAGTGTTATATTTTAATTGCTTCAAAACTTGCATAGGACAATGTCATAGTTGAAATGCTCACACACTCAATCCGAGGGCATCAATCATATACTGCAAGCTAGAAGGTGTTACAGAAAGGAATCATGAAAGTCTCAACAGTTTACAGGTATAATCGTTCTATGTTTTAACTTCCATTGTGTTTTGTAATTACTTTGGGTTTTAGTCTTTCCTAACATCTAATCTAATCCTAAATTTAACCCTTAGTTACATTGGTGAACCCAACATTTTGTAGAAACATTTGTGTGTTTTCTTGTTTGTTTTCACTGTTTTGTAGGTTACAGCCAAGAAGTCATACGAAATCCCGTCACCTTCTTTTGAGCACAGAAAAATGAGCGAATAAAATATTTTAAAATATTTTCTGGGTTTTGTAGATCATGTTCTTAGCTTTCCATAACTTTAAACGGTTTCAAATTTTGTTAAGATTTGAGAAAAGTTATGGCCATTTTAGTGATCATGGTTTTTTAAACTTTGGCTATTAAAACCCTAATTTGCTTTTTTTTATAACACTTTTGTTTTGCAGGATTTTGTAAAAGGTTTTTTGGTTTTTGAAGGTCTATATCTTAGCTTTCCATAGATATCTACTGTTTAAAATTTTGTTTAGTTTTGAGAAAGTTATCACTATTTTAGTTGTTTTCATTTAAATTTTTTTTTACTAATCTTTGTTTGCAGCGTGTAGCGGTTACCTTTCGTGGGTCAAAGACAAAAATTCAAACTACTAATGTGTGGTCTTGCAGGTTCGAACGTTGAAGATTAAACATCAAAACAGTGTGTCTATCTTTTTTTTAGATTAGTACATATTTCATTTTGGTGCAATTAAAACGAACTTCTGTGTCTACTTTGTCTGAGTGTGTTTGCAAAATGGTAGGTGAGTATGCTCTGACCTTGTGAAAACTCGGTGATCAGAAAACCAGACCCATTTTTATATGTTATTACCCTCACGATTTGGTATATCGGAGTATCCTCTCCCCTTGCGCTTTCGAGCGATCTTGGGTGTAAGAGAAACGGTTACTAACTCTAGAACTTGGGCCTATTCTAGTGGGAAAAAGTACTCACCCCAGGATGACTCAAACCGGTAGCACCCTAAACCTGAGGGACTTCCAATTGGTATATAAAAGTGGATTCTTGGGGAAAACCCAAGAATCACGCATATGGTTCTGACGAGATGGATCCGAAAGGGGACTCTCGCCGCATGGATCATGCCCTATGAACGAAATGCTCGTATTAAACACCTTTTGTTCTAGAGTCCAACCTTTTTTAGTTGTTGCTTGATATAGTGCAGGGTATAGTATCATGCCCGAAGACACTCACTACTGATCCCCTTGAGTAGAGATAGCAATTCTTGGGAAGTCACTACCCAAGAATTTGAATTTGGTGTGCTCGAATGACGTTAATGAGCTGTGGAGGGGAGCCAATGCCACCAAAATTCTAAGTTATCTATTCTCGAGAAGGAAAGGTGTTTATCACCAATCTGGGGTATATCGGTGGGCTATATCAAGTATACAAAACCTTGGCCTATGGGCCTTTTAGGATTGTACTTGTCTCATGTGTGCTTGCTTACAGGAAAAATATCGTGCTTGCAAGTGTTTTTTTTGGATACTGAAACAAATCAAACAACGATGAAACATCTAGAAACAACCAAGTCAAACTTCAAGAATTTGGTCAAAACTGGTCTAAATAGTCTGTCTGCAAAGCATCTACTTTCCTATGCAATGCATCTGACATGTCGAGTCCCATTTTCCATTTATAACACTGCATTTGATCTATCGTGTCGCATGTGCCATTTGAAAATCCGCATTTGACTTGTCACGTCACATTTGCAATTGAAAAGTCACATCTGACTTGTTGAGTCACATTTTCCTATCCTGCAACGCATTAGCTTTCTGTAAAGCCGCATATGCAAAACTGAACTGCAATTGATCCTTGAAACACTCTCATGTCAAGAACAAGGTAGTCCATCCTATGACCCTATCTTTTAGGCATTGTCATCCTTTATTCCAAAAATACAAAAAAATTGTCATAACTTGTCATCCTACTCGACATTAGCCATTTGCTTTAGAAAACATAGTCTTGCATTGTCATCCTTTATTGAAAAATACAAAAACATAGGCTAGTGTCATCCTTGCATTTACTTTTCATTCTCATCATCCTCATTTGAGCAAATCCCCTTTATGGTTGTGACTAGGCTTCAAAGACAACAACGACAAATGGAAAACTTTGGACAAGATTCCAATCCCAACATCAACAATAACACTTATGACACGAACCAACATTGGACCTTTTTTGACCCATTTCACAACATGAACATGCAATCTTCTATGAACATGCCATCTTCATCACAAAACCTTTCTGAGCCATTAATAAAAATAGACCAGAATGGACGAGTATATGTAGAAGACTTAGAAGGTGCAGTGCAAAACCCTGATATAGCCTCCTTTGTAGAAAACTCAGTCTTACAAGACCCTCAAAGATATTTAGATATACTTTTGGACCAAGGGGCTAAGTTACCACGTGGCTTTGACATAAATACTGTGAGCACTCCATCCATCTATCTTCACCATCAACAGTCACTTAACACAAATCCTGCCATGAATTCCCAACAAATGTCCAGTTATTATCCTTATCCAAACCTTGACAAGGGAAACCAATAGTCTACTAGTCCATTCCATGTCTCCACGTCATATGCTATTCCTTCACCTATCGTACCTTATCAACCATCTACCAACTCATGTCAAGTCCCCACATCATATCACACCAATCCACTCGAAGTCTCTATGTCATACCAAGTTCAAGTCCCCACGTCATACCCTTATCCTTCACAAGTCTCCACATCCTATCCTAGTCCTTCATTCATTGATCCTTTTCAAGTCACCCCCTCACAAGCATAGCTAGTCATGAAAATTCTATCATAGTCCAAAGTCAAACTCCAAAGCATGACCTTATAATGTCACTCTCATGTCAAGAACAAGGTAGTCCATCCCATGACCCTATCTTTCAGTCCATCCATGAAGTCCTTCAAGATAATCATGACATCCAAAACACACCTCTCCTTGACAACGACTCTATTTCCGACTGTATCATCCATGACAACCCCATCTTTGACCAAGACCCCACTATTGACCAAGAAGTCCAAATCCATGACAACCCCAACTTTGACCAAGACCCTACCATTGACCAAGAAGTCCAAAACAATCCACTCCTTGACCTTTACGCCATTCATGATCAAACACTTTCCGACCTTATAAAGGCCTCGACTATTGACACTTCCCATGATGAGACACTTTCCTCCATGGGACACATAGACGATATTCCTACGGGACAAGAATCTCCCACTTGAGACATGATTGCATATGATCAAGTTATAGCTAGAATCATTGGAATCTATGACACTAAACATAATGATGGCTTTGAAATTTCCTTGGAAGCACCAACAAAATCATCTGAACCTAACATGTCACATGATCAGACCAAAGATGTCAGTCAGGAATATGTCCAACATGAAAATGAAGCTAAGACACTTTATCAACTAGGGTCGTCTATCTTTGTCAGAGTAGGCTTTCTTGTAGATGAAAATATTACAAGTGACAGTATCCTCATACCTAATGATGGGTTAGCATCTTGCTTTCAAAACAAAAAATACCCCATCACAAATAGAATTTATCAAAGCATGCAATATCAAGGCAAAGGACTAGGAAAACACGAGCAAGGCATTCTAGAACCAATATAGCTATAGGAAAATTACAAACACCAAGGTCTTGGATATTCCTATGTTAGTAAATATAATGATGTCAGTGGTACCTCCTTGATACTGGAGGAAACTTTGTCAGATACAAATGTCAAAATAGAGTCCATGAGAAATCCTTGTCCAACACCCTGTCACTCCACACCATAAACTGTCACTCTAGACATCTTAAACCTTCCCTTTGGAACCAACAAAGATGAAAGTCTTACAAGTCAAAAGATCAAAATCAAATGTCAAAGGCCATTGAATCAAAAAAAAGGACAAGTAGACAAATGAAATTAAAATGGTTCCCAAAGACAAGTGGATTAAACAAAGATACCAAGTCAAATACAAAATTCAATCATAATGTGGAGCCACAAGACAAGAGGACTCCCACATACAACAAATGTCCACCTCCTTCAAAATGGTCATCAAACAAGGCATCTAAAACTGTTGGTTACAAACACTATCCCTCCAAAATCTGTCAGCCACCATCCCAAGTTTGGAAAATAATAAGTCATTCATCCAAACGTCCAAACAATCTTTCCATGTCTAACATCATTCGTCATAACCCTACATATTGTCTAAAGTCCAATGATCCCATGTCACAAATCCATCACATCTTGGTAGCAACTCTTTACTGCAAGGACTCTCATGGCACTCTATCGCAATGTGCGTATTCTGATAAGGCCAACTCTAGTATCAGAAAGGACTACAATGACATCGATTAGTTGTATACAAGTGCTACGATCCTGACAAGACAACTCCTTCAGCAAGTTCATTATTGGCATATCATGGCACCAGTCTCTACATCAGCACCGTTAGTGGATTCAGAATAGTCAGTGGTCATCTAAAGTAGCCAGGCTATCCACAAAATTAGAAATACAAAAAAATTAAAAATTAAAAAATTGCCACCTTGATGAAAACCTGGCAAATAGGCGTCTTGGTGACACGAAAAAAATTAAAAATTCAAGAAAATAGTAAAGAGAAAAATTTCATCCTATGGTGAAAACCTGGAAAACATGCGCCCTAGATAAGTACCATGATGAAAACCTAGCAAACAGGGATCATGTGTAAAATAAATCATCTATGTGGAATTTTATACTTGGGGGAAAGTTGTTTTATATCCTAGGCCTTCCTCTTGACATTGGCATATGGCAATTTAATCCATATCATTCCCACTTACCTTGGTCTTGACATAGAACTAACACACATAAATCATGCTTTGGGAAAACTCTTGACATGTCTGTCCTTCGGTCATACACGATTCACGAAACATCATGTCATTGACCGTCATAGACTTATTGTCCTTGTACAACATAGTCCTTGAAAATCATATGACAATTCCATTAGTCTCATGTCTCCCATCTCTTACTAAGGCCACCCCCTATCCTTTCATGCCTATCACCTATCTTGGCTTTCCCTTGTCAAACAGTCTAAGGATAATCATCATCCCCATCTAGTCCTAACCAAGTCATTCCAAATGCAACGAGTCTAATCCATACAAGCACATTATCCAAAATTTTACTTGACTACGTTCCTAGCCCAACTGTAGACCTCCATACTTTCATCACATTATCATCATCGTTCTCACGTTGTTTCGGGATGCATCCTTCCCACGTCAAACAATGTTGTCATCACCTATCAATTGGTATTTAGCTTGACTAGGGGCACAATCATGTTTTTCCTTGGATTCTCATATGTAGGCATCAGTTATATGCATTTGTCACAATCCTCTTAAATGTCAAAATCCAAAAAAATCATAAAACGACAAAAAGACAAAAACATCATAAAATGACAAAAGACAAAAAGATCATAAAATGTCCTGAAGAAAGACCAAAAAAATCCTAAAATGTCCTAAAGAAAGACTTAAAAATCATAAAACCTCATGAAGAAAAACACAAAAACATCCAAATCAATGTCAAAATCCTAAAAATGGAGTCAAGTTCAGTCATGTCAGTTAGTCCATGTCATTGTCGAACTATGTTGTCTCTGCGCATTTGCTACGTTGGCAAGGCCATCAGTTGATGAGTCCCTAAGACATTAGGTCAGTCCTTTTAGGTTGGTCCAAATAAAATCATTACATTTGTCACAATTTTTGCATCAGTCAAATAAGTTAGACATAGTTAAACTCAGACACAAGATAGACATTCGAACGTCAACATTCCAATCATGACCTAATAGACAACACAGTCCAATTAATCCTACAGTTAACATCAAAATCAACTTTCCAAAACATATTAATCAAAACAATGTCAATCTTGTCACTCTTTGGTCCTCTTCAAGATGTGTCCTTCTTGGAGTTAGACCTCGTCAAAATGTCATTTTCCTTTTTAGGATGTGTCCTTCCTCACAATAGGCCCCGTCAAACCGTCAACACCGTCAAATTGGAAAAGCTCTTAAACTGTCAAAACTGTCAAACTAGCAAGAATTCAATCTTTGGCAAACAAACATTGGCAAACAAAATTAAATGGCTGTTAATTTTTCTGGTCTATCTTGTCTCATATTTTGACTATCTTGGCTATTTTTTCTTATCTTTTTACTGTATTTTCTTTGTGCTCATGTTACTAGCTACCTCAAGGATGTCCCATGAAGGATTTAGAGGTGCAATGACATCTCCTGGCCTATTTTATTTTCTTTGACCGCTATCTGTGGATTGTCTCAACAAAAAGACTAGGGCAACATGTCATTTAGTATGAGTTAGGACATTTCTTGTTTGTGATTGTCTATTTTTCAAATGGATGACTTTGCACCCCTTGGTCTATGTCATATCATGGTGTTTTTTGTCCATTTGTGTCATTTTTACTGCCCAATGATGATTAAGAGCAATAAATATTAAAGTCCTACTGCAATTTTTGAAGGATTCTTTCATCTAGTTTGCATCTTCATCATCCATATCTTTTGCACTAACGTTTTTTTTGTCTCTTCATATTCTAGTCTTCTCATCCATTTCGAGAGCACACCCGTGATCTTGGAACCAGTTTTTCCTCTCGAGGGAGCATACCGCTACCCTCCTCGTCATTCTTCCTCATCTTATTTTGCACTGGGGCATATTTTTGACTTATTTTCTTTGTCACAATGCAACATGCTACATTATGACAAAGAGGGGAAAAATGTAGACACATAAAAATGACCTAGGCCTAGAAGCTTCATCTATACCACTTTCATCCTAGCATAATTATGACATTTAATTATGTCCTTCGTCCACATTCGACTATTAATTAAATAATTCATAATTGTTTAATTAATTCATATTCTTTATTCTTTATGATTATTAAATAAATAAATTTTTATTAATTAAATACGTCATTAATTGTCTAAGTCTTCCCTTAATTAAATAAATTTCTTAATTTATTTAATTACCCTTCTTCATTTATTTTTCCTAATTATTAAATAAATCAATTTCATTTATTTATTTAATATGTCACTAATTATCATAATTAAATAAATTCATTAATTTATTTAATCTTATCTGCTAAATTAAATAATTATCTTTAATTATTTAATTGCCAAATTAATATTCCTCTCATTTTAAATAAATGAAATTATTTAAAATGTCATCACATTCTTAACTAACAGTCCATTTTGGTAAATAATCTGAAAAAGATTATTTATTATCTCACAAAATCATTATTTTGAATTAATTTAATTTAAAATGGCAAATATTCTTCTAAAAATCAAATAATCGGGCAGATTATTGTTTTTTCAAATATGATCTTTAGTTCAATTATTATCTTCTTGATTTTTCGAATCTCACAAATTAGGCAGTCTTTATCTTCTTGATTTTTGAAAATCCTTATTTTCAAAATTAATTATCTCATGTATTCTCCACCGCCAATTCGATCTTCTTAGATGAAATCTTGACCGCTCACTTAATGATTTTTCCGTAACCCTGATTAGGGATTGTCAAATTAAATCTTGTCCTCTAATTTTAGGTCTCTATCAAGAGTCGATCTCGTCCGTCCATTCAAAATGAAATTTTCTATAAAAATGCTATTTTGCTCTCATTTTTGGATTAGACACATGAATTATATTATTTTTACATATTAAAACTTAGATTTCTTTGAGTCATTTTGTCATAAGCATAGGCATAGTGTTATATTTTAATTCCTTCAAAACTTGCATAGGACAATGTCATAGTCAAAATGCTCACACACTCAATCTGAGGGCATTAATCATATATTGCAAGCTAGAAGGTGTTACAAAAAGGAATCATGGAAGTCTCAACGGTTTACAGGTATAATCATTCTATGTTTTAACTTCCATTGTGTTTTGTAATTACTTTGGGTTTTAGTATTTGCTAACATCTAATCTAATCCTAAATTTAACCCTTAGCTACAGTAGATTATGAGCCATCCAAGAGAATCTCAACCAGAAAAGCAAAGAAACATCCATATTTTGATGATCTTGACAAATCTCAATTATGATTTTAAGCCATTACAAAAGTGCATGTGAAGCTTGGTGAGGGAATTTCAAGTCATTTGTTTGAAGTTAACGTTATCATGAGCACCTATGATGTAGACATTATAAGAGCATCTTGAATTTCAAGTTATTCTATTCATGAGAGGTGTTGTGTGCAATAGGTATCTTGGAATTCCTAGTGAAGATGTATGACCAAGAGTGACTAAGTTGAGAAATTTCCATGCCTATCTATAAGTTCCTTCCATCTACTTTCATTTCATTTCTATTTTGGATACTCTTTCTTTTTCTTATTTTACTTTGTGTATTTGTAAGTAAACTACTAAAAATTAATTGGTCCCTCCTTGCAAAAAATGTTTATTTATGAGCCATTGAAGAGAATCTCAGCCAAAAAAGTAATGCAACATCCTTATTTTGATGATCTTGACAAATCTCAATTTTGATTTGAAGCTATTATAAAAGAGTGTGAGAAGCTTTGCAAGGGAATCTCAAGTTACTCATTTGAAGTTAACCTCATAATGAGCACCTATGATGTATAAATTATAAGAGAATCTCAAATGTATGAGTGACATTGTAAAAGATCTGTGAGAACAGAGTACCTAAGGCATTATAATGAGATTTACTTAAAATATTGAAATTTGGTATAGGGGCACCAAGGTTATTGGGTTCATGGAAGTCTTAAGTTAGTTTTTTGTTTTGAGCTTTGTGAATTGAATAAGGTCATATTAGACCAATTTATCATGTAATAAGTCATGTTAGTTGGTTTTGGGGTCATTTTGGAGTTCATGTTGCATATTTGTCAAAATGATGTAAAATTGCAAAAATAAAAAAAATCAGGGAGTTTATTCTTCCTATCACACACAAACCACCACTAGGAAGAATTAACTAATCTACCAAACCACCAATTCCCCTACTTTTATGGTGTGATAAGCCCTCTAACATAAAAAACCCAAAACCCTCTTCTTTCACAAGGTAGGCAAGGGTTTATTGAAAACCCATACTCCAAACCTTCCCACATCCAACCAAAGTTTGAAACACCTTCAAAAAGGTCTGCACAAGCTTAAAAGTTAAAGAGATATCACTGCCCCCAAATATTTCTTTGAACCTTTGCACTAAACCAACATTTTCCACTCAGAAATGCAACATTTGACATCTAGGGCATTGCCTAAAAACCCTATATTCGCCTCCCTTGCACACAAAAATTTGCACACATGTTTTATAACCCTAACTAAGCCTTTTCATCGAGTTACAGATGCATACAGTGGGTGGAAGGCTTAATATAACATTTTAATGCACTCAAAACCTTTAAAACAAGGTATACAGACCAACCCTCAGTAATTAACTTCTAAAATCTACAAAATCACTTAAAATCCAACCAAGCCAAAACTAAAATGGTTTTAAGTCTATTTCCCACTAAATTCCATTGAAAAGAGAGCACAATCACCCTATACGAAATCATATATAATTCAATGAAATATTAGATCCTAAAGTGTAAAAGGGCAACAATCTTTGACGAGGTATTACTCAGAAATTGTGGAGCTTATGAAATATTCATCTAAACCTGTGAGATTATGTTGGGTCCCTCTACAATAACCTCTCTTGGTTTTTATTATCTTGGAGTGGTTTTCCCGTGGTATCCAGTTTTCACTTGATGAAAAAAGTGTCAAATGCAAGCAATGCAAAGTTGCAAAGTGGTGCAACTTTCATTTTGAAACTTGTGTGACTACACAAACTATTTCAATGCATCTGAATAGGTATGTTTATGCTAGGAATGGTCCTATTTTTCACCAAACATGCGAAATCACTCTAAGCTATGTTCAACCGGATCGATCTCTTAAGGGTCCAAAGTGAAAAATGGCTACAAAATTTAGCATGTTGTTATTCGGATATAGTTATGCTTAGAAAATTATCGTCTAATCCTATGAGATCATGTTGGACCCCTATACAATAACCTCTCTAAGTTTTTCTTATCTCGTAGTGGTTTTCTTGTGGTGTCCATTTTTCACTTGATGGAAAAAGTGTCAAATGCAAGCAGTGCAAAGTTGCAAAGTGGTGCAACATTCGTTCTGCAACTCGTTTGACTAGAGGGAATATTCCAATGGATCCAAATAGGTATTTTTATGCTAGGAATGGTCCTCTTTCACACCCAAACATGCGAAATTGCTCCAAGCTACATTCAACTAGATTGATCTCTTAAGGGTCAAAAGAGCAAAATGGTTGCAAACTTCAGCATGTTGTTACTTAGATACTATGATGCTTAGAAACTTTTCATTTGATCCTATAGGATCATGTTGGATCCCTATATAATAACCTCTCTTTTTTCTTTTTTTAGAGTGGTTTTCTTGTGGTTTCCAGTTTTCATTTGATCGAAAAAGTGTCGAATGCAAACAATGCAAAGTTGCAAAGTGATGCAACTTTTGTTCTGTAACTCGTGTGACCAAACATACTATTCCAACGTGTTTGAATATGTATTTTTATGCTATGAATGGTCCTATTTCGCACCCAAGCATGTGGAATTGCTCTGAGCTATGTTCAATTGGATCGATCCCTTAAGGGTCCAAACTACAAAATGGCTGTAAACTTCAACATGATGTTAGTTGGATACCGTGATGATTAGAAAGTTATCTAAACCTATGAGATCATGTTGGGTCCCTCTAAAATAACCTCTCTCATTTTTTTTTATCTTGGATTTGTTTTCCCGTGGTGTCTAATTTTCTTTTGATGTCCAGAAAAAGTGTCAAATGCAAGTAGTGCAAAGTTACAAAGTGGTGCAACTTTTGTTCTGCAACTCATATGACCAAATAGACTATCCCAACTCATCCGAATAGGTATCTTTACACTAGGAATAGTCATTTTTCTCACAAAAACACATAGAATTGCTCCGAGCTATGTTCAACCGCGTCGATCCCTTTAGAGTCCAAAGTGTAACATGGCTGCAAATTTTAGCTTGTTACTCAGATACTGTTCAATGCTTAGTAACTTCTCATATAATCCTATGAGATCATGTTGATCCCCTCTATAATAAAATATCTTAATTTTTGTTATCTCGGAGTGGTTTTCCTGTGGTGTCCAGTTTTCACTTGATGGAAAAAGTGTCAAATGCAAGCAATGCAAAGTTGCAAAGCGGTGCAACTTTTGTTCTACAACTCGTATGACCGAAATGACTATTCCAATGTGTTTGAATAAGTATTTTTATGCTAGGAATGGTCCTCTTTCATACCCAAACATGCGGAATTTCTCTGAGATACATTCAACAGATTGATCCCTTAAGGTTTCAAAGTGCAAGATAATTGTAAACCTCAGCATGTCGTTATTTGGATACTGTGATGCTTAGAAACTTATCATCTGATACTATAGGATTGCATTGGCCCCTCTACAATAAAATCTCTTGGTTTTCACTCTCTCGAAGGAATTTTTTCATGGTGGCTAATTTTCACTTGGAGAAAAAGTTGTCAAATGCAAGTAGTTGAAAGTTGCAAAGTGGTACAACTTTTGTTTTGCAGCTTGTATGACCAAACAGATTGTTCCAACACATCCAAATAAGTATGCTTATGCTATGAATGGTCCTCTTTTGCACCCAAACACGTAGAATCACTCTGAGCTACGTTCAACTAGATCAATCCCTTAAGGGTCCAAAGTGTAAAATGGTTGCAAATTTTAGCATGTTGTTACTCAGATACCGTGATACTTAGAAACTTCTTGTCTAATCCTATGGGATCATGTTGAGCCCCTCTACAATAATATCTCTCATTTTTCACTATTTCAGAGGAATTTTCCCATGGTGGAAAATTTTCACTTAGGAAAAAAGTTGTCAAATGCAAGTATTTGAAAGTTGCAAAGTGGTGCAACTTTCGTTCTATAGCTCGTGTGACCAAAAAAATTATTCCAACACATCTGAATAGGTATGGTTACACTAGGAATGATTCTCTTTCATACCCAAATACGCGGAATCACTCTGAGCTACATTCAACCGAATCAATCCCTTAAGGGTCCAAAGTGAAAATGGCTGTAAACTTTAACATAGTGTTACTTAGATACCATGATGCTTAGAAAATTCTCATCTAATCCTATGGAATTGCATTGGGACCCTCTATAATAACCTCTCTTGGTTTTTTCTATCTCAAATAAATTTTCTCTTGGTGAAAAATTTTTAGTTGGAGAAAAAGTTGTCAAATGCAAGTAGTTGAAAGTTGCAAAGTGGTACAACTTTCATTCTGCAACTCATGTGACCAAATGGACTATTCCAACATGTCTAAATAGGTAAATTTATGCTATGCATGGTCCTCTTTCACACCCAAATACGTGGAATCCCTCTGAGCTATGTCCAATCAGATCAATCCCTTGAGAGTTCAAAGTGAAAAAGGGAAGCAATCTTTGACGAGCTATTACTCGAAAACCATTAAACTTAAAAAAATTTCATCTAATCCTACAAGATCATGTTGGGCCCCTCTACAATAACCTCTCTCAGTTTTTGTTATCTCAAATTTATTTTCCTATGGTGTTTAGTTTTCACTTGATGGAAAAAGTGTCAAATACAAGCAGTGTAAAGTTGCAAAGTGGTCTAACTTCCGTTTTTCAATTCATGTGACCAAAAAAATTGCTCCAACACATTGCGGTAGCTATGTTTACACTGAGAATAGTCCTCTTTCACAGTCAAACACATAGAATTTCTTTGAGCTGCATTCAACTGACTTGATCCCTTATGATGGCATGCAAAACAATCGAAAAGAGAAACATACACACAATGGTTTAGAAGTATGAGTTTTCCACACAAAGAGTGTATGATCATTAGAAACTCAAATTTAGTGGTTGTTGAAGAGTTTGAAGGAGAATATCAATCAAATATATTTGTTTCTTTGTTTATTTCTATGCATTTTCTTCATTTTCATCCTGTGTATGGGTCTATACAGTAGGAGTTTTCTCTAAGATGATCTAAATCTATTGTAGAATGGTTTTAGCTTTGATTAGAATCCATTCTTGTGGAATTCTATTAAGTTCCAAGAAACTTATAAGTAGATTTTTGAAACAAGTCTGAGCTTGCTCATTCAAGGGTTTGAGTGTAATATGTTGAAATAGGCCATTCCACCTATTGTTCAGGATGTGTCTCAGTGGAATGGGCTTGATGTAAGTAGGATAGGGAGTAGGAATAATAAAATAACATTGGTAAAGGAATTAGAAGAAATTACTAATGTTGCCCCTATTGAAAATTCAAAATTTAGGCCTTAAAAGAAAGGAAAGAAGAGGTGAAAAGAAGAAATTACTCAAGAATAAGTTAGAATAGGTTGAAAATAGGGTTAGGTTGTGGAGTTTGATGTGTTCAAAAGGTTTTCAAGGATAGGGGAGGTCAAAAGTATGTTATGGCATGATTCCCTAGTTGGGAAAGGGGGGGGCTCAGAGATAACTAGATAGAGGGGAAAATTTGGGATCAATTTATAGGATGGAGGAGGGATAAGGATAATGTTTTTGGGCTGGTATGATAAAGATAATTCATCCAATTCTACATTTCCATTTGCACATTGGGGTATGTGCAGGATCATCATAGAAAAAATAGGCCCTTAAGTGGAAAAAACTTTAGAAAAATCAGACTTAGGCAACTTGACGTAAAAATTTGAATAAGTTATCTATATTATTTCAAAAATATATAAGAATAAAATCTATAGAAAATTGAATTTAGTTTCTAAACTACTAGGTTTTTATTTTTTTAAAAATCTATTTGGTGAAAATTTGACATTTCAATGCATGGTACTTAAATTTGGGAAAAAATAAGAAGTAGGTGTCTGCGACCACCCTAACCACAATAAAATGATAATATTTTTTTATAAAATTTTAGATATAAGTAGAGGACTCATGCCCTAATGTGATGCATATTTTTTTGTAATTTTTTTTCAAGTAAATAATTAATTATGAATTTTTTATTACAACTTTTTAAAAAATATAAAAACTCATATGTCTGACCACCTTAACTTGGTCAAAACTTCATGAAATTCAATTTTTCTTTTTTTAATCCTATAGTATGTGAAACATAGAATGTGACACATGTTTTGGATTCAAGAAATATGATACCATTTGAAAGTTATAGATGTTTTTCAATCAACCTATCAATCGGGACTTTCTTCATAATTTGAATAGAAAATGAATAATAATTACTTTTAAAAGTCAAAGTAAAGCATAATTTATATTGTTGGAAAGCTGATAATCTCCTTTAAAAACCCTTTTTGTTTCATCAATTTTGGGTAAAAAAAATAGTTGTCATCTGTATACCTATCATATTACCACTTTTTGGCCCATCATGATCCTACACATACACATTACACATAGTGAGGGAGGGAGAGAGAGAGATAGGGAAGGGGGGAGATTGGTAGTGGTAGAGTGGGAGGGATAGAGAGGGAGAGAAAGAGGGAAGGATGAAGATAGGGAGTGGTAGGGTGGCAAGGATAGAGGGAGGAATAGAAAGAGGCAAGGAGGGAGATAAATATATGTAGGGCAGGTGAGGAAGGTATAGAGAGTTAGGGAGAGAGGGAGGGGTAGGTAGAGAGAGATAGTGGAGAGAGGTTGTGTGTGTGTGAGGGAGAGGGAGAGGGGGAAGGAGAGAGATAGGAAGTGTACCTAAGGAGATATGGTGAGAGAAGAAGTTTAGGAGGGATGGTGAGAGGAGAGATAAAGAGAGGTATAGAGGGATAAGGGGAAGGAGATATCTAGCAAGGTAGGATGGGAGGGATACAGGGAGAGAGAGAAATAAGGGAGACATGTAGAGGTAGGTAGAGAGAGGTAGGCTAGTAATTAAATTAATTTGAATATTATTTTTGTTCAAGAATATTTGATTTCATTTGTTCAACTCCACTTATAGAATCATCTCTCACTTTCTTTTCTTGCAGAATTTCATATTTAGTACAAAACCTCTTGACTTTTTCCACTTTTCCTACATAGCCTGGGACAGTGTATTTTCCAACACTGCAAACAATGAGCATTTTTTTGTTCCAATCATATTTTCAATGTTGGAAAACACACTGTCCCTTGTTAGTTATTTCCAATGTTGGAAAACACACTGTCCCTTGTCAATTATTTTCAATTATTGACAAGGGACAGTGTGTTTTCCAACACTGTAAATAATGTGAGCATTTTTGTGTTTCAATGAAATGCCATTTTTATTGTACCAAATAGTTATTCTAAAATTTTAAGGTGGAATTCATTACATTGTTGGTGTGTACGAATCAAAAACTTTTCATAAGGAAATATCTAACAAGGGGCAGTGTGTTTTCCAACACTGCAATAATGTGAGCATCTTTCATAAGGAAATAATTTATAGGGGACAATGTGTTTTCCAACACTAGAAATAATGTGAACATTTTTCGTAAGGAAATAATTGATAAGGGACAGTGTGTTTTCCAACACTACAAATAATGTGAGCATTTTTGTGTTCCAATCAAATGAAGAAAGTGAAATGCTATTTTTACTGTACCAAATAGTTCTAAAATTTTAAGGTGGACTTCATTACATTTTTGGACATGTATGAATCAAAAACTTTTCATAAGGAAATATCTGACAAGGGATAGTTTGTTTTCCAACATTGCAATAATATGAGCATCTTATTGTTCCAATTAGATGAAGAAGTGAAATGCCATTTTACTATACCAAAGAGTTGTTCTAAAATTTTAAGGTTGACTTCATTACATTCTTGGTGTGTACAAAACAAAAATATTTTAATAAGCATTTTTCATCCATCATAGTCCTTTCATTATCCATGCATCTTTCCATCCTAATCATTAAATATCTCCCAACCCAATTGATTCTCTTTTTCTACAATTAGATCCAATTTTTCTTTTTCCTTATCATTTATTTCGAATTTTATTTGTTCCATGGAATTCTTAATTTTAATAATCTTTGAGTTAATTTGTTCAACTCCACTTATACCATCATCTCTAGCTTTTTTTGCTCGCACAAATTCATATGCAATACAAAACCTCTTGAGTTTATCCACTTTTGTATTTCCATTTACCCATTGCACATACTACACACACACCTTCCTCAACTTCTCAAGAGTAGAAAGAATATCTTAAATCAATACACTATCTATCTAGTGTGAGACAAATCTTGGTACATATGAAACAAAAATATTTTCATAAGGAAATAAATGACAAGGGATAGTGTGTTTTCCAACATTGAAAATAATGTGAACATTTTTCATAAGGAAATAATTCATAAGGGACAGTGTGTTTTCCAACACTCCAAATTTAATGTGAACATTTTTTTGTTTCAATCAAATGAAGAAAGTGAAATTCCAGTTTTATTGTACCAAATAGTTGTTCTAAAATCTTCAGGTGGACTTCATTACATTGTTGGTGTGTACAAGTCAAAAACTTTTCATAAGGAAATATCTGAAAAGGGATAGTTTGTTTTCCAACACTTCAATAATGTGAGCATATTTCAATAGTGACATATAGCTATAAACAACAATACACCAATCAAATTCAACATAAATACAAGATAAAATATGTCACTAAATTATATCCATTATACCTAGAATAACCCATTGCACCAACTATCCAAGCTATGCCTTTCTAATGTTTTCTTCTACTCTAAATTTAGGATAGCTAAGACAATGAATTAAGGGGTTATAATAAGATGGATTAAGGGGATATACAAGATTCTTGACTTAAATTATGTTTCATAGGAGAAAATTAGTTTTATAAATAGGAGAAGGCTTAAAAGGGTACATAATTTCCGATAAGGGGTATATAATATTTGAATTTTAAACTAGATAAGGGTCTTTGTATGGATTAAATTAGTCACCATGTATGTTTTATAAATTTGGTTATTTTTTATGTATCCCTAGAATATAACTCCCCCATACTATCCACTATTTAACTTTGAACATGTAAAATGAAATAATGAAATAAAGGAATTAGTCTATAGGCTTTCATTTGTAGATAAGAAAAAAAATGGAGGTCAAATAAATTCTTGTAAATCTATTTCATGCATACTATGTTGTGCAACCACACATTTAGGATGATAACATCCCCTACTTACCACATTACTTCATTGTAGTTATTCATAGTTCTACATTGCATAGTTCTATCTAAACATTAGTCTATCGGCTTCACATTTACAATGGTTGAGCTAATAATTCATATACTCACAACTCATGGAAAATATTTGACTAATAATTCATATACTCATAATCATAATGTTTAAGGGGGTTATATTCATCTTGCAACCTACATAAAAATAACCAAGTTGACTTGTGGGGTGACTAACCAATTGGGTTGTTAGGTTAGAGGGTTTTAGAATAGAATCTAGGTTGTAGGTTTCATAATACCCATTGTTTTCCAACCTCTAATTATACATAGGTAGTATAATCACTCACAACCCATTGTGTTTTCCAACCTACAATTATTTTGTGTATTTCTTTTTCCATCATATGAGGAAATTGAAACACAATTTTTACTCTAAGTAATAGTTGTGGTAAATTTTGAAAGTTCCTTTCATCACATGTTAGGAGGGATAGTGAGAGATGAGAGATAGAGAGAATTATTTCCAATTGTATTTTTTCCATGGAATTCTTAAGTTCAAGAGTCTTTGACTTCATTTGTTCAAATTCACTTATAGCATCATCTCTCACTTTCTTGGCTTGAAAAAAAATTATGATAACTTTGGTACATTTCATACATTATAGTACCTACTACCTCTAGTTTTTCATTTCCATTTTCCCATTGCACATTGTGCACATGCTCCTTCTTCAACTTATAAAGAGTAGGAAGGATCTCTTTAGTCAATACATTATATATCTCATTCACTTTGGTCTACTTCTTTTCAATTATTTTCAAAGAAAGAGGCAAGGAGGGAGATATAGTCTAAATAAGAAATGAGTTCACCCTAATCCTATGCAATGGAAAAAATTATTCCTATCCTTGTTGGTGTGTGAGTAAATCTATTTGATATGTATTACTACCTTTATCTCAATTTTAGTAATGGTACTAGAGGAGAGGGCATGTGATTTTGTGAGCTAATAGGATTGTTGTGCAATATTATATGTGAGAGTGGCAAGGTATCCCAAATAAAAATTGAGTGTGTGTTTATTAACTAATACCAAAACTAACCATATCTCATATTAATGAAACATATATTTGGTTTAATTATCCTCTCCCTATGATGTAATTGTATATATTCAATATGGTAGGTAGGGTCAATAAAGTTTGTATGTTAGTTTGTTGTTGATGGTATCCTTGCATCCACTAGTATCATATCAAAAGCATTAAAATAGTATTAATGTAATTAAAACCTTGTGTTACTTACACAACATGAGTATAAGGAAAGTAACCTTCAATATTTACATTTAATGTACGTTAAAATTTTATATGTTTTGCAACAACACCTTTGAATTTTGATCTATCAAAATGTTTTACATGATCATTATAAGTTTAGGATTATAGATAAAAATTCATATAGGCATACGTCATTATATGTTCTTTACAAGACTTGTCTAGTTGTTTAGATAAGGGTTGATTGTGCCTTTTCCTTATCATATATTTCCATTACATTGTTGGTGTGTACAAAATAAAAAAATTTCTCAAGGAAATAACTGACAAGGGACAATGTGTTTTCCAACACTGCAAATAATGTGAGCATTTTTTTGTTCCAATCATATGAAGAAAGTGAAATGTAATTTTTATTGTACCAAAGAGTTTCTCTAAAATTTGAAGGTGGGATTCATTACATTCTTGGTGTGTATGAAACAAAAAACTTTTCATAAGGAAATAACTGACAAGGGATAGTGTGTTTTTCAACACTGCAAATAATGAGCATTTTTTTGTTCCAATCAAATGAAGAAAGTGAAATGCTATTTTTATTGTATTGAAGAGTTGTTCTAAAATTTTAAGGTGGACTTCATTACATTTTTGGTGTGTACGAAACATAAACTTTTCATAAGGAAATAAATGACAAGGGACGGTGTGTTTTCCAAGACTATAAATAATGTGAGCAATTTTTTGTTCCAATCAAATGAAGAAGTGAAATGGTATTTTTACTGTACCAAAGAGTTTTTCTAAAATTTGAAGGTGGAATTCATTACATTGTTGGTGTGTACAAAATTTAAAAAAAATCATAAGGATATAATTGACAAGGGAGAGTGTGTTTTTCAACACTATAAATAATGTGAGCATTTTTTTGTTCCAATCATATGAATAAAGTGAAAGTCACCTGATGGGTGACTAACCAATTGATTTGTTACATGTTGAGGATTTTACAATAGTATGTGGGTTTCATTTTTCATAACACCCAATTTTTTCCAACATGCAATTATAGTAATGAAAACCTTTTCTTTATTAGAGAGTATGAATATAATATTTAAGGAACCTTAAAAATTAGTTCCTCTTTTTATTTTCATGATAAAATATTCTTCTTATCTTTTACTTCCTTTTCTAAGTGGTTAAATATAGTCTTCATTGTTTTTATATAGTTTCAACACTTTCAACTATTGCAATTATAATCATAGGTTGGAAAACACAGTGGGTTGTGAGTGAGAGAGTGGGAGGGAGAGAGGGAGAGAGAGAGAGAAGGGGGAGAAGGGAGATAGGAATTGGTAGGGTGGGAGGGTGGGAGGGATAGAAGGAGGGAGAGAAAGAGGGAAGGAGAGAGATAGGGATAGGTATAGAGAGTGGTAGAGTGGGAGGGATAGAGCAAATGAAGGAGATAGCGACTGGTAGGGTGGAAGGGATAGGTATAGAGTTAGGGAGGGAGGGAAGGAGAGGTAGGTGGAGAGAGGTTGTGTGTGTGTGTTTGTGAGGGAGAGAGAGGGGGAAGGAGGGAGATAGGAAGTGGTATAAGTGGATAGAGAGAGAGGTTGTGTTGGAAGGATTCCATGGAACAAATAAAATTTGAAATAGATGATGTTATAAGTGGAGAGAGAGATAGGTTGTACAACTTGGAGGGAGATAGGGAGAGGTAGGTAGAGAGAAGTAAATTGAACACAATAGAGAGAGGTAGGTAGCAATATATCTATGTAGGGTGGGAGAGGTAGGTATAGAGAGGGTTAGAAAGAGAGGGAGGGGTAGGTAGAGAGAGGTTGTGTGTGAGGGAGAGAGGGGGGGACGGAGGGAGACAAAGAGTGGTAGAATGGGAGGGATAGAAGGACCCAAAATGGAATTAGTAGGAGGGGGAGATATGCTGGTGGACTATGGGACATAGGGACCCCAAAAAACTTGAAAATAAGTAGACCAAAGTGAATAAGATAGATAATGTTTTGAATGAAGAGATTCTTCCTACTCTTGAGAAGTTGAGGAAGGTGCATGTGTAGTATGTGAAATGGGAAAATGGTAATATAGAACTAGAGCAACATGTACTAGAATGTATGAAATGAAAAAGGAATATGAAGAATCAAATGAAAGTTAATGAGATAGATAGTGTATTGATTGAATGAGATAGGGAGTGGTAGGGTGGGAGGGATAGAGGGAGGGAGAGAAAGATGGAAGGAGGAAGATAGAGAGAGGTATGGTAGGAGAGGAGAGAGAGACTTTAAAGCGAGAGAGAGACCTAAGAGGGATATAGGAGAGAGAGACCAAGAGATGGAGAGGGAGAGAGAGAGAGGCCTAAGAGGGTGTGTGTGAGAGAGGAGGGAGGGAGAGGTAGAGAGAGAGGGGTAGGTAGAGTGAGGGAGATGTGGGGTGGGAGGGATGGAGGGATGGAGAAAGAGGGAAGGAGGGAGTGAGTGATAGAGGGACAAACATAACATTATTGGACAAAAATATCCATTTTTTCTACTTGTGAGTATGAAGCTACTGATAGATGGAATGGACAAACAATGGTTCCCCATTATTTATGGATTTGGTGGAGTGAATTCCACAAAAAAAGAAAGAAAATAAGAAATATATATACCATTTCCATCTCCTTCCACCCATACCATTGCTAATAGAAGACTAACCAATTGACTTGAGGGATGACTAACCAATTAGGTTGTTATATGTAGAGGGTTTTATAGCAATATGTGGGTTTCATGTTTCATAACAACCAATGTTTTCCAACCTCCAATTTTAGAGTGTCTTTATGATTAGAGTTTTCAAATGTTTCTTTTAACAAGTTCTTTACAAGACTTGTCTACCTTTTCAAATAATACTTTCATGTCACCACCCAATTGATTCTCTTTTTTTACACTTAGATCTGATTTTTTATTTTCCTTATCATTTATTTCTAATTGTATTTGTTCCATGTAATTCTTAAGTTCAAGAATCTTTGACTTCATTTTTTCAACTCCATTTATAGCATCATCTCTCACTTTCTTTTTTTTCAAAAATTCATATGCAATACAAAACCTCTTGAATTTATATACTTTTGTATTGCCATTTGTCTATTGCACATTCTACACATGCACCTTCCTTAACTTCTCAAGAGTAAGAAGAATCTCTTCAGTTGAAATACATTATCTATCTCATTCACTTTGGTCTGCTTCTTTTCAAGTGATTTTAGATTAGATTCCTAAACCCTAAACCCTAAATCATAAACCTAATGTCCATCATCATTGCATTAATCCATTAGGTTCATTTTAGGCTAATATAAATTTATTAATCTACAAGTTGATCATCAAGATGTTTCTCCTCATCCCCACTACTCTTACCTATTAACACCCCCTAGTATTCCTTTTCATGATCTTCTAACTTATTTTTCATATCTTTTATTCTCCATCACTCCATCCTACAACCTCACCCCGTCATCCCATAATCCCCACATATAATTTTTTTATTTGGATCTTATCATATCCCAAATTTCTTGGATGAGACTTCACACAAATAAGTTTCATACATCACAAATTATATCCTAGTATGGATCCCATCACATCATACCTCCCATCCCATTATGAATCCTACTACATTATACATCTCATAACACCGCACATTTAATAACATTGAGATTTGTAGACTTGAATTCAAACAAGACAAAATACACATTCAACATCATGCAATCTAGAAAAAAACTCATAGGTACAACTCTTGAACAATAAATAGTTAGCATATCTATTTCCTATTGTCTCCATCTACACCACAACTATTCCTTTGAAGATGTATCCTTCCCATATCAGCCATAATCCAATCATATATCATTTATCCTAATTTGGAAAAAGTAAATGATGGTTGCATGATTTGTTTTCCAATTGGTCTTTTATTTTTATTTATCTTTTTTACCCATACTATTCCTACTCATGGCCACCTAGATATTCCCATTATTTATTGTGTTTTTATTGGTATATAATGATGCATCTAGTCTTTTATTTTGATATCTCATGTTTCTTTGTTTATTCCTTACATTACCCACAAAGGTTTATTTCAACCTTGTGTGTGTAGGAATGCCTTTATGTATGATATTTTTTCTTTGCATACATAGAGCTATCAATTACAATTGGATAATAAATCTTCTTGATGTCCCTAAAAACCTCCATAGATTTAGGGCATTGTTGTAGGTTCGACTTAGTGGATATTGGTAAAGGAATACTTAAAAGATTATCATTTCCCATGTTGAACCACTATAGAATAGTCTCAAGATACTTCCTCTAGTTTAACCATAGATTCTTATTAGCCATATTTCTATGTATTTATATACCAAGGATGTATTTGATAGCTCCTAGATATTTCATCTTAAACCTATAATCCAACTAAACCTCGAGTTCTCTAATCAACACTTCATTAGTCCTAATGATTAACATATCATCAACATGTAAAATTGTGATTAACTCAACTGAATTCCTTGGAAAACCCAATTTTAATGCATATGTATCAAATTTTTTATACAACATACATGGTGAGTACTTTAATCCATATAAAGACCCTTTTAGTTTAGAAACCCTATATTCTATACCCCTTATCTAAAATTCTTTAGGTTGAAAAATATATATTTCCTCATCTAAATATCCATACAATAATGTTGTATCAAAATTTATTTTGTCCACTTCAAAATAAAAAGATGTAGCTATAGAAAAAAACATCCTAATGAAGTTCAACAACACATTACCTACTATAACAAATTGCATGCTTCAAAATACATTGTGTTTTATATAGCCTACACTTTGTCATACCCAAGCACACTATATTGAAATACTATTATTATTTGAAATGTATATGTAAACAAGGGACAAATAAGTATACTTATGAATATCTTATATTCGTTCAAGTAAACTATAAATGTTTAATAAAAAATATAACATGAATTCAAAAACTAAAGGCCATTATGTAATAAACATGGGATAGTCGTAAATACTATATATGTACAAAATGCATTAGATAAAAATCAAATATGTGGATCTAAGGTAGTTGATTTTCTAACCCAAAATAATAATTGAGGCTTACACGAGTGATGTTAGAGGGATCCCATAGCCTTGGGGATCCCAAAATGATAGCAAAAACTTCTTTTATAAATATTGTGGCAATAAAAATATATTATTTTAAAATGATAAGATAAAATAGGATTAAATTATGCTAAAGATAGAATACACCATCAAATTGTGATAACTATTGAAGGATCAAAAAGAGATATAAGAAGATTCTAGTTAGGTCATTTATTCTATGATAAACACTATATCCTAAAGGTAGATACTTTTTCATGGGTTGCTATATAGTTCAAAATATACTAATAGTGGAAAGGTTTACGGAAATGAGATGTTATGCCTAATCTAGGTGTGCAATGTGTGAGTAGGTAGAAGAGAATGTAAATCACTTATTTCTAGGTTTCCCCTTTTCTATTAAATTCTACTAATGGTTATGTTCTAGGCTAGGATAATTATTAGCACCTCCAAAAGATATGAAAACAAATACTTAATGGTGTGGTCAATCATATAAATAATGTCAACATTTTCTAGCGCGTGGACCTTGAGCTCATCCTTATAAATGTAGGAAATTTGGAAGGATGGAAATACAATAATATTCAAAATGAAGTAAAATATAATGGAATCATTCCTCAAAAAATTGGAAACAACCATTTTTGAAGTACTAACTAATAAAACAATAACTTTATTAGCCAAAAATATATTTTTTTCTACTTGTGAGTATGAAACTATTGATAGATGGAATGGACAAATAATTGTTCCCCATAGTTTATGGGTTTGTTGGAGTGAATTCCATAAACAAACAAAGGAAATAAGAAAACTAGATACCATTTCCATCTACTTCCACCCATACCATTGCTAGTAGAAGAAACTTAGATGCTAATGAAAAATGCATACACTCGCATCTAATGTACCATGTGCCATGACACCTGCATCACTAACAGTTATAAATTTTGAAGGCGCATTACATTACATTCCTGCTATCTAACAAATTTTTAAAATATTTTGAGCATTTTTTTCTCAATCATATGAAGAAATTGAAATATATTTTTTTACTCTAAGAGTTATAAATTTTGAATACCTGCCTTATATTATGTTACCAATATTTTTGTTGGAGGGAGAAATAAGTGTCAAATCAATGGCCACTTTACACAACCCTTGCATGTACAAAACCCTTTTCATTTTGTGCAATTCAATATCAACAACCCATATTTTCTCATTATATGAGAGGGTGTATCGCTAAAGTTTTGAACATGAAGCCTCCTAATATATTTTTTATGCCAATTGGAGCAATAGGTAATATAATGTATGCAATGAAAAATGAATCTGATCTAAAAAAAATTGAAAAGAAGCAAACCAAAGTGAAAGAGATAGATAATTTATTGGTTGTAGATTTCATAAACCATATACTCAAAACCCACTGTGTTTTCCAACTTGCAATTATATTGTGCATTTATTTTTTGAACTTAAGAATTTCATGGAATAAATACATTCTCTATACTTCACTTTATCACTCCTCTCTCACCATCATTTGATTTGTTCAATGTATGGTGCTTATTCTACTCGGCTCTATTTTGAAATAGAGAAAGATCTGAGGACTTCAACTCTACTTGAGATTTCAAATGCAAAAAATTCTTTTGTAATGAAAAAAATGTTACAATTTCTACTTCAATTCCCTCCTACCCTACCACTCCCAATCTCCCTCCTTGCCTCTATCTTTCCCTCTATCCCTCCAAGCCTACAACTCCCTATCTCACTCCTTCCCTCTTTCTCTCCCTCCATCTATCCCTCCTACCCTACCACTTCTTATCTCCCTACATCCCCCTCTCTCTCCCTCCCTTACATTAATAAATTTATATTAGCCTAAAATTAACCTAATTAATTAATGAAATTATGATATATATGTTTAGGGTTTAGGGTTTAAGGTTTAACCTAATGGAGAGAGAAATAGAGGAAGGAGAGAGATATGTAGGGTTAAGGTGGGAGGGATAGAGGTAGACATATAGAGATGGGATGGGAGAGGTATTCATAGAGAGGGTGAGAGAGAGGGAAGGAGGGAGGGAGGTAGGGATATTGTGAGGGGTAGGTGGAGAGAGGTATAGAGTGATAGGTTAGATAGCAAGAAGTAGAGAGAGAAAGTGGGTGAAATGAGGTGAGAGAGAGGGTGGAGGGAGAGAGAGAGGTGAGATAAAGAAAAGTAGAAAGGGAAGGAGAAAGAGGGGGAGATAGAGAAAAATAGAGGAGGGAGGGGGAAATAGATATAAATTCCATATTTGAGACTTATATAATCTATTGATTATTATAACCTTGGAGATGATTACCCATAGGAATTTTCCCTAGTGCCCATACTATAATTCTATTTAGAAGGCAACTGAGGCTTAGAAAACTAGAGTGAGAGGGAATTAGGAAGAGATGGAGAGAGGTTTTATGGGAAGGAGGGAGATAGGGAGAGGTAGTTAGAGAGAGGTAAGGTGAACAAACTAGAGAGAGGTAGGTAGAGAGAGGGATCTAGGAAGGGTGGGAGAGGTAGAGGTGTTGTGAGAGAGAGATAGAGAGGGGAGGGAGAGGTTATCACAATGCTTATGAAGATTTGAAATTAGTTATAACTAAATAATAATAGAGGGAGGGGGGAGAGATGGAAGTAGGGAGATAGGAAGTGGTAGGGTGTTAGGGATAGGAGGGAGAGAAAGAGGGAAGGAGAGAGATAGGGAGAGGTATAGAGAGTGGTATGGTATGAGGGATAGAGGGAAGGATGGAGATAGGGATCGATAGGGTGGGAGGGAGGAAAGGAGGGGTAGATGGAGAGAGGTTGTGTGTGTGTGTGAGGGAGAGAGAGGGGGAAGGAGGGAGATAGGAAGTGGTAGGGTGGGAGGGATAGAGGGAGGGAGAGAAAGAGGGAAGATCAAAGATAGGAAGTGGTAGGGTAGGACATGTGATTTTGAGAGCCAATAGGATTGTTGTGCAATACTATGTGTGAGAGTGGCTTGGTGTCCCAAATCACAAATGAGTGTGTGTTTATTAACTAATACCAAAACTAACCATATCTCATAGTAATGAAACATCTATTTGGTGTAATGATCCTCTCCCTATGATGTAATTGTATAGTCAATATGGTAGGTAGGGGCAAGAAATTTTGTGTGTTAGCTTGTTGTTGATGGCATCCTTGCATCCACTAGTATCATATCAAAAGCATTAAAATGCGTATAGATCATCATAGTTTGACTCTACATTAATGCAATTTGATTCCTCAAATCTAGAAATTGGTTGTTATGATACTTCATCCAATAGTTGATGTAATATCTTGGGTTTTTTATGTATTTTTTCTATCTTTAACAATGTTAAAGTTCTTGAATTGATGGTTACATATTAAGAATATTTTCATTTCATTTTCTACATACAAATGCTTGTTTCACATTATATTGTAATTCAAAATAATTTATTGCACTCTCCACCACTCCTTCCAATCCAAAATTGTGATAAAATCATAATCCATATGAGGAAATTGAAACACAATTTTTACTCTAAGTAATAGTTGTGGTAAATTTTGAAAGTTCCTTTCATCACATTAGGAAGGATAGTGAGAGATGAGAGATAGAGAGAAATACTTAAAATTGTATTTGTTCCATGGACTTCTTAAGTTCAAGAATCTTTGACATCATTTGTTCAAATACACTTATAGAATCATCTCTCACATTCTTGGCTTGCAAATATTTTATGATCTAATTCACTTTGGTAAATGCTTCTTTTTAAGTGTTTTTAGAGAAAATTCCTTTTAAGATGCTTGTTAAAGGATATATGTCATTTATTTTTGTGAATCTTGGTCAAGGTAGTATGAGAATAAATTCATATATTTGTATAAAGAGAATACTTACACTATGATGAAGGACAAAAAGAAACATACTCTAGGGATGGATGATTTGATAAACTATTTGAGTGTCATAAACTATTTTACCAAGATCTAGATTTGAAAGTAGTTATGACTAGATCATAATAGAGGGAGGGAGCGAGGGAGCGAGAGAGAGAGATGGAAGGAGGGAGGGAAGGATGGATTATCATTGTGCATGTTGAAACACTATAGAATAGTCTCAAGAAACTTCCTCTAGTTTAACCATAACTTGGCTATGTGCAGGATCATGATGGACCAAAAAGTGGCGATATGATGGGTATTTGTAGGGTAAGTGGCTGACGACTTTTTTTAACCCAAAATTAATGAAATGAAAAGGGTTTTTAAAGGATATTCTTAGATTTACACCAATATAAATTATGCTTTACTTTGAATTTAATGAATAATTATTATTCATTTTCTATTTGAATTATGACTAAAGTCTTGATTGATAAGTTGATTGAAAAAAATTTATAGCTTTCAAATGGCATCACATTTTTGGAATCCAAAACATGCATCACATTATATTCTTCACATACTATAGAATTAAAAAAAGAAAAATTGAATTTCATGAAGTTTTGACCAAGTTAAGGTGGTTAGACATACGAGTTTTTATATTTTTTAAAATTTGTAATAAAAAATTCATAATTAACTATTTACTTGGAAAAGAACTACAAAAAATATGCCTCACATCCGTACATGATTCCTCTACCTATTTCTAAAATATTATAAAAAAATATTATCATTCTATTGTGGTTAGGGTGGTTAGATAGACACCTACTTATTTTTTCCCTAAAATTTAAGTACTACTGCATTGAAATTTCAAATTTTCACCATTTAAAGATTTTTTTTTAGAAAAATAAACCTAGTAGTTTAGAAACTACATTCAATTTCCTACAAATTTTGTTCTTACATATTTTTTAAATAATATAGATAACTTATTCAAATTTTTATGTCAAGTTTCCTAACTCTGATTTTTCTAAATTTTTTGCCACTTAAGGGCCTATTTTTTCCATGATGATCCTACACATACCCACTTCTTATTATCCATATTTCTATGTATTTATATACCAAGGATGTAGATCTTATAGCTCCTATATATTTCATCTCAAAAATATACTCCAACTAAACCTTGATTTCTCTAATCAACACTTCATTAGTTTTGATTAACATATCACCAACATGGTGGATGCAATCCTCCTCTCCAAATATACAAAAATCACTTTGGTCTACTTGTTTTCATGTGTTTTTAAAGAAACTTCCTTTTTCATTTCATACATTCTAGAACTTACTGCCTCCATTTTCCCATTGTACATAGTGCACATGCTCCTTCCTCAACTTCTCAAGAGCAAGAATAATCTCCTAAGTCAATAAATTATCTATTACCATTCTTCTAAACCATTTCTCACCATCTCCCTCCATCATATCAACTCGGAAACATTATCATTATCCTTCCTCCATCCTATAAATCCATTTTGGGTGCCTATTTCCCACAATCCACCATCACATCTCCCCTCCTACTAATTCCATTTTGGGTCCTATCACTCCCACCCTACCACTTCCTCTCTCTCACCTTCCCTCTTTCTCTCCCTCCCTCTATTTGTCCCACCCTACCACTTCCTATCTCCCTCCTTCCCCTTCTCTCTCCATCACACACATGCACACAACCTCTCTCCACCTACTCCTCCTTCCCTCCCTCCCTAACTGTCTCTATACCTATCCCTCCCACCCTATCACTCTATATCTCCCTCCTTCCCTCTATCCCTCCTACCCTACCACTCTCTATACCTATCCCTATATCTCTCTTTCCCTCTTTCTCTCCCTCCTTCTATCCCTAGCACCCTACCACTTCCTATCTCCCTCCTTCCCTCTCTATCTCCCTCCCTCTATTATGATCTAGAGATAACTACTTTCAAATCTAGATCTTGGTAAAATAGTTTATGCCATTCAAATAGTTTATCAAATCATCCATCCCTAGAGTATGTTTCTTTTTTTCCTTCATTATAGTGTAAGTATTCTCTTATACAAATGTATCAATTTATTCTCATACTACCATGGCCAAGATTCCCAAAAATAAATGGCATATATCCTTTAACATAATGCAATACTTCCTCATGATATGTACTTATCTTAAATTTTAACAAACATTGGTCACTTACTAGGACCTTATGTTATTTCTACAATTGTGATGGTTTTTATATATTGATTTGGATATTCTAAAGATACTTATATTTACTCTTGTATATATTTCTAAGATGCTTCTCCTTTGTACTAGTTCTTTATCAATACCATCATTGTTTAACAAAAGTATTTTCATGATCAATGACTTACCTCTTTCTAATTTATTTATCAGGATTTGTAATCTGCTTGACTCTTCATAAGCATTGTAACTCTTGTGCAACCTTTATGTCTTCTATCAATATTCCATTTTCTTTGGAAAAATTCAAATACTCTATGTCCTTCTATTCCACATGATCTAAAATACGATCATATGAAGGTTGTTTCACTACATCTACCATATCATCCTCCATCTATCTATTATTCATCTATTCTTTTATTTCATTATGAACTACTACTTCCTCTTTGTTCAATTTCTTCATTATAAGGTCTTTCAACACCATATTTATGTCTCTCTTTGGGTTAATCCATCATCATTGTTGCATTAATACATTAGGTTAAACCTTAAATCTTAAACCTTAAACCTAATATCTATCATCATTGCATTAATCCATTGCAAATAAGAAAGTGATAGAGCAACTAGAGTTTTTTAAATAATGATGGTATCAATAAAGAACTAGTACAAAGGAGAAGTCTCTTTAGAAATATATATACAAGAATAAATATGTGCTATAAATTAAAAAAATGGTAGTAAATATATTTTAACACCAAAAGAGATGGTTCATAAGTTAAAATTGAAAAGGTTAGAATATCCAAGTCCATATAAAATTTCACAATTGTAGAAATAACAGAAGGTACTAGTAAGTGAGCGAGGGAGGGAGAGATAGATTTGAAAAGTAGTTATCTACCTCTCCCTCCCCCTCTATCTCTCACACATAAGATCTCTCTCTTTATAACTCTCCCACCCTACCTTTGTATCTAGATTTACATATATCTCTCTTTATTCCTTGCACCTTACCTCTTTATACTTACACCTCTCTACCTCCCTCTTTCCCTCTCTCTCTCTCCCTCCCTCCCTCTCTCTATCTTCACTCACCCTCTCCCTCTTGGCCTACCTTTCCCTCAATCCATCCCACCCACCTCTCTTTCTACCTACCCTGACCTGTCCTTCCCAACTTCCCCCCTATATCTACTTCTATCTCCTCTTCCCTATCTACTTTCCCTATCTCCCATCACTCTCTCTACCTACCTATCCTCTATTCCTTCAACCTTACCTCTCTTTACCTACCTCTCCATGTTTCTCCCTCCCCTATCCCTCTATACCTCTCTCCACATATGGGAAGAGGAAGGTTAGGAGGGATGGTGAGAGAGGAGTGATAGAGTGAAGTATAGATGTATTTATTCCATGGAATTCTTAAGTTCAATATGGATTTTTAGTTAATACAATTTTTTTACCAATGTTGTCCATATTTCCATTATAAATGATTAATTGAATACATTGAATAATGAATAGATGAAACTATAAATGATTAATATATTCATATTTACACTATAATTGATTAATTAAACAATTGAAGAAGGATCTTTTTTACCATGTAATTAATGCAATCATCATAATTAATCATTCATAATTTTCCTCAAATGTGTTTATAAAGAATGTGGATGAGAGTTTGAAATATTCAAATTCATTATACAAGCTATGAATTATTAAAGAAGAAGGTGATATAGCAACTAGAGTTTTTTAAACCAATGATCGTATTGATAAAGATCTAGTACAAAGGAGAGGTTTCCTTACAAATATATACAAGAATAAATATAAGTGCTATAAATTCATCATAAATAATGGTAGAGAAGAGAAGTAGATAAAGATCAAGAAAGTAGAGAGGGAAGGGGAGAGAGAAGTAGATAGAGGGGGGAAGTTGGGAAGGAGGTAGATGTAGGTAGAAAGAGAGGTGGGATGAGATGGATTAAGGGAAAGGTAGGTAGAGAGGGAGAGGGTGAGTGGAGATAGAGGTAGGGAGGGATGGGGAGAGAGGGAAAGAGGGAGGTGTGGGAAGAAAGGTAAGGGTGTGTGTGAGGGAGAGAGGGAAAGAGGGAGATAGGGGGTGGTAGGGTGGCAGGGATAGGACCCAAAATAGACTTAGTAGGAGGGGGAGATGTGATGGTGGATTATGGGATATAGGCACCCAAATTGGATTTATAGCTTCAAGGAGGGATAGGGATAAT
The DNA here is from genome assembly GCA_007258455.2 of Sequoia sempervirens. Lineage (NCBI taxonomy): Eukaryota > Viridiplantae > Streptophyta > Pinopsida > Cupressales > Cupressaceae > Sequoia > Sequoia sempervirens. Next base: position 471,746,305 of record VDFB02105785.1, read on the forward strand.
GTTTTTGGATAGGGATAGGCATAATGTTTTTGTCAAGTTGGTATAATGGAGGGGGATGGTAACAAATGGTTTGGAAGAATGATAACACATAATTTATTGACTTAAGAGATTCTTCCTTCTCTTGAGAAGTTGAAATGGAAAGGGAATTTGAAGAAGTAGACCAAAGTGAATGAGATAGATAGTGTATTGGCTGAAGAGATTCTTCCCTCTCTTGAGAAGTTGAGGAAGGTGCATGTGCAATATGTGCAATGGGCTAATGGAAATGTAAAAGTGGATAAAGTCAAGAGGTTAGACATGAAAGGCTTATCTAAAAAGGTAGACAAGTCTTGTAAATAACTTGTTAAAAGAAACATCTACATTCTCTAATAGTAAAGACACTCTCAAAGCTGAGAAAAAAGTAGCTAGAAAGCTACATAAAAGTATTCAAAACATTGAAAACTCTATCCAAGAAAGGGATGTTTTCCAACATTGAAAATAACTAACAGGGGACAGTGTGTTTTCCAAAATAGGAAATAACTAATAGGGGACATTGTGTTTTCCAACATTGGAAATAACTAACAGGGCGCGGTGTGTTTTCCAATAGGGGACAACGTGTTTTCCAACAAGGGACAGTGTGTTTCCCAATGGGGGATAGTGTGTTTTCCAACAGGGGATAGTGTGTTTTCCAAGAGGGGAAATAACTAACAAGGGACAATGTGTTTTCCAATAGGGGACAATGTGTTTTCCAACATTGAAAATAACTAAAAGGTGAGCACCCATAATAATCAGTTGATCAAAGGATGAATTGAATCTAAGTAGGAAAAGGAAAGATGGTTTCATATCATACATATGATCAACTTGTAATATCACTGAAGCAAGAAAATATAACGGATTCATTACAATGGACTAAACTAAACCAACTAGCCTTGCATACACTTAACTGAGTTGAAATCCATACAATGTTCATACAAAGCTATTAACCCTAAAAATAGTTTCCAAATATCCAAAATATCACCCATTCTCCCATACAAATAGAAGATTCTCAAACATTGAAACATGTTTTGGTATCAAAATGGAAGCTCACAAGTCAAGATTTGTGACAAAATGCATTCCCACTACTTTCTCTTCTTACTCATTTATCAATACAAGAGAAGGAGCAAGTTTGTTTTAACCCAACATCATTTTCCACTACCAAAATAAGGGTTTAAAAAAATTATACCTCAAATGTGATCATCATTATATAACAAAATGTCAAAACTAAGATGTTGTGATGCAAGATCTTAATAGTTTAGCCGAACTAATATTTGCAGAGATACCTCCTAACTTTGTATACTAGTTCTTCCCATTTGGTAATTGTTATATCCTAACTATATCCTAACTGTTATGTATGTTAGGTGCTTTTTGTCTAGGAGTTGATGCGTGGAACAAGATAACCTCTCATGGAAAATGATTATTGCAGCTTATGTAATTTATGATTGCAGGAAATACATGAAATGCATTGTCGAAAAGGTTTGAAAATTTCAAACAGAGGCTTACAAAATGTAAAAGCACAGACAAACAAGTGAATTTGTTTAACTGAATGCCCCCGAGGAAACGTGATCTCATGGAGTGCAAAAATTGCAAAAAAAATAAATTGATTGAAAAGGCATTCAAAGACTCAAATGGAAAAGCTCTAGTAAAAGCATCGACTAGGCATTCTATGCAGCAGATCACTGTTTTGTATCCCAAGAAGGAGGAACTCTTCATCCATTGCACTTCAACTTGAAGCATGGAAGGCCTGATACCTTACATTTACAGGGCCATACTCTTCAAATCAGCCAGTTGTCATTTTCAGTGTGTTCAGATTGTGATCATTCTTTTTTCCTTGCCGCTTTTCACTTTTTACCATTTTTCACATTCACCGGTGGCAGAAACTTTATTTTAGCAGATTTGCAAGTCTTGTCCGCACCTTTCTCAAAGGCCTGCCAATACCAAGGTTGATTTTTGTAGTCGGAAGAGAGTGGGAGAAGAGATAGGTCACGCGATGGGATGAAATTATAGCAGATGCACCTACAGTTGGAGGGAACAAATGCATCCCACGGCTGACAAGGTTATAAACGAGCACTAAAACACCAATTGCATTCCCTACAGAAGTTGTAGGCTCAACCTACAACAATTTCCAGTCAGTGTTTGATTTTTTTGCTCTCCAATCATTGACAGCATGACACACTATTCACATCGTTCACAATATTCAGCAGCCAAACGCTAAGCCAATGGCAAAATATAATATTAATTTTTTAGTTAATTTCTTGATATGCGTGGATTTTTAAATATTATGGGCATCTCGTTTGGGTTGGATTTTATTTATTATTTATTATTATTTTTTAAAATATTATTTTTATTAATATTTGAATTTTGTTATAATTTGATTTTTCATTTAGTTTATTTATTTTAATTTTAAATTTAAGTTTAATTTTAAAATTTATTTCATTTATCTATGTTGTTAATGAAATTTTAAATATTAATTAAAGATTATTAGAATTATTCAAATTTATAATTATTTATCTTATTAAAATTTTAATTTTGTAGAATAATTATAATTTAATTTTAAGCTTAATTCATAAAATTATTAAAATTGTAATTGCTATAGAATATTTATATTTATATTTTTAATTTTAATTTATATAATAAAAATATTAGAATTTTGTTATATTTTGACTTTTCATTTAGTTTAATTCTATTTTAATTTTTAATTTATTTTTTTTAAATATTTTAAATTAAGTCTTTTTATGAAACTACACATATTAGTTATTAGAAGTTGTTAGAATTAATTTAATTTATAATTATTTGTTTTATTAAAATTTAAATTATTGTAAAACATTTATATTTTGAATTTAGATTTTAATTCATATAATAAGTAAACCTCAAACTTAAAATCTAAATTATACGCTATACAACAAGAGAGCAAGAGGGAGAGAGACATGAATTAAATTTTTATTAGTCGTTTGGTGCCAACAATACATATATCGATCTCTCTTTAGATCCATCTCTCTCTCTATTTCTCTCCCTCTCTTCCTCCCTCCCTCTTTATCTCTCTCCATATTTCTTTGTCACTCACACACACACCTTGTTTCTCCCTCCCTATCACCACACACACTCCTTGTTTCTCTCCCCCTCTCTATCATCGCCTTTATCTCTAACTCTTGCCCCCCTCTATCTCTATCTTCCAATATCTCCCTCTCCCTCTATCTATATAAATCATTATCTTTATCTCTATCTTATTCACTCCATCTCTCCTTCCATCTCTCTATATATCCCTCTTTAATTCTCATACTATATCACTTCCTATATCTTTATCTTTATATTTCTCCATCTCCCCCTCTCTCATTGTCTCCCTCTCTTTCTCTATTTTTCCCTCTCTCTCTTCCTCTCTCCTTCCATATCTATCTCTATATATTTATCTCTCTCATACACACACCCCCTCTATCTTTCCCAAGTTCTCTCTCTCTCTATATATATATATATATATATTCCTCTTTATATCTCTTTCACTCATATAAACACACTCCCTATTTTTCTCTCCCTATATCTCTCTCTATCTATATCTCTCTATCCTTCCCCCTCTCTATCTCTCTCCCTCTGTCTATACCTCTTTATTACTTTTCTTTATCACCCTCTTTCTCCCACTCATGCTCCCCTATTTCTATCTTCCTATCTCCCCCCCTCTCTATCTATATCTCATTATCTCTACCTCTCTCTCTTCTTCGCTCCATCTCTCCTACTCTCTCTAGCTCCCTCACACTCCTCTCACTATCTCTTTCTAGGTCCATAGATCTCTCTTCCTCTATCTCCCTATATCTCTCCCTATCCATCTCTTTCTATATCTCCCTCTATCTATATCACTCCTCTCTCATTCACTCCACCTCTCCTACTCTATATCGCACCCTCTCTCTATCTCACCATTAATTTACTCTGAAGGTGTATCCTATTTGAGAAAGACAAACCTAAAATTTCCCATCAATGATTGATCTAAACTTGCCGACTATTAAACGAATCTCAGTCGTTTATCATTTTGCGCCATTTTTCTGTCCCCTTTGTGAGCGTCATTTTGTTTTCTGGTTCTTTCTTCTGTCGTTCATCGGTTGTTTTTTAACCGACGCTATGTGGGAAATATATCATATTTTTTCCAGAGGAAAGCGTAAGTTTTATTAGGCAGCTCTCTCTTTTCTTGGTTTGTCCGGTCATAAACAAATGCAACATATTATCCCCAAAATCACTATAGGGCGCCTTTATTATCCCCGTCAACACAAGGAAAGGGGATGGTTGTATTTATCATCCTCGCTAGTATTGAGCTTTCTTAGCCTCAAAATAAGGTTTTTACTAGGGTTTTAGAGTATGTTTATTAAAATGAAAATTATTGCTAATATTCTAATAATGAATGCATTTAGGTTTTTAAGAATTTATTTAATAACGTAATTAATATATTTAATTTATATTTATTATATTTAAATTAGCATAATTTTAAAAAAAATAGTTAAAAAAATTGATCATATTTTGATTTAAAATTTAACTTATATTTTAGTTAATATAATATTTGATTTATATTTTGTTTAGGGTAAAACTTGATTTATATATATTTTTTTAATATAAAAAATTGGTTTTAGGAAATTCATTGCCGCAATTCATCCAAGGAAAATTCATCGCCAAGAATTCACCGTCATGGAAAATTCGCCACCAAGTAAAATTCACCGCCAACAATTCACCAATATTTTTTAATTATAATTAATATTATATATAAGTTTATAAAATTTGATTTATAAGTTATTATATGAAATGTGGATTATATTTTAATAATAAAAAATAAATTGTAAATTATTTAATTATACTTAATATTATATATTATATTTTTAAATTAAACTATTAATTACATAAAATGATTTAAATTTATAATTAATAATTCTTAGAATTTTATATAGTATAAAAATAGATCAAAATTTATCTTAATTGACTTTCCACGCTTCTTTGGAGTACCCATTGCACACTAAGATGCGATTGCTAGTAGTAATCTCTCCCTCTCCCTCTATATTTCTCTTCCTCTCTCTATCTCCCTATCAACAGACCAAAATTTCCGTAATTTATTTTCCACACCTATTCGGCGTACCCATCGCACACACGTAGGTGCAATTGCTAGTTGTGATTACTTTATAAATTAATTGTTGAACTTCAAGTAGTCCGTTAAGTGGGTAGCCCATCTCTCACAAGCCGCAAGTCACGGCAAAGTAAACAGCCTATGGACCCCACCCTAAAAATTAGCCTCCATTTACTGAGTTGTCCGTATTATGTTTGATTGGCACCCATTTCTTTCTGCTTTCCACTGAAAATTAAGCTGGAATGTATAGAATCCCACTTCCTGAACTGTCAAGAAAAAGAGTGGAAAGAGGAGTCGAAGCATCTACCCCATTTTCATTTCCGTTTAGCGTATGCGTAACGATCGTTCCTCCTCTACTTATATATTGCGCGTGTTAGTAAAGACCAAATCATATCATTTCATATCATCCATCATCATGAATTTCACAAGTTTAACTTTGTTACTTATCATTGGATTGTTCATTTCTTGCACGCTCTCAAATCCAGATGGTAAGTTTTAGGTAGTTTGCTTTCATCTAATACTACTATTAGTCCAAAAAAAGGTCTGCAATTTTTTAACATTGATTGTCCTTTCTATGCAGGATTTCTAAGCATTAACTGTGGCGCTTCAAAAGATTGGACGGACAGCGTGGGGATAGACTGGGTTACCGATTCTTCTTTCATCAAAACAAGAAACACTTCGAGTATGCCTTCATTAGGTTCTCAGCATGCCTACCAGTATCAGTCCTTGGCGTATTTTACAAATCTGGAAGTAAATAAATATTGTTACAGAATTCACGTGACTCCTGGTACACTCTACCTGGTAAGGTCTCGGTTTGCTTATGGAGGATTTGAAAGTCTTCGTTTGGCAAGCGTCTTTGATTTATTTATAGAGGGAATCAGCTGGACCAAAGTCAGCCTAAGGGATCTATCAGCTAATTCCCTACGTTTTCACGAGATCATCGTGGCTGCCAAAAGCAACAGTCTGAGTTTATGTCTGGCAAGAAACTCAGAGACAGAAGATGACAGTTATATTTTCATTTCTACAATTGAGTTGAGGCCGCTAGAATATTCAATGTACAACTTGACTGATTTCAACAACGCCGCTTTAGTTAAGCTGACTCGTAGGGATTATGGCAGCTATAATGATTCAAAGTAGGTTTAATAATGATTTTGTTTGAACTTGGATTCTAAATCTGTTGTCTTCACATTTTCTAGGATTCTAACCGAGTGATGATGTGGTGGTACAGTTATCCCAAGGACCCATTTGATCGCATTTGGAGGACTTTTACGGTGCCGTCAACAACTATTATCAACACGAGCCACTCTTTGGGTGGCGGCTTATGGAACAAGCCCCCTGTTTCTGTCTTACAGACTGCTATTACATCGCAAGTGGGTGAAGACCTATTAATTTCAGATCAGCTTGATTCTGCCCTTGACAACGTCTCTTGTTATTTTGCTCTTTACTTCTGCAACATCAACAAGACAAGCCTTTCCTCGAACCGCACCTTCCAAGTGTTCATTAGTGATGTTCAAGTAACAGGTTTGCTAGACTTCACTTCATTTGGGCAGTGCATGGCCATCTATCGGATGTTACGGCTAGGCACAATTAACTCTACAAACATAAAATTGCGTCCTGGAAAAGGATCAGACATGGGGCCATTCATCAATGCAGCTGAAGCATATCGAATAGTAGTCAACAACATTATGACACACGCCGGAGACAGTAAGTTTCTCTATCTCATTCACGAAGTTCAAATATTAATTTGTGTACTTATGGAAAGTCAAGTTATAAGTCATTGTAATTCAGGGCTTTTTAAACTCGTTCTATACAATTTTGGAACAACGTCTAATGTTGTACAAGTTGAATGACACAGTTCTTGCTATTCGGGAAATAGCAAATACAACGAATGTTCCAGATGATTGGACAGGGGGAGATCCATGTTTGCCAGCAGGTTATCCATTAACCGGCATTAGCTGCGACGGCGATAGTCCCCCACGAGTTACTGTCGTGTAAATCTCTTTCCTTACAACTCATAGCAGCTCATTTCGTTACATTTTAATATTTAATCCGTGACTCAATTGTAGTAAACTTGATTTCAATTCTTTTCAGAAATCTAACAAACATGGGTCTCACTGGCAACATCCCTTCAAGTTTAGCCAACTTAACAGCATTAACTCAGTTGGTGAGATCTCAGCAACCTTCACTTATCTTGTAGAACTCGTTGTTATATTATATTGAATGATTTTTATGTTACAAGTGACCCTAGTAAGTATTAAGGGTGATTGCTCATTTTCAATTATTTGTTTTAGCTGTTAGGAAGCAATAATCTGACAGGTTCTATTCCGGACCTCAGCTCATTGAAGAACCTTACAATATTGTAAGAGATCCATGACTTTCAGAAACTCTTATTGATATCTTATTACATTGTACAAGAAAGATTAAATTGCGGTTTTCGTGAATGTTGATTTTTAGTCTTTTTTATTGTTGGGTTATGTTGAAGACAACTACAAAACAATCAACTGACAGGAGATATTCCAAACTCATTAGAGAAGCTCACCCTATTAAAAGAACTGTACGTTTACTTATACATTTTATCTTTTCTATTAACATTTTAATTTATAGTTTGAACTTTTTTTATAGAAGAAAATTATATAATAGAATGGCCAGTTTGCCCAATGTAATGGGTACAGATAATATTTATTTACCATTCATAACTAGTACCTTTTATTTTGTTTAGATTTTTGCAGAACAATAAATTAAATGGAGCAGTGCCACCGGGTTTAATTAAATCCGGTTTAAATCTTCGGTACGAGAATATGGACTTTCTTGTTTAATTCCTTTTCAAGGGATGTCATTGCCACCTTATATTTTAAAAGGAGAATTGTAGAAAGATTTTGGGAAAAAAAAGTCTATCCTTGACATATATATTTTCACTCTACCATGCAGATTTTCTCCTCAAAGCAATATTTCTCTTGAAAGAAATTTTCCAGAGGGTAGTGAAAATCACAAAGCGAAAATTTGGATTATAGGACATTCTATTTGTTGTTCAGTTCTATTGATGGTTGTGATTTTTATAATTGTATGGAGAAAACATAGACAACAATCTCACACCAAAAATGGTCCTATCATGCAGCCTGAGTATTCATGTACAGGTGTTTCCGAAGTTCCTACAAAATGAAAAAAATATATATTATTTTAACCTTTTGTTTATTGTCCAAAAAAAAAATTGTTCTCAAACTTTTTGTAAACAGATGAAGATGGTCCAAATGAATATCACAAATTGGCAATAGAATACAGTGAGGAAGATATAAAAGCAGCTACAAATAATTATTCCACAATAATTGGCAAGGGAGGATTTGGATCTGTATTTTATGGCAGACTTTCGGGATATGATGTTGCAGTCAAAATACTGTCATCAGATTCAAACCAAGGGAAACAACAATTTCGAAATGAGGTTTGCATTTTTCCACAAATATTGAACGTGTCATATAAAATTATTTTTAATTTTAATTTGAAAAAAAAAATCTCAGCCCAAATTCCCTATTTGACATATGCTACTTGTGTTGTTCTTGGCTCTAGGTGACCCTCCTTTCAAGGATATACCATAAGAATCTTGTAAATCTTGTTGGGTATTGCAGACAATCCACAGTAGCCTTGGTATATGAATATATGCACTGTGGAACACTAAAGGACCATTTATATGGTATTTGTTTATTTTATTTTATAGTAAATAAAATAATTAAATGTATATGAATTTTGGTTTTAAAAGATTTAATATTTTGTTTACAGGGATGGCTAAACTGGAGAACCCCCTTGATTGGAAAACTAGGCTTAACATTTCTCTCCAAGCAGCCGAAGGTAATTTGTCCCAAAAAGATCAATTGGCTTCAATTTTGTAATGGTTTTTCTATAATAAAATTTAGTACATATTATAATTTTTCACATTACTTGCAGGTTTACTGTACTTGCATCAGGGTTGTGATCCTCCAATAATACACAGAGATATAAAGTGCACTAATATACTTTTGGATAGAAGAATGTCTGCCAAGGTTGCTGACTTTGGTATATCAAAGTTGTTAGTAAACTCTGAGAGCTATACAACAACAAATGTCAAGGGAACCCTTGGCTATCTTGATCCTGAGTATTTTCATACTTTACCAATTTTTTTATGTGTTTTAATTTAGCAACTGATTAGTTCGATGTTCATGTCTGAGAATGTTCTAAAATTTGGAACTTGATGCAGATATTTTGAAACAGCAATGTTAAATGAAAAGAGTGATGTTTATAGTTTTGGCGTAGTTTTGTTGGAGATTATTTCTGGAACATCACCCAAGGAGGGAATAGTCCAATCGGTAATTCATTTAGTTTAAAATCATTTTGACAATTTTATTAATAATAAGTGCGCAGTTCTTATCTTGTATGTTTTACAGGCTAAAAACCTAATTTCATGTGGGAGACTAGAAGACCTGATGGATAACTCATTGGGTGGTCTATACAGTTTAGCATCAGCTTGGAAAGTTGCAGAGACTGCCTTTAATTGTTTGGAAGCAAGACCAATAAACAGACCCAAGATGAGTGCAGTTGTAAAAGAGCTAGAAGAAGCAGTGGTATTTGTCTCTGAAGATAGCAATCGATTTGGACACGCTCAGAGCACATCACTAAATTCAATTGAAATGCCCAAACTCAGGTAGCTAAAAAATTGTGTCTTATCTTCCTGTGGGGAAAGATGCGTGCACTTTAGCCTGCATTTTTTAAGATTTTAAGAGTGATAAGTTTTATATTTAAGTGGTTGTGGTTCGCCTAAGACCGCGACATTGTCAAATTTGATTATTTGGTTATTTTACCGTCTTACATTGTTATTTAGCTCCTCCCAATTATTTATCTTTTCTTTCTCCAATTCAAGAAAAACAATCAAGGATTGAATTTGACTAACATTTTTAATTTATTATTATTCAGTGTAAAAGGAAAATTGGATTTTCCTTGAATTAATTAGGTAAATAAATCTGATTAGAAATGTATATGGGATTTTTGATAGGTATGTATAATGGAATGAACTAGACCTTGAGCAATATCAAATAGAAAGTATAATTGAGCAATATCAAATAGAAAGTATAATCATGTTATAAATAGAAATAATTAAAGAGAGATTGTTTAGTGTTATAATTAAAAAATATTTATTGTTTGGTGAAGATTATGATATCTTTATATCTCAAAATTTGGGAATGTTTTAAATAGTCATATAGGGGAGATGGGCTAGTAGTTGTGTGGGGTCCAATTGTTGTTATAGTAGTTGTGCTTATAATAATCAATCTTGCCACATATTTATACTATACATTGTACATAATTAGTCCATGTATAAATCAAAAAATAACCAAATGTTGGTCAAGATGAACCCATACTTTAACACATAGAAACTAACGAGTGTTATGTAAAAAAGAATAGATACATTCATTAACAAATAAAATAGATAATTTTTGTTTCATATAAATATCAAAACTATCAACTATAAGTATGCCATTTATAAAATAAGATGCTCATGTAAACAAGTATTTTTTTCATAGTGAAAAATATTGTTCTTATGTGTACAACTATTGGGGCAACAATATATATGCAAATTGGAGTATTTCATATTAAAGTTTGTTCTATCACAAATATAAAAGATGAGCACAATAAATACCTTGTATTTTTCATGGAGTGTGAAGGATTATAAAAAAAAAATAGTATTCAACTATTGATCAATTTGTGTTGGATATAAGTTGTACATTTTAAATAATAATGTGTTGTTTTTATAGGTAATAGTTTTTTGCATTCAACTATTGATTCATTTGTGTTGGATATAAAAGTTAGAGATAAGAAAGCTTTATGGTGATCAATAGGTATTTGGTTCATTTAGGTTGCATATAAGTTATATTTTAAATAAAAATATGATATTCTACTAAAAAATGATTTTTTTTGTTCAACTACTAGGGATACCATGATTAAGTTTTGGTTGAACCTTTAAAAAATCATTTTTTTGACACTTCTCACTAGATGTGATGGTGTGGCAAGTTGCATGATGGGTCAAACCTCCAAACCTTAGTTGCAGATAGATAAGAGGCCAATTCACATTTCTAAACAAATATGGAGGTCCTAATATAATATTCCATGCAACCATTGTACATGGTCGCAAAGTTAGCTCGCATGCCTTTTGACCCCTCTCCCCTATGTAGACTAGAATAAGAATTTTTTTTTCTTTCTCTATAATATATTGACTTCACAATTCTAGACCTAGTTTAGGGTTATGAGCTCTCTCCATATTTGTGAACTTGATCTCTAATTCTCTCAAGATCCATTCCTATGAATTATCATATAAGAAAACTTCTAGACAATGATATTCTCTATCACACTTTTAGGTTTTTATGTCAATCTAATGGTATTTAAAAATTCCTTGACAAGTAGCAAGTTTCATACATGTACATGAATTCTAGAATGATTGCTAGGTGATTCACATGCTCTAGGATGAAGGTGATCATACATGCTAGATTTATTTCTTGGTTTGAGAATATATGCAAATAGTTGTTCAATTCTTAAAAATGATAGATGGATCATTAAAATAAATGTAATGGATGTCTATTTTTAGATAAATATAACATTGAAGTATGCATACGTATGCATAGTTGGCTTGGGACCAAAGTTTAAGCTGGTGTCATTTGGCTAAATGTTTGGTTTTGATATTTTAATAAAAAGGATCAAGATTGTAGCTATGATGATGAACTTGTAACCATGAACATAAATTAGGTCAAATGACTAGGTTGGTTCTATGTCAAATAGTTTTGGATCATGGATAATGATCTAATTAATTATTAGAATTAGATAGATAGGACAATTGAGCTATGATTGTGTGCACATAAGCATATAGATAAGTGATCAGCATAGCACTAGGTGCAAGAAAGGCTAAGTATGTAGGCACAAATATGCACAAAATGTACCATTTGTATTGATATAATACATTAAGACATTTCCCCAAATTAGTCACAAAATAAAATGGAAAATGTATTAAGAATGTGTCTTTCAGCATTGCAATTTCCCCCCACTTTAATGTGCACATGAATCTTTGAGTATGTAGCATTCTCAAAATGCATAAAGTAAATGCAATAGATAGATGAACTTGTAGTCCTTTAATAATGAAAATTTTCCTTCTATGTCCTTTTCCTTCACATATATTCTCCCATGAATTTTTATAAGATAGGAATAAAAAATTCTATAAGTAATTTTTCACTCACCACATAGATTGAATACAAAAATGAGAACTTGTGTGATCATGTATGTATAATTATTTAATTAATTGAAGGAAAATCTCATTAGATATAAATAATAATAGTAACATATAGCAATAGATTGATAATAGAATGTATCATGAGATAATCGTAATTATACCATGAATCAATAACAAATGAGAAGGATGTAAGTACATATAATCATCCAAATAACTATAGTAACCATAAATAGAAATATGGTAATAGGATGGAGATACAATCAAAGATATGATCATATCCCCTAGCATGGGAATGATAATTCTTTTGCATCCCTCAATGGCTAAAACATGCATTAAAGTACAATAGATAACAAATGTGGCATCCATGATCATGAACCCACATAGAGTAGGATTAATAGGATAAGTAGGATTGAGAGAGTTGTGATGTGTCCCTCTATGGAAAAAATCTACCTATGAAATTAGAAAAGTGGCCCAATGTTGCATTCATGTGCATAAGCATACATAGGATAAGATATATTAGCTTCTTCTATTTGAGAGCTACAAGACCATTGAAGAACTGCATTTAAACATCTAGTGTTCTAAGTTATGTTTAAAGTAAAATGAATTTCTAGTGAACTCAGGTTTTTTTCAATCTAGTGGTATTTAAAAATATTTTGATAAGTAACAAGTTTCATACATGTACATAAATTTATTTCTTTATTTAAGAAGATATGTAAATAGTTGTTCAATTCTTAGATGATTGAAGGATTGTTAAAGTAAATGTAATGAATATGTTTTATTTTATTACATAAATAAAACATCAAAGTATGAAGATGTATAATGGAGGTAGAAATCCTCCAAATCAATTCATCTAATTTTCTCAACCTGGAGGTTTTTGCACAAGTTATTTGCAAAGAAGGTCAAGAGGGCGGTGCTTTTGGGTTCTCAAGTTAACTACGTGGTTAATGTCAGATCATCTATGTTTCACACCTCATTGGTGTGGTAGTTGTTCGGGTGGGTCTCATATCTGTTTAGAAGAAGAGTAGAAACCTATATGAGGTGTAATGCTTTTTGCAAAACTCTTAGATAAGGGTGGTTCGGAAAGCCTAGAATCTTAGGCCTAGCGATCGCTAGTGCCTAACAAAAGCTATTTTGAATGGTTTGTGGGATGGTTGTCTTGACCTCCTCAAGCACTGTAATGTTGCCTTCCCCGAAAGAAGGTTCTGAAGTACATATACTTCGAGCCCAATGCTCGCTAGTGTCGCGTGGCTCCTGCATGCATATTCTGAATGTTCAATGCTCGAAGGCTGCGGAAAGTCTGACATTGGCCCGTTTTCGAGGAATAATCCTCCAAGGGAGGTCCCAAGAGTGTAACCTTATAAATTGGCATTGAAAGTGCCAAGAAGAATTCATTTTGTTTAGACCCTCGATTGGGCCTTATAAGGCTTTGTGTTGGCCTTACTTTGTGATAATTGCTCGCGTCGTTCTCCTGCAAGAGAGGTACCAAAAGGCAAAAGTATTGATCCCGACACCTGACAAACCCACGTGTCACATGGGCACAAGCTCAGGAACATTTTTGAGCTTGAATATTGTGGGAGGTGCACGATTGGTTGTTTAACTGCTTGCATGTTAATATCACATGTATTGCTTTCTCGCGACCCTAAGAGAGGTTTGGAAAGCTTATGCTGCTACAATTCACCTAAGGGAAGTACCAAATGGAAAACACTCTAGATCAGTCACCTGGAAATTCCACGTGCCATACGTGTGTAAGCTCAGGAGAAATTTGAGCTTGCAATTCACGCAAACGTGTGCTATTGGCTACCTTAATACTCGCGGGCCCACAAGAAAGCTCTGAAAGTTCCTAATAGGAACCTGTTATTCGTTAGTGCCACATGTCACTTTAGCGCAATCATAAGGTCCATGGCCGTTAGTGACCACATGGGTCACTTTAGCGCAATCATCAAAGGTCCATTGCTGTACCAAGGAAAGCTAAACAAAGTGCCATTAGCTCGCTGTCACCTCCGGATGGAACATGGGAATCTATGACCACTTTCACATTTACTATGATCTCTAATTTGGAACATCATTGCAAATGCTAGGAAACCTTCTAAATTTTAGGGAATACTATTTTAGCATCTTCTCAGCCAAAGGTGGTGGTTTCCCTTTCATACCATGCCTGCATTTAAACTTGATTTGATGGGTATTAATGACTAATTAATCTAGCATGGAGATGCCTTTCAAAAATCAAGGAAGCCAGCCACAATCACTAATATTATATGCTCGTTCTAGCATTTAATTTTGTGGTTTTTTTCTTTCAAAACTGAATTTGAGCATGTGTGAAGATCGAAAACTATCATCACTAATCGGATATGCGTACAATCAGTTTTTAGCAAGATGTATTGGTACACTCTATGGGGTGTTTTTTCACACAAGTGTATTATTAGAAATTGGTGCATCCTAATTTTCACAATAGTCTAAAATTCATAGCACACAAACCTGCTTCAAGGAATTCCTACATTGAACTATGAAGATATATGGATACTCCCATCAGACTAGTGAGTACCTACAGACAGATGGCTTTTTGGGGTGCAATTTCGAAGCTTCGATTGAAGAGAATCATTGTGGAACTAGATTTTATGTTAATTGGAGTGGTCAAACTCATCCTCAATCAAGAATTCCTGGAGTTGGATGAGTGGTATAAGGTTGATTTAGATATTTCCTCTAGGTTTGTGGTGGCACTACTTGACCTACACACTCCAAAAGTGGAAGTGGTGGAAATGACCTGCAAGCTATTTATTCCTAAAATTTTAGACGGGCTGGAAGTGGTGATTGATGTTTCCTCCTTTGACCTTGGTATTCCCAAGCCCTGTGACTTGGAGCATCTTTTGGTGTCGGTGAGGAAGTAACCTTCTACCCCTTCATTTTGGATGGAACACGGACATAAAGAGCAGGCGAAGGTGGCAGTAAGATTCCTAAGGAAAATTCTACACATTGAGTCGGTCCAAGACTTCAAATGGATTGGAAACTTTATCGACTATATACAAGAAGTTGTAAATGTATAGTCCAAGTTTTCACTACAAGATCTAAACTCAATTCCTTTTGTCCATTAGCATATAATGTCTTGTCGTAGAAAATATTTTAATTGATAGAAAGTTTTTTGTAGTTACTTTTGGCCAAATGGGTGTTTGGGTTTTAAATTTCTAAAGACAATTTTAAATTTGGTTAGATGTTGAGTACCTTGAATTTCGAGCAGTTTCTTCAAACTACATGTTGGGTTGCAAGGGGGTAGCATATAGATATTTCTCTACTTTTTCCCTTGATGGGTCATGGGTACAATTAGTTTGTTTTAAATTTCATGCTAAAATTTTAGTCCAGTGGGATTAACATTCTCCCTTGGTACAAATGCTCTGAACTCATAAACATGTATTTCAGATTTCAATTTACTATAAATAGTTTAGGCCTTTGGCTTTTTATATTAAAAAAAAGTATGAATACTTATGCATATTTGGCTTGGGACTAAAGTGTAATATGGGATCATTTAGATAATTTTATTTATTTTTAATTAAAAGGATCAAGATTATAGTTATGAAAATGAATTTGCATCCATAAACACAACTTAGGTAAAAAAACTAGGGTTATTTATGTTTAATAACTTTATATTATGGATAATATTCGATTGATTATTATAACTAGAGATAGATAGTTCAATTAAGCTAGGATTGTGTGTACATAAGCATATAGATAAGTAATAAACATATTACTAGGTGCAAGAAAAAATGCATGTAGGAACAACTATGCACAATATTTATCATTTGTAGAAATATAAATATATTACTTGACATTTCCCAAAGTTAGGCACAAAACAAAAAAGGAAAATGCATCGAGGATGTGTTTTTTACCATTGCAATTCCCCCCACTTTGAGATGCAAATGAATCTTTATGTATGTAGTACTCTCAAATATGCGTAGAGTAAATGCAATAGATAGATGAACCTATAGTCCTTTAATGATGAAAATTTTCTTCTATGTTCTTTTCTTTCACATATGTTCTCCCATGAATTTTTGTAAGACAAGGATAAAATATTCAAAAGTATTTTTTCACTCAACACATAGATCAAACACAAAAATGAGAACTTGTGTGATCATGTATACCAAACTCTTTAACTAATTAAAGGAAGATATTATTAGTATATATAAATAATAAAAAATAACATATAGAAATAGATTTATAATAGAATGCATCATGAGATAATCATGATCATATCATAAATTAGTAAAAAACAATAAGGATGTAAGTACATATAATCATTGAAATTTAAAATGTAGTAATTATTTATAAAAATACAACAATATGATTGATATAATCAAAGATAGAATCATATCCCCTATCATGGGCATCATAATGTGTATGCATACCTCAATGGCTGAAAAAATTATTAAAGTACAATAAATAATATGTGGCAAATCATCCATGAGCATGAACACACATAGAATAGGATTAATCTAGAATGAGTAGGATTGAGATAGTGGTCATGTAGCCCTTTATGGCTAAAAACACCTATGAAAGTATAATAAATGTCTCGATGTTGAATTCATGTGTATGAGCATACATAGGATAAGATAATCATCTTCTATTTGGGAATTTTAAGCCCATATCTAGAATAATTTCACTTAAACACCTAGTTTTTAAAGTTAGGAAGTAAAATAAATTCCTATGATTATAACATTGTGTGAATAAACCAAAATATGAGAGGAATTTTCTCTCATACTCTTTGATTTCTACTAAGCTTAGGAGGGCTAGCTTTATAATATCTCAAGAAGATATATGCAATGGTTAGCATGAAATTTATTCATATTATAGGAAAAGAAAGAAAAATTATCAAATAATTTTGAATATTTCACCTAAAACTATTTGAAAATATTGGCATTAAAAGAATTTGGAAGATTAAGTAAACAAATATATAAAATTTTGATTAATTATTTTGAACTTGTTGAACAATAAACCAAGCCTCTAAGACACAATAATAGAATAAAAAAAATCATTGTTACTCACATTGTGTTAGTCTAATGGTTAATTGATAAGAGATTCATATTTTACAAAATCGGTTGCATTCATAGTTAGATGAGAAAATTCATTCAAAATGAAGGTATAATAAGATATTCTTTCATACTCAAGTAAATTATAAATGAATAAACAAATATAAATTCTAAGTCTATGATATTTTTCATATTTTAAATCATAGAGTATAAAATTAAAAAATACAGATGAGTGTCTTATCCTCTTATGATAGAGTCATAAATAAGTTACTCAGAGTATCTACACATGCTTGATCTATAGTTTTAGGGGAATATAATACACTAGGCTTTTTCTTATAAATCTTAGTTTCACAAATACAAATTTCTGTCTTCTATAATGCAACTCATTCTTAGTTATCCTTTGCATAGTTTTGTTATTTTATATATTGTGCTTTAAAGGGTTATACATAATCCTTAACTACATACTAGTTATTTTTAAAACACAATACAAATACAACAAATGTGTGTTTAAAAATTAGAAAATTTATTGAAACATCCAATAGAATAATGGAGAAAAGTTATAGAACAGTGTAGACACTTAAAAATGTCTCAATGGATTGCATTGGCTCACTAACATCATTTCGAACGTCCTCAAACCCATCCTCTTTTTACTTGTTTAATTAAATAAGCCTAATTATTTAATTAAATGTCTCATTTTCACCTATTAATCTAATTGACCTAATTGGGTTAATTAACCCCCTCTCACATTGACATTTCATCTGATTTAATTAAATAATGTAAATTATTTAATTTTAACCCCAAGTCCTCTTATTTAATTAAATAACCTAAACTGTTTAATTACATATCATATTTACATCTCATTTTCGTTAAATAAATCAATAATTTAATGAATATCCTCACATTCCTCATCTTGCACATTGAAATTTAGTTTTAATTAACTAAATTGTTAATTTCCCTCTCATCCACTTACATAGGGAATATTCCAAAGGAATATTCTCCTATTTACCTCCAAAAAAAGGTAATGATTACTCCAAACAAACTTTGAAACAACTTTTTAAAGTTGTTGTAAAGTGTGTTTATTTGCATGATTGTGAGCCCTTGATCTTTTCTTGATCCATGTGATCTTTGATTCTCATCGATTGATGAGAATCCTTTATCCATGTTTCATCCTCCATTCATTTGTGACCATTGATAGACCAAATCAATCTCATCCATTGTTTTTTCATTTGATCTCCATTAAATCAATTATTTAATGAATATCATATAATTCCCCTAATTTGCATAATTTAAAATTTGTTTTAATTATCAAATTACTAATTCTTCCACTTGCAAGGGAATATTCCTCCTTTGCACATTCCTCCAAAAGGGGAATATTCCCATGAAATATTCTTTCCCTTTTTTGCACAATTAATTTTTTTTTAAATTGCAAAGTATCCATTTTTCCTCACCCATGAGAATATTCTCTCCTCCAATCATTTGAAAAAGGGATATTCTCACTTAGTTTCTTGAGCAAGCTAAACTTGTGACTTCTTGAGCAAGTTACCTTGTGACCTATGCGTGCAGGTCAAAAGTATGTTTTTCTGGAACAAATGAGAACCCTTGATTAAATCTCATCTTGCATTCTCACTCATTGATAAGAATCCATGATCTATGCCTCTTTCTCCTTTCATCCTTGACTGTTGATTGATATTTTTGATCTCAACCCTTCATTTCTCATTTGCTTTCCTATAAATAGAACACTATTTGGAGACAAATGGATCCATCTTTCAATTGCAAACTTATGTTGTTGAATTCACTCACACTCACACTCATACTTTACTCACATTTAGCATATTTTAGTTCATTTTTAGTTGCATATTAGCTTTAAGCTTCCATTAATGGCTTTCATGATAACATAGATGCATACATTTAGCATATTTGTTAATTAGGATTTTAATATTTTTAAACTTGCATACATTTAGAGTAGATTTGCATACACCCATATCAATCATCTTAGCATAAATCATGTTAAAATAGCTTGCATCATATTAATTTAGCATTTAAATCATGTTTTATCACGTATCTCTCATCGGTTTCATTGATTCTCTTCAATAGAATCAATCGAAACAAGCTCGTTATCCAAGGGATTGGGAAAGGGTCGCCATTCCACATCAATGTGACACCACTCCCCCAATAGAATAAGTTTCAATGTCTTAGATTAGAGGTTTTTCAAGCTTTCATGATTTAGAATGTTAGTTTTAATGTCTTCTTTGTCTTTGTTTACAGTGAATGATCTTATTGGGATTAATGCTTAGTGGGTTAAATATGCCTTGAATTTCTATGGATTAGGTGTAGTTAACCTTCACTATGTCATTGGTCACATTTTGACGCTAGAAGGAGGGAAAACTTTAATGTTTTGGGTGTTTTTTGGAGAAATTTTGGGTTTAATCTCTTAAATGCATGATTTTCCTTAATTTTTAATGAATTCTACATGACTAATCTTGTAGAAAGGTTGTTTTCTGAAGATCTCATGTTTAGCTTTCCAAAACATTTTACAATTTCAAAATTGATCAAGATTTGAGGAAGTTGTCATTATCTCAAGTTGTTGTCCATGATTAATTTTGCTATTTTTAAAAAAATTGGGTTTAATCTCTTAAATGCATGGTTTTCCTTAAATTTTAATGAATTCTACATGACTAATCTTGCAGAAAGGTTGTTGGGTTTTGAAGATCTCATGTTTAGCTTTCCAAAATATTTTATGATTTCAAAATTGATCAAGATTTGAGAAATTTTTCATTATCTCAAGTTGTTGTCCATGATTAATTTTGTTGTTTTTTTATTTAAATTGGGTTTAATCTCTTAAATGCATGATTTTCCTTCATTTTTAATGAATTCTACATGACTAATCTTACAAAAAGGTTGTTGGGTTTTGAAGATCTCATGTTTAGCTTTCCAAAAAAAATTATGATTTAAAAATTGATCAAGATTTGAGAAAGTTGTCATTATCTCAAGTTGTTATAATCTAATTTTCTAAAAAATGTTTCTTAAACACTTGAAAGGATAAAATGAATTAGCTTTCAAAGTTGGATAAAATTGAACCAAACAACCTCATATTTGCTTTAAATTTTGACATGTACATTAAATTTTTTATTTCATCTAATAAACTAACATATCTCTAACTTTTTGTTTTGGTTTTTTAGGTTTTGCAGGTTTACTTGAAGAAAAGAAGCATACTATTATCATTTGAACTATAATTGTAACAAGTGTTTTAACACTTTTGGGGCAATTATAGCCCATTTGTAATGCTTTTTTATTTCACACTTTAAGACCACACTAGTTTTCAATTAGGCCTTAAAAAGAACGCTCAAACAGGACTAAAATTGAACCCTCATTTCATCATTGTATTTTGGGTCTAAAATTGAACAAGGTAACTTAACATTTCGTTTGGTGCATAAAATGAATTCATCTTAGCTTTAGGGTTAAAATTTATGAGTGTTTGTTGTGTTTTCATTTACAAATATGTTATTGAATGTGTATGCAATTCTCTCATGCCACTCAATGATCTTGAGAAATGGAAACATTCCTTAACACTTTGCAAAATCACCTACATCTTTCAATTTGGATTAAAAATGAACCCCTTGCTAGTGTAGGGAAAAGGTATGGTGTGTGTTATCTCCTTGTTTCATGCAAACTAGGATGATCGAACTATAAATGTACTTCCTTGCTATTGTTTATCTTTAGAGGGCCTACCTACCCACTTCGAAAGGAGGGAACGACCCAAGCGGTAACGAGCTAAAGCCAAGCTCTTTCGAACCGCTATATATGTGTGGTTGCAATGAAAATTGTGATCAATGGGAAGTGATACGTGATAGCTCTCCCCTAGTATCTTTATGATGTGAAAATCCCTTGTTCTAATGGTTGGGAGACCTCTCAAGGGAGTTTATCATAGTATCCCCTGAACCGGAAGCCCTTATTACAAACCATTTTTAGAATCCAAAATCCTTAGTACTTGTTGGTGCAAGAACAGTTGTTAATTGAAGCCAACCCACATTTGTACTATTCATTGTTGAAACAGAAAAATCCTTAGGATCTTAGGATCTTCAAGATTTTGAGATTTGGTTGTCCCAAGAAGTGTGTGTTGTGGAGGGGAGCCAATGTCGCCAAATCTCTAATTGTTCACAATGTCTTAATGTTTGGAGAAATCTGAGTGGGGACTCAACAAGTATGGCCATTTCATCCAAGGATTGTAAATGATTGTGAGTCAGTTTAATACATTGCTTGGTTCTAAAATGTTACAAAAACAAACATTCACTATCTTCCTCAAAATTTTAAACACTTTGGCTTAAATATGGATACCTCTTGAATTAGATTTGATATTACTGCTTGTCCTAAGGATTTCTATCCTTAGATATTTCTAAATATTTTGACTTATATCTCAATCCATATTTTCCAAAGACAACATAGGAAATTATGACTTCAACCTCATGATTCTCACAAAATGGACATTGTGAAAGTTATGATGTTTTTGACATAAACATTTAGTTTGGAAACATAATCAAGACAAGTGTTTATGGTAAAATAAATTCACTTAAGCAAGATAAATTGACAAGATTGAACCCCAAATGACCATTTAGAGACTAATCGCTCTTGTTGAATAACCAAACTTTACACCCGCTATCATACAAGGAAAACATTACAAACATTGAGACCAAGACCATTGAGTTCTATTGTCCAAATCATTGAGTTCCATTATCCAAAATCATTGAGTTTCACTTTATCCAAAATCATTGGGTCCTATTTCCAAAATCATTTGAGTCCTATTTTACCAAAATCATTGAGTTCTTGGAGTATTATCACTTTAGAGGTCTAGGTCAACATTGGGTCAAACATTTCATCCACCCCTTCATCGAATTTTATCCTTCACTTCACCAAACTTTGCAAAAAAATTGAATACACCAACACTTTGGACTTAGACATTTATCAAACCAACCCCTAACTTAGCTAATTTGTATGTGAAATGAATCATTTTCCATGCATTTGGTTAATTTAGTTATCATCTTTGGACTAGCTTATCTTGAAGGTCATGAGTCTACCCTAAAGATTCACAAGTTCATAAACATCATTCATCCAAACATTAAACAATCAAACTTAAGTCAAAAGTGTTGTCCCAAAACGTTTGCAAAGATCACTTCCCACATCATTCACTTTTTCATCTTCCATTATCACCATTGCTCCAAAAAGACTTAAAGCATCCCTTTTACCTAGATTTAATTCAACTAGAGAGTTCAAACATTACAAATCTCAACATAACTCTCCCATAGGTGACCCACAATTTATGGTAACCACAAGAGTGCAACACAAAGAGAATCATGGAGAAAATCAAAGTCACATTCACCCCAAGTGATCCAAATCCTCGAGAATTTGATCCTAGAAGTCAAGTTACTCCATCACAACAACCATCATCTCCATCAGGGCCATATGCGATAGAAAATGTCATGGACAATCCATTTGGACCTACTAGGGAAGAAATAATGGAACATCAAGACTTAGAAAACGTGGCTCCAATTTCCCCATATTTTTTTGCACAATCATTGACACAAGGCTTGACTTCATCTACAATTCAACCAATTCCATCCCTTGTTCCAATTCAACCCTTAACATCTAGTCTTGCAACTAGGCTAGGAACCAACCTTGGTCTCACTTCATGTCTAGGAACAAACACAACTTTGGGTATTCACAAAACGACCATTCCATTAACCACCAACCTTCCCCAAAACACAAGTTGGACACCAACATTTGGCAAACCACTTACATTCCATGATGCCATAATGACCTTGACATTTCGAGTGCAACCATCTTCATCCATCGCCCCAAATACCCCAAGTGTGCCCAATATTACACAAAGTAATGTGAACCAAGTACCTCAAGTAGGAAAACAAGGGAAAGTTAACACTCTCATGCAAATTCAACCCTTGACAAGTGGTTCTAACAACCCCATTGACACATTGAAACAAGTGGTTACCCAAGATACTCAATTCAATCCACCATCCATAGCAAACCCATCTATCATTGATCTAAATCAAAACAACACCTTGGTTACAAATCCCATCAACCAAGGTAATACCTTGATCACACCTCAAATACAACAAGGGACCCCCCTACCCATCAATCAAGGGAACCCTTTCAATCAGTTACAAGGCTTGAATGTGCTATTACCATTGCAATATCTAATGGCATCATCATCTTTCCCCACGGTCCCTCTCACCATGTAAAATCAAATTGGACCTCAAATACATTCCTCCATCTCAATCCACCATCTTGCAAGGAATGTTGGACCAAGGGAACCCCTAACCTCTCATCAACAACCTACAACCTAATCAAAACATCAACACCCACAATCCATCACAAATATCCCAACAAACAACCTATCCTACATTGCAATCACATGACTTATCTTTACAACAAGCACAACAAGCCTATCAGCAAGCCATCCAACAATAGCAACATCAAGCATTCTTAGTAGTGTGACAATAACAATAATCCCAACAAGTATCCTTAGCAGCACAACAACAACAAGAAGCAACCAAGTAGCAGCGCAACAATAATAACAAGAAGCTCAACAAGCTACCTTAGTAGCACAACAACAACAACAAAAACAAGAAGCAACCATAGTGGCCCAACAAGCCCATCAGTATGCCCAATAATAGCAATTGATCGCACAACAATAAGGTTCCTACTATAACCCTCAACAAGACATCACCAATCCAAACATGTTAGGAACATATACACCCACACAATCATCAATTTATCCTACACCACCATATACACCATACAACACCTCATCATCTCAGAATCCCACATACAACCCATCTGGAATCCCAACATATGTTCCTCCACCAAACCTGCAAAATGATCTAGCATCACAACTTAAGGCATTGTCATAAGAAATGCAGGATTTTCGGATGGGAAAGACAAAGAAGGCTCATACACAAAACTTATGTCCCTATCCATTTTATCGAAACATCACAATGGTACCATTCCCTCCTAGATTTGAAATCCCCAAATTTGATAAATACAAAGGGAGGGGAAATCCTGTAGACCACATCAAATAATTCAATTTCAAGTACATGGAGGTGTCCTATAATGATTCTTACTTAATGTGCCTCTTCCCACAAAGTTTAACAGGTTTGGCCATGGATTGGTTTTATCGATTGCTCTAGGTATTAAAAATTTCCAATAAATCACTGATAAATTCATCAATCACTCCTCCTTTAATCTTTACATGGATGTAAGCCTAGAAGAGTTGTACACTCTTAGATAGAACAAGGGAGAATCTTTTACCAATTTCTTGCAATGATGGAGACAAAGAGCTAGTAAAAGTAAGTGGCCACTTCCCGATGAACAACAAGTGGGCATTATCATAGCAAATCTAGATCTGGATCTATCCTTCCACTTGAAAATGCAATGCATCACATCTTATGATGAGCTTGTCTCTAGATCCCTTAACATCAAGAGAGCCCTAATCTCACAAGGAAACACACCAGTGTATAAATACAACCGCCCATCCACTAGTTTTAACGACAAGCCTTGTTATTGGGCCAATAACAAGAATTTTACTACTGATGGTGTTGTTGATGCAAAGGTGGTCTTAACTGCTCCTAGACAAGAAAACACTCAACCCATGAACACACAACAACTATATGTGTAACCAACAAAAACTCAACCAATGATCAATGCTACAAACACTCAACGTGGATAACAAAGAACAAATAGTGCTCCTAAACGACAATTCACTTCCTTAGGGGAACCTATGGAGGATGTATTGAAGAGGTTGATACAGTCTAATCTTATAACACTCCTAGATTTTCAAACTATCAAGAGCCAGAAGTCAAACCTCGTAGCTATAGAGATGATCATTTTTGTGAATTTCACCGATACAAAGGTCATAACACACAAAATTATTTTAGACTCAAACATATAATAGAAGATCTTATTGAAAAAGGAGACATTCATGTTGATCAAAAATTAGGGAATGAAAATCTAAAAATTTACACAAACCCTATGCCTGACTATACAAAAGCAAAATATTCAGGAAAGGCATCAACCTCAAAAAATATAAACAATACCCATGATGCCATGGTGGGACATATTTATTCATCACAACATGAGGAATCAGACATGTATCAAGATACTATTTTAAAACAAAGTCCAAACCCATCAACAATGTTTAGCACTATTTTATACCGTAATGACATCAAGTGGATATCAGATTGTGATATCTCTCCCACATATGAATCAATGATTGGGCATGGTGAAGAAGTTCCAAACAAGCCAGAAATATCCCTTGTTGTACTCATACCCACAAACTATTGCGAAGATTCTTTTATCGATGATGTATCATCCACCCAAGGATCATTTCAAGAGGAAGCTCTTGAGGATAATGAAAGTTATTTTGAATTGAGTCAAGATCAAGAACCCTTATCCCCAAAGTTTCACCAAGAGCTAAGGGACATCTTCCAAACCATTTTAAACTCTAAAGATGTCCCCGATATCACTCTTGAGATGTTTCTTTTTGATGGACACATAGATGTTCTTCATCCAAAACATGAGTCTCCTACTCTTGATATTCTTACACAAGAGCAAGCAACGATCAAGATTCTTGATTCTTATAGTGATTGTGCATCATCGACTTCTTTTGAAACAGTATGAACAAAGAACGATGTCATAGAACTAGAGAAAACAGTTCATATTCCTAAATAGCAAGAACCCATAGCAATATCATGTGTTCATGATGTTATATTCAGTGGCTATGGATCAGAGGATACATTATCAGGGAAAAGGATTAGGTATTGATAATACCTTCACAATGTTGGGGGCAATCTTTTCTATAGCAAACATCAACATATGGGGGCACCAAGAATCCTTATGATGAAAATGTTTTCAACGCTACAACTAGCCATATCATGAGTTGGCATTCACCCATCATCTCATATGCAAATTGGTACCAACATAAAAAGAAGAATTCCTATCAAATAAAGGTGAATATCATTAAAGAAAATGAAGCAGAAAAGTAAAAAGGACAAACTAAATACAAATGGATACCAAAGAAAAATAAATAAAATCATCCCTCCAAAACTCCATTAGTCAAAGAAACTATGGGGAAAAATCAAAAAGGGAAATGTATCCATCAAAAGCATCCTCAAAAGAAAAAGCGGGTTTCTCAAGCAATGAACAAAGTATAGCTAGTGGTTGGTCCTAATTCCATGAAAACCTCCATCCCCATCCATCATCGCTCATCTTCCCAAGTTTGGAGAGTCAAAGGTTCCAAATCATTGACCAATCCATCTCATATTCCTTCATGCATGACACCATACACTCCATTTATGATATCCAATTCTCGCATTGACCATGTGTTGGCATCTACTCTTCATCATAAGGATTCCAGAGGCACTTTATCGTGATGTATGCACATAGACAAGGTTGATTACAATACAGATAATGCATATCAAATTTCTTCAAAGTTGCATTCAAGTGCTTGTATCTTAGCAAAGCAACTTCTTCAAGTAGGATATTGTTGGCATGTTATGATAGTGGCCTCTACATTAGTACCACCAGGTAGTTCAACAAAGGGTAAAATTTCCAAATAAATCAAATAAATCAAAAAATCAAGAAAATAGTAAAAATAAAAGTCGTCCTCTAGTGAAAATCACTACGGTGGTACTTTGGGAAATTACTATGATGAAAACCTGGAAAAAAGGTGTCATGAGTAGAATCAAGCATCTATATGTTCCTTCTCAAATAGAAACATCTCATCCTTGTCATGATAAATCCAATGTTCCTGCCATCCATCCAATCTAGATTTATCCAAATATTCTCGTTTATCTTGATCTTGATGAAGATTCAACGATCTTGACGAAGATTTGACGTATACTTCAACCATACTCATGGAAAAATTTTGACAGGCTCTTTACCATTTTATCTCATGAAGTCATAAAGCCTATATCTAGCATGCTAAAACTCTGTCAAACTCTTCACATATACATTACCTATCTTGGTTATCCATTGTATTATGAAGAATTGCTAAACATTGGGGGTAGGTTATTGCACTCTTGTTTTCAAATAACTCTTGATCTATGTCTTATATCTCACAATGTGACATTGACATCATGATCTAGGTATCGTTTACCTTAAAATCTCTCAAAATTCCAAAAACATTCATAAAACCATCAAAATCCAAAAACATTTGCAAAATCCTGTACATCTAAAATCCAAAAACTTTTAGAAAATTGTAAAGGAAAAAACCAAAACATCCAAAACATATCGAAAAACCCTAAAAAGGTCGAATATCAAAAAAATCCAAAAGTAGTACCCTTGTCGAACTATGTCATCTCTAAGCTTGAACGTAGGCAAGGCCATCATTGATGTGCCCCCGAAACACCCTAGGTCATTCCTTTAGGAGTCTGTCATAATAAACTAGCATTCCATCAATTGTTAATATCTCATCTTCAATAAGTCTAGTCAATTGAACCACGTGGTCTCTATGTGTATAATGTAGGCAAGGCTTATCTTTGATCAGCCCCCAAGGCCCCTAGGATAGGTCTTTTAGGTTAGGTTCTTGGTCAAATATTCTCTTGAAAATCCCTAAAAAATAAAATATTTGAAAAACCGTAAAACATTCAAATATCTCAAAAGCCTTAAACATTCAAAAAATCAAAAACATAAACATTCGCATAAACTTTCAATAAGACTCAAAAACAACCTCAAAACATTTCAAAATACCAAAAACATTGAAATATTCCAGAAAATCCAAAACCCATCCATTCTATCTCACTTTCACCTGAAATAAACCTTCATCCATAATAAATCAATCATCATCTTCAACCTTTGGTAAAACAAGTAGAAAACAAGTGTCGCAAGTCGTAAAGTGAGAACCTAAGTGTCAAAATCTAAAGTCTAGATCATATTAGGTAAATGTGTCAGTGAAATTTGTAGCAGTGGCTCATCATAGCATCATCATCCTAAATCAAACCATCTGATCAACATGTCCTAGGATGTATCCTTCTTGCAGTGGACATTAGTATTAGAAATCACCTTAGCTAAATTAAACTAGGCAAGAGATATAGATAACACTAACTGTTTATCTTTAATCTTTTCTTCTAATTTATCTTAATGGCCCATCCCAAGGACCTCTCGATGATGTCTATCAAAATGATTTAGAGAGAAATAAATAGGGCATTGATCATTATCTTTCACTTGTTGTGCTTGTGGCTATTCTTGTAAAATAATCTTGGTGAATTCTTGCTTAGTTTTGTGTAGGGAAGTCGTTTGGGTAGATTTTTTACTATTGTGTATGCTTTGGTCCAAGATATTCTGAACTACCAAACTACATTCCAACAAGGTTTATGTATGTCAAGATGTGAACAAAAACTATCCTATTTGTTTATAGAGTCAAAGTCCATTACACTAGATACAATGGCATCCTGGTTATCAATACCTTGATGCATCATATCTATGTGTTATATCAAAAATAAGGAATGAAAAAAAATCCCAATCCCAAGTTATGAGTAAATCATCATCATCTTTCACCACCATCATCTGATAAAGTCTTGGTGCATCATGGACTTATTGGAATTTTTTAACCAATCTCAAAATCAATGATCAATCCATTCATCTTATTCTTCTTATTCTTCTATCTTTACTAACAATTCTATCCAAGCATCAAATCTATGTGATCTACATCAAAATATACATGATGCTACCCGCATCTAATGCTTGTTTATACATCATGAAATCTTTCTACATCAATTTCTAAGCTATCACGATAACAATCCCTCTTTCATTGGGGCACAATGAGGCATCTATATCATCTTCAACTCAATAATTTGAAAAGTTGTAGCTCTTTGATTCAAAAGCAACTTGACATCTCAAGCATCTCAAGCATAAGTTTGATTTTCACTTATTGTAAGCCCGATTGAAACACTTTATTTCCTCGATCGATCTCTCGAGGGGGAAACCAACCATCTTTCAATCTTATCGATATCAAATCATCTAACGAATTTTGTTCCTAGCCTTGCTAGCAAATCTTGATAAATCTATCAAATCAGTCATCATTGGGATAATCGCTCCCTATCAATCCTTGTGTTATTTAACACAATCCTTGCATTGTTGTGAATCCTCAACAATGTCATCAATCAATCAATCAAATCAATCAACTTTAGCTTAGCTATCAACATCTCAAAGAGATCATCGATATCCATTTTAGATTGTCATCAACATCAAAATCAAAATCAATCTTTGAACCAATGCAACAAGTACATTGCTTCAAAGAGGGGAAAAATGCAGACACTTAAAAAAATCTCAATGGATCACATTGCCTAACTAACATCATTTAATCCTCAAACCCATCATCTTTTCACTTGTTTAATTAAATAAGCCTAATTATTTAATTAAATGCCTCATTTTCACCTATTAATCTAATTGACCTAATTGGGTTAATTCACCCTCTCTCACACTGACATTTCATTTGATTTAATTAAATAATGCAAATTATTTAATTTTAACCATAAGCCCTCTTATTTAATTAAATAACCTAAACTATTTAATTAAATATCGTATTTGCATCTCCTTTTCATTAAATAAATAAATAATTTAATGAATATCCTCACATTCCTCATCTTTCACATTCAAATTTAGTTAATTTTTAACTAAATTGCTGATTTCCCTCTCATCCACTTGCATAGGGAATATTCCAAAGGAATATTCTCCTATTTTCCTCTAAAAACTTAGGGTAATGATTACTCCAAACAAACTTTGAAAAAACTTTTGAAAGTTGTTGCAAAGTGTGTTTGTTTGCATGATTATGAGCCCTTGATTTTTTCTTGATCCATGTGATCTTTGATTCTCATCCATTGATGAGAATCCTTGATCCATGTTTCATCCTTCTTTCATTTGTGACCATTGATAGATCAAATCAATCTCATCCATTGCTTTTTCACTTGATCTCTATTAAATCAATTATTTAATGAATATCATATAATTCCCCTAATTTGCATAATTTAAACTTTGTTTTAATTATCAAATTAATAATTCTTCCACTTGCAAGGGAATATTCCTCCTTTGCACATTCCTCCAAAAGGGGAATATTCCCATAGAATATTCCTTCCCTTTTTTGCACAATTAAAACTTTATTTTAAATTGCAAAGTATCATTTTTTCCCCACCCATGAGAATATTCTAAAGAATATTCTCTCTCCAATAATTTGAAAAAGGGATATTCTCGCTTGGCTTCTTGAGCAATCTAAACTTGTGACTTCTTAAGCAAGTTACCTTGTGACCTATGTGTGTAGGTCAAAAGTGTGTTTTTTTGGAACAACTGAGAACCCTTGATTGAATATCATCTTGCATTCTCACCTGTTGATGAGAATCCATGATCCATGCCTCTTCTTCCTTTCATCCTTGGCCGTTGATTGATCTTTTTTATCTCAACCCTTCATTTCTCATTTGCTTTCCTATAACTAAAACACTATATTTGGAGACAAATGGATCCATCTTTCAATTGTAAACTTATGTTGTTGAATTCACTCACACTCACACTCGTACTTTACTCACATTTAGTATATTTTAGTTCATTTTTAGTTGCATATTAGATTTAAGCTTCCATGATAACATAGATGCATACATTTAGCTTATTTGTTAATTAGGATTTTAATCTTTTTAAGCTTGCATACATTTAGAGTAGATTTTCATACACCCATATCAATCATCTTAGCATAACTAATGTTAAAATAGCTTGCATCATATTAATTTAGCATTTAAATCATGTTTTATCACATATCTCTCATCATTTTCATCAATTCTCTTCAATAGAATCGATTGAAACAAGCTCATTATCCAAGGGATTGGGAAAGGGTCACCATTCCACATCAATGTGACACCACTCCCCCAATAGGATAAGTTTCAATGTCTTAGATTAGAGGTTTTTCAAGCTTTCATGATTTAGAATGTTAGTTTTAATGTATTCTTTGTCTTTGTTTATAGTGAATGATATTATTGGGATTAATGCTTAGTGGGTTAAATATGCCTCGAATTCATATGGATCAGGTGTAGTTAACCTTCACTATGTCATTGGTCACAAATAGAAATTGAAGTGAGCCTTATATTTATGTATTGAAGAACATATAAATATGTGTTTATAAATATTCAATCAAAAATAGCTCAAGTTATTGCTCACCTAGGGTGTCAAATATACTTTTTGCACTATAATTAGTATACAAAGTTTGTAGTCCTATTTCTACAAAGACAATAAACTCTGTATATCTAGATAAATGACAATTCTCACCTCATAGGTTTATTGACACTTGTGGGTTAGTATTACACTTTTTAAGTACATCCTAATACTTAAAAACTTAAAAGATACTAGGATCCTATATGATATTAGGTATGTTATAGAGAAGGCATATGTGTTGTTGAAGATAATAACCCTTGTCGTCAATAATTTTGTACAAATAAAAGAAGGTAGATTCCATCCATTATGAAATAAATGATAAAAATTTATGAATCGCTTCAAGTATTTTTCCTTGAAATGAAACTAGATCATGCAGTATATATAAACCAACCCCTACTCCTAAGCTATTGGTGAATGAGTTTATTCATTTTAAAGTGCATCAAGGTTCAAACACTCTTAGAGAAAGTGCCTTAAATAATGGGTTACAAAGTCACAACAAACCATAAGAGAACACATAGAAAACAAAAGAGATATGGTATTTATTAGCTAAACATACTTGATAATCCCTCTCCAAACTTTCAAAAATCTACATATAATAAGGATAAGACAATTAAAAATGACAATTTAAAATACATTAAGATGTTGCAAAACTTACTACATTCTTATTACATTTACATAAGTAAATGTGGTGAGAGAATACCCTAAGCTAGGAAGAACCTATCACCCTTATTCTCTTAAAAAATATTATTGAAGATCCACAATTGGCTAAGGGGGCATTCAGATAAAAGTACAAAGTTGTGTCACACTTTTATAAAGGAAACAACCAACATTGATCCAACTTTTTAACTTGAATTACTAAAAGTGACATATACGTTTTGAATTTTAAAATGATGTAAGCTAATAAAATATATATTTTTAGTGTACTTTAAATGTGTATTTTTTAATATTAAAAATTATTTGAATACATTTTTTATAAAACTGACACCATAATTTAGTTGTTGATAAAATGCTAAAAATAAATTTGAATGGGACATCACTTTTTATATAACCACTTTTTTTTTTTACTTCAATTTTTTTGTGTGTATTTATAACTTGAAACTTTAGTGCATGGAATTTTTTTTTCTAAATTTTGATAAATATAGGTTTTTTAATAAGACTTAAAATGTGTGTGTAATGTAAACACGACTATTTCCATGGGACATCACCTTTTTCCTTAACTATTTATCCTTGAAATAGAAAAAAATTATACATCTTGACATAGAATCTTTTACCTAGTGCACCATATTTTTTTTCATTTTTTTAAATTAATTTTAATATTTTTTCTTGATAAGACAATCAACCTTATATTTTGGTGTTGATAACCTACTTTTAGTAAAAATAAAATATAAAATATAAATAACAATTAAACTATAAAAAATTATATTTTTACTATAGATCTTGATAAAAGAGTATTTTTATATTTTTTAAAAGATACTATTTACATGAGGAGCTGTTGAAACATCAAGTCTTTTGAATAATTTTAATTTTTTGATAAATTGGCCTTAAATTGGTGCTAGATATGCATTTATTGAACACTTTTAGTTGAAAAAGTCATATCCATATCTAACTTGGCTACAATGAATATAGATAGACCATATGTTTGACCAAAGTTGATTTTTAGTTGGAGATACTTAAATTCCCTTATGACGATAAGTTGGCCAAAAGTGTGACAAAAATTTGTACTTTTACCCATTCAATTACAAATTTATACTACAATATATCCATCTATTCATGATTTATGAGATGATCCACTCTAATTGTGATTCTATGTACATGAATTGAAACCGTAGATCTTGCTTGGCCTTGTAGTCATGTGAAAATGAAGAAATGGCCAACCTTTGTTCTAAAAAAAGGAAATTGTATATAGATGAAATGTGGGGAAAGGGGAGATCCTTTAATGAATAAGGGGTTATTCTCTTTATTTGTAACTTTCCCTAATACATTTCATTAGGAAAGAGATCATAAGGTGTAAAGAGTGACTTTCAACCTAAATGGTGAGTCAATCAGACCTAGATCTCAGTTCTTAAGACAATAGGATAGATCTGAAATCAAATTGAAATGATATGTAATGCTCAAACTAAATGCACAATAAGACTTAGAAAATGAAATGCAAATTCTTGAAGGGTGATCCCATAATAATGGGTTATACTTTTTGGCCAAACTTGACATTGAAATCACCATTTTTCACCAGATCTTCACTTTCTTACACCTATAGAGCTAAACCATTAAGAATTTGAAGATGAATCATTCTAGTGATTTTTGAGATTTTGTGTGCAAATTATAATTATATTTAAAAATAGAAATAGAAATAAAATAGTGAATCCTTTTATGTCATTTATAATAACTTATTTTTTCTACTAAACAACATTTTTAAAAAGTCATGTTTACTTCGGACCACATAACTTTTTTTATAGAGAGGATACAATTCTAATTTTTAAAATGTAGATTTTTCACACCAATATCTAGTGCATGGATATTTTTTCATAATTTTTTTCAATATATATTTTTTAAATTAATTTTCCAAGTCAGAGTAATTATAATTTGGACAGACGCGTACTTCAGATCGCATGATTTTTTGTATGCATTTGAATTAACTTATTATTTTTTTGTTGGAATAAGGACATAATTCCTAGTGCACATATATTTTTTAGAATTTTTTTCTCTTCTTTCCTATTTTTCCATATGTTTGAAACAAAGATCTTGATGTTCATTGAAAAACCTGCATTCATAAGAAATTAAAATAAATGTAATAATAAAATTAAATATATTTAAAATTATACTTTTTGGGAAGCTTATAATAAGGTATACATACTTACAAAACATAAATTTTAAATGAATTCATTTAATCACCCTAAAGGTAAATCAAAAGTGGTTTTTTATCACCATTTTGATAGGTGCAGAGGAGACTCCATTATAGGTATGGTTTAAATCTAACGGGGTTCTATCCAAGGGGGTTTGATGAAACCCTCTTTAGTTAAAATAATTTAAATGGAACCTTTAAAGGCTTAAATCAATATATTTTCCAAAAATATGTGATTTCAGGAAAAAATCAAGATGTCCCAAAAAGTGTAACCCATTATTGTGGTAGCACCCTGAAAGTACAGAAATGAAAACCATAGTTTATAGGAAAATCTGAGAAGGGTAAGGAAACATGTACCAGTCACCAAAGTTGATTTTGAGATTTGTTGAAGGACAAGTTTTCCCCTAGGTGAATGGGTCCTGGTTAGGGCTTCTAAAAATTCTTTTGGCAGTCCTCTGAGATAGGATATTAGATTATCTTTTGCATAGGTTCCACTGTTAGAAAGTTGAAAATAAAATCTACAATTGAGTTTCTATGATTTAACAACAATGATGACAACTTATGCAATAATGTAAAAGTACTCTTCAAGATCTTCAATCCTTCTTCAACCTATAATCTGCACATACAAAGAGAGAAAAAATATTTTTTTTGAATGGGGGTTTGCCTTAGTCAAACCCTAGGTTTGGTAATTAAACCTTGATAGAAAGATAATGACAATGGAGAAGGAAATGATGAATGAACACTTGATTGCTACAACTCACCAAACCTTCAATGGATTCCCTTAGAGGACTGAATACAAACACATCACTCCAAGGAACTTGATCTTTATTTGCTTGATGGATTTAGGCACTTTAAAATGCTTAGATGCTTTTGGATTAAAAATGCATATTAGCCTTCACAAGATGACTTGAACACACATAAGTTTGAACATGATGATAGGATCTTGATTGCTACAATAATGATTGATAAATCTGCTCTTGAATGCTCTTGATGATAATATTTTCTCAATAGGAAATTTTTCTTAATGCCTAAATGATGTTGCTTAGATTTGAATTGACAAAAAGACTATGTATTTATAGGTGTTTATCTAATTTCCCAAAAATTGGATTCCAAAAGTTGACTATTGCATATTGAATTTGAATCATTAAAGAACACCAAAATCATATTTAAAAATGGGTCCTGGACTTAAAGGGGACCCATTCGCTTAAGGGAAAATGGGTTCTAGCCTAAAATTCTAGGACATTCACATTCCAAGGTGCTTAAAATATCATTTGCATTAATTAAATGTTGGTTTCCCTTTCAAAAAATGGGAATAATAAGGCTTTGGAATGCATAATTTGAAAAATTAAAAGCTTAATTAAGTACAATTAATTAAGGGACCCAAACAAAGTGTGAAATTATAAAGGGTATACAATTTCATACACTACATTTAGCTCACACTTTAGTGAGAGTATGAACTTATGCTCTGACTCACACTAAAATGTACAAATATGCATCAAGAGAGGTCCAAGTGTTTAAATGTTAGAAATATAGGATGAAAAAGATCAAGGAGGATGATCAAGCCCCCAAGATCGAAGATCCCATGGTAAACCAACATTATAAAAAAGGGATAGACAAGATGTGTAAGATACATGTAGCAAGACAAGATAGACAATAATACAATGTCAAAGCTAATGAAAAAATGATGGACTAGAAAGTTGTGTTATGCCACATCCATCAAATATGCTCACAAGGGCTAGCGTAGCCTGGTGTACACTAGGTGAGCCCCAAAATAAAAATTAGAAACACACACTAGGTCTACAAGGTGTGAACTAATAACAAAGGGGTGGAAGATTAGAAAGTCACACCAGGTCTGCAAGTCTCCCATCGTTAGCCATACCAAAAGTTATATTCCTTGATAACTTTGATAAGGTGCCATAAAATTGTCAATGTTATTCCAATGTTACACAAAGTCCAACCTCTGTGAAAAAAAGTGAAGCAAAAATGTCAATATGTTGATGCCAAAATGAGAATGCTAATGTATGCCCTCACTTTAAAGAAATTTCTAAACACCATATTGTGAGCACTTACTTTAAAGCAGAAATCATAAATTCCAATTGATAAGAGGGCCATTAGAGCTTATTTGGAAATCCCTATGCCAATCATATGTTTCTAAATAAAGTTGCATCATGAAAAAGGAAGGTTTCCCTACATACAATCTCAAAAGATAACACATAAGGGATCCACGGATTTGGGGTCAGTGCATGTCTTTTCTACAGTGATACAATGAGCTTCAAACCATCATCATTCCCCAAATAGCTCATGGAGCAATGAAAAAAAAGGATGAACGACACATAGAGAGATGGAAGACAAAAAATCCTATTGGGTCATCATGGAAGATACATAAATGTCTCAATGCTTAGCATCATCCCTAAAAGGAAAACACAAGACAAAAGAAAAGATAATGATTATGATAGATAGAAGAATGTAGATACAAATAGAAGAATGTCATGATAGATTTCACTTCCTTTGTATCCTTGCACCAATGGAGTAACAAGGGTCATCCAAAGAAAACTCACAAACATAAAGGCACACCAAGAAGCACAATATGGGGGATCACAGTACATACATGCAATCAGAAAGAACATCAAGAGAAAATAAAACTAGTATGTCACATGCGAGCCAATTTAAATTAGGTCATCTACATCCCAATCTTGTTCATCATATATGGAAGGTGGATAACTAGCCAAAGGAGCAGTGACAAGTGTCATACTAGGAGAATCACTAGGTTCCACACATGGTGATGCAATCTTTTAGGAGGATCATCATGATTGCATCGATCTAACTTCATAGAAGTGGAAAATAATAAATTCAATTCATTATGCACATCTTCATCAATTTTAACAATCTCATCATCATCATCCAAGTTAATCACAATAGGAGGCCTAATGACAATGTCCATTGTGTTTTCTTGCTTTTGTTTTTATTTAGAAGTTTCATGTTGTAGTGAAGGTGGAGAATCATCATGCTTTGTTTGAGGTGGTTTATTCTTTTCTTTTAATTAATGAGAAATAGCACGATTTCTATGCCTATGCTCTTTAGCATTTTGGTTTCTTCTTGCACAGTTTTCAAGTTGTGACAATGCAGGAGTGGTTTTATCAACCATCGATCTCTTTTCTTCCCTTAGGGGAACAATGAAAAGGACCTCGGTAGGTTATGAAACAACTTTCTATTTAGTCTTATAAGCTTTTTTAATTTTGGGAAACATAAAATGAATTGTATGGTTATATCTCGGTCTCTTGTAGGATATAGGTGGCATAATAGCATCATATTTTATTTCTCTTGGTTCAAGC
Organism: Sequoia sempervirens; assembly: GCA_007258455.2. Taxonomy (NCBI): domain Eukaryota; kingdom Viridiplantae; phylum Streptophyta; class Pinopsida; order Cupressales; family Cupressaceae; genus Sequoia; species Sequoia sempervirens. Next base: position 471,784,037 of record VDFB02105785.1, read on the forward strand.
ATAGGTTGATCCACAACATTTGGAGTGGGAGGAACAACCATGGGTCTTTAAGTTTCAGCTAGGATATTGGCAAGGGATAACTCTGCTATATGCTTCTCTTTGAACTTTTGATAAGATTTAAAAAAGAAATATTCACGATATTTTATACATTCTATAGGTTTAGGCCAAAATAAATCCAATGAAAAGTTCCTTAGGAAGACAAAGGATTAAATCCATTATGATGCACTATAAAAATTTGGTTATCAAATGGAAATTTCAAGCACTTGTGGATGACTGAGGGGATGTCATTCAAGGTGTGTAGCCATGGATATTCTAACTTCACACAAAATTGATCTGATGTTTGGATGATGGAGAATGATGCATCTAATTGTTTTAGTCCAAATTTTAATGGAAGAGTGATCAAACCTATTGCAGGGAAAGAAAAACCATCATGTGTTTTGATCCATGCTTTCAATTTTTCATAAGAATCTGGGTAAATTTCATGCAAAAATAAGAATTCCTTAGTGATCACATTCTATACACACATGGGATATTAATATCCCATTTGTAGGCTTGTCATTGACTCTTTTGGAAATGTAAAGAGGACCATCAGGTGCATGTTTAATTATATCATTGTTTGAGAAAGCAATGTCAAGAGACAAGTTAGTTTGGCCCTGATCAGGTTGAACGTCAATGAATCCAATCATAGAATGAGCCCAGTGTGGTCCAAAGTGGGTTGACTAGTGTCAACACTATGAGTGAAAGAGGTAGAAAACCCAATATCCACAGCTAATGTACCTACACGGGATGCCATGAGTCTCTAACTATGTCTCATTGAAGTATTGGTAATAGGACACTAGGTTGTGATACTCATACAAGTTTCACAAACCAAAAGTATATCCAAAATGGAAAAAAGGAACTAAATAAAGATAGTAAACATCCAAAAACGAGAAACACAATATAAGCATTAAACAAGAGATTGTGATTTTCAAATTTGAAATATGATAATTGATTGATTTTAGATGGAAAAACTAGAAAATGATTACTTTTGAATGATAATTTTGATATCAAATAATGCATTGTCTTTCACAAATTGAACTAAATGCAAGAAACTACTGAATTATGCAATTTTTTAAACTGAAATAGATATTTTTGGGTTGGAATAGACAAATAATACAGAGGAAAAATAGTGTGCACAAATTTGGAAAATCACCTTTACCAGGATAGGTTCGCCCTAGGGAAAACGGGTCCTAGGACAGGGGTCTAAAAAATTTAAGTATGAGTATTTAGCGAATGAGTCCTAGAATAGGGGTCTAAAAAATTTAAGTATGAGTGTTTAACTTGATACTTAAGCTCATTATTCCTAACAACAAATAGATTCTTTAGTGACAATTTTTCTAGGAATATGATTTGAAAATGCAAATGCAATTTAAATGACAATGTATGAAAAAATGACAACTTTTTTTTTAATGCAATTTTGAATGAAATGTTGATCTAAATTACTTAATCACACCATGATTCAAGATATTATGTAGAATGTATGCAATATTTTTGGATTTTTATAATTTGAAATAATGCAAACATGCAATATGTAACCCTAAATTCAATGCAAGACAAGATGATGCAAAACCTAGATCTAAGGTTTCAAATATCTCCAAATCAAAAAAGGTATGATGTACAATGTCAGGTTCACCAAAATGAATAGGACACCTTAACAATGTTGGGTTCACCAAAATGAAATGTTGGGGAAAGGGGAGATCCTATAATGAATAAGGGGGTATTCTCTTTATTTATACATTTGCCTAAGGAATCTCATTAGGAAAGAGATTACAAGGTGTAAAGAGTGACTTTCAACCTCAATGGTGAGTCAATCAAACTTGGATCTTAGTCCTTGAGACAATAGGATAGATCTGAAACTGAATTGAGATGATATGAAATGCTCAAACTAAATGCACAATAAGACCTAGAACATGAAATGTAAATTCTTGAAAGTACAAAAATGAAAACCATAGTTTGCAAGAAGATCTGAGAAGGGTAAGGACACATGTACTAGTCACCAAAAGCTAATTTTGAGATTTGTTGAAGGATAGGTTCACCCCTGGGAGAATGGGTCCTGGTTAGGGCTTCTAAATTTTTTTTTGGAAATCCTCTGAGATAATATCTTAGCTTCTATTTTGCACAAGTTCCACTGTCAAAAATCCATAAATAAAATTTGTAATTAAGTTTTGTGTTTTGACAACAATGATGACAACTTATGCAATAATATAAAATTGATCTTCAAGATCTTTAATCATTCTTCAACCTATAATTTGCACATATAAAGAGAGAAAAAATAATTTTTTTGAATGGGGTTTTTCCTTAGTCAAACCCCATGTTTGGTAATTAAAATTGGATAGGATCTTGATGACAATGGGGGTTTTTTTTTGAATGATGACAATGGAGAAGGAAATGGTGAATGAGCACTTTCTTACTACAACTCACCGAACCTTCAATGACTTCCCTTAGAGGACTGAAGACAAACACATCACTCCAAGGAACTTGATCTTTCTTTGCTTGATGGATTTGGACACTAGAAAATTATTGGATGCTTTATGATCAACAATTCATATTAGCCACACAAGATGACATGAAAACACATAAGCTTGAACATGATGATAGGATCTTGATTGTTGCAATAATGACTGATAAATCTGCTCTTGAATGATCTTGAAAATAATATTTTCTCAATAAGAAATTTTCCTTAATACTAGACGATGTTACGTAGATTTGAATTGATAAAAATACTATGTATCTATAGGTATTTATCTAATTTTTCAAAAATTAGATTCCAAAATCTAACAACTACATATTGAATTTGAATCATTAAAAGACCACCAAAATCCTATTTAAAAATGGGTCCTAGGACTTAAAGGGGACCCATTCACCCTTGGGTGACTGGGACCTAGCCTAAATGTCCAGGACATTCACATTCCAAGGTGATTAAAATATTAATTGCATTAAATAAATAATATTTTCTCTTTTGGAAAATGAGAATGTTAATGTAATGAAAGATTTTGGCACCCAAATCCTTCTTAGCTCCTTCTAGGGTTTTTCACCTAGGAGAGAGAATTGGGGCCAAAAATGCTCAACATTAGCACTCAATACTAATGTATGAATGGATGGAAAGAAAATATGGTGTATGTGGATGTGTTTTAAAGCTTACAAATGCAGATTAATGCAAACTAATCTAATACAAAATGTTTGAAAACACAGTGTAGAATGCAAACATGAACTAGAAACCTAAGAAGATGGAAACAAAAATAGATGAAATTGAACAAAGTGCACCTAAGGTGTTGAAGAAGACTGGAAATTGATTCTAGAATGTTGTTGTTGATGTTTTTCAAGCCTAACAAGACTCATTCACCATCTAGGGTGAATCAGTCCCTATTCTGGTGAAAACTTCCAAAGACAAGTTTCTGACCGCCGAGAGATGAATTATGAGAAAAAATAGTTTTCAAGATTATAGATGGGACTAATTCACCATGATTCACAAATCATTCCTCTTGCAATAATCTACAAAGTCAAGACTTGATTCTGTAGATTTGGATCTGCACTTCCACCTTCTGCAAGTGTCTGCTTCATAAATCGTCTTAATCGGGTATGAAAATTCCTTTTTTGTTGATATTTTGACTTGAATGATGAAGATATGACTTGAATGACTTTGTAACTTGATCTTTAATTATTTTTAAGCTTCCAAAGGACCTAAATCTGCATACAAACAAGACAAAAGAGAGATTTGTTGAATGTTAGGGCATGGGGGTTTGCCTAAGTCAAACCCGTTTAGGTAATTAAACCAAAATGATGAAATAAAGTAATGAAACATGCAACAATGGAATAAATTTCCTTTTCATGATGATTGATCTTAAATTTTTGCAGCAATACATGAAGATTCAGCCCTTGAATGCTTTATAAAGCTAACTTGATGACTTCTAATGAAGAAACCCTAGCTTGCTTGACTTGGATGAGAAGATAAATGATAAATATATGACAAGAGATGTGTGAATGAGATAATGGATGTAAAATGAGAATAAAAATACTTATTTATAGACATTTGTGCCTTAGTACCCGATAATACCTCATCACAGGCTGACATGAAGCAAAATTAATTCAAATTTCACTTTATTTCCCACTCAAAAGTCAAAATGGGCCCAGATAGGACTCATTCGCCACACATGGCAAATGGGTCCCACTTGGAGGGGACTGATTCACCATGCATGGTGAATGGGTCCCATAGGGGCCATTTTGACACTTAAGAAGCCAAGGAATTAGGAAATAAGGTCTAAAATGCCATCCTGTTGGGTATTTGATCAATCAAAGCCTCGGGATGCACAATGTGGATTAATATGGGACTATTAATGATGATGTGAATGTCAAATAGGGCTTGGGACACATAAATCAATGTGAAAGTGTGATTAAATAGACTTCATGTAACACTAAAATGAGGTCCATATAGCCTAGAAAGGCATAAGAATCAACGTGAATGTGCAAGACACATTACAACACTAATTTAACATTAAATTTAAGAACAAAACCTTCTAGATTGATGTGATAATGTATTTAAATATGTTTTATAATGTTGAATTAGGGAGAAATAGGTTTATTAAGTCTAGAAAAGTGTGAAAGCATCTTACAAGACTTTACAACACCTTTACAAGATGTTAATAAACACATGTTATTTGATTTGCAAGGGTCCAAGACCTAGTGTGGACACATAAAATTCTTCACAACACTAGATTAAGACCTCATTAAGTTCATTTTATCATGAATTAATCCATATCAAGCAAAGGGTCCATTTTTCTACAGCACATTTAGCCCCCACTTTAGTGAGAGGATGAACTTACTTCAAACTCACACTAAAGTAGACATTAAAGAGTGATCCTCATGCAAAGATGCAAATGACAAAGAATAACAAGATTTAAGGAGGTTGTGCAAGCCCCCAGGATCCAAGATCCTAATTCAAACAATAAAGATACAAAATCACATGCAATGGCAGGATAAAGAAAGATGAAAATGTTTGATCAAGCTTCGATCATTAATCCAACTAGTTTTGAACTAGATCTAGGCCAAAAGAGAATGTGTACTCACTTTGGGGCATGAGAAAACCCAAAAAGTTAAGATACATATGCTAGTTGGTATGCACTCACAAACAAATAGAAAAGTGGCTATGGGGAAAGTCATGCCGCTAGTTGGGCTTCTTGCTCAACCATATTAAAGTTATACCCATTGATAACTTTAACAAGGTACGATAAAGAAAAAAATGCTTATGAACAAAGGTACCACAAACATACAAGTTGCATTATGCAAGGTGGCAAAAAGAAATGCAAGAAAATGCAAAAATGTAAAATGTGAAATGTAAAGTATTTGAAGGAGTCTTGTTCAATTCATGCAAGGTCAGTCACTTAGAGAACATTGTGTCTAATGTCTCCAAGACAGGACCAATCAAAGAATATTATATTCACAAATTAGGGGATGCAGTGCGTCGCATCAGGCCACCAAGAGGAATGCAATATGTTGAGATAGATCACACTTATAAAGGACATCACACCCAATGTCATCCACAAAGTGACAAATGCATCATATAAATGACAAGGCTACACTAGGAACCAAGAATACAAATGAATTATGGTAATGTATGCCCCCCACTTTAAAGGAATTGCTACACATTGTTCTGTGAGTAATTACTTGAAAGTAGAGAAGAAAAGAAAATGCAGAAAGAAAACAAGACACAAGAGCCAACTTGGAAAGCCCTATGCCAAGTCAAATTTTTTGAAGTTAGGTTGTGTCATGTCAAGGAAAATGAAAAACAAAGAAAGGTTGTATGTCACATGCGAGTCAATCCTTATATGTGTCATTCACATCTCAAGCTTGCTCTTATATGTTCATGAAAAGTTAATGAGTAGTTGAAAGAGACAATGGCAACTGGCATATAAGGGATAAGGTTGTCTAACCCTTTTCCCCCTACTTAGTGCAGGACAATGGTAAGCCTAAAGTGGATGACAGGTATGTTACTCCTTGAAATGGATGCAAAACATGCAATAGTGAGTATGATATGATCCTACAACTATGGCATGGAAAGGAGCAGCAACTAACATTATTTATGTGAATAAAGAAGAGTCTTGGTAGAGTCTTGTGTGATATTATTGATGTTGAGTAAAGGAGAATAACCAAGACCATGAGTTGTTTGTTGTGTGTTAAGCTCTATAGGCTTGTAGATACCTTATTCTCAAGCACCACATCCTTTTCCACTATATCCAAGTTGTTTCATGAGGTCATAACCTTTTCCATAAATTTGTTTCATTACTTTAGAATCAGGAGGTTGTTCATTGTTGTGTTCATCTTTCTTTTTTGAAAATATGTATTCGCCCATAAATGAGGGTGTGAATTCTAAGGATCCCCAATTGTCACCAAAGAATTTAGATGGAAATTCCTTATCGTTGTGTTCAATGTCAAGAGGATCTATGTTGGATGTTGGAATCAATGTTTTGAGAGAACTTGTAACCCCCTTTTCAAGGTGCAAGAAACTTTCAGGCTCAGGATCTATTTCAATTTGATAAAGTTGATTGTTATAGACATATTTCATTATACGATGAAGGGTTGAAGGCACTGCATTCATCTCATGAATCCATGGTCTTCCTAGAAGAAAATTGTATGAAAGATCATAAGGCATGACATGAATAGGAGTTTGCAAAGTAACCACCCCAATCGTAAGAGGCAAAGTAATTACACCAAGTGGTTGCTTTGTTGAATTAAAAAAATCCTTAGATAGGTGTGGAATCAAGTATTATTTGCAACCTGTCAACATCTAATCGATCAAGGAGACTCACACTACACACATTAAGGGAAGAACCATTATCAATAAGAGTTCTCTTTATCCTTGTCTGATTGTATCGATAAATGATCATGAAAGCTTCATGTTGATTATGCAACTCCAAAGGAGGGAGCTCATGTTGATGGAAGGTACTGTCAAGATTTGGTTTTTGGATGAGAGTAGCCACATCATTCGGAGTTGTATCATGAGGATGTTCAATTTTTTTAAGGATGTTTGAAGAATGTTGTTGTAATTTGGTGAGTTTTGAAGTAAATCTCAAAGGGAAATCTTGGCAGGAGTATTCTTGAATTGTTCAACAAGATCATATTCCTTTGTTTGTTGGGTGTAACGAGGGGCACTAGGCAGATTGGGTAAAGTTAAAGAGGGTGGGATTGGTTGTGGTGATTGCAGATTATTTTGAGTGTTATATGTATGAGTAATAATATCACTACTAGATTGCTGCAACACATTGGCTTGAGGTGGGTGGAGGGTGTAGTGAGGTTTATTGGAAGGATAAAGCGGATGCGAAGGTGGGTAAAGAATGAGTTGAGGTTTATTGGAAGGATGAAGTGGATGTGAAGGTGGGTAAAGAGTATGGTGAGGTTGAATATTGTTAACATCCCTTAACAAGTGAGATTTTGCGGTGTCTATGAAGGGAATATTATATTTGTCTTGGTGCATAATCTCCTCCCTAGAAGTAGAGTTTGTAGGAGAACAACAAACCGCATGTTCATGACAAGTAAGGTTTGGTTCATCCAAAATAACTTCATCACAACAAAGGGGGTTATTAATGGTTGAATTTTTTTGATTATTTATAGTGGGGAGATCAGAAAAACATTGTATTTGATTGTTGGTTGTTTCTAAGGTCAAATTCTCTCGTCCATATTGTCTACCATACTAGGATAGCTTGTAATATGTTGAGCTAAGGTTGAAGTTTGCAAAGTAGCTTCATCACAAGTATGAGGAGGATCAACGAAGGAATTGTTTTTCTCAATAAAGTTGTTTGTAGGTGGAAGGGGACAACTAAGATTCTCATGGGTTATTTTTTCTAACATAGTATCTCCGTCACAACTAGGAGAGATACTAGGAGAAGAACAAATTTGATTATCATGGTCATGTATGACTTCATTTTTTGTTCCCTAATATTCACCAAAATAGAAGAGGTAAGGGAAGGATCATAAAGAGGATTGTTATATACTTTAAAGATTTGATTATTTAAGACCAATCTATCATCCTCATCATTTACAATCACATTTTCTTGTGCTATAGTATCTTCCCAAAGGGGATGAGGAGAAGGAAAAACAAGAACCTCATGATTCTCAACGATTGTGTCTTATTTCACCAAAATACCTTTGTCACTAAAAGGAGAGGTATTGGGAGAAGTATAATCATGGTCATCATGAGTGTCTATGCTTGTATGCTCTTATAACACATCATCCACACAAATAGGAGAGATAGGAGGGAATGTAATTTTAAGACGAGCACTAACACATTAATTTTCTTGTACTAAGAGATTCTCATAATATTGACATGCAGTGAAGAAATGATGATCATGCTTATTAACTAACATTGTGAAATAAAAATCTATGCTAACTCAAAATGCAAGATAAAAATCTAAAATAAATTGCAATTTTCAAAGAACAATTGACTGCTTGCAATAGGAGAATGCAAATGTGAAAGTTAAACTATGCATGAAATGAGCTAATATAGACTAGTTTTGATGAATGCATGCTACATAAATGCAACTAACTGATATATACAGGTTAAGGCATCAAATAAAAGCCTAAAAATAAATTTTTGAGATCTGGAAAATGTTGTTTTAGGGGTCAGAAGGGACTGATTCACCCAGGGTGGTGAATGAGTCCCAGTATGGACCTTTTGCAAAAAATTTAGAAATTTGAACTCGATATTTATCAATTATGAGTGCCAAAATGTAGATCTAAGTGAAAAATGTAGAATTGCAGAAAATGTAAATGAATTTAGATGCTACAAATGCAACCTAAATGCACATTTTTATGAATGTAAAATTTGAAACCTTACATGCAAATGAATTCATGCAAACCCTAATGCAAGCTAGATCTATGGCGAAAGACACCAAAACAAAAAAGAGAAGTATTCAAAATTTTGGGTTCACCAAAATGTAATGAAGGATTTTGGCACCCAAATCCTTCTTAGCTCCTCCTAGGGTTTTTCACCTAGGAGAGAGAATTGGGGCCAAAAATGCTCAACGTTAGCACTCAAGACTAATGTATGAATGGATGGAAAGAAAATGTGGTGTATGTGGATTTGTTTTAAAGCTTACAAATGTAGATGAATGCAAACTAATCTAATACAAAATGTTGGAAAACACAATGTAGAATGCAAACATGAACTAGAAACCTAAGAAGATGGAAACAAAAATAGATGAAACTGAACAAAGTAGACCTAAGGTGTTGAAGAAGGTTGGAAATTAATTCTGGAATGTTTTTGATGATGTTTTTCAAGCCTAACAAGACTCATTCACCATATAGGGTGAATCAGTCCCTATTCTGGTGAAAACTTCCAAAGACAAGTTTTTGATTGTAGAGAGATGAATTATGAGAAAAATTTGTTTTTAAGCCTACATATGGGACTAATTCACCATGCTTGGTGAATCAGTCCTCTTGCAAGAATCTGCAAAGTTAGGACTTGATTCTGTAGATCCAGATCTGCACTTCCACCTTCTACAAGTTTTCGCTTCAAAAATTGTCAAAATTGGGTCTGAAAATGCCTTTTTGTTGATATTTTGACTTGAATGATGAAGAGATGACTTGAATGAATTTTTAACTTGATCTTTAATTATTTTTAAGCTTCCAAAGGACCTAAATATGCATACAAACAAGACAAAAGAGAGATTTGTTGAATGTTAGGGCATGGGGGTTTGTGTAAGTCAAACCCTGTTTAAGTAATTAAACCAAAATGATGAAATAAAGTAATGAAACATGCAAAAATGGAATAAATTACCTTTCCATGATGATTTATCTTGAATTTCTACAGCAATATATGAAGATTCAACCCTTGAATGCTTTATAAAGCTAACTTGATGAATTCTAATGAAGAAACCCTAGCTTGCTTGACTTGGATGAGAAGATAGATGATAAATAAATGATAAGAAATGTGTGAATGAGATAATGGATGTAAAATGAGAATACAAATACTTATTTATAGGCATTCGTGCCTTAGTACCCGATAATACCTCATCACAGGCTAACATGAAGCAAAATTAATTCAAATTTCACTTTATCTCATTCGCCACACATGGTGAATGGGTCCCACCTAGAGGGTACCAATTCACCATGCATGGTGAATGGGTCCCACAGGGGCCATTCTGACACTTAAGAAGCCAAGGAATTAGGAAATAAGGTCTAAAATGCCATCTTGTTAGGTATTTGATCAATTAAAGCCTCAGGATGCACAATGTGGATTAATATGGGACTATTAATGATGATGTGAATGTCAAATAGGGCTTGGGACACATAAATCAATGTGAAAGTGTGATTAAATACACTTCACAACACTAAAATGAGGTCCACATAGCCTAGAAAAGCACAAGAATCAATGCCAATGTGCAAGACACATTACAACACTAATTTAACATTAAATTTAAGTTAAGAACCTTATAGATTGATGTGATAATGTATTTAAATATGTTTAATAATATTGAATTATGGATAAATAGGTTTATTAATTCTAGAAAAGTGTGAAAGCATCTTACAAGACTTTACAACACCTTTACAAGACGACAATAAACACATGTTATTTGATTTACAATGGTCCAAGACCTACTGTAGACACATAAAATGCCTCACAACACTAGATTAATACCTCATTAAGTTCCTGTTATCATGAATTAACCCATATCAAGCAAAGGGTCCATTTTTCTATGGCACAGTTAAGGCTTTGGAATGCATAATTTGGTAAATTAGAAGCTTAATTAAGTCTAATTAATTAATGGACCCAAACAAAGTGTGAAATTGTAAAAGGGTATACAATTTCCTACACTACAATAAAGAGCTTTTTTTGTCACTAAATCCTTTTAGAAATCAAGTAAGGATTGGATGTAATCAATGCAACATGTAGAATAGGTCAAAATCCCTTGAGATCTATTGAATGGAGATCTAGGTCTTGCATATAAATTGTTCACGTAAAAACACAACCACTACATTAAGTGGAGTACATTAAAAGTGGCATGTAATTCCTCATCCTCATTTACTTGAAGTACATTTGAATCTACATCCTTAAAATTGACAACTATTTTTGGGTGATAAAATCCCTTTGGAGTAGTTATAGCAGGAAATCTAGTCATTAATGGTGACTTTGGATGTGTAGGGAAGTAGGTGAGAATGAATAGTACAAAAAATGAGATTTTTGGGGATTGATGATCAAGAATACCTCATAACCCATTCTACTTCTCAAGGATCAAAAATCGGGAGTATGCCTTACCTCATGCCCAAAAGTATCATGCTAGAGATAGTCTTGCATCTCTAACTCTAATAACAGTATATAAAAGGTGTTGGTTGATAGATTTATCTTTTAAAGATTAATTTAATTTGACTCTATAATACCCAAAAGAAATACTAATTGAAAATCAATAGCTGGAGAGATTTCCATTTCATTGGTGATCTTCCTCTAAATGTTAATCAAGGTATAGCTCCCTCATAAGATATGATTTTATATTTTTAAATTTAAAGATAATGGGTATGCTTTTGATTAGAAAGTAGAAAATCCAAACTAACACTTTCTCATATCCATGATGTAAATGTTATTTGAAATAAATTTTAGAACACTAATTAAAACTAAAAGATGTATATGCCACCAATAAAGGCTGGATTACTAATAGAGAATAACTAACTCGGCACACTACAATTCCATCATTTAACTATAGAATAGTGAATAAAATACCCAATAACACAACATCCACAAAGAGAAGTAGAATTCCAACACTTATAAGAGCTTAAAGACTCATTCACAAATACTCAATATTGGATTCATGTTCATTCCTCAAAGACATAACTTCTTCAGAAAATAAATAAAATTGCAAAACTTGATCCTTCTTTTCAATAAATTATCACTCTTGCATCAAAGTGAAACACAAATCAAAAATTTGAACCCTTCATATGTTCATCAAAATCATATTATTGTTTTACATCATTACTGTCACCAAAATCATGAAAGAACAAAGAAAACTGATTTTTTTAAAAGAACCGCAACCAAAGAGTTAATTATACCATAAATCAATAATAATAAATGCTAGGAAAGTGAAAAGATGCATATTGCTAAGGTGGCTAAGTGTTCAGGTCCACAAATGCATCTTCTAACACTAGCATCTACTGAGTAGACTCCATGTGATATTTGTAATCCTTCAATGCCTGAGTAATGATGGGAATATTTGTGTGTTGAGTAATGATGAAACTCTTTGTCCTCAGCTTCTACAAGGCCTTGTTGTTGTGGATAGTGTCCATCTTGGCAAGAATAAGAGTGGAATAATTCTCACGCCATGATAATGTAGAGTTGAGCCTTGCGAACTTCTTTATTTCATATTTATCAAAGACCTACTCTATAGATATTGTATCATTCACCTTTAATAATCCTTCCTTTGACTCTTCGAATGTAGCCATGGGGTGATCCCACAATAGTGGTTTACAATTTTTGGCCAAACTAGACACTGAAATAAATTTTTTTACCTAAATCTTCACTTTCAGGCACCTATAGCGGCTAAACCGTGAGGAATTTGAAGATGATGCAAACTAGAGTTTCGTGAAATTTTTTTTGTAGATTCTAAATATATTTTTTCAAAAATTTTGGAATCAGATTGTACCTCTTTTTCCATCTCCCTCAAAAACTAGTTTTGTTCAGAAAACAACATTTTTAAAAACTGATGCTCACTATATAACGCATAACTTTTTTTCAATGAAGGATAAAATTCTAATTCTTTCTAATTTAGATTTGTAATTTTGATATCTAGTGCTTCCACTTGGTTAGATAGTTTTTTATTGAATATTTTCTCTTTAATCAAGTTTCAAAGTCAACCCAATTACAATTCAAACATAGCACGACCGTATAACACGTAACTTTTTTTGTACATATCGAAATTCAATTTTTTATTTTTTTTGGATCAAGGAATTCAATATCTAGTGAACTCATATTTTTCTTTTCTTTTTTATAATATTCTATTTTTCCACATGTATAGACAAAGAACTTGGTTTTCAGTGAAAAACCTACATTGACAAGAAATAACAAATAAATATAATAATAAATTAAATTTATTTAAAATTATAATTTTTAGGAAGCTTATAATAAGGACTACATACTTACAAAAAATAATTTTTAAATGAATCCATTTGATCCCCCAAAAGGTAAATCAAATGTGGTTTTTTATCAACATTTTGATAGGTGTAAAAGAGACTTCGTTATAGGTATGGTTTAAAACTAGTGGGGTTCTATCCAAGGGGGTTTGATCTAAGGTAGTTTTATCAAACCCTCTTCAATTGGAATGCTTTAAATGGAAATTTTTAAGGCTTAAATAATTATATTTTCTAAAAAAATGTGATTTTAGTAAAAATCGGAATCTCTTAGAAATTGTAAACCAACTTTGTAGGATCACCCCATGCCACTATTTTCACCTTTCAACAATTGGCACCCAAAGTTGGATGAATTATTATTAAATTTATTCTTAAGGTGATTGCATTCCTTCAGTAACTTATTTTTTTCTTGGAGATTTGTCTTCAAGAAATTGAGTTTCCACTCAATACTCTTCTTCCACATTATAATCCTAGGGCATTTTTAGATGGGATAATATTCTAGATGAAACATCTTTCTCTAGACCCATTCCTAAGATTTTGGCAAAGTCTTTTTCAGCTTGTGACCAAATAGGCTCATCCTGCTTACAATTAGGTACTTTTGTTTCGACAACATTCCTTAACAACATGAAATCATCATATGCTCATTTTAATTTCTCAATCAAAGGAGGAAATTTCTCTTTAACATCCACCAACCATCCTTGCATAATTCTCCCATAATGGCTATCCTTTTCCACCTTACTCATTATATCTTTTCCAATTGCAGAATTAGGATCAAAGGAGGTACTTTCATGATTGATAGGTTGAGAAGATGGATCTATCAGTTACTTGAGGCAACTAGAGAGAAGTTCCACTACCCTTTTCAAGTCATCTTTATCATGTTTACCTTTTTCATTCCTCTCTACCAATCTAGTGGCATTAACTTGAAAATTGTGCATGTCTCCATCTCTACTGGGTGGTCCCAAATCCACTTTAGTTATTTTGTAGTTAGCTATAGTAGCCTAACCAAGGTCCTTTTGTGTAGAAGGGTGTGCAATCTCTATAAAAAAAATCCCAAAGCTATCATCCTCCATTAACCTTGAGGAAATTTTTAACTTATTAACTTTGGGAGTTTTCTATAGGAGTTGCCCCACCACATTATCATCTAGCAAATTTATGGGCATTATTTTCCTCTTTCAAGATAAAGTTTTCTAACCAAGAAGTGGATGGGGTGGAAACATCGAGGTTTTGAGAAGCCTCAGGTGTAGAAAATAGAAGGTCCCTTTTTAGAGGGGGGAATCCTTGTTGCAGTTTGTAAATTGAAAGGGAAAGAGGCTGGATATTTTCCTTTCTGTGCACTTTTCTTAGCCATATCCTAAGATTGGCTTGGCTGCTCTTCATTGGTATCAACATTTCCCCTCTCAATTTTTTGTTCTTGTTCATTTCCTTCTCCTCCTTCTTCATTCTCATTTTCTACTTGTTCTTCAGTAGCAACATCATCGAGAGGATCATCACCACATTTCTTCTCAAGGCCTTTGTTCCTCTCAGGGGGATCCTCCCCATCTCCACTATCACTTGGTAATGATGTACTTTGTGATGGTGGTGGAATTGATATAGAGGAATATGTTCTTACCTAACCTTTGTTGGCTTACCCTTTGATTCCTCATCTACCTTTAGGTGGAGCCTTAGCAACTTCTCCCTTTTTTCTGGTGAGCCATATCTATGTTCTCCTTACAACCACTACAATCCTGGTATTCAAATCATTGGATTCCCTACTAGTCTAATCAATTATAACTATAGGTTTTGTTTGTATATTATATATATAGATAGGGCCAACTATGTTACACCCATCATCCTCAACTCCTTTGATATCCATACCAAATTGAAATTGAAAATCTGCCCCAAGGTCATCCTCATCCTATTTCTCTTCCTTACTTCATAATGATCAACACAGTTAGCCCACTAATCTTCCAAGCATGGCACATGGTAAAAAATTGGACCGAGGTGAAGGTTATTCCTCACATATTTTTTTCTATCAAACAAAAACCTCCTTTCATAAGTGGAGACACTATATCTCACTATATCTCTCTCTATGTTGAGGGTGTTAGATTGAGACTTACATTGGTAATATCCCAGACCAATGGGAAAAGGAATATCTACCTTCTTTCTTTTTGCAAAACTTTAATTGGTTGTTGCAACTTTCCTACATGCCTCTATCAAGATGATTTTTTCTTCTATATATTTGGGAAGTTTGTGGGGGAATCCATTGAATCCTCCAACCCTCTAGTATGTAAATCTTTGAAACTATGTAAAGATGCTACTATATTTAGTGACTAGCTGGAAAGCTTCTATGGTAACCCTCTAACCTAAATCACCTTGTATCTCTTGAAACATAAGAAAAAGGGAGGTAAGTGAGTGTTAAGTATGGAATGATCATAAGGTTTAAACATGCTAAACTTTTCCTAATTTCATTAGAAAAAGATATCTCAAAGGGGTAGGGTTGACTTTCAACCTTGAGGTGAGCCAACCCTATTATGGAATCTGTTGCTTTCTTATGATAGAATGACTGGTTTGCAATATTAGGAAATGATTTAACGTGCATTAACTTACTAAATTATATGACATGATACTTGAACTGAAGAATTTTATGAGAACAAAATAGAAACAACAATTTGTAGGAAGGTTTGAGAAGGGAAGAATGGTGTGCACCTATGACAAAAAGTAGGTTTCAAGGTTTGTAGCATAACTAGTTCACCCTAGGGCAAATGGGTCCTAGTATAGGGGGGGGTCCAAAAATACTTTTTGTAGTCCTCTGATCTCGGATCTAAGCTTTTGATTCCTCCAAGTTTGACTATCGAAGAGTCAAAAATAAAACCTATAGGTGAGTTTATATAGCTTGACAAAAATGATGAAAACTTTGTAAAAATGCTCCTTTGATTAACTTTTTCCTTCTTCACCTGTAAATATACACATACAAAGAGAGAAGAAATATTTTTGTTTTTTGGTGAATGGGGGTTTTCCTTAATTAGACACCATGTTGATAATTAAACCTTGATAATGAAATAAAGGAATTGATGGATGAACACTTGTTATAACTTTCCAAACCCTTAATGGGTTCCCTTAGAGGACTAAAGTTAAACACATCACTCTAAGGCTTGGATCTTGCATGAATTGGATTGATTAATTGATTGATTGATTTGATGCTTGAATTCTTGAAACCTACATCACAATGTTAGCTCCAAAATATGAACATGAACAAACATGATGATATGATCTTGATTATTATCATAGATGACTAATAATGTTGCTCTTCAATGATCTTGACAATAATATTTTCTCTTGTAAAGTTCACCTCTTGCTTCTTAGATTTGAATTGATAAAATAACTATGTATTTATAGGTGTTTATCTAATATCTTGGAAATTAGATTCCAAAAGCTAACATTTGAAACTTGAATTTGAATCATCAAAATCCACTAAAAACATATTAAAAATTGGAACCTAGGACTTAAAAGGGACCCATTCACCCCCGGACAAATGGGTTCTAGGACCTAAGGCTAGGACACTCAATTTCTAAGGTGTTTTAATTAATGTTAGCAATTATTTAATATAGATTTATCTTTTAGAAAATAGTAATAATAAGGATTTGGAATGCATAATTTGGTCAATTAGAGGTTTAATTAAGTCCAATTGATTAAGGGGATGCAAACATAGTGTGAAATTATAAAGGTATACAATTTTCTACACTAAATTTAGCCCCCACTTTAGTGAGAGTATGAGCCTATGCTCAAACTTACAGTAAAGTAGACAAATGGGTCAAAAGAGGACCAATTATACAACTGTTGGAAGGATAATATGACAAGGATCAAGGAGTATAATCAAGTCCCCAAGATCTAAGATCTCATGGAAAAACCAATAAAGACACAAAGAGACACATGCATGCAACAACAACACAAGATACACAATCATACAATGTAAAAATTAATGCAAAGAGAGAAGGGATGGAGAATAGATGGATCAAGCCTCCACTATTTGTCCAACAGGTATGGATCAAGCCTTAGCTATTTGTCTAAAAGATGTTCACGAGTGAAAATCCATTGTCCACTATGTGAACAAAATACTCACAAGGGCTAGTGAAAGTTCGTTGTTCACTAGGTGAGCCCTAAAGGATGAGAAACACACACTAGGTCTACAAGGTGTGTACTCATAAAAGAGAGTGGTATGTGGGTAAATTCATCACAAAAATTTATGTACCCATAAGTTAGTGCCAATTGATCAATGTTATGCCAATGCTACACTAAGTCTAGCCTTTGAGAATAATAAAAGATAAGCACAAATATCCATATATTCATGCCAAAATGAGAATGCCAATGCATGCCCCCACTTTAAATAAATTGCTAAACACCATGTTGTGAGCAATTACTTAAAGTAGAAAATGATAAATTCCAATTGTTAAAAGGGACATGAGAGCTTATTTGGAAAGTCCTATGCCAATGATATATTACTAAATAAAGCTACATCATGAATATGGGTTGCCCCCAAATAAAATCCTAGAGATAACACATAAGGTATCTACGAATTTGGGTTAGCGCATGTCTTTTCTACAGTGATATAATAGAGCTTAGAACTATCATCATTCCCTAAATACTCGTAGAACAACGAACACAAAGGAAGAATGACACACATAGATAGAAGAAAAACAATGCTTTTGGGTCAACATGGAAGAGACCTAAATGTCTGAATGCTTTGTATTGTCCCCAAAAGAAAACATAAGACAAATATAAGATAGTGTTTACAACGTATAGAAGAATGTAGATAAAATAGAAGAATGTCACAACAGATTTCAGCTTCTTTGTATCATTACACCAATGGAGTAACAAGGGTCATCCAAAGAAATCTCACAAACATAAAAAAACATGCCAAGCAGCACGATGTGGGGGATTACATTACACACATACAATCACATGAAAAGAAGACAAAGAAAAGACTAGTATGTCACATGCAAGCCAACCTATAGAAAGTCATTTCCATCCCAATCTTGCTCATTGTATACGGAAGGCGAATAACTAGCCAAAGGAGAAATGATAAGTGCCATTCTAGGAAAAGGCTATCAAACCCCTTTCCCCCTCAAAAGTAGGACAAGGATGAGCCAAGATAAGTTGTGAGAAGGTGCTCCTTGCAATATGGAAAAATGTCTTACATAAAGTGCAATGCATGTAATAGTGAGTGTGCTATGATTCTATAACTATCACATGGCAAGGAGCAAAGTGTGTACATGCTATCCAATTATGTATAATATCATTTTCTTCTATTAGGTTCTTTAAAGTACGACACTCATCATTAAGATTCCCAAGAGTTCTATGAAATGCATAGTAATTTTAATGTTTATACATTTTCCTTTTTTGTTCTCTCAAATAGGTGGCAATTGAATCAATCTTAGATGGAGAATTTTATCCATTTTTCATTTGGTATCAGTTATAGTATGTAAAAATGGTAATTTCTTGAGTTTGTAGGGCTTGGGTTCCTTACTTGATTGGGAAATTGGTTGGTGTGGAAGGGGAGGATCATGATATCCTAATCCCTTGGTATCTTCTGATGGTTTTTGTTCTAGCAATTGATGGATTTCATGTTCATTTATTATGTTGCATCCTTGTTTACTTAAAATTTGAAAGCCTTGACTGTAACTCTCTTCTAGATTGATAGGTGTATCATTTGTAGATCGGATAAAATTCAGGGGAAAGAGCATGAATCAATGATAGCAACCACAAAACTACCGAATTCAATCCATGAAGACCCTAATCTAACAATGAATTGCAAATGACAATAGAAAACACAATAATAAAGAAATAAAGCTCAATTCATATACCATAGTTAAATCACCTCCATTTCTCTTCTCGATTTTTCTTTGTTTGTTCTCAAATTTGTAGTATGCAAGATATTTGATAAGCTTGATGTTGACAATTGATAGCTAGATCTCAAGACAGCAATAGCAAAATTTCAAAGACTATGGTTAACATTGAAATGAGAATGATAGCTTGGTTTTATAGAAATCCCAATTCAAATGAAGGGTGAGGATTGAATGATGATGTATGACGATCAATGGATGCGATTAATTAAGAGGGAAAGAGATAAGGATGGGAAGGATGGACCAAAACTCAAGAAATTAGTTATGATTTAGGGCTTGGCTAAGAATAAATTTAAATTAAACAATAATAACAATTATTTGATTTAGGAGAGGGAAAAGTGAATAATTAAATAATTTAAATAATAATTTAATTATAGAAGAAAAGTGGAGTGGGAAATATTAAATAATTGAAAATAATTATTTAATAAAAGATGGAGGGAAAATGATAAATAATTAAATAAATCCTATTTGTTTAATTATAGAGGGAAAAAGCTAATGAATAATTAAATAATAAAAAAATATTATTTAATTATAGAAGAAAATGGGAGTGAATAATTAAATAAATAAAAATTTATTATTATGGAGGGAAAAAAGGGAAATTAGTGACACAATTTAAATAAATTGATATTTATTTAAATCAATCAAAAGAAGAATAAAGATAGAGTGAATTAATTAAATAATTAAAATTATTCAATTAATGGGAGAAGATGACTTTAGAAAATAATTAAATAATTTAAAATTATTCAATCATGCAAGAAAGAATGTGAATTAGTGATAAATTATTGCTTGGAGGCTCTGGACATTTTTCAGTGTCTACATTTTTCCCCTCTTTGATATAGTGTGATTTTGAGTGTTGTGTCAAAGAACAATTGGAAAATTTTGGCTCAGGACCTACCCCAATGTGCCCTAACTGATGCAGGATAGGATGATGCCCCCTTGAGAAAATTGACAATTTTTTTGAAATTTTCAAAACATTTGGAAAGTTTACTGATAAGTCAATTTGATAGGTGTGAATGTAATGGAAATGAAAACTAGGCTCAAAAGTTGATCTAGGGCTTGATATTTGTGTTCAAAGGAAAAAGTTGGTGTGTCTAGTTATAAAGGTAGGGGCCCTATTAGGTCAAATTAGGTTATAAATAGGTCCTAAGTGGGGAAAATAAGTCATTTGTGCATTGTGTGTTTAGGATTCTAGGAGCTTTGGTTTGAGATTTTGTGCAGAGCTACTGTCAAAATGTTGCATGTACAAGTTATTACACATAGAAGATACTCGGTACAATTATTTGGGCGCGTAGAGGGCTCAGGCAGGGCAATATGTGTCTAATCCAAGTACTTTGCAATTTTGTCATTTTTTGGTAGATTTTAAGGATCAAATAAGGGAAAATAGGTGTGGTGCAGTTTTTGTGCCACATTTATTATCATGCTTGCCATAAATGTAGTGTTGTGCACCACATTTGTTTAGTGTGACACAACTATAAAATGGAAACACATAGGTGTGATGTAGGATGATCCTACTCGCAACTATTTTGTGCACTACAATTGTGATGGTACAACACAACTGTAGGTTAGAATGACGCATGTGTTAAAGTGCAATGCAAATGAATGAAAGAGTGATGTAATTATGAAATGACCTCACAATTGTGAAGTGTAATGCATATGACTGACAGTGCAATGCATTTTATTGATTGGCTAATTTGAGAAAATTTTGACAAAATTTTGAATATGCAATAGGTCAAACATGCTAATGTAGGCATTGTGATTAATGTGATGGGCTTTCATGAATGCAAGTGAGACTTGCACCTATCTATATGCAAGAGAGATGACCAACATTCTTCGCACTCTGAGATCATCTCGGTGAGGAGGAGTGAGATACCTTTACTGCACTGGGATTATATCATGTGACCCTCATGCCCATTGTGTAGGCTAATAGGGGCTTGCTCACAATGCTTGCAAAGAGATGGCACTTGGAGATGAATTCCTTCCACCTATCAACTACAGAGGTGATAGTGACATTTGAGGTTGTATGGTAGATCTTATGGCTTCCTATTCATGGGGAGAAAGTGGTCTATGACCTAGATCAAGGACTAGTTGTGATTCGGTGCATATTTGAGACACAAGATCTGGTGGAGCTAGGTGTTGAGGATTATGAGATCTATTGGGACACTCTTGTAGACAGATACCACAGGCTGATTGTAGTACTATGCACAATTATTGGGGGTGTGGTGATTCTAGATAAACAAGTCCATGGATTTCTAGTGGAATGGGAGGAGATGCTAGAGGGGATGATGGAGATCACCACTATGTATACTTGGGGACCCTGACTATTGGCTATGTTGTATTTTTTAGTTGCATGATATGGCATATAGGGATGGATATTTTATTAGTTGTGGGATGATGCTTCTCATGGTGTGGTCATGGGAGCATATCGTTGTATTCATGCCACTCATGGATAGGTACTTGGTGCCAATATTTCCTTATGTTTATATTTATAGAGGGGTAGTTACACAAATTCAGGTCAATGATATGGGGTATTGGAGACATGGGATTGATCTGTTGGATGGTTTTACATGGAGGCCCTACAAGGATTGTGTAGTGTGGGATGATAATATAGAGAACTTGTCATACTATCTTCACACCAGATATCTAATTGGGTGGATAGTGTTGACATAGCACATCTTTGAGTGACACTTACCAAAGAGAGTTCTCCAGTAGTTTGGGGAGAGATAGGATGTTCCTATTGGTATAGTAAAGTATGCTAGATATGAATGAGAGGTCCCTTAGTGGGGTCCTATGATTAGCTTCTAGGTGGTCATGCAGGAGATAGCACCCCTACAACCGATTTAGTGGGGTGCAATGATCGATGTGGCCAATGAAGGCACCACTCTAGAGTATGATGCAAGGTGGGTTGTGTATAGGACTACATTGTTTATAGATCTAGACCAGATGACGTTAGTGGAGAGGTTAGGAACCTGGGTCCATGAGACAGATTGCAAAGGCAAGGATTAGGAGGTGACCAAGATGGTGGAGATGGATATGGCATAGATGGAGGGAGAGGAAATAGAGGGAGAGGAAATTGTAGACCACCATGAGGACCACAGAGGATGCCACCCATCCAAGAGGAGGGAAAGAAAGAGAAACATGTAGCACAGATGGAGGTAGATGTTAGGCCAATGAGAGTGGAGGATATTGTCAGTGACATTGGCCAGGAGGCGGTGGTGGGAGATTTTGTAGTGGAGGAGATGGAGGATGGGGAGATAGTAGTAGAGGAGGAGGTGGCTAGGGACTTTTCCATTGATGAGGAGGGTTTGAGGACATCTTTATTAGGGAGGTGATCATGGAAATGTTGGGGAGGATGCTAAGGATGTAGAGCAGGGACCCTAAGTGCAGATATAGGCACTATAGGCATAGTATAGGTGTTACAGGCTCAAGTAGCTTAGATGTAGGGATAGGTGTAGACACTTACTACCAAGAGGGACATGGAGATGATTAGGGAATAGAGGGCTAACTAATGATGCATTGAGTTTATTGCTATAGTGAGTCAGCCTACCATAGATATTGCATAGACCTTGTACTGAGCCAATAAGGAGGCTTAGTATTATAGGGATTTATATGAGCAAGAATTTCCAATGATTGGTAGGGCACTGAGCTTCCAGATCTAGAGCCAGGCTAGATCACACTCACGTAGGGCGTAGAGCAGTGCAGGTTTATCATAGAGGATTTTATTTCCATATGACAGGCCTTCTAGATTAGGGCATAAAGATGAGAGGACACCACCATCAGGACCATCTCCCTCAGGTGACAGGGATAGCATAGGCTAGGCCTATTTTCATATATGTTTAGACACCTATATTTTTATTGAGACTTCGAGCTCCATTTTGAGACACATCTTGATATTGTATTGTGACACATTATTTTTTGATATATATGTGAGATACATGATTTTTTCAGTGACTGTATGATGTGTATGATTCTATGTGGATGTTTCCCTATGTGATGGATTTATATGATATGATGTTATTATATGCATTTTATGGTTATGTAATGTTTCCTATATGCTATGAATTATGGATATATGATGTATGATTTATGTGTATACATGTTTATGGTATATGGATGAATGTACATGATCCTATCTTATGTTTTGATGTATTCTATGACATATGGATGGATGAACATGATTTTATACCATGGATATGCAAGGTGATACTATATGTTATGACATGTGCTATGCAATTCTTATATGGATTATGATTCTACATGAGGCAATATATTTTTGTATTTTTCGATGCAATATGGATGACCTAATATGTATATGATGAAAATAACTATGATGTCCTAACATGATTATGTATGCAGTATGTGTCATAGCACGCCATCAGGTAGAGTGTAGGGGTGGATGGATAGAATGTTAGCACAGAAAAAAGATCAGTAAAAGACATAGAAAAAGCAGATGGGATGAAATGGGATTAACATCTTGAGATCTTGCTAATAAATGATTAGGCTTTTATTTTTATTGCATCTTTATTGAGATCTTTATTATGGAAATGGATAAAGAAAACCAAGGTATGATATAGATGACAATGTAGTATGTTATCCCTTGCAAAATAGACACATGACAGACAAGGAATGCCATGACTTAGACTGGTAACCATAGAACCTTGTTAGAAAATGTGAGGAAGAAACGACAAAGCATGTTAGTCCTAATGCAAGAAAGTGTTAGATGACCTTCCACTCGTATAGGATATTTTGATTATGTGAAATAGAACCCCAATCACACATAAGGAACTAAGTTTCCCGAGTCATATTTCCAAGACAAACTGCAAACAAAAATCAAAGAGAAAAAGGTCATGATCCATCATCACTCCTCTCATCACTTGTGGACTTCCTCAAGGCACATAGTAACATGAACAAAGATAAAAAAATAAGAAAAAAATAAATTGGACCAATAGAGTCATTATCCATTTAGATCTTCTTGCTGATAAATGCTTGTGTGATAAGAGTTTTGGATAATCATATTGTCTGGTTTTAGAAATGAAAGAATTTCGTATAAGATCATGGATCCTGAAAATGCAACATTCTATATAAGACAATTGATAGGATTGTGTCTAGTTTCAGGGATGACACACCTCGCATAAGACCTAGGATATGGTTTTGAGAATGCACCAACCTATATAAGATAAATGATAGCAGATGGATGAAGTATGGTTTAAAAAATGAGGCATATTGTATAAGACTTGGGATCTAGTTTCAACGATGCAACATTTTGTATAATACTAGTTGATAGTTGATAGGGTTCAGTAATATTGATAGGCACCTATGATTAGGAAATTGATCTATTTGGATTGAAAACTTAGTTGGATAGGTTGTCTATTATTTCAATATTTGCTAAGCTCAGCTCTCGATAGGATGATTTTGTTTGTGTCTAATCAAAGTGTCAATCTTAGGAAGGGATGGTTTATTATGAGATGCAAATTGTGATGGATGGATACCTTATTACGAAAAAAACCTAAGGGACTAACCTAATTCTGTGGGGGCTCATCAAAGAGGTCCTTGCCTACGTAAAATGTAGAGACAACATAGTTCGATTGACCTTGACCATGGATAGTTTATTTATGAAATGTTGATAGTGATGGACTGATAACTTATGATGACAAAACCTAAGGAGCTAACCTAAGTCTCAGGGGCTCATCGATGATGGCCTTGCCTATCTGAAGTCATAGAGGAAAGATAGTTCAACAACATGGATTGACATTGACACTAAATCAATGATTAACACTATTTTTGGAGTTTTTGATGTTTTCTTATTTTTTCAAATTTTTGACATGTTTTAATTTTTTTGGATTTTCTAATGTTTTGATTTTTTTGAATTTTTGGAGGATTATTTGGATGTTTTTTAATTTTCGAATGTTTTTATTTTTGTTGGATTTTCTAATGTTTTGATTTTTTTGGATTTTTGGAATGTTTATTTGGATGTTTCCCCATGATACCATATCTAGGATCCCATAAGAAATATAATTCCAATAATTTCCCCCAATCAGGTATAGGACTAGCCTATTATGGATGGGATTGAATGGGTGAATGTTATAATGGATGTATGAAAAATAGATGTTAAACATCAACAATTATCAGGCCATGAGAAGGGTGACAAAGCTTTATTATGGATCAAGGTTTATTGTGGAGTTAGTTATGTGCAAAGGATCATGGATGGAAGTGGAAAATCATATAGAATGATAGTAGATGATGGAGCAAAGATCGACTACACATGGTGCCTGTTTGCCAGGTTTTCACCATGTTACTTATCCAAATCGCCACCGAAGTGGTTTTCACTATTGGACAAATTATTTCTCTTTACTATTTTTTTTTCTTTTTTTTTTGGTGTCACCAAGATGCTTGTTTGTTAGGTTTTCATCATGGTGATGATTTTTTATTTTTATTTTTTTGTATTTTTGCAAGATTCTCTAAAATCTAGGTATAGTACTTGCAAAGGTGTATGATATTGATAGGCTCTAGTAACTTTTCACCTTTAGGAGTAGTAATTTGATAAGCGTCAGACCCATATGCTATAGTTATGATGTAAGGACCCAACCAATTAGGCTCAAACTTTCCAGGCTTCTCTCAATCCATTTGATTCTTCGAATTTTATTTTAAGACCAATTAACTGATGTCAAAGTATCTAACTAAAACTCTCTTATTGTAACTATGATGGAAATGATTTTGATAGGCTTGTAAATGGACCAATACATTTTGTTGCTTCTCATCCAGTAACTCTATCTCATGTAATCTAGATACACAGTATTCTTCATCATCAATGAATTGTTACATAGATACTCTCAAGGATGGTAACTCAACCTTAGTGGGAAGGATGGTTTCAGATCCAAAGAAAAGGGAATATGGAGTAGCTCCTGTGGAAGTACAGATGCTGGTTCGATAGGCCCACAAGGTGAGATTAAGTTGGATATGCCAATCAAAACTAGCATCATTGATAGTCTTCTTTAGGATTTTAAGGATGGTTTTGTTAGATTCCTTGGCTTGACTATTTCCTTAGGGGTAATATTGAATAGTGAAATGGTGGTGGATATGGAATTTCTCACACAACTCATGAACATCCAAATTTTTGAAAGGATGGCCATTATCTATAACAATGGATTAGGGAACACCATATCAGAATATGATGTAATTAAGGATGAACTCAAATATTTATTTTCCAATAATGTAGATCATAGGGATGGCTTTGATCCATTTCATAAAATATTTAGTTGTTGTAAGGATAAATTTATGACCAATGGCAGATGTAGGGTGAATCTTTCCCATGAGGTCAAGTCCCCATTGAGATAATTTCCACAGTGATGTAGTTGGATGAAGTTCTTGGGTAGGTGCATGCACAAGATCTCCATGTATTACATTGTCAACATTTCTTAACAAAATGATAGGAATCACATTCCATAGTAGGCCAATAGTTTACCATTCACGTGAGATTCTTGGCTAAGGTAGGACCACTAGAGTGATCTCTACATGTACCATTGTACATACCTTGTGTAAACCATTTGTGCTTCATTTAAATTGAAACATCTAAGGAGGGTTCTATCAAGGCTATGATGGTAAAGGGTATCATCGATGATGAAATATTTAGAGGCTTGTCGGATAAAGGTCTTTTGTTGGTTAGAGGAAAAATTAGGAGGGATAATTTGGTCATGTAGGTAGTTATAAAAGTCTTTATACCAAGGAGAATCAAGACCAACAATTTCACACATAAGCTCAAATTCAAGGATGTCAAATGTGAGGATCAACAGTTGTCCCACCAAGAACTCATACTATGGTACATTATTAGGTATATCCAAGAGATGTCCTATAGTGGCCACTACATTGGTTGCTTTGTTCTAAATTCTTGGAATCTACTCAAATACAATGACATTGAAATACTACTTAAAACTATCAACTATTCTCTTGTAGGGTGTGATCTTTTCATCCTTTGTATTATAATCATCATTGAATTGACAGATAACCAATTGTGAGTTTCCATAGACCTAAAGGTTCTTAATTTTTCATTTGATAGCCATTCGGAGTCCCGTTAGAAATGCTTCATATTTGGTGCAGGGGCACCCTTGGTTTTAGGTGCACCTTGGATCATATAATTTTATTTTATTTTGTTGTGTTGATTCTGATTTCATGTCAATAAGGTCTTTTTAAGAAATTTTAAGTCATTTGGAGTCAAGTTTGGGTCCTTAATTGCAAGGTAGGGAAAAAATGCAAAAGTTGTCATTGTTGCTCAAAAATTGCCAAGCAACATTTGTAAAAAGTACAAAAATAGTGATTTGTTAACAAACTAATCAAAAGGTGGTTTCCAAAAATTGGTTTGGGTGGGAAATATATAAAAACACCCTCAAAACTCGAATGGGGGGTTGAAGACATTATTGTTGAAGTTTTGGTGAATGAAAATATTGATTTTCTATGCATTTTTGGCATTCAGGCCTATTCTATCACATGCTACAGACTATACAGTCCATATTTTGATTTGAAATCAATTGTATTTTTTTCCCATGTGAATATAATTCATTTTTATTTTTTTTGGCATCAATTTTCATCAAGTATTTTGAAAGTTATAGCATTTTCTTTAAAAATTGCCAACACCCTACCGAGGGTAACTAGTGAGTAGGAAAAATGGTGTAACTCGACCTTCCACCACTAGGTAATCGCCAAAATTGATGGGAAGGTTTGAAATTATGTTTTCTATCATTTCAAAAAAAAATTAGGGGCCCAAGTGGAGGTTTGAATGTGTCATGATTCACTAGAAAATTCCAATATTTGCATGTATCAGACTATGTAGCAACAAGGCAAGGAAGAGTTGATGAGCCAAGGTTTCATTTTTGTTTGTTTGTCATTGGTAATAGTAGAGGGATGATGAGAGAGGTATTTCAGACCAAGAACATAAGGTTTGAACATTTCTTTTGAAGGATTGCTTCAATTATGATTGACTATTCCAAGAGGATTGAATTTTGCAATCATAGGTATGGTGTTAGTGTCCTAGCAATATAGAGTTTTGTGTGAGTATTGAGATTGAATACTTATGGAAATAGCCTTAGAATGTTGGGAAGATGCCTCCAATTCAGTGGTTGAGGGTTTGAAGCAGTCTTTATTGATTTGGCTTTAGGCTATGAATGTTTCCTTTCCTAGTTTGAACAAAAGTCTCGTAAGCCCCATGAATTGTTGCATTATTGAGTCTCCACAAAGAAGTTGTTATGACCATTCAAGCCCCAAGACAAGTCTTTCATGAATTATACACTATTCTAAGGTGTCTTAGGTCAAGCCTCAAGATTTCAATGCTTAGGGTCTAGAGTGGAGCACTTAGGTACATCAAACAAAGTTGGTGTAAGAATCTTGTCATTTTGAGTTGTTTTCTTAAATAAGGTCCTTCCTTTGCATCATTTTAGTATCATAGCAAGGAATATTAGTAAGAGGTCACAAATAAGTGGAATTGAAGACAAATCAGTATGCCTCCAAGAGTGAATCCAGTTGCTAGAGAGGTGAGGGAGATCAAGGAGAACTTTGCAAGCGAGATGAGGGAGATGAGGGCCATCTTTGCAGCGAGACTTGCATCAATTGAGACCAACTAGAGAAGAGGAGTGGTCACAAGGGATCTATGACTGAGAATATGAAGAAGAAGAAGTGGGTGAAGAGACACCACAAGGAGAAGATGATGAGGAAAGAGATGTTGAAGAAAAGAGGTTGGAGAGGTTGCTAAAGGCAATAAATAATGATGGTTGCAAGATCAAAATGGAACTCCCTATTTATGTAGGAATTCTGAATGGAGAAGAACTCCTAGATTGGATAGGAGAACTAGACAAGTATTTTGAATTTGAAGATGTGCCATAGAAACAACAAGTGTAATTGGAAAGAAAAAAATTGAAGGGTCATGCATCCCTTTGGTGGGACTATGTGCAAGATGAGAGAAGGAAGAAAGGCAAGGAAAAGATTACATCTTGGGGTAGAATGGTTGCAAAATTGAAAGGTAAATTCTTACCTAGTGATTACATGGATGTGAAGACATATAAATAAGAGTTCTATAAACTAAGCATTAGATCAAGCCACATGGAAGAAGATGTTGACAAAGTTGCAAGGTACTTCAATGGGTTAAAGTATAGCCTTCAAGATGAGTTAAGTCTCACAAGTCCAAGAACAATAGAAGAATGTTATTAGTTGGCCATAAAGGTTGAAGAAAAGTTGAGGAGGGGACAAGAAAAGAAAAGAAAGGGTAGAGGAAGGAATTTTAGAGGAAGAGGTTCATTTTCTTATTTAGGACAGCCACATGGGAGTCAAGGAGAGACAAGAAATACCCAAGAACAAGCAACAGATTCAAGAGGTGGTTTTAGCATAAGAAGATCATATTTTAGGGGCATATTTGGGAGTAGAGGAGGATCAATTGGATTCACTAGAAAATTTTATAAATGTAACAAATTTATAGGCCACCAAGCATGGCAATGCACTAAAGAACAATCATCTACTTATTTTGGGGGTGAAAGGAGGAATCAAATTGCACAAGGTGAGGATGATAAAAGTGTTAATTCTCCATCATAAAATGTTGATCTAGAAGTTGGGGAGTCTTGCTGATGAGAAGAACCCTAACCAAAGTGCCCATGGAGAAGGAACCACCATAAAGAAATTCACTCTTCAGGACTACATGCAAATTCCAAGGTAAATGTTGTAAAGTTGTTATTGATTCTGGTAGTACTGACAATTTGGTTTCTATTGAAATGGTAGAGAAGTTAAAGTTAAAAATATTGCCTCATGCAACCCCATACAAGGTTTCTTGGTTAAAAAAAGGGAAACAAGTGTTAATGAATGAACAAAGTTGGGTAGAATTCCATAGACGGGGTTATAAGGACAAGGTCTTGTGTGACATCATCCCTATGGATTTTTGTCATGTACTCCTTCGTAGACCATGGCAATATGATAGAAATGCCAAACATGATGGTAGAAAGAACACATATGTCATAGAAAAGGATGGGGTTTCTTACACACTCACACCATTGAAAGAAGAAATTCAAGAATCAAAAGTGGGATCTAGTGTCATGTTGGTAAGTGAGAAGGAGTTTGTACAAACCATAGAAAAGGAGGAAATGGGCCTTTCCATCATAGCCAAACCTAAATATGTTGTGACAATAGTAAGGATTGATGAGTTGCCTTTGGAGATCCAAGTTTTTCTCAAGGAACTGTTGATATAGTAGTGGATGAAATTCCCAATAGAGGTCTTAGTCCTCATGTAGAGTTGCTAGAATGGGAAGACAAACCTTTCAATTTAGTTGGAGATGCTAAGTCTTTACAATTGGAACATGAAGATGCAACCTAGGTTATCTTTCATTTGTTTGAGAAATTTGGTGAATGTAATGACTACAAACTAATGTGTGACTGATATGAATGGAGAATGGAAGAAGGTATTTCACTATGTACATTCCCTAGAGAAGGAAACACTAAACATTGTAGGTTTGGGGGACAGCAAGAGGAGACACAATGCTCTCATTGTGTTTGCACAAATGAGTAATACAGCATCGATTATGGAACCCCAACTAGTGGATAAGAGAATTGATGTAGAAATATTACAAGGGATAGTAAGAGGTGCAGATCATGCAACAGGTTCAAGGAAACCTAAGGTTAGAATGAAGCAATGTTTAGAGCAAAGGATTGTTGAAATTCCTTTGGACAATTTTGAAGATGAATGTGAGCCATGCTTTTCTGAGCATAGTTATGAAAGAGAAGAAGCTTATGTTGGTGAATCATTTTCAAAAACTAACTTTGTAGAGGTTGAAGAGCATGTTCTACCAACACACACACAAGAATAAATTTATGATAGGGATCTCAGATGCAAGCAAATGGCGGATGGAAAAAGAGGAGAAGTTGATTTCAAGATGGGAGATTTTGTTTCTTATTTGTACCCCTATAAAGTTGATCTCATTGTAGGTGGTGGAGTAAATTTTTCCTCATTCTCAAACATCCTCAAGCATGTTTCCACTATTACAATCCTCCATTAAAGGGGACCTTGAATCTTTACTCCTCTAGGGAGTATGGTGCAGGGGCACCCTTGGTTTCAGGTGCACCTTGGATCATATGATGAATTTTTGGTTTTTATTGTGTTGATGTTGATTTCATGTCAATAAGGTCTTTTTATGCAATTGTAAGTAATTTGGAGTTAAGTTTGGGTCCTTAGTTGCAAGATGGGGAATAAATGCAAAAGTTGTCATTCTTGCTCAAAAGTTGTCAAGCAACATTTGCAAAAAGTGGAAAAATAATGATTTGTTAAAAAACGTATCAAAAGGTTGTAGACGTTCAAATTATCCTAATTGATATTGTGCACCTGATCCTGATTTACTAACACCAATTCAGCCTAAATCACTTCTTTGCTAACCATTTAATTCAATAATCCTTATTTAATTAATTCATCTTATTTCCTCCGTTAATCAAATAAATCAACTTTATTTGATTAAATCATTATATTATTTTAATTAAATAAATCATTTTATTTAATTAGCCTAATGTTCTTCTTTTAATTAAATAAATCACTTTATTTGATTAAATCATATTTCCTCTTTTGATTAAATAAATCATTCTATGCGAAGGTCATCTCCATTTAATTAAATAAATTAACCTTTTATTTGATTAAATCTAACATCATCCCCTTTAATTAAATAAATCAAACTTTATTTAATTAAATGTTCATTATTCCTCCCATTTGATTTAAATAAATCCAAAAATCTAAGTCAAATGTCAAATCAAACTAATTTCCATCTAAGTTAATTAATTCTTGATTAACTCTAACTCTAATCCATCAAATCCTCTAGATTTTGCAACTTGCACAAGTAAATCAATTTAATTGATTTATTATTTTTTCCATTTCATTCAAAAATGGCATCTCTTTGGAATATTCCTCCAATTTGAAATATCCCTCCTAAAAGGACTTGTCCTCCAACATGGAATTTAGGCCTCTTACATGTCCTTTTTCTTGAGCCAAGTGGCATTAACTCTTCTTTCATCTCCCTCCAACATGTCACTTCTCCAATTTCAAATTCCTCCTAATTGCATTTATTTTCAAATTGATCAAAATGTGCTCCATCTCTCTCCGCTAGTATGCTGACAAGTGGCACAATGCCATTGGCTTATGTTTAGTCCCATATTCATCCCATTTCTCATTCTTCTATCATTCTTTCCTATAAATGGAGAGCTCTCACATTGATTTTGGATCCACAATTTGAAGCAAAGTCATTATCTACAGGTTTTTGACCAAAGTTCATCCATTTTCATCTAAGTTTCATAGCTTTCATCCATCTTAGCTAGGTTATTGCAAATTTCATTGAGGTGCACCATTGTTCATCATCAAAGCTTGCAAGGAATTGGGAAAGGGCTATTTTCCACATCAAAATAGCACCAATTCCCCATGGGATTGAGGGTTTGAGTATTTGAATAGGATTTAGATTTCTTTTACTTGGTTTCTTTACTTTATTTCTTGTTCATTATGCTTCAAATGAATCTTAGAATGATAGATTATATGTGTATAATTGACTAACATTGTGTTGTTTGTTCATGCTTGTGGAGGTCTAGAGCTACCATTCACATTTTGGTGCTAGAACATTTGTCAAGAAGTTATCCTGCTTTGTTAAATTAGGAGATACCCTATATTGTAGGAGCATTGAAGGAACCCTTTTATGATGTCTAAATGTTGAGGAATCTTTGACTACTTTAACCAAGGTACACAAAAAAATTTATAGTTCACATTCTAGTGGTATGACCTTGGCTAAGAAATTATTGAGGACTGGGTACTATTGGCCTACCATGGAGAAGAAAGCTCATGACTATGTTTGAAGGTGTTTGCAGTGTCAACAGCATGGGGATCTCATCCATGCACCAGCTCAGGACCTCCACTCGATCATTACACCTTGGCCCTTTTCACAGTGGGGGCTCGATCTTGTTGGAAAAATTACCCCTACCTCATCCAGTGGACATAAGTTCATCATCACCACCATGGAGTACTTCACGAAGTGGGTAGAGGCCATTCCCATGAACTATATCATAGGAAAGAAGATTTCCAAATTCATCCTAAATTACCTAATTTTCCACTACGATGTTCTGTAGGCCATTATCTCAGATAACAGGACACCTTTCAAAAACTAGGATGTTTGAGACCTATGCCAAAAATTTAAAATCCAACATCACTTTTCCACTCCATACTATCCCCAAGGAAATGGCCAAGCTGAGGCTACCAATAAGACCATATTGAAAATCCTAAAGAAGACAGTCAATGACATTGGTCGTGACCGCACTTGTAGTTAATTCCGCTTCTTACGGGCTACCAACAATATCCACACATCAACAGGTTCCACCCTTTCTCCCCGTCTATGGATTAGAATCCATTCTCCCCATTGAGATCGAGATCCCATCCTTAAGAATGTCATTGAAAATCTTATTACTAATGAATATCACAGTTGAACAATATCAGTTATCACAGTTGAACAAGTTGGAACTACTAGATGAGTGGCACATGGACGCTCTAAACCATTTGCAAGTCTACCAGAACCATCTCAGGCGAAGCTATAATGAGAAGATTAGGATTCAAACCTTTCAAGTCGGTGAGCTCGTATTGAAGGAGAATTAGAAAAATTTACCAAATCCAAATAGCAAGGGAAAGTTTGAACCTGATTGGTTGGGACCCTTCATCATCACAATGAGCTACAAATCAAGAGCATATCAGCTATCAACACCCAAAGGGGAACCTCTGTAAGAGCCTATGAATAGCTCCCATCTCAAAAAAAATTATGCCTAATCTTCCAAGGTGTAAATCCAAAAAATCCAAAAATATCCAAAAATATAAAAATCCAAAAAAGGATTGAAAACAATAAAGAAAAAAACCGTTCTCTAGTGAAAACCACTTCGGTGGCACTTTGGGCAAGTACCTTGGTGAAAACCTAGAAAACAAATGCCTTGTTTAAATAAGAACTTTTCCATCCACCATGATCTTTGCGGCTTGTTTTGCACCATCCATCCATCACTCATCCGCGTCCGCATCATAGCTTGATCTTGTGCTCGTATCATGATCCCTCCTAGTACTACTTGGCACATTCTTAGGATCAATTTTTCCTTCCTATATCGAAGCAGTTTATTGCATCACATTGGGGGAATTTTCTCATCGGATCGAATTCATGTATATTCTTGAAGTCTTCCGTAAAATCAGAAAATCCAAAAACATCAAAAAATTAAAAAAGTCCAAAAACATGAGAAAATAAAAATATCCAAAAACATTAGAAAATCAAAAAATCCAAAAACATCAGAAAATCAAAAAATCTCAAAAACATTCATAAAATCAGAAAATCCAAAAACATTCAAGACATATCAAAATCCAAAAAAAAAAGTAGGTCAAAAAGTTAATAATCGAGTTTGTATCAGTCGAACTATGGGTCTTTGAGCTCTAAACATAGGCAAGGTTGATTTTTTATCATCCCCCGAGACACTTAGGTCAGTCCTTTAGGAGTCTATCATAATAAACTGGCAATCCATTTGTTAATATCTCATCAATAAACAAGTCTGTGTCAGTCGAACTATGGGTCTCTGAGCTCTGAACGTAGGCAAGGTTGATCTTTGATCATCCCCCAAGACACTTAGGTCAGTCCTTTAGGAGTCCATGATAATAAATTGGCAATCCATTGTTCATCTCTCATCAATAAACGAGTCTATGTCAGTCGAACTATGTGGTTTGTACGTGTATAACATAGGCAAGGCTAATCTTTGATCAGCCCCCGAGGCCTCCAGGATAGGTCTTTAGGTTAGTCTCTTAGTCAAAATCTCGAAAAGCACAAAAACATTGGAAAATTCAAAAATCAAAACATTTGCAAAACACCTTGAAAATGCCAAAAATAGCCTCAAAACATTTCAAAAACATCAAAAACATCCAAATATTGATAAAATACATCCACCCCATCTCACAATCACCCGCAATAAACATCACTCACAATAAACCATCATCACCCCCAACCTTTGGTGAAACAATCAAAAACAAGTCTAGCAGGTTAGCAAGTGAAAACTCAAACATCAAGATCTCAAGTCTAGGTCAGTAGGTAAACAATTTGGTCAACTCTTGGTATTAATAGCCCATCATCCAATCAATCCCAAATCATCTCATAACATCATGTCCTAAGATGCATCCTTCCTACAATGGACATCAACATCAAGCATCACTGTAGTTTAGTCTTGGCTTGCGGTATGAAGAACATTAGCTTGTTTGTTTTCTTGATATTTGTCTTTTGATTTATCTTATTGCACTCACTCCAATGACCTCTCGATCATTTCCAAATAGATGGATTTAGAGAGAAAGGAATGGGGTAATGATCATTATCTTTTATCTGTTGTGCTTGTTGGATATTCTTGTAATATAACCTTGGTCATGCGTGCTTTGTTTGGTTCATAGGGAGGGTGTTTTAGGTGTCTTGTTGACCACATAGGAAGGCTTTCCTTTTTTATGTTTTGGTCTGAGATGTTTGGAATATCTGAACTACATTTTAAATAGGGTCTTGTATGTCAAGTGTGAACAGGAGTACTCCTATCTGATTGTCAAGTCAAATTCCATCACACTAGGTGCAATGCTATCCTAATTCTTTATACCTTGATGCATCGTGCCTATGTGTGTCATCAAACATAAGGTAAGTAGCCCTTTTAAAATC
Source organism: Sequoia sempervirens (assembly GCA_007258455.2). Taxonomy (NCBI): domain Eukaryota; kingdom Viridiplantae; phylum Streptophyta; class Pinopsida; order Cupressales; family Cupressaceae; genus Sequoia; species Sequoia sempervirens. Next base: position 471,819,756 of record VDFB02105785.1, read on the forward strand.
CCAATTCTTGATAAGCATCATCATCATATCTCATCCATCTCTAATAAAGTCTTAATGACTCATGGACTTGTTGGAATCCTGCAACATCTCAGACTTAAGGGTTCATCCATCTTATTCTTCTTATTCTTCTATCTTTACTAACATTTCTATCCAAGTATCAAGTGTGTGTAATATATCAAAATATACATGAGGCTACTCATGGCCAATGAACTGTCTACACCATCAGAATTGTCCACATCAAACATTTGAGCTTTCTAGTCCCCTCTGAGCTGAACTGATCTTGTCCTCTTTTTTTGAGAAATTGCCCAAAATTCTAAATTTTTGTCTTATCTCTCGAGGGGGCAGTATACCAGTGTAATTCTTCCACTAGAGTAGCAGTGGGGCATCCGAAAAAATCAAAAAAAAATTGAAATTTGATCTCGACGCGTTTATTCTTTGAACCAACATAGCAGGTACATTGCTTCAAAGAGGGGAAAAATATATACGTTCAAATTATCCTAATTGATATCATACACCTAATCATGATTTACTAACATTAATTCTACCTAAATCACTTCTTTGCTAACCATTTAATTAAATAATCCTTATTTAATTATTTCATCGTACTTCCTCTGTTAATCAAATAAATCAACTTTATTTGATTAAATCATTATCTTCTTTTAATTAAATAAATTATTTTATTTAATTAAACCTAATGTTCCTCTTTTAATTAAATAAATTAACCTTTTTATTTGATTAAATCTAACATCATCCCCTTAAATTAAATAAATCAAACTTTATTTAATTATTGTTCATTATTCCTCCCATTTGATTTAAATAAATCCAAAAATCTAAGTCAAATGTCAAATCAAACTAATTTCCATCTAAGTTAATTAAATCTTGATTAACTCTAACTCTAATCCATCAAATCCTCTAGATTTTGTAACTTGCACAAGTAAATCAATTTAATTGATTTATTAATTCTTCCATTTCATTCAAGAAAGGGAATCTCTTTGGAATATTCCTCCAATTTGAAATCTCCCTCCTAAAAGGACTTGTCCTCCAACATGGCATTTAGGCCTCTTACATGTCCTTTTTCTTGAGCCAAGTGGCATTAACTCTTCTTTCATCTCCCTCCAACATGTCACTTCTCTAATTTCAAATTCCACCTAATTGCATTTATTTTCACATTAATCAAAATGTGCTCCATCTCTCTCCACTAGCATGCTGACAAGTGGCATAATGCCATTGGCTTATTCTTAGTCCCATATTCATCCCATTTCTCATTCTTCTATCATTCTTTCCTATAAATGGAGAGCTCTCACATTGATTTTGGATCCACAATTTGAAGCAAATTCATTATCTACAGTTTTTTGCACAAAGTTCATCCATTTTCATCTAAGTTTCATAGCTTTCATCCATCTTAGCTAGGTTATTACAAATTTCATCAAGGAGCACCATTGTTCATCATCAAAGCTTGCAAGGAATTGGGAAAGGGCTATTTTCCACATCAAAATAGCACCAATTCCCCATGGGATTGAGGGTTTGAGTATTTGAAAAGGATTTAGATTGCTTTTACTTGGTTTCTTTACTTTATTTCTTGTTCATTATGCTTCAAATGAATCTCACGGGGAATGATAGTTTAGATGTGTATAATTTACTATCATTGTGTTGTTTGTTCATGTTTGTGCAGGTCTAGAGCTACCATTCACAAAGGTGATTTCCAATAGTTGGTTTGGGTGGGAAATGTATAAAAACACTCTCAAAACTCGAATGGGGGGTTGAAGACATTGTTGTTGAAATTTTGGTGAATGAAAACATTTTTTTTTGTGCATTTCTAAAGTTCAAGCCTGTTTTATCCCATGGTATAGATTGTACAGTCCATATTTTGATCTTAAATAAATTGGATTTTGTTTCCATGTGAATCTACTTAATTTCAATTTTTGTGGCATCAATTTTCATAAATATTTTGAAAGTTATAACATTTTCTTTAAAAACTACAAAAACCCTACTTAGGGTAACTAGTGAGTAGGAAAAATGGTGTAACTCGACCTTCCACCATTCGATAATCTCCAAAATTGGTGGGAAGGTCTATAATTATGTTTTCTATCATTTCCCAAATTTGTAGGGGCCCAAGTGAAGGTTTGCACGTACCATGATTCACTAGAAAATTATGATGTTTGCATGTATCAGACTGTGTAGCAACAAGGCAAGGAAGAGTTGATGAGCCAAGGTTTCATTTTTGTTTTTTTTTATTGGCAGTAGTAGAGGAATGTGGATAGAGGTCTTGTATACCTAGAACAGAAGGTTTGAACATTTATTTTGAAGGATTGATTCAATTATGATTGACTATTCCAAGAGGACTGAATTTTGTAATCATAGGTATGGTGTTAGTGTCCAAGCAATATAGAGTTTTGTGTGAGCCTAGAGATTTAATACTTATGGAAAAACCCTTAGAATGTTGGGAAGAGGCCTCCAATTTAGTGGTTGAGGTTTTGAAGCAGTCTCTATTGATTTGGCTTTAGGCTATTAATGTTGTCTTTCCTAGTTTGAACAACACAAGTCTTGTAAGCCCCGTGAATTGTTGCATTGTTGAGTCTCCACGAAGAAGTTGCTATGACCATTCAAGCCCCAAGACAAGTCTTCCATGAAGTCTACACTATTCTAAGGTGTGTTTGGTCCTCAAGAGTTCAATGCTGAGGGTCTAGAGTGGAGCACTTAGGTACATCAAATGAAATTGGTGTAAGAACCCTATTATTTTGAGTTGTTTTCCTAAAGAAGGTCCTTCCTCTGCATCAATATTAATCCATATTATTGGTAAAAGGGAATGATATTCTATATGACTTAGGTATTGAGTTCCCTTGAGGTTTGATAAAGAGGATACCAGCTCTAGAACCATGATTTTTGAAAGACTCGTCAAAGTATAGTTTTCATGTAGTAGAAGTCTCCACCATGAAGATGGATTCATCAGAGAAATTAGATACTAAGGGATGATGTGCTTTTGTTGAAGCATCTATGAGTTGGTAACCTATCACTTGTCCTTTCATTATGTTTTTATCAACATACTCTATATCAAACACTCAAAATCATTACTTATTTTGCTAGTTGACCTATTAGAATTTATTTACTAAGTAGATATTTCAAAGAATCTATCTTTGTTACCAATTTTGTGTGGTGATTTAGCATGTAATATCAAATATTTTTAGTGGAAAAGACAACTTCAAGGCACGCTCATTCAATAGGACTATAGTTAATCTCATAACCCACAATTGTACAATTGATATAATAGATGGATCGTTCTTTTCCTTCATCATTTTGTGCTAAAAAGACTCCCAATGGTGATGAGGTTGCTGATATGTATAGTATTAGATGTCTTCCATCCATAGGTTGCATGAGAACTAGCAAAGTTAGTAGATAATCTTTGATTTTTTGAAAATCCTCCTAGCAATGATCAATCCATACGAATGGGACTCCCTTATGAAGTAAGTGTTGGAATGGTTAACATTTGTCAGCCAACTAAGCTATGAACCTATGAATGGACTATAGTTTTCCTTGTAGAGTATGTAATTGACTTATATTTTTTGGTGGTGGCATATCCATGATAGATTTTACTTTTGCGGGGTTGACTTTGATACCTCCACGAGAGACAATGTATCCTAGTAGCTTGTCGGATTGTACCCCAAAGAAACAATTTTTTGGATTTAATCTGACCTTATATTCTTCCAAAATATTGAAGATATTGTTTAACACTACTAAGTGACCATCTCTTGATAGTGATTTAGCTAACAAATCATCAACATAGTCTTCCATGAGTGTGTGCATGTAGTCATGATAAATTGTAGTCATAGCCCTTCAAAATGTTGCTCCAATGTTCTTAATACCAAAAGGCATGACATTCCAACAATATGTACCCCAAGGACACGTGAAATTTGTTTTATGTTGATCTCTAGGGGAAATTTTGATTTGACTATATCCCAAGAAATCCTCCATAAGTGAAAGCATTTCATATCCCCTTGTAAGGTCTACTATGATACCAATGTTAGGCAACGAGAAGTCATGTTTAAGACGGGATTTATTTAGATCTCTAAAATGTGTACATACTTTGATTCCACCAATTGGTTTTGTTACAGGTACAATATTTGAAATCCACTCTGCATAACCTATAGGTCAAATGAAACCAACGTCAAGCAACTTCTTCAACTCTACTTTTCATTAAGAGTGGGATCTAGGGATGCATCTTTCTTAACTTTTTCTTGAAGGTTTTGTGTTAGGAAACAATGGAAGATGATGAAAAAATAACTCGAGATCCAACCTAGGAATATCAATGTATGACCAAGAATTTTTTTTTTTTTTTTAAAAAGAAGCTGGTGAATTCCAATTTTTTGGTGGTTGTCAAAGACGTTGCAAAGTGCACAATTCTAGGACTGCCCTCAATACCAAGATTGATTTCTTTTGATTTTTCCAAAAGAAATGGTGATCTCTCTTGATCTATGGGGAGCATGTTCAACCCTCCATCCTTAGGTGCCTCAAAGAGGTTTTCACCCTCAGATACATCCTTTCTTTTTACTTTTTCATGGTCTAAAGGCGACTTTTAGTTTTCACCTAGAGACCTATTATTTTTTTTTTTTTCATTTGTGCAACTAGAGGGTGGAGTAAACTCTCCAAAATAAGTTGCACTATCAAGTTCTATCATGAATCCAGCTTTATGATCCCCACTTGGTATTCCATCTCGAAGTCCTATAAACTTAGCTATTGCTTCATTGTTCTTGAATATGTTTAAGCTTGGAGGTCCTTGTTGATCCCAATATATTAAGTGTGGGTAAAGTAGAGGTAAGTCACCATCAATATCATTATGGCTCAAGGATAATGCAGATATGGTAAATACAGATGTATCATCAGGATCCCAAAAGGTCTTGATCCAAGCTCATCAATTGGTATATTTAGTTTGAGAGGGAGATTGTTTAGGCTCACAAAAGGTTTCACCTAGGTCATATTCACTAGGGGATTTGTTAGAACCCCATTCCCACTCATTAGAGTGTGTCTTGGTATGGTAATCCTTATATGTCTCACATCATTAAAAGCATTAACATTTTTATCTAAAGGAAATTTAGTACAAGGAGGACTCACTTTTAATGGTGTATACCCTAACCCTTTGTTCTTTGGTAACTTAGGAGGCAATAGCAGCTATTTCATTCCATTCTTGTATAATCCAAGGCCACGATACCCATCATAACCTTTTCATTTCAAGATCTCAAAACCTTTTCCATAATGCTCAATCGATATGTGTATGGTCTCAACATCTTCTTCATCCTTATAGATCCATGTAGAGATTTCATTGCATATAATCTCTTTACTTAGGTCACCCCACTTAGTGAAGTAGTGGGAGGATTATGGATGAAAACCTTATGTTCTTTCTGGATAGGATGATCTTTCCCATGAGATTTTGATGATTTCTAGGTAATTAGCTAATGTAAAATGAACTCTAAATGTTATACTCTTCATGTCCTTGGGCTTGGATCTGGACTCCACCTTTGGGAATGGAAGTGGATGAAGTGGAAGATGTGGATAATGAAGAGGGATCAATGCAAAGCGATGTAGTGGAGGGAGAAGCTTCCCAATTGATAGGAACTTGATGTTCAGAGGTTCCCTTCAAATTACTACAATACTAGAAGGGGTGTGGGTCACCTGGTATGGTGATTTTGGTGACATTATAGGGAAACTTGAGGCATTGATTATAGGTGGAAGGAATGGCCTTCATGGCATGAATCCATGGGCGACCAACAAGAAGGTTATATGATAGTTCTAGATCCAAGAATTGAAATACTGTATTTTGAATAGTTGGCCCAACTCTTATGAGAAGTGTAATTACACATTTGGAAGAACACTCAACATCATCATAATCCCTTTTGATAATTTTCTTAGATATGTCTATACAAACTTCAGAAAATCCCAATGTTGTAACCAATTTTAAAGTGCATATATGTTCAGACCTACTCCACCATATACCAAGACCCATATGATTTTGTGTTTGTTAATGTATACCTCAAGGTGCAATGGATCATTATGGTTTGGTCTTTGTGTAGGGAAATCTTGTTCAGAAAATGTAACATGATGGGTGGTATCCAAGTACCTGACCATGGCCTAAAATTGATTGACATTTAGGTTCGTGGGGACGAAAGTCTCTTGGAAAGCTTTGTCTAAAATGACTTTATGTTTAAGAGATATACAGAGTAACTCAAGAATGGATATCTATGTGGGAGTCTTTCCTAGATCTAAAGAGGTTATATTGAGTCTTTGGTTGCAAATTAGAAGTGGCCCCTTGCAAAACCACTTTAGATATTTGGTTTTTGACAACATCTTCTAGATTTTTCTTAGTGTTAATGGTAGAGACATTATTGTAAAAATCTTGGATTTTATTAATGGTATACTCATATTAGACACTTGCGTATAATTAGCTTGGTTACCTAGATTGGTCCCTAAACCAAATAATTTTCCTGACTCATGGTCTTTAAGGGATTTTTGAAAATGGTATGGTGAGCATTCATCTTCCCTTGTGAATTGTCTATGGATATGTCACCTTGGTCAATAAGATCTTGGATAGTGTCCTTAAGTTTCCAACATGATCATTTTTTATGTCCTTTTGTGCGATGGTATTCACAAAAATCATTATCATTCCACCAATTTGGTTTGAATAGTCTTGGTTCATTGTGTCTAATTTCTGGGAGTTGAATGACATTTGATTGCAGTAGCTTCTTCAAAACTGATTAAATAGATTCCCCTAGGGGTGTATATGCTTGTTTTGGTATGTTTGTTCATGAGGGACCTAAACATTGTTGATTTTTTTGAATTTTTTCATGGGTTGGTCTTTACTTGTTGGTTGATTGTTTGATGTGGAAGGACCTTTAAGATGAATGGTGGGGTGAATTTTATTAACCAATTTGGCATCAACTACCCCATCATTGGTGACATTTTGTTTCTAGACCAATTTTTTTTTTCATTGGGATTGTTTTTGTTTTCTTTGAATATTTTGATTAATCCTTGTGCAACAAGTTCCCTCTCAATGGAAACACTTTTCTCAACAACCTCTTCAAAGGTATTGAAACAATGGATTTGTAGTTGATACATTAGTGAACCTTGTTTACATTCTCCAAAAACATTTGTACCAATTGTTTCTCAGGGATATCACATGGACATTTGCTAGCCACACTTCTCCACCTCTGGAGAAAATATGTGAATTTTTTTCCCTCTTTTTATTTGGTTGTAGATAATTTTTTAAGAGTGGTGTCACTTTCAATATTGTAGGAGAAGTGTATGAAAAACTTATCAGCTAGTTCGTTCCATGTTCATATCCCAGGAATTAGATGTGCAAACCACTCTAGAGCTTGCCACGAAAGGAAAAGTGGGAATGATCTCATTAAGTATGTATGCTCAAAAGTGATGTACATGCACGCAATATGAAATTATCACATGTTGTATTGGATCTCCCTTTTCCTTGTATTTTTTGAAGTTTGGAGCATTGAAATGTTGAGGTGAAGGTGGCATGTATATGATTTGATCAAAGGGATAAGGGCATAGTTCTTCCATGGAGTATGTTTTCTTTGTTCCACTCACGCATGTTGGATACTTTTCATTTTAATTTTCGAATTTGAAATGTATCCATGGGAAATAGTGATGTGTCTATTATGTTTGCAACTACATTAGTGTATTGATATCACGTGTTTGTTGTAAATGGAGGTGCACTTTCATAACCAACATTTGGAATCGATGGATTGACATTTGGTTTAAATGTGTTATATGACAGAAATGGGTTTTGGTTTTGGAAATTGGGTGTAGGTACAACATGATGAAGTGGGTTTTGGTTGGTTTGTTGGAAGTGTGATGTGAATGTTGAATTTGGATTGATGTTTTATTGTGAAGGATTTTGATTGCTTTGTTGGAAGTGGGAGCTAAACATGGTATTGGTATTGGTATGGTGTTGAGGTGGATTTTGACTCATTTTTTGGTATTGTGGTGTGAAGTTGGGGTTTGGGTTGATGTTATGTTGAGTTGGAGGTGGATTAGTGTTCAAAGTTGACCTAAAAGACATGCTTGTGTTTGGTGTAGTGTTAGTCATTTTGGGTTGTGTTCTTGGTGTGGCAATGTGAATCCTTCGTGTCTTGTTTGGTTGGTTGGTATTTGTGATGTTTTGACCCATGGAGGTGGTGTTGGTTGATGGTGTGACACCTTTGGAGCTAAAAGGATTTCCAAAATTCATGCCCATGGTGTTAGATATTGCAGAAAATAGATTAAAAAATGAGGGAATTGGTCCTTGAGATGTTGGATTTGTTCTTTCGGTCCCATATGTTGGAGTAGGGGGTATGTTTGCAGTTGTTGTATTATGTCTAGTTCCCCCAAGTGCTAGTGTGCATTTTTTGTGAAGTGGAATGACTTGGTGGAAATGTGATATGAACTTGTGTTTGAGTTTGTGGTGTCCCTTCTACAATTGTGGAAGTACTAAAACCAAACGGAAGTTTGGCCCCATTCTGAGCGAGTGTTAAAAATTATTTATCAATATTTTCTTTAACAAGCTCTTCTATGATACGCAATATCTTAGGATCTTGGGAAGCACTTTCAATTTTTTCTGGGGTTAGATGTTGTTCAACCCCATGTATCGTAAGATTGGAAAATGGGTTTGAGATTTGAGGTTTTGACATTGGGGTTGGTTTGAATATGACCCAATGTTCATGCTGCTAGTTGGATTAAACTTGGGGTCTCTTGTGGAATCCATGTCTTTTTGTTTCCTTTGTTACCTAGTGAAGTCCATGTATAAGACTTGTGACTTGTGGATTTTGAGACTTTTGGAATGACTACAACTAAGGATGAGGATGCAAGCTGAAAATGACACTATACTATTTTTTTTGGATTTTTTGGATATAAGGATGCAAGATGGTAATGCAACTATAACTAAGCTTGGTGTGCAAGGTGATAATTAAGGTATGACTATGTTTGGAATGCAAAAGTGGTAATGAGAGTATGACTATGCTTAATGGTGTTGGATATGCAACTTTGAATCTTAAAAAAGGGATGCTAAGCAAATATGATAAACCAAGGTAACAAATCTAAATGTGAAGATCTCAAGAGGATAAGAACCAAGATGATGATGATGCTTATATAAAAGGTGAGCCTATACTAGGCACATGAGTTCTAATCCCAACCTAAGGATAGGATAGATGAAATATGATCAAGTCAAGATACTCAAATATGTGACTATGGTTTGATCAATAATTTGATAAGCCTCCTAATCTCAAGACTCAAAGATGATAATGGATGCACAAGAAAAAATGAAAAATGTAAACTAGGATATGCAAGATAAAGCTAAGGAAAATGGAAAAATGCAATGGATGGACTGACTAGACTGAACAAGTCTCAGGTATGATGGTACACTCACTATCTAAAAGGAAACTGGAAGTTGGATACATAGGTATTTCCCCCAAAAAAATAAAACTGATAGATGTAGTGCACAATGCCACAAATGTAGTGCAAGCCCAATCAGGGAAAACTTTAAGAAACCCCCCCCCCCTCGATGAAGGTGTAAAATCGTGGAGAATCTTGTATACTTCTCGATAAAAATATTAATTTTAGTGGCAAATTTTTTCAGTTTTTGTGAAAAAAAAATAATGTCCATTGGCGAATCTTTTCTAATCGCTAGAAGTCTGTGGAAAATCCTGGCAAAATGCAATTGTTTTTAAAACCACTAAAATTTTTCCATTAGCGATTAAAATCTATTTTCAAACCAATAAAATATTTTGATTGGTGAATTAAACCTATTTCAAACCAAAAATAATAATTTGGTTGGCGATTAAAACTTTTCAAACTAAAAAAAAAAATGCATTGGTGAATTAAACCTATTTTCAAATGATTTAGAAAAAAACATTGGTGAATTAAACATAATATCAAACTAATAAAAAAAATGCAGTGGCGAAGTGTTAGTGCAAATTCACCAGTGTCATCTTTGTAGTCGGTGGGTCGGAGGTTTCGAAAACTTTGAAACTTCAGACTTTGGTTCTAAGGTTCCAAGTTCCAGTGACCACACGACATTATGGACCATGACCATTCGATGAATTTTTGATGGACGGTTGTAGTTGAATTCCATAAGTATATCTCTCAAGCACTAGATTTGTGAACTGAAACCTCCAAAATTACACTAGAACTGTTAGATTTTCAGAAATCAATTGTTGATATTTTATTAATTATTTAGGTATGTCGGTCATCATGCTCTTGTTTAGTGTTTATCATTTAATATTGCCTAAGTCAGACCAAAATATTTTATGACAAATCCTTAAATCTTAACTCTTTAATCCTGAGGGTTGAGTCTCGTCAACCTAGTGATGTGTCCATTTTAAATTATGTAAGTGCATAAAGTTTGTTTTAAAAGAAGGATCGTTCGATGAATTTTTGATGGACGGCTATAGTTGCATTCCGGAAGTAAATCCTTGAAGTACTAGACTTGCGAATTGAAACCTCTAGAATAACACTAGAACCGTTAGATTTTTAGAAATCAATGGTTGAGATTTTAATTATTATTTTGTTTTAAAAATGTTAAATGTGGCTTTTAAAACTAATAGTAATTATCAACATATAGTTCTAATCATAAGTGAGTGAAATTTATTGTGACTTATTAGTGGATATTGATAAGGATTAAGGTAAAATGAGACATTCAATTCTCTCTTTTCAATGCGTCGAAGTACTCTACCTTTCATTTATTCTATTGAAATTATTGAATCTCAATTTGGCTTTGGTATTGCGCGGCGGCGCGGATTAATGTCATATGAATAGCCAGAGTGATTGACTGGATAGCTTTATATTGAAAACTGCATGATGTAATGTAGCATCGTAGATGATGATGTCAATAATCCAGTGATTTTGACAATCGACAGCTTGCATGGCACTGTCGATTTTGATAATTGACAACTTGTCAGCTTGAGGTACAGTTTGCATGTAGCCAGCTTGAGGTACCAATTAATATGGATTGTTGGTTTGCATGAATCACAATTATTACTAGTCAATAGTAACTATACACAACCTCACACGTGACACGTGTGAGGTGTACAAGGGACCAGGCTGGTAGTGGCACTTTTGGTGGCACTTTTGGCCCATAAATAAGGATAGTGAGCACAACTAAAATCATTCATTGAATTGTCATAAGGGTTTTCATTTTGTATGGTTAATAAATTAATAAGGATTCAGGAAGAAGATGATGTGGTATTATTGGGGATGCTCTAAATTCTCTGGCTACCTCCAATTATGTAGTTACAAAGTAAAAGACCAATTTCCTTCAAGTTCAGAATGGGTAGAATTGGAAAGAAGTTGATTTGGTTCACCTGACTTCTCAGACAGGTTTTGAACCAAGATGAGGAGCTCTGATGGAGATAAGTGTTATCCTAGTGCATGGAAGTTGCAAGTAGAAGATGAGAGAAGTTTTACTACCCCTCATCATCTGCATGGTTTCCCAGGCAATTCCCATGCATTTATTTTCAATGCTTATCTTCTGCATGGAAGTAATTTTACTACCCCTCATCATTTGTATGGTTGGCCAGGAGTCTCTTGCATTTATTTTAAGACACCATGGCTTACCAGGAAAGTCCCATGCATTTATTTTCGATGCTCATCTTTTGCATGGGAGCAATTTTACAACCCATCATCTAATGCATGAGTCTGGTTCTGAAAGGGGCTAAGTACATTTTGTATCTTCCCAGTTCCCATTTCCCTAGTTTGATTGGGGCCCCTTTCCCCATGCATTTATTTTCAAAGACCATGGCTGACCCGACAAGTCCCATGTGTTTATTTTTAGAGCTCATGGTTGACCCGAAAAGGTCCATTTATTTTCAGAGATACATGTATCACATTTATGTTTTCAACTTTTCACCAACAGTCCAGCAAAAGCTTGGCACTTGCGCTTACATTTGTATTTGTACTATGTAATAATGTGACATTGTAATTTAGTTGTAATTAAATAAATGGTTATGTTATTAATGTGACATTGTAATTCATTTTATTAAGTCCTTTGCAAGTTAAGTGCTATTAATGGTTGTGCAATGTGCTATTAATGTGATATTGTAATTCATTTTATTAAGGTCTTTGCAACATTAAGTTTCCGGACCCTTGGCCTTGATGTCAATCCTAACACATTAAAGTTTAAAGAAAATGTAAAACACATGTTTTATGTTTATTATTTATGGTTGTAGTTGCATTTTAGAATGAAATGCACAGAGCACTAGGCTTGCAAACTTAAACCTCCGGAATCACCTTTAAATGCAGGAGTAAATCATTAATGGCTTGTTTTAAATGTTGTTAGCCATGTGGTATGTACTACCTAATTGTGTACTATGTAGTCTATAATTAACGAGTAGACGTTTTGGTGTCATTCACTTTAATATTCGAAAAAACAACACTTTCTATTGCTAAGTGATTTTATTTTGAAGTAAGAGGGTCAACACACGGGGAGATTTCAGTCTTCAATTTTCTCATTGCAGTGCACCACCCTGTTCTAGGTTCCATGGTTCCACTTCCAACAAAGCCATTCCAGTAACCTAGTTTCAACTTCAAGAATCAAAATTCAAAATCCGAGTAAGTTAAAGAATTCTTGTGGCTATGTTTCATCGTTTAACATTTCTTAAAATCTTATTTTGTCAAACTTTGAAGTTTAGGTTTAGGGTTAAGAGGCTTAAGAATTAATAAAGATTAAGGACTAATAGGGAATTCACAAATTTCACATTTTTTATTGTATTAGCATGTCTACCACTAGTAGTAGTACCACAAGAGCAATGTCAGATAAAAAACTACATTATGAAAATTGCTTAAAACCCCAGGTTTCACTAATAAAAACCATGATATTTATGATCCTAAAACCTATGGTAGGCGTACCTCAGAACTTATATTTTCATCTAAGAATAAGGCTTCAAATAAAATGCAAGTTAATAGTATCAATGCACCGTGGGTAAGTGGATTAGGGCACATGATGCTACATGAGGTTTTCCCTTGCCCATAATTTATCATGGTCTATGCCCTAAATTATGATGATAAAAAATAGAAATTGTTAATAAAGATAGCAAAGAATAATTGTTATCCATTAATGCAGAAGAACTTGGAAAAGTGTTGGCCTTGGGGTTTACAACCGAAGAATTTGGAAATGTCCACATTGACCTAGAAAATCTTGCTAGTGATTATGAAGCAGAGGATGAAAGGGAGAAAAATTCTTTCATAAATAGAATAGTTCAGGATAGAGACAAATTGAAAGGTGCTCATAAGCCTCCTTATGATTTGGATATTTTTAAACCATGGGTTCAGGATACTATTTCCATGCTAGCATTTTTCCTTAGACTAGATAGTAATTTGGAAATGGGTGCAAGCCTCCTTAAAATGGTATATAATATCCATTATCATGTTCCACATGTCAAATATAATTTTATTGGGCACATTGTAGAATCCATGCATAAACATTTTTTAATGATTAAAGGAGGTTCCACCAAGACATTTAGGTTCATAACCTACTTGTGCTATCTTTTTCTATTCAAATTTAGAGGAATGTTTTAGACCAATAAGCTTCAGATTTAGCCCTATAGTAATGCTGAGGAAAAGAAAATGGCTCCACTTCCAATATATGAATGGACCACTGTGATAAGGATGCATGATTCTCGAAAGAACTACAGTCATTTTGTAGACTACTTTTTGGCTCCATTGCATCAAGCAATTACAAATACTCCAATGCCTAGATTTCCTATGTCATGTAGAAATTGCATTCAACTAGGAAAAGAAATGCAATTGGTTGATTGGTACTAAATGGAAGAATATACTGTGCTAAGATTTTATGGATTGGAAGTACAGCCATACAAACTTCCAATACATGTGATAGAAAGGGTTTTTGCTTTGGAATATGTAAGGAAAATGCAAAGTACTAATGAAAGACACTTTACTAGTCAGGGGAAGAAGAACTTATTTCCTTCTTTACCTTTTTCATGTGAAGGGATCACATTCAAGAGAAAAGAATTTAGTGTGGCATATGATCTTTTGAAATTTTTGGATTTTGATGCTATCTGTCACTAGCAGTATGATCCATGTGACACCATTAAATCAATGATTGTGCTCAATAAGAATGTTGGAAGTATAGTTCAACATCAAATTAAACCCTTGCTTGAAAACTTGATAAACAAGGATTTTTGGGATGAGGTCAAAGTAGCAATGGAGAAAAGTGTTGCTGAGAATGGTATTTCTTTTGAAGAATTGTTAGCAGAAGTTATTGCATTGCATGGAAAGACAATTTGGAGGTACAACATTTTTTATGAAAAAAGTCATAAACCATCTAATAGAGTAAAAATGCCAGATTCTCTAGAGAAGGAAGTTACAAAAAAAAATTGGTCACAATAAAAAATTACTACCTTTTGGTCTATGAGGAAGGAGCTAGGTGATCCAAGAGCTCTTGTAGAGTATGGAGATAATGAAGAGGATCTTGAGTTTAGAAAATTATGGAATATAGAGCATCTGGATGAACAAGAAGATGAATAAAGTGATGATGAATCTAATGATGATAGGGAAGAAGTAAGCCATGTCAATTTCAAACTTGGTTTAAGTGAGGCCACAAAAGAAGCATTTACTACAGGAGCAGGCACAGCTGAAAAAAATGGGTTATGAAGGTGGTACTTTGGGGTCCCAAAGACAAGGCCCTTGGATGGTAATAGATGTAGAAAATAAAAAACCAGTTGATAAATCTGGCCTTGGGGATGGAGGTGAAAAATTAAACCTAGGGTATACAGGTCAATTTGTTAGAGCTTCAAGTTCAAATCTTCATCCTTATGGTCAGACACAATCTCAAATAGGACATTCCCATGGTGGATGGCTTAGTGCAACTAGCACTACCTTTGGTGGTGATGGTATAGGTAGTAATACTAGTAGTGGTCAACATGTGCTACAACAAAAAATTACACACAAGAGGACAACAACACAATATACCATAGAAACACCAGGTGATCAAGGCACACAGAAGAGGCAAAGGATTTTGACAGGTCCAACTCCAAGTCACACTACCAATGGATCCACCACAAAGGAGTTATTTCCAAACACTACCCCAATACCAGTTAGTATGGTTGTGACATCATTAGCAACTGCAAGTACTCCTATTCCTTTGCCATCCAATCATTCCATTGTTCCTGCATCCCCGGGTTTTGATTACATTGAAGAGTTTAAAAAGAATCAAAATTGAATAAAAAAGAAAAGAAGCAACTAATGGAGAGTGTTCCTTCTCTAACTTTAGAGCCTACAGCAACCATCGTATTACTCACATTTGACATAAATAAAGAAATCGTGGAGTACAAAATTCTTGTTCCCATAGTTCAAAGCAAACCAGCAAATCGGATGGCTCCATCTAAATTCGAGGTGAAAATTTTTCAATTGAATTTTTCTAGACTCAGAAATACTGAAAAAATTAATGTATCAAAGAAGAGAAATGAATTGGTGTACACATCATTGCTAAAGAAAGATAGAGAGAAAAAAAGGTTGTAGACTTAAATTAAAAAGTTACAGGAAAACCTAGCAAATGAGAAAGCAAAGAGGAAAGTAGCAGATAACAAGAGCAATGAATTAGAAAAAAGAATTAAAAAATCTTCCTCTACATCAACAAGCAAAGAGGATAAGAAGAATGAGACTACAATGAATGAACTGAAGAAAAGGCTAGATGAAAGCAACAAGAAATATGATGAGGAAAAATCCACTTCAGAAAAATTAAGACTAAGCATTGCAAATGGAAATGCACAATGAGAACAAAAATTAGAGAAGGAGAGAAAAAGAAATGAAAGATTGGAGGTAGAGTTGATGGAAGCAAAAAATGAAATTAAATCTTGTCAAAATAAGTTATCTGCATTTTGTAGAGAAACAATGAGACATATGAAACAAAAGCTCTAGGATGAAATAATGTAGGGGATTGATCATTTGGGTGACATGTTTCAATTGATTGATGCTATCAGAGAACATCATAATAAGCTCAAAAAATATTTAATGGACAACAAAAATGCGTTGGCATTAGATAAATCAGAAAATAAAATTCAACAAACAGTCTACAAAGCCAGTGACAATGTTTTGAAATCAATGGGGATTACTAATCAACTTTCTACATCAATGGCATTGTCATCTGTCATTGAAAAGTGTTTGAGAATGAGTGAAACAAAGGAATATTTGCATTTGTCTGTAGACAAGATGAAGAAGGTGGATGAAAATATAAGGAACTTCACAGAGCTTGTTTTTCTAGAGGCTTTTCACACAAATGAGCGATTCATTGGAAAGAATGATTTCAGAAATAAGATGGAGGATGCAAGGAAAATTGATTTGGACCAATTTCCTCAGAACCCAGATGTGGTGACCTATTTGGATTCCATCAAACCATTGCTAACCCTGAATACAAAATTGACTAAAGAATCCAATACAGGTTCCAATTTGAATCATGAATTGTTAACCAATATTCAAGTCAAACAACATCAGTTAGAACAAATGACAATTCCAACACCTAAAGAGTGGAAGTTGCTAGAAAAGGTGATAGAGTGATTTAATTTTTGATAATGAGTTTCCAAGTTCCAACTCAACTCTATGTCGAGTTGTCTTTGAGAAATATTTTGAATTGCTAATGGCTCTATGTATTCCTTCATGTGATAATCAATTTAAAAGCTCAAATTCAAACTTCAGTAATGTGTTGATGTTCAATTATCTGTATTATTTATTATATCATTTGAAGAAAAAGTTTGGTAGTGGTTTCAACTTCTACATACACTTTAAATGATTGCTGATGTTCATTGTTGTATATGCTACTAATACTATTGTTAATATTTTATTATTCTAATAAGCATTGAGTTGAGTGATGAATCGCTGAGTACATGCTCAAGTTTTACTTTTAACACAATTAAAAAATGAACTATAAGGTGATTTTAATTCCAGGCATCCATAATCTTTGTTAAATTGCATTACAATTCACACATCAATACTCAATCTCCATGAGTACTTAGAAAATCCACTAAAAATTTATATGAATTCATGCTTTAATCAAGGTACTTTAACTAGTTCATTAAACCAGAGCCAAAATTAAAACATACATCAATGCATAATATTAATGACAAAGAAGATTAGTGAAAGATCATTTATCCAATTTCATTAATAATTCATGTAAAATGTTATAGCTAGAGAGATGATATGGATAGACTCAAAATAAGGGAGCAAAACAAGTTTAGTCGCTAGTCCTCCGATTTTTATAACTTTGTCACAGAGTTCTAAATTTTCATAACTTCTTGATTCCCCGACTTGGTTCACTTTGTTGAGAAACTGAGTTGCAAGTCTTTTAGACCTAACCTTTGAGTTTGAGTTATGGTGTGTGGATTTATTCTGCTTTTGTTGAGTAGTTTTTCATGTATTATCTATTATTGGAATTGGAATGATGGATTTTTGGTTAGTTTCATTGTTGTGGTTACTATCACTCAAATTGGCAGTTTTGGTGCTTTTCCTAACCTTAGTCGCTAGTCCTCAAAGTTTTATAACCTTGTCGTAGAGCTCTAAATTTTCATAACTTCTGGATTCCTTGACTTGGTTGATGGTTCACTTTGTTGAGTTGCAAGTCTTTCTTGGTCATCTTTCTAGTCGGTGGGTCGGAGGTTTAGAAAAATTCAAAACTTCAAACTTTGGTTCTAAGGTTCCAAGTTTTAGCGACCATGCGACATTATGGACTTATCTTACCTTAACCTTTCAAAGGTGACGTCATCTGACACCTCACTGAATGCTATGTACAGACTAATGTAAAATATAAAATATAAAATATCACAATTTCATGGAATACAACATAAAATATCATTAACTCCAATTTGACTTTGGAATATGATTCATGAAGTGCAATATAAAATAAAATATCATGAAGTGCAATGATTCACAATTTCATTTAATACGATATAAAATATCATCAACTACAATATGGAACAATGGAAACTGATCCTGGGATCCATGAAGTGTAGTATAAATACCTAAAAGCTAATAATTCTCTTCCATTTCCCAAATAGACTCAGGGCCCTCAAACCGGCGTTCATCATCAAATAAAGTAAAAGAGTCATCTTGAATTTGATTCCAAGTCTTCTCTTCATTTCCTTCGGCTTGTGTCTCAAATTCAACATTTATTGTGTCATTTTTGTCAATGCCATTTGTCCTAGTCCCATTGCCACTGCTAGTGCCACCACTACCAGCCTTTGGAATTGGAGTGTTGCACAACCCGGTCCCTCTTCTTTCACATGTGGACCTCCAGATTGCAAGTGCCCTTTCAAAAGAATTTTTTTTGACATTATATGCAGTTCCTTTCATCCTCAAGCAATTTTCCAAATTCTTGTCTAGTTTGTTTCTTAACTTTGATTTCAAAAACCCCAATGTACTGAAAACTCTCTCATTCTCCATTGACCCCAATATCATTGTTTGACATAAATCAGCAAGTTTGAAATATTTTGATATCAAACCATGCAATATTTCACTTTGACCTAAGTTTGTCCAAACCTTTTTTATTGATCCTAGTTCAAAAGCCTTGTCCTTTCCCATGGATTTATACTAGTCCTTCATAGTTGTTGCAAAATTCCTACATTGTTTTCTAAGCTTAGCTTCATCTAAAATTCCTTCTATTTTCTGCCCATTGTATGTTATAGTTTTCAAAAATTGCTCAATCAGTATTTTTACCTGAGCATGAAAATGTTTTGGGTTATCTTGGTTTTCCCAAAAATGAGGATACACAATACTCATGGCTTCAAGTATTTCATGTCGAGGGAATCTTTCACAAATCTCTGAGGAAAGAGATTTTGCAATTTCCTTCAAATTATCACCAACAGATTTAACAATGCCTTCAAAATCTTCCTCGTTAACAGCTACTTCTCTACTAGAGCACCTGGCTTTCTTACATTGGTACATTTGTATCTCATATCCATGTACATAGATACATAAGTTCCTACTTGCATTAAACTATAAATAATTATCAGGATCATTTAAATCAGTAATTTTCTACCACATGAAATAATTTGCGCCATCTTGTGTTAGATCTAGATATAGATGATCGAGGGCCAAGCATGTATGTTTACGTAGATTGGCATATTCATTAATATACATAGTTCTATCTTGGGCTTTCTTCACAAGCTCGTTCATCACATCTAGCATGGGGAGAAGACTAGTTAAAGTAAAGAGTGTCTCTATATCGCTTAACCTATGTAAGAGGTCAAGAGCTTTGTCTATTGTGCTGCGATTTTCGTACATCACTCCAATCAAGGATTGATATTCTAAAAGAACTCATTGTGCTAGTCCATGTAGGGAGATCCATCTAGTATCGACATTCTCGAGAAGCTTGTTTCCTGGTGTTATTCCCTTAGAAATTTTTTGAAATTCTATGAAATATTTAGGACTTCGACAAAAGTATGCATGGATCTCGCATACTAGATTTTTGACTTTTGATACTGTAGAAAACTTGCTTACAATTTTGAATTCTAAATTCATTCTGTGGGCCATGCAGTGAATGCCAAGCATGTATGGTGCACAAGTAGTTTGTAACTTTGTGCAAACACTGATCCTTTGACCTTGCATCACTGTAGCTCCATCAGCTCCTACACACATCAACTTTTTCGCAATTATCAACTCATCCATACCTTCAATTTCATTCAAAGATTTCTTGACTAGTTCAAATATATTTTGCAATGTTGAATTGAGCTTCATTTTATGAAAATAGAGAAGATGAGCTTGGCGAACATGTTTTATAGTATACAAATGCATACAAACCTAAGAAGTATTGTCTACCGCAGTAACTTCATCTAAAGATAATGCAATGAAATTTGACTCTTTTACTTTATCCTTTGAATCTTCCTTTTCCACTGCAGCAAGATAGTTTTCCCATTCCCATCCAGTGTTTGTTCAATTTTTTCACACACACCCCACCAGAGGCGGGGACCCTCTATTTTCTTTTGCATCTCTGCCTCTTGGCTTGGTCAAATTTTGGTTTTTCTCTTCTTGGGAGGTTATTTTAGGATTAATTCTAGACTGGGTTTGATGAGGACAATAGTTTGAGGCTCTAGGGGAAATTCGATTGTTTTGGAATTTGAAAATGGGGATTTTGAAGTGAATTTTAAATGTTATATGTAAATCTTTTTTGCACCTATGGATAGAGGACGAAAAATTAGGCTAGGTTGATTTTTGAACTTTTTGAAAATTTCTTCTAGAAAAAAAGCTATTGAGTTTAGGGGATTTTGACCCTACAAGGAATTGGGGGATTTTTGTACCTGATGGAAATCCCCAAAATTTCCATTTTTGGAAATTTTTAGGACCCCTCAAAATCCCAAAATTTTCAAAAATGGAATTTTCTTTTTGCACCCATGGATAGAGGACGAAAAATTAGGCAAGGTTGCTTTTTGAACTTTTTGAAAATTCCTTCTAGAAAAAAAGTTATGAGGTTTAGGGGATTTTGACCTTGTAGGGAATTCGGGTATTTCCATCCCTGAAGGAAAATCCTAAAATTTTTCAAAATCCCATTTTTGGAAATTTCCAAGACCCCCTCAAAATCTCAAAATTTTCCAAAATGGAATTTTTTTCCAAAATGCAATTTTTTCGAAAATGGAAATTTTTCTTGAAATTTTAAAATATTCCCTAAAATGAAATTCTTGAGATGGAGAAAAAATTTGAAGATAAAATTTCCAAAATGGAAAATTTCGAAAATGGAAGTTTCCATAAAATGTAAGTTTTTTTATAGGCCAAAATTTTATTTAAGTTCAATTTGGATTGGATTTTTAACATGTGAGCTACTAATGATGATGTATATTTTTTAGGATTAAATAAATCAAAAGGGGGGACTTGCATATGAATTTGTGCCAAAAGGGAAATCTGGAAGAGTTCAATTCATATATTAAAAGTGGGGCATGCATAAGAATCTGTGCCCAAACTGTCTACAGTTGGAAGGAGTTTCTAGAAAACACGTGAAGCTGATTTCATCATCCAATCAGAATTTTCATTAATGACAAGTTGGCATAATACTATTTTCTCATTGTTCCATGATGTAATTGTTTTTATGCAATTGGATGATGATGTACCATGAGCTCCCAAATTAAATGTAACAACTTGATGCTTCTAGAAGTGCAATTGCAACCATTGGATGAATTAAATCCTAGCCATTGGTTCAAAATGTAATTTTCTATATAAGGCTAGTGACTTCTCATTTGTAAGAGGTTAGACTAGGTTAGAATAGTTGGTTTGAGGCTATAAAAAGCCAAAATTGGCTAAGTTAGAGAAGTTAATAGCTATAGGAGAGGAGAGATACTAGAAATTGTTATGTAATGCTAGAGAAGTTAATGCAATTGGATTGTTGATTTGGAAAGCTTTGTGTTACACTTTGACTGTTTATGGTTTCTTGTTCTTGATTCTCAAATGTTAGATGTTAGATTTCAGTTCTTTTGCAAAAATGGTAAAATGTTAATTATGTTGATCGATCTTTGTTCCATACTTTTAGCAATTTGTTGATTGTAAGTTGTTGTGTAAAGTTATTGTGGGCCTTATTTTGTGTTAAGTTCAACTATGGATGATTGTTTACATTGCACCAGTTATTGGGTATGTGAATGAATGTTCAAAATCTGAAAATATTTAGTTTCCTTAGAAGATTGCACCATTTTTGTGGAATTGTAGGCTTGTCCTTGATCAAATAGAGATTGGTTTCATTGGGGATCTGTCCATCTGCAGCATTCATCATTGTTGTGATTGATCTTAGGTTTTAGTCTTAGAAATCTCTCTCAACCCTTATCTCTTTTGATATTTATTTTGAATTTGGGTTAGTTTTAGGATTGAAAGCATCACCATATTGTTACATCTAATGAAAGTACACTTCCAACATTGTTCATTTGTAAGGCCCCTTGTGATTACCAACATTTTCACATTTATCACTGAGTTGTTTATGCATTGTCAAGACCTAACATTAAAGACCTTGGGGTTATCTCTTGAGGCTTGCTGATAGAGATTTACCTTTCAAGAGAGATAGGATTTCCATATTTTGTTTGAGTTGTGCAGAAAACACCATCGACAATATTTACTGACCAATGTGAGTAGGGATAGTGAGGAACATTCAAATAAGATAATAAACCAGAATATTATGGGTAGTCTATCATAGGATTCCCTCTAGACAAAATATGAAAAAGAGCACTCATCTAAGCAGTTTTTGATAGATTTGTTGCTTCCATTGTTTTTCCAAATTGAGCCTCAAGTGTACCTTTACATGCAGCAAGCTTCGACATTTTTTGGTGATGCTCTTCATAATCTGTGACATACCTAACATGAAGACATTCTTCCTTTGATTTCCATCGTATGACTGATTGTTCCTTTTCGTCTATGATTTGTTTTTGATAAACTTTACCAATATTCTTTTCTATAGTGTCAATTTTTAGCTGCAATGTCTTGTCTCTTCCACATTTCCAAGTATAAATCGTACATCTGGCCAATGTTGCATTTTCAATATTGTTTGTTTTCCCCACTGGTTCAATGAATGGGTACTTTGACAACCAACCAAGTTGAAAATTCCTTGTCATTTCCCACCAACGCCCCCTTTTTGGTTTATTTTCCCTTTTCTTGCTACCAACATCATCATCCTCATCCAAGTCAATTATCTCATTCTGGCTAACTGGGCCCAAGGTATCCCTTGGAACATCTTTTGTGGTATTGCCATACTAATTTGATACATTTTTATTTAAATCAATGACAATCTCAACTTGACCATCCGGTGGAGGTGAGGTATTGTGAATGCTACCAATATTTGGTGGAAGAGTTGATGATGTAGCTCCATCTTGACTTGATGGATCGGAAGCTTTGGAAATTCCAAAGTAAGGCTATATGGTATGTCTAAGTTTTTGGCGTTTTGCTGGCCTCCCAGTCTCTTCACCACCCTAAGGAGTGGCAGGAGTCTCTTCACCACCCTGAGGAGCCGTAGGAACCTTACCACCCTGAGGAGCAGAAGGAGTTTGAGGAGTAGCAAGAGTCTCTTCACCACCCTGAGGAGTGGCAGGAGCCTTACCCTTGTTGCTTGAGTCACTCGACATATTGATCTCTGATTTGCTCGACATATTCATCTCTCACTTCAAATAAAAACTGGAAAAAAATGTCTTTTTGTTTAAGGATAGAGAATAATGATATAGATCCCATTCCCTACTTAGTATCATCTTTAAGACTAAAGTAAGAATAGAAAAGAGATAAAGAAAACTTATTACTATAACTAATAACACTATAAAGAAATGATCACTCACCTTTAATTCTACGTTTTTGACTTTCACTAACTTCTGAATTGAGAAGTAGAACCTTAGAATTGAACAAAATGTGTAAGAATAAATGACACTTTCGATTGTATTTATATCAATCCATGATTCCATATTTGGAAAATTTCGTGGGATTTTTAAATGGTATATTAAAAATTTGGTGAATCTCGCGTGCTTATACAATGGTACGTTGTAATTTTCAAGGGGAAATGTGTCCTCAAATGTAATTATTTTTTAATGTTATTGGTAAAATAGGTCCTCATAAGCAACTATTTATAAATTTTAATTGGTAAAATGGGTCTTCACAAGCAACTATTTGTAAATTTTAATTGGCGAAATGGATCGTGATACAATGTTGTTTTAATAGTATTGGTGAATATATAGGTGTTTTATTAAATGCTTTTGGGATTGCAAGTGAAAATATTAGTTGGTCCAATTGAAATGTGTAGTTTGACAATGGAAAATGTTTTTCTTAAATATGCCTCATAAAAAAACTCATTGGAAAATGGGCATGCATCGGACCTATAATTCGTAGAATCTGGGCAATTTGGACACCCTGTTGGGTGCGAGAAATTTTCCAATTTTGACTTGGCCGATTCTTAGAATTCACCAATTGGAAAAGATTCACCACTAAAGTTTTCCCTGGGCCCAATCAATTGCAGCTCAGTATCAATCAATTGCGGTGCACAGGTAAATGTGGGTTTATGAATTCCTACGGTTTTTGACAAATGTGACATTATTTCTGACAAGTTTCTATGTAATAGTTGTGGCTTTCTAGTTTTTGGTCTCAAATTGATGCTTTCTAAATGGTTTCCATTTTGGGAAATTTCTAGATTTGATCATAAAACACAACACTCAAAAGATAGATTTAGCTATTTTTGACTCTTTGACTTCTTGGTAAGCAATTATTTTACAAGTTTTCTTCCACAAAACTCACTAGGCCTTAGTTCACAAACAATATAATCAAGAACAACCTAACTAGTAGTAACAGGGTTACCTACTAAAGTGGGCTTACCTCACCCTTTCAAGTGATGTTAAATTTGAGAACAAGGAGTGGGTGAAGCTAGAGTATGCCAAGGTCATGTACCACCTTAACACCTCTCACCTTGAAAGGATGAAATTCAAACAAGGAACTATGCCAACTCAACCAAGCATCAAACATGGTAAGTAACTTCTCATGACGACACTATCACAATGCACCAACAATAGTAGATGGCCAAAAAGAGTCTTAGGCTTCTAAAATAGTGGTTCTTACTCTCATGTGAACTCTGAAGAACACCATGGCCTAGTAGTGATGGAAGACCAAAGTCTCTAATCCCCATCCAAAATCACTCAGGATCATGGGGCCCACCCCCTAGGGGTCAAATAGATTATGCTCACCTTTCAGTTTTTGCACTTTTATATAGCGTATTGGACCTATATATGCTAGGGGTCATTCCCAGGGGTGAAACTCCACTTGTAGGCCCACCCTACTCAAAAATAAAAATGGAAGGCTTGTATAATTTTCTTTCTCATCACCCAATAATCTCACATAGTGCAAGGGGAGAGGATACTCAAGACTATTTCATGTCGCTATTTCTCATCACCAAAGAATCACACGTAGCACAAAGGGAGAGGATACTTTAGATAACATGCCTTTGGTAATAACACATGTGTGCAAGTGCACAAAACATGGAAGACATGTGCTCTTTTTAAGCACCAATTACAAATGTTCCTAATTTAGAAATCACAAACACACAATGGAACCTTGCGAGAAATTAGATTAGTAGTTTAGATCAAAAGGTCTTCTCCCAACTATTGTCACAAGCTAAAAATTAGATATTAGTAACAAAAAAAGCCTTGACCTAATGAATGCAAAAAGAAGAAAATAAAATCTCATATTTATACCCTATTTTTGCTATGACAGTCAAATGTGGCATTCAGATGAGTCACGAGATGAAATATATGTAGCTTACATAATCATGACTATGGTGTTGGGAATGGTGATTGCAATGCAAGAACTTATGGCTATAAAAATATAAAGATATGACAAAAGCAACAAATCTAATGATGCAAATGATGTAATGAGGTTGTTAGAATTTTTTTGATAAAGGAAAAAATGGGTTTTACAGGGACTCGAAACCACAGAGTATACAAAAAATAAAAAGATTAAGCGTTAAAGTATCCAAAACAAAAATTATGTGAAAAGAAAAGAGCCAAGAAAGCACAATAGCCCCCAACCCAAGGCCAGCAAGGGCCACCAAAAAATCCAGCAACAGAAACAACCCCCAGCTATACTAAGGAGTTTAGAGCATCAGTCGCCTTAGCTTCGAGAATGTGCATGTCCTGGGTACACTTTTTCAGGGCATGAACCATCTGGGGTGTAGGAGGCGCCTTCCTCTTCAAATTATCTCTCGTCCTCTTCAAAATTCCAACGTCCTCAGTCTTAATTTTGTCCTTTTCAGCTTCCAAATCCATGATCAGAGCTCCCTTGTGGTGAAAGTGGTTGATAACGGCAAAGTGGTAGCCATAGACCCTAGTGAATCTACCGTCTAGGGTAATGTATTCCATGATGATTATGAGCACTTTTCACCATAACAACTTAATCAAATCAACTTCAAAGTAGTTGTTGGAGACTTTTATCAGCTTAATCCTCTCCTTATCTTTCCTAGGGAATCTCATAACCACCTCATTAGAGAACTTTCTATCATGAAAGAATTTTATTCCCTCTATTGACATGCTAGTGACTTCCCCTATGAGGTTCTCGTCCACGTTAACCTTCCTCCTGAAAATAATTATTTCTCCATTCTTCCAATTTTTCTCAAAGTACTCAGTGGCCTTCAGATCAAGCCCATGAATATTTTCAATGAAAGGGAGCAGCCTACCACGTTCAACTTGTCTCCATACCTTCAGGTTCCTCTTATGCATTTCATAGCTCTTCGACTCCACCCTTTTCATGTATCCTCCCATTGTCACAAGCACCTCTCTAAAATCTCTACTAGAGCAAAAGTCCTGAAATAAAATGCAGCATCCAAACCAAAGAGCCCACAAAACATGCCATTTCTTACTGCCATTTAAGATAATAAATGTGGCCCCATCAAATCTAATGTTGTTGATGTACTTGACCCTACTCTCCTTCATCAACAAAAAAAAGTTTTTTCTTTCCCATGTGTGATATCATAGTCAATTAAGGCCCTTGCATCAATGCCCAAACCCCTGATGTGCTGCCATGTGACTGACCCCTTCTGTTTAACCCTCTCATTAGCAAAAAAAATTGGTCACACTATTGGCTTCCCTAAAAGAATGAGATATTTTTACTTTTTCAAATTCTACTAAAAGGGATTTAGCATCTTTGATCTAGCTCTTGATAGTCCATGAGGGAGGGGACTTTCCTAGGAGGCAATCAATAATTTTTTTTTAGTCTCCTTCAAGCCATAAATTTTTAAAATTTTGATTGAGCACTAAGTCAATCACTTGAAAGGCTCTAATAGCTTCAACCATGTGGTTAGTTTGAGATCCAAGAGAGATTTCCACTGCCGCTAAAAAATTTCCATTTGAGTCCCTAATCACACCTCCACTTCCAGCTAACCCCAGGTTTCCCTTAGCCACGCCATCGAAGTTGGCTTTAATCCAACCACTCAGTGGAAAACTCTAGCACACCCCTTCCCAATCTTTTTTAGCTAGTTTAGAAGCCCTTGACACATCATTTTAATCTTCCACTCCTTAGCAATCTTTAAGTCATATGGAGAGCACACCACAACCTCTAGTTTATTCTCTTGTTGAGGGATGATATTAAAGTTTTCCAAAATTAGCCTAAAGATTTTTTCAAACACATTGTTCTCTGAAATTTCCTTATCCCTAGAGATTATGTTATTTTGTTCCTTCCACACACCCCAGGCAATATAAGGGAAAGTGAAAGCCCATAATCTTTGAATAAAAGGATTCAAAGACGAAGCTTTCCATTGAGAGAAAAAGTATTTAATAGAATAAGGAAAAACCAAAGAAATGTTCCAGAGAGACATAAACTCGCCCCATATAGTAGCAGTAAATAGACAGTGGAGAAACAAGTGATTTGCAGACTCTACCTCATTCTTGCAAAGATAGCATCTATTAGGTATCTAGAAACCATGCTTGCAAAGATTGTCAACCATAAGCACTTTATTTTGAAGAAGGATCCAGATAAAAATTATTGAATTTAGGGGTCAAATGTTTTATCCATGCTCTGGTCTAGAAAGGAGAGGGGGATTGAGAGAGGGACAACAAAGAGACATCCAATGAAATAGAGTAGTTTCCCGAGGGGTTATCTGTCTATACTAAAAGGTCATCCTATTGATTCGAACTCATCCTAATATCCATCAATGATGAGTGAATCAAGGAAAGCTTCAAGCTAAGCTAAAACAAGTCCACCCAACCCCCATTACGCTAATAGTCCTTGACTTGAATACCAAAATTCATTTTGCAAATGTCAGCCTAGCTATTAAACCTTTCATAATTAATTAGGGGCTCTTTTAGTAACCATTTGTCCTCCCAGAACTTGGCTTGATTTCCACTTCTTATATTTCACCCAACACCTAAGTCAACAATCTTTCTTCCCATAATCATATCATTCTAGGAAGCAGATCCACAGGGCAGAGAGGGAGAATCCAGGAGGGCCTTAAGGGATCCATAATTAGCCATATATTTACTTTTTAAAATGTCTTTCCGTTCCCCATAAGATGAAAAAGACCTCCAAATTTTCTTAGCAAGAAGTGTCTTATTCATCATTCTGATCTTTCTTATACTCAATCATCCCATCTTTTTTGTCCTACAGACAAGATCCCATCCAATAAGCAGTGTTCTATTTCTTTCTTCAACCCCCGACCAAAGAAATATTTTTTGAATTTTTTCAATAGCATCAACAAATTTAGCGGGGATTTTGAAAAGACATAAGGCATAACTCGGAAGGTTCTAAAGAGAAGCTTTGAGAAGTTGGATTTTTCCTGCTTGACTAAGAAGAGCTCCTTTCCATCCAACAAGCTTTTTGTTGAACCTATCAACCAAAGAACTCCAAAAGGAGTCAGGAGGTTTAAGGCCTAAGGGCAAGCCAAGATAAATAGAAGGTAAGGAATCCACTCTACATCCAAGGATTCTAGCTATCTTGACCTGTGTATGATCAGGGGTACTAAAAAAGAAAAGAGAAATTTTCTGTCTGTTGACCAACTGACCTAAAGCCCTCTCATACTTGTCCAAAATTCTTTTCAAATTCTTAGCTTCAGTCACAGTAGATCTCCCCATTAGCATGGTATCATCAACAAACTGTTGATTTGAGAAAATTAGATTACTAAAGGAGGGCCTTAGTCACACCAGAGACCCCTAATCAATCAGTTTTTTTAGATTTCTCCCAAGACATTCAGCCATAATAGTGAACAAGATGGAGGAGATAGGATCTCCCTATCTTAAACCTCTCAAATTCTAAAAAAATGTGAAGGGGATCCATTCACCATAATAGAAATAGAAATAGTTGAAACAAATTGATCCACCATTTGAAGGACTCTATTCTTGAATCCAAAAGCCCTCATGATTTTGAATAAGAATTTCTAGTCCACACGGTCATAGGCTTTCGAAATATCCAACTTAAGGAGAAAACCTTCAATTTTGGATTCCACAAGGGAATGGATATTCTCATGGATAGTGACAATAGAATCGAGGATCTTCCTTCTAGGAATAAAGCTTTTTTTTTTTAGAGAGATCAATGAAGGAATAACTATGAGAAGCCTAGACATCAAAACCTTTGAAATGATTTTGTAGAAATAATTACAAAGGCTTATAGGCCTGAAGGCTTCAAACTCCGTCGCTCCAGGTTTCTTGGGAATAAGGACCAAAAAGGTAGCATTTAGTTCCTTTAGGATACTTCTTGATCCAAAGAACTCTTCAACTGCATTCACAACATCCTCTTCAACAATCTCCTAGAACCATTGAAAAAAGAACATGGGAAACCAATCAGGGCCAAGGGCATTGTTCCCTTGAAAGGAAAATACGTCTTTTTTAATTTCTTCCCTAGAAGGAATAGCAGGAAGCTTGTTATTATCTTCATCAACTAAATTAGGGATGGCCTCTAAAAGGTAATCTTGCTCTTCCTGGTTGATTCCTCCACTCACTAAGAGGAGATTACTAAAGAAAATGACAGCTTGTCTTCTAATGTCATCCTCCTCCTCAAACCGATTTCCATGACTTTCAATGTGAGAGATTATGTTGGCAGCCCTGTGTTTTGATGTAGACAAATGAAAATATCTAGTGTTTTTATCTCCAGCTAAAAGCCACAGAGCTCTAGATCTCTGTCTCCAAAAGTCCTCCCCTCTTGCTATAATTTCATGCATTTTCACAAGCAACTCATTTTATTTTTCCCTATTATCATCAATATATCCTTCCCTCTGGATTCTATCTTGAATCTCTGCCAACTCCATTTTAAGCTCATATTTTATTCCAAAAATGTTACCAAAGGTCTCTTTTTTCCATCTTCTTATTTGACATTTAACTTCCCTCAATTTCTTAGCCACCCTATGTTAGGATTAGGTGTTGTACACCTTGCATAATGTTTGTAATATTTTATTTATTTATTATGTGTGTGGTGCACCTAGGGGTTTTCTAGGTGAATGTGCATCACAAGGAGTTATAATGTTGGGGCCACTTTGTTGTATGTAACATTGGGACATGTAATTGTCAAATGTAATTATTTAATATTGGGGAATAATAATAAAATAATAAAAGTACCCAATATTAAATGTGGGGTCACATGTTGTATGGTTTTGGGCACATGGTTTATGTAATACCACTTGGTGGTTTTATGGGAGCTTGTTTCTATAAAAGCAACCACAAGGGTAGTTGTTGAGGGTTGGACAGATTTGCTGCAGGTTAGCAGGTTGAGCTTGTGCATGTGTGAGGGTTTGAAGCATGGCATGGGATGTGTGGATTCATGCTTGGTCACATGGAATGCATGGATAGCTTGTGCTTTAGAAGTATTCATGGAGTCTCTGCATATGTATTGTAATGGGTTTTCATTACTGAATAATACATAGAGTGTGGATGCTTTTGGAGGCTGGGTTTTTCCCTCTTTAGGGTTTTCCCAGGGTATATCTTGTGTCATCTTTGATGGGTATGTTGTCTATTCTCTTCATGTTGATGTTGAGTATTTTACTTGCATGTTTTCAGATTTGGGTTATGTGGAAATTGTCATTTCATGGCTGCAAAGTTTCCTTACAAGTGGTATCAGAGCTTTGGTTATTGGATTGGATAACCCTAGGTTGCATAAGAGAATGAAAGACAATGGCAAGATATAGGGTTTTGCAGGTGTTTTATTGCAGATCTGAAGGTTTTGGGTTTGCTGTTATGATGGGTAGTTTGCAGATTTGGGGTGTGAAAATTTTTGGCAAAATAGGGTTTCTTGGTTATGTATTCAAATGAGGGTTTTGGGGGTGAGCTTTCACAGATGACCTCCTGGGACAAAATGGACCTCATGGTTGGATTTGGTTGGCCGAGAGAGAAATTTTGACATATGCCCTATTTTGGTTACAGAAAAAAAAAAAATTGCCCATACCCCTATTCGGCCGTACGGGTGTCGACGGTACAGTCGTCGCAGAAAAATAAAAATCCGAAAAAAATAGGAGATTACAAAATTCCGTCGAAATTTTGGTCGCAAAAGCGAAAACCAAAAATTGACAGAAATTCAAAGGTAAAGATTTGAAATTGAAAAACAAAAAAGACTGAAAGGTGCGCAGACCCCCCGTACCCCTGTCAGCCGCACAGCACCGACGGTCGGCGGTACTGACAGTCGGCTGTACCGACTGTCGGCCCGCCGGCAACCGGTACAGGCGTCGGCTTTGACCGGCGCTGTCCGCCCACCACCCAGCCCGTTAGGGCTTCAAAAAATAAATAAAACAAATTTTAAATTCTTCAAAAGTCCGCCATGTTTGAAAAGTCCGCCGGATTTCAAAGTTTTCAAAGCCATATTTAAATATTGAGTCGGGTCCGCCGCAGGGGGTGGGGAAATTTTTTTAAAAAAATTTGGAAAATTAAATTATATTTAAATATTTTTGGAATCCGCCACCGCCGCCGGCCAACCGCCGGTGGAGCCACCGGAGCGCCACCCCTGTAGAGCTAATTGGTCATTTTATAGCAGTTTTTTTTCAAACGCGCATAACTTTCACCCAAGTTATCGGATTTTCAACTTCTTGGACTCGTTGGAAAGCTGGTTTTGTGCACTACACAGTGGTATAGGTCTTGTTCCATGATTTTGCAGTTTTGACAGTGTTTTATTTGGTTGAAGTCAGATGTTTATTTTAAGCTTTGAGAGGGCATATCGGGTGCATACGGAGTCAGATTTTGGACTTCGAATAGTCAACAGAAAGCTTGTTTAGAGCACTACACAGTGGATCAGGTTTGGAGATATTTTGGCATGGTTTATTTGTTGTTTTCTTTATCTGAGCTGTTTATGAGTTTCATTGACTTTGGTGATACTGTGAGTTTATGGATGATCGGATCTTGGAGATTTGATGTTGGATTCATTGTATGCTCAGTTGTACATCTCAGATTATTCTATTTTTGACATGGTTATCAGCATGTATGTTGCATTGTTGTATCTACAAGTTGTGCAATGTTGTAGGCGGTCTATACTTACTTGTTGCACCTATGACTTGGATATGGGTTGTCTTTGCCCATTGATATTTCAGTGTTGATGCATAATTAGTTTTGGTGGCTTGGTTTAGTCACTTACTTTTCTGATTTGGTTGTCATGTTAAGGATATGAGATGGTATTACCAGGTATAGTCATGATATGAGATATATGCAGTTGACTATGATTATGCAGATATGTGGACACAGTTGGGTTGATTTGTTAGTACATTTGGTGGTGATCATGATGTCATGGATGTTTCTTGTGCTTTAGAGACTTTGGCATGTTATGATGGTTTTATGCAGGTGCATTGTTGGTGGTGTTGGATTGGATCTTGATTCAGGTTGTGGCGGTGTATCTTCTTGGGTTTAGGAGATTGGTATCACGATGTCATGGATAGCTTGGTAACACGGTTTAGTGGGAGCTTGTGACAGTGATGGATTGGTGGTGATGGATATGATGGTTTGGCGGTGTATCTTCTTGCTTTAGAGGATGGTTATCATGTTGTCATTGAGAGCTTGGATTCACAGGTTTTGTGTGAGCTTATGACAGTGTTGGTTTTGTGCATCATGGTGCCATGGGATTGCTCGGTATCACGGTTTAGTGGGAGCATTTGGCGATGATGTGGATCCATTGGTTATTATGGATGGTTGTCTTCAGCAGGTGATCTTTAGTGTCATGGAGGAGCTCTTGGATTCTGTGTGCTACAGTGAGAGTTCTTTGACATCAGGTGTTGGAAATGTTGAGGTATTATTTATGACTTGTTGGTTATGACAAGTGATCCTTGGTTGTAGGATGGTTTTGTTATTATGTCATGGTATACTCTTGATTACTAGTTTAGAGTAGTGGCATGGTGCATATTATGATGATTTATTCATGTGATCTTCTTTTGAGAGGATGTGAGATCATGGTGTCATGTTTATGTTCCTGATTCTGCAGTTGGAACTATGATTTTGATCTTGGTTGGTTCTCTTTGTAATGAGTACATTGATCATTTGCTTGGTGTTTAGCATGGATTGATCGGTTACAGGTGCTCATGGATACTTGGAGACTTAGGTGAGGCTTGGTGTTCTCTTGTGATTAGAGACATGTTGTTGATATGGTTACTCCTGATGAGGTTTTAGCAGAAAGTCTGAGGGAGCCTACACCTTGGTTGGACGTGAGTTCAATATGAACCGAAGAGGAGAGTGTTCTTGGTTGAGTCATGATGACTTGGATATATTGGAAGAGCATTCTCATTCCCCACTCTTGGTCTACTCGGTGGTTCACTTGAGAGGTATTGCCCATCATTCTTTCAGGTGCATTATGTTTATGCTTTGTCTTCTCATGGATATGGATCTTGAGCCATGGATATTTGGTTTTGGAGGGTTTACTTGAGGAGTGTTGGCATGTTTATCTCCTTGTACATGTTGGGTTTAGGAGATGGTTTATTGGGCTGATTTCCTTGGTTTGGGAATGATTACTTTGAGTTTGATCTTCTTGTTTTGAGATGCTTACATCCATGTTAGTTACATATGTTATGTTTGATCTTGGCGATTGGATGGATGGATGTTGTTATGGATTTTGTTATGGGGTGTTATGGAGGAGATCATACTTGACACGGTTGGCATTTAGAGGTGTGTGTGTGTGTAGGAGGACATGCTACAGGTGTTTGGTTTGCAGGTTTTTCTTATCAATGTGGATGTTCCTTGGTACTACATGTTTACTTCTATGAGATGCTAGTAGTAGACTTGGTATGCCTTTGTGATGGTGCCTTTTTGGGATGTTAATGAAGCGATGCGTTGAATGCGCTCATTCCAGGTTTGCATTCATCTTGACATTGCCCATGCAGTGGGAGCTCCTGGATGTGTATGTCATGCTTTGACAGGTTTGCACATGGAGTTTGTTATTGTGGTTTATGGGTGGATATGTTGTTGGCATAAGTTTACTATGTTATGTATACCTTGGAGGTATGGATAGTTGGATGTGTTGGCACTTGTTGTGAGTGTCATTTCAGCTATGGTGATTTATTCTTGACAGCTACTGGTGCATATTGGATTCAATGTTTGTGTTTTGAGATATCAGGTTGAGGCAGGTTTATGCTTCTTTGTGACAGTTAGTGTGACATCTCTTTGGATGTGTTCATATCTTAGTGCAGTTGGCATGGTGGAGGATGGGAGCATTCATGGATGAGATGGTGGTCACCTTGGTTCTTGTTACAGGTATCTTGATGGAGCACATGGAGCACTTGGATTCCTGGATGGTACATGTTGCCTATGGAGTTTATTTGTTACCCCTTATGCAATGTATACAACAAGTGGGAGATTGTTAGGATTAGGTGTTGTACACCTTTCATAATGTTTGTAATATTTTATTTATTTATTATGTGTGTGGTGCACCTAGGGGTTTTCTAGGTGAATGTGCATCACAAGGAGTTATAATGTTGGGGCCACTTTGTTGTATGTAACATTGGGACATAATTGTCAAATGTAATTATTTAATATTGGGGAATAATAAAAAATAATAAATACCCAATATTAAATGTGGGGTCACATGTTGTATGGTTTTGGGCACATGGTTTATGTAATACCACTTGGTGGTTTTGTGGGAGCTTGTTTCTATAAGCAACCACATAGTTGTTGAGGGTTGGAATTTTTTTGCAGGTTAGCTTTGAGCTTGGTGTGAGGGTTTGAAGCATGGCATGGGATGTGTGGATTCATGCTTGGTCACATGGAATGCATGGCTTGTGCTTCAGAAGTTTCATGGAGTCTCTGATGTGTATTGTAATGGGTTTTTCATTGCTGAATAATACATAGAGTGTGGATGCTTTTGGAGGCTGGGTTTTTCCCTCTTGAGGGTTTTCCCAGGGTATATCTTGTGTCATCTTTGATGGGTATGTTGTCTATTCTCTTGCATGTTGATGTTGAGTATTTTACTTGCATGTTTTCAGATTTGGGTTATGTGGAAATTGTCATTCTATGGCTGCATAGTTTCCTTACACCCTAAACATGGTGATCCCAGGGATAGCAATATTCCACCATTTCCTTATTTCCTCAAATATGTGAGGATGGGAAAGCCACATTCTTTCAAATCTGAAGGGAAATTTCCTCTTCCCCTTTAAAGGATCCACCACAAAACTTATAGGAAAGTGGTCAAAGCCCACCCTTGAAAGAGCTTTTAAAGAATAGTAATAGTTTAAAAACCATTGACCTAAAATTAACGTTCTATCTAACCTTACTTGGATCAAGTCCTTACCAGTTCTTCGATTCAACCAAGTATAGGTAGTTCCCTGCAAATCCAAATCAATCAGCACTTGGTTATTCATGAAATCCAAAAGGTCCATTCTACTTTCCATTTATCCTGGGAACCTCTGAACTTCTCATCATCCTAAAGAGGGGTATTATAGTCTCACATAACAACCCATGAATCATTGTTAAAAATCCTAGGAAAGGCAATAAGCTCCTTCCAAAATGACTTTCTTGCTCCTTTCCCATTAGGGGCATAGATATTAGACTAAATCCAGCAAAAATTGTCTCTAATATGGGTAAATCTGGTAGCCACATGATTAGTGCTCTCCAGCAATGGTTCCCCTTTAATGAGATTCTAGTTCTAGAATGTGACAATTCTTCCTGAGGCACCTTATGAGTTGTTTCCATGGACACCACAAAATTGAAACATCTTAATATTTTCCACCTTCTCCTTAGGCATTTTGGATTCTTGGACAAGTAATATATTAGGTTTATGGTCCCTAACAAAATTGTGTAGCACATCCTGCTTATGGAGCCTATTCAGCCCCCTAAAATTCCATGACATGATCTTCATGTCTTACTAGGGGATTAGAGAATCTTTGGGATGGTCTTTTGAACACCATCCACAATATCTTGAAAATTACCATGCTCCCTTAGCCACTTTACATATTCTCTTCCTTGGTTGCTCTTAGTAGCTCCACAATCTAACTTAGCTTTGGTTCTAGTAAAGACTCCACTCGGGGTATTTTGTTGTCTATTTTTCTTCTTTTACTTGGACAAAGAGATGGTGTCATCTCTATCTGTATCTTCTTGGATTTCCAACTCTCTCCTTGATTCCCAATCCTTATCATAAATCCTCCTTTGATCCAATGGAAGGGTTTCCATCAATCTGTCATTACACTGGGTTGAATTTTCACTTGAAAACTCTTGTGTCAGACTCATGTTCTCAAAGGTATCCTTGACATAATATGAAGAGATAGTGGTTCCCAAAATCTGAGTAGATTCCATGCTAGAGGGGAGGCCTCCTCTAGAAGCAGAAGGAGGAAGAGGAAAACCAAAGTCCAGCATCAATCCCTGAATAGGAATATCATCCAAACCTAGTCTCCCATCCTCCTTACCTTTTGAATCAAATTCAAGGTTGTTGATAGAGGAATCCAAATTCATCAATCCATTTCCAATGCTTTTGAGTTCACACTCTCCATCCTCCTTCATTCTAGATAAGTTCTCTAACTCATTTCATTAAGGCTCGTGAAAACCCAAATCTTCCTTGAAACCCTCCACTTCATTGCACTCAGGGAATTCACCTAAGCTTCAGGCTTCATACACCTCGACTCATCGATACAGTATTTTTCTTTGCTCTCTTTACCCTCCCCCTTAGGCTTCTTTCTCTAGACAAGCTTCAGATTAGGCAGAGGTTTCTCTTTCTCCTTGCTAGCATTGAGTTGGCATTTCTTAGCCCAATGCCCTACTTTTTTGCACTTAAAGTAATCAAAAGGCATCGATTCAAACTCTATAGCTTGTGTCCAAGTCCCCAACTTTGATTGGATATCAATAGAAGAAGGGAGGTCAGCATTCTGGGACACTCCCACATAGATTCTAGCAAACAAAAGCCTTTTTCTAGCCGTTGTCATGGGGTCTATTGACAAAAGCTCTCCAAAAGAGTTAGCAATGCCATTGAAGACATCCTCATTCCAGTATTCCAAAGGAAGACCTGGAAGTCTAGCCAAGACTAGAAAAATCTCAAAAATAGAGTCAGAGAGGTCCAAATTAGATGTCCATTTCTTAAGGGCCAGGGAGTTTTTCCCTATAACCCAAGGATCTCCGCTCTTGACAGCCACCATATCCTCCTTGCAGGTAAACTCAAAATAAAAGTAACCTTTGGGAAGCACTACAACAGTAACTTTTCCATTGGTTCTCCACTTGTTTTTGAAAAACTCCCTAACCACTTCAATATTTGGTCTAGGACCCATAAACTTTCCAACCAGCACTTTTTCCATTAAGGAAATATTATGATCAATAATCAGATCAAGCACAGAGATGGAAAACTTACCTTTCACCAGGTCAGATATGTTGCGCACTAGAGGGAAAACCAATTTACCATTAGGCTTGACTCCAAATAGAGAAGACCATGGTTTGCATTTATCTCCTTCCCCTCCAACGGCCCCCACCACATCAATAGTTTTATCCCCCTTCTATCCTTCAATAGATCCCACAAGGTTAGCAGGTTGGACAACCTTCCCCCGGGTCCACCAAAATATTGTTTTCGGCATCCTTCTCATCTGAATCATCCTTACCTTTCTTCCTGCTTGGAACTTGTGTCGATTCTTCCTGCAAATCCTCAGATCTTGCCCACAACATGCTCCATTGTTTGAAGATTCAAAATCTTGCTTTTCCTGCTCACACTCCCACTTCTCCCGCCTGTCCATTGTCAAAACTCAAGATTGTTAGAATGTTAGAGAAATAACCAAAAGCTAATAAAATGATCTGAAATATAAATAATTCAAGAATTTTGAGATTTGAAAGATAATAATTAGATGCATCATTCTAGGTGATAGATTCGATGCGACAAACCTCACATGTGTCGCACTTACAATGATTGTGGTGTTTGAAGTCTTAATTGTGTCACTGCAAATGATGATTGCATCACACACCTAAAACTCAAAAAAATCTCAAAATTTTTACAAAATTGAGTTATTTCATGTTGGGTTCACCAAATGTAGATCGTGTAAAATTTAGGGGAAATAGTATGAATCAATGATAGCAACCACAAAACTACCTATTTTGAAGGGCCATGAAGACCCTAATCTAACAATGAAGCACAAATGATAATAGAAAAAACAATAATAAAGAAATAAACCTCAATTCCTATGCCATAGTTGAATCACCTCCACTGCTATTTTCCATTTTTCTTTTTTTATTCTCAAATTGTAGTATGCAATATATTCGATAAGCTTGATGTTGACAATTGATAGCTAGATCTCATAGTTTCTACATCAGTAACTTTGTGGGCATAGGATAGAAGAGTATCAATGTTGTCATTGTGAATAGGTTCTTTCATGCTTGGTGGTTTAGGCTTGGTTTGTAATTCAGATTTAGGATGCAATAGGCCAAAAATATCAAGTGGTGGGATGATAGGAGGTGTTGGTTTTTGCATGGAGGGGTAAAAGGATGCATTATTATCTAGGTTGTGAAGAAAATTTGTATGAATTCTTGCATGTTATCTTCATCTTCACCTAAGATGTTAGTCTCACGGGGACATTTGAATTAGGAGGTGAAGGATCATGAAGAGGATCAATTGTATTAGGATCATCATCCAACACACAACTTGAGACATCAACCAAATATTTTAAGGACGTTAATATTTACCAAAAAACATATCCATGATGAAAGTTTATTTTATATTCCCAATGCAAGTATGAATGAAGTTTGATGCAAAATTTCAGATCTGATGATCGTAAGAAGAAAAAATAATCTAGAAATGATATCTTTTGAATGAAAATTTTACTCTTGAACAATGCACTTGTTTTGATCAATTGACTTAAATGCACAAAACTACAAAAAATAGTAATTTATGATTCTGAAATTGAGATCTACAAACAACAAGCAATGAAATATATAGAGATGAGTTTATGCTCAAAATTTTGGAAAATGACATGTACAAGGACTGGTTTGCCAAAGGGAAAATGAGTCTTTGTACAAGGATTTGAAAATTTGAGTTTCTGAGTTAATGTTTAAGTTTTGTATTTCAAGTTGCAAAAAAATTATTTTAGTTACAGATTTGTAGAATTTGATGATTAAATTCAAGTACAATTTGATGGAAAAAAGTGAACAAAATGACAACTTTTTGAATGCAATTTTGATTGAATTTCTGATCTAAATGACTAAAAGACACTCTTGATACAACTAATATGCAAGATTTATGAAATATTTTTAGATTTAAATTATGAATTTAAATTATGCAAAGATGCAAATTTGAAACCCTAAATTAGATGCAAACGAACTAATACAAATCCTAGATCTAGTGTTTTAGAGACTTCCAAATCAAAATTTATGATGTACAATGTTGGGTTCACAAAAATGAAATGTAAGAAAAAGGGAGGTAAGTGAGTGTTCAATATGGAATGATCAAAAGGTTTAAACACACTTACACTTTTCCTAATTTCATTAGAAAAAGAGATCTCAAAGGGGTAGGGTTGACCTTCAACCTTGAGGTTAGCCAACCCTATTTTTGGATTTGTTGTTTTCTTATGATAGAAATGACTCAATATTAGGAGATGATTTAAAGTGCATTAACTTACTAAATTATATGACCTAATACTTGAAATGTAGAATTCTATGATAACATAAATGAAAAGGGAAATTCTCAAGTAGATATGAGAAGGGAAAAATGGTGTGCACCTATGATAAAAAGTAGGTCTCAAGGTTTGTAGTAGGATTGGTTCACCCTAGGGTGAATGGGTCCTAGTGCAGGGGTCCAAAAATAATTTTTGTAATCCTTTGATCTCGGATCTAAACTTTTGATTCCTCTAAGTTTGACTATCGGAAAGCTAAAAATAAAACCTATAGGTGAGTTTTTGTAGCTTGACAACAATGATGAAAAATTTGAAAACTTTGTAAAAATGCTCCTTTGATCAACTTTCAGTCCTTCTTCACCTGTAAATCTACATATAAAAAGAGAGAAGAAAATTTTATTTTTTTGGGTGAATGGGGGTTTTCCTTAGTCAAATACCATGTTGGTAATTAAACCTTGATAATTAAATAAGGATAAAATGAAGGAATTTATGAATGAACACTTGCTTGTTACAACTCACCAAACCATTAATGGCTACCCTTAGAGGACTAAAGTCAAACAAATCTTTCTAATTATTGGATCTTGCATGAATTGGCTTGATTGATTGATTTGATGCTTGAATGCTTGAAACCTACATCACAATGTTATCATCAAAAATGAAAATTAACACATGAACTTTGGCATGATGATATGATCTTGATTTTTGTTGTAGATGACTGATAATGTTGCTCTTCAATGCTCTTGACAATAATATTTTAACTTGAAAAGTTCACATCTTGCTTCTTAGCTTTGAACTGATAAAATAACTATGTATTTATAGGTGTTTATCTAATTTTCCAAAAATTAGATTCCAAAACCTAACATTTGAAACTTAAATTTGAATCATTAAAATTCCACCAAAAACATATTAAAAATTGGGACCTAGGACTTAAAGGGGACCCATTCGCCCCTAGGAGAATGGGTCCTAGGACCTATGTCAAGGACATTCAATTTCTAAGTTGTTTTAATTAATGTTAGCAATTTTTTAATATAGGTTTCCCTTTCAAAAAATAGGAATAATAAGGCTTTGGGATACATAATTGGGTCAATTAGAGGCTTTATTAAGTCTAATTAATTAAGGGGATGCAAACATAGTGTGAAATTGTAAAGGTATACAATTTTCTACACTACAACTCCCTAACCAACCATATAGTAAATACATAATTTACTCTCCAAAAAAAAATGTAACTCTTCTCAAGCTACAAGTCAATATAGTAATCATAAATCTAGATTTTTTCAGCATAATCTTCTATGGGATTCAATCCTATCTAGGGTCTTGTGCAATCCAACCCATAGAAGAGGTAATATGAAATGTAGAAATATCTATTACCAGAAAAATCGTGTATCATATCATGTAATTGATCACTAATTATAGATTCCTAATCCAAGTACTATGTCCCAATGTAGATAATTTAGACAAAAAATTGCATCCACTCCTTGAAATCATGTGCATTCATACTTTTGATTACCCTATGCAGAAGGACAATGATATATGAATTTTCATCTCGAAAGTGTGAGTTGTGCATATTCTTGGGTAGTTGATAATTTCCTTTCCTCAAATTTGCAAACCATTTTTTTTTCAACCATTCTTATAATAGCCATTTCATTCAAAAAAATGGCATTGTGACAAGGTGAAGATAAAATTTGTGACAACCTCTCTCTCACCTAGAAACCTGAAACATCCACTAATGGTAGCTCTATCAAGATTTATCAATAAATTATTGTCATGAGTCTGAGTTTCTCGAGTCCCAGGGTTATAGCGGTTTATGCATTCTAAGACTAGGTTTGTACATTATTCTACTACTAGAAAGATAGTTGCTCCCAACAAACAACTTTCTACCTGTAAGGAAAATTAGATGCATAAAACAATTCTCCTAACGTCAATACCTTAGGGAAGAATGCAAATAATCTTTAAAATTTACAATTACAGTCCAAATAAGATGCACTATGAAATAGATAACAGAAATAGAGTATTTGAAAATCACACAAGAACACCAGATATACGTGGGAAAACCCTTACGGGAGAAAATTAAGAGAAGTCACTTTGTATTACAGTAATAAAGTTTACATACAAGTTTCAGACTTATCTTTCTAATGTCTGTTTATAGCAGTATTCACCATGTAAAATTTGTTTCAGGAACCTTCATGTTACAGTCTACAGAATAAAATTCATCCACTGATACAATCACTCAACAATCTGTCGATTCAACCTTCGAACTAACTAACTGATCGTAACTTGCAATCACAAAGTATATCCATGGCATTCCCTGTCTATCAAACTTCCTCACAGAACCGTCGCAACCGATTGTCTTCCAACAGTTCATATTCGGCTTCTCCTATTGGTCCACAAGACTCCACATAGAATGATCAAACGGTCAACAAAATTTGCACTATACTGGCATCTCAGTGAGACACTAACAGTGTCTCACCGATGCCACATAACCTTCATATCAGTATCGCCAAGGGTTACCATAGTTTCCAAGATGTTCCATCGAGCTTCATGTGTTATGCCGAAACACCAAGCAGTTTCCCAAACCTATCGCTTTCGCCAGGAGATCATAGCGAGCCACCAAAGGTTATACCAAAGTCACAAGACATACCGAGCTCCAAAAAATAGTCGGCAAGACTTAACACCTTCACTGAGAGGTTTCTCTGAGATCTCAAAGTTACATCAAGACCACCATTCACCAAGAGCTACACCGAAGAACCCTCATCATCGGCGAGACATATAGCGTTCGCTGGGACTTCTTCCCGAACCATTTGGCTTACCCTGATAGCCATCGGCTATCAGCAAGACTTAACAGTCTCACCAAGACCTTTCCCTAACCGCTTTGAGTTACTCCGATAGCTAACACTTGAGCCTCCGTCGGTGAGACATTTGCATATCGCCCAAACTTCATAACGAACCCTTAGTGTTACAACGATGACTTCCGAGTGTGTCCCCGTTGGCATGACTTTCATCTATTGCTAAGACATCACACCGGGACCCTTATGTTATGGCGAAGACACCAAAAGTATTCCTATCGGCAAGACATTCACTATTCACTGGGACTTCTCACCGAGCCACTATAAGCTACCCCGAAGCCCGTGGTCGCCATGAGTCTCCCCGATACATGATTGAATGGCCTGTCGGCCAGAGGTCTCCTGAGCGCTAAGAGGTCATACCAAACACTCCTTGTCACAGTGATAGCTCCACAGTGAACGCATTCGGCAAGACAGAAACAAGGTCACAGTGACCTGTTCAAAACATGATGATACAAACTGCTCGTCGGCCAGACATAAGAGCTGTCACACCGAATTGGCTCCTAATGAGGTTTCAACCTATATTGATTGAGGCATAATTCCAACAATCTCCCACTTGACAAAGATCATACAGGAACCTCTAGAGCACAACATAACTTACTAAAAATCATGGGCACTAAGGCCCATTGAACTGGCACACCACCTAAACTTGTCTGTGCTCACTGGCTTCATCAATGAATCTGCAACATTCTCCAGAGTATCAACCTTTTCTAAAATAACCTTTCCATCCTCCACCATATCTCGTACAAAGTGGTATTGTACGTCTATATGTTTCATCTTGGCATGGAAAGTAGGGTTCTTTGCCAGACAAATTGCACTTTGACTGTCACAGAAAATACTTATTTCCCCTACATCAAAACCAATGTTAGAACAAAAACATTTCAACCCTACAGCTTCTTTACAAGCATGAGTAGCTGCCATGTATTTAGCCTTCGTAGTGGACAAAGCGACTACAGCTTGCCGCTTACTCATCCAACACACTGCACCACCATTCATCATGAAAATGTATCCATTGGTGGATCTCCTGCTGTCAATGTCCCCTGCCCAATCAGAATCTACATATCCATGAATGCTGAGAGTCCTCTGTGATTCAGCCAAATTCCCATGGTAACACAATGCAAAATATGAAGTGCCCTTCAAATATTGAAAACTCTTTTCACAGCATCCCAATGCGTTCTTCTTGGATTAGCCATAAATTGACTAAGTACTCCCACTGCTTGGGCAATGTCTGGCCTTGTACAGACCATTGCATACATGAGACTGCTAACCGCACTAGCATAGGGTACACTGGTCATGTCCTCCATCTCATTAGGAGATTTTGGACAATGCTCAACAAATAGCTCCATTCCCTGCATGACTGGAACCACTAGCTGTTTGCAATCATTCATACAAAATCTCTCAAGAACAATCCTGACATACTTACTCTGACTGAGCCAAAAATTTCTATTCTTCCTGTCCCTGGTTATCTCCATCCCCAGAATATACCTTGCTGCACCAAGATCCTTCATTTCGAACTTAGCAGACAACTGAGACTTAAGGTCAGAAATCATTAGCTTTCTATTTCCTATGAACAACATATCATCCACATAAAGAGCAATAACTAATACTTGATCACTTTCAGCTTTATAATATACATAGTGATCAGATTTTGATCTCACAAATCCCAAAGACAATACAAATGTATCAAATTTCTGGTACAACATTCTAGGTGACTGCTTTAACCCATACAAAGACTTCTTTAATTTGCATACTAGTTTTTCTTTACCTTTCTCAACAAAGTGCTCAGGCTGGGACATATAGATTTCTTCTTCAAGATCACCATGAAGAAATGTTGTCTTCACATCCATTTGTTCGACCTCTAAGTCATACGCTACTTGTAGTGCCTTTCCGCATTTGGCCTTCGTGACATTTGGGTAAGTTGTTTAGTTAATTTGTGTGTCACGTTGAATTAAAGTAAATTTGATTTATATGGTAACCTAAATTAAATTGGAAGTAAATAATATGGCTCAATTTAATGATACAAACAAATGGTCTATGTGCCCAAGAGGTAATCTGTTTTCCTATCCTTTTCTTGACCAAAAACTAGGGCAAGGAAACATATAAATAATGAATTAGATCAATCTCATCTTATTTAAGAAGCATTCAAAAAGGCTTAAAGAGCTTGACTCAGTTGTATTTTATTATTTGTCATATCATATTATCATCTTAAGGATCATGTTATCAATTTAGTCTTAGAGACCATTTTGTTTAAACACATTAGTGTATAACTATTATTTCATGTAGAAATTATTGTTCTCTCCTCATTGATTTGCTAAGTATTGAGATGATTCTCTTCTTAGTATCTTTAAATAATATAATTTATATATATATATATATATGTATATTTATATATTTATATTTTACATATATATATATATATATATATATATGTGTGTGTGTGTGTGTGTGTGTGTATCTGGTTACAATTAAAGATAAATGGATTATGGGTAATTGAATGTCTATAGAATTAATTGTTTTAATGAAATTGTTTTGGAAGTGGAAGTGAGAA
The DNA here is from genome assembly GCA_007258455.2 of Sequoia sempervirens. Classification (NCBI taxonomy): domain Eukaryota; kingdom Viridiplantae; phylum Streptophyta; class Pinopsida; order Cupressales; family Cupressaceae; genus Sequoia; species Sequoia sempervirens. The sequence continues at coordinate 471,864,574 of VDFB02105785.1, forward strand.
TGTAATTGATTACGGGGTATAGCAAAATATAATTACCTTTGGTATGCACGCATGATAAAATAAGAAACATCAAAACCAGTTTAGGTACCTTGTATAGGTTTACGTGCCCTGCTTTGCATGAGGGATATCTGGTAGTAACACATTCCAGGAGGCTGCATCTTCTAGAGGATTTTGTTGAGCAGTACACGTGCCTTCTCCATGCGTCCACATTCTTCATGCATATTTTCCTAGTAGCGGTGATATTCAGGGGGATTTTTTTTGGTGAGCGCTTATGGAGGGAGTGAAAGAACAGAGTGTGTTATTAGAGTATAGGTCCATCTCTTGGTGGAGGTTTTGTTTCGTTTAGCATCACCAATATCCACCACCAGGTATAGTATACTCTCCTTATTTACATTGAACTTTTTATGACCGTCTGCACTCTCAATCATTCAGCATATCCTCCTTAGTTGCATGGACCTCCGTTATGTATGTTATGATCATCTTTGTTGCAGAATCTTGTGTCTGCCTAGTGTAATATGCACATCACAGTTCCTGGTATTAGGGTCTGGAAATTTTCCCGATGCATCTTTAGTGTTCGTCCTTTCAGCAAGCCTATTTTTGCGCACATCTTGTAATCCTTGTGGACTCTCAACTCACATTTCTTGAGGTACTATGTCAAACAACGCTTGCCTTTCCCATGTTACGGGCATGAAGGCCAACCATGCATCCCTAGTGATCAGCTATATATGTATTGCATTAAGGGTTGTGTATGTGTAAAGTGTGTACAACCCTCATCTTCTAAACCTGCATGTTGCGTTCACCCTGAACTCAAGCAAGGCTTACAATGTTGGAATGGGTTTCAGAGTGCTTCATTAGTTAGAAGATTTTGAGACCTTCCTTGTAAAATCCATTTTATGCATATTCTGCAATGGTCGCTTTCATCCCATGGACAACCTACCACTGCTGCAGTGATTAGACAATGGAGGGTGTATAAATTTAAATATTGTCCCTAATGCCATTTGCAACTTGTCATAGCAGCAACACTTGAACATAGAAGCTTGCAGAGGTAAAAATAGCCTTCGTGTTTTTGTTGGAAACCTGTCACATATGCAGTACCTGAAAGTAGAATGCGTAGAGGTTTAAATAATCTCTCTGACTCCACTATCAACCTGTCCCAGCTGTGGCACTGGAACATGATAGGAAGTTTAAAGGTATAAATGACTTGCTTGATTGATTTGACAATCTATCGTAATTGCAACACTTGAATATAGAAGAGTGTAAGAGTTTAAAAATCCTCCCTAATTCTCTTGGCAATCTATCACTACCACAGTGTTGAGACTTTGGAGGGTGTAATGATATAAATAATTCCTCTAATACCATTCGCAACCTATCACAGCTGGAATAATTAGGCTTGAGAGAGTGTATGAGTTTAAACAGCCTCCCTGAAGCTATTGGCAACCTGTCACTTCTGCAATACTCGAAAATAGAATGTTGTAGAGGTTTAAATAATCTATCTGATTTCATTGTCAACCTGTCTCAACTGCGGCACTTGAACATAATAGGAAGTATAAAGGTTTAAATAATCTATCTGATTCTTCTGGCAATCCAACGTAGTTGTAGCACTTGAGCATAGAAGGGTGTAAAAGTTTAAATAACCTCCCTGATTCTCTTGGCAACCTACTAAATTGCATTTTCTTGAGAGTTTCTTAAGCCTTTTCAGCACACCCATGTTGTGCATACTCTGCAATCATTGCATTCCATGAGATCACACCTCTTGAGGCATTTTGTAAAACAGTTCACACGCCTTGTCTTTTCGCCACAGTTTGGATGCACGTCTTTCCTTCTCTTATTCTTTTGGATATTTCCTCATCCCTCTAATATATATATTAATAGATGATTTTTTTACTCTGTGATTTGCTACCTCCACCATTGCTTTACTCATATTCTTGTCACTTGCTCAGATGTTGTTGTAAACTTGGACTATGGTGTTTTATCGGTGGGTTTCATTACTGTTTTCTATTACATATATGTTTGTTGCATCAGACCAACCTTCTCCTTAAGTGGCACTCTCTCTCTCTTGATCATGTTGATGGACGTCCTTTGTCATTTGTTGCATGCTTAGAGCTTGATAGCAATCCCTCTTATTGCTTCTTGATGGCGAATCCTTCCCTTCATATCGCAGCCTTGTTTACTCCCCAGTATTCCCTTGGACGTCGACTAAGCTATAGGGTGCCATTTATTTTCCCTGGGTGAGTTATTTTTGGTGCGGGGTATCCGATGTTAAATTTATATGTTTGACATTTGGTTAATCGTATATGTATGTGTGTTGGTTTATGCTTATTAAAATAAAGAGTATGGCCAAGGGCTCCATAATGATCACTTTTTCGAATCATTTAATTCGAGGAATAAAATAAATGCCTACTGACTATGCAAGGTAATTCAAGCGACCCATAGATATTTACCTGCGCATAATTTCAATGGAATTGGGGAGAGTGTCGAATACATGTGGAAAGTCACGTGAATGAAATCTTCTTTAATATTATAAGTAAAAAGAGTGGGTTATCCAAGTCTCGTGCTCTTAAGAGAAATAGAATAATAAAAAGAAAGAGGAAATGTAAATAAGATATTAAAAGAGGAGTGGGGTAGTAAGATTCACATTCTCTTAAGAAAAAGAGAGATTCGTATAAACCAAAATTTACACTTTATTTATGAATAAAAGCTAGTACTACTAGAAATGCATTAAAACTCTAAGAAAGGAAATTACTTTATTTGTATTCCTCTTCCCTACTTTTAAAAGAAGGTGAAAAAATGGGAATTAGTATTTATTTAATGGAGTAAGTAGGAGGCTCAAGTCTTTATTTCTTTTTAGGAAAAATAAATTTATAGTTTCCTTAATGTTCTTTTAATAAAGAAACTACATTTTTCCTTGCTATGGGGAAAAGCACTAAGTTAAATAAAGATAAAATAAATTAGAAGGCATCTTTTGTATTTTAAATGGGATAGTTCTCTTTAAAGAAAGTAAATGGAATATCTATATAAATAGATGCATTTATTAAATATGAATAATTTAAAAATAAATAGTGATAGTTTATTATGAAGGGTATTATTAATTTAAATAGTAATTCTAATATATGTAACAAATAAAGTCATTCATGTTTAGATGTGCTTGTATAATAATCTCATTAGCAATGTTAAGACCTTAACTAAAAGGGTATTTAATTAAATCATGATAATTATTTATATGAGTACAAGTGAGTAATTTGGATATAATAAGTAAAAGACATTTATATATATATATATATCCTTATATGCATGCATTCGTGTATTAATAATATTTATGTGATTGTGCCATTTTTACTAGTTAAAGGTGTGAATAGGGTTGTGTTGAGGTTGGGATATGATAGTGATTGTGTTAGTTTCATTTAGGTATTTGAAAAGAGTAAAGCACTATTTAATTAGATAAATCGTTTTCGTTAGCTTAAGGTAAAAAGGTATTGATTCGTTTTAGGAAGGAATTCTTAGAATTGATAAATGTAATGTGTGTTTTAAAATAGTGCTTATTGTACATTTGCATATTCTATGTTTTTTTCACTTTTATACGTGAAACTATGGTAATTGTCTTATTCCAACATTGTTTGTTATATAAGAACGAGGTTTGTGAGATAGCCTAGTGTTCCTCTTGGATGTAGTTTTAGAGTGACTTTTGTGTCGTGTTTAATGTTTGATGTTGATATTAATGCCTTTGACTATGTGGATGAGTAATGGTTTTATTGGTTATTGCTCAAATGAAAGTATTGTTTTATCTTGCTAACAAATAGTTTCCTTTGATGGATATAATAACCTTGATGGTCCATCATGTGTATATTAAAATAGGATAAGGATTTACTCTTGAATTTGATTAATTGAAAGTTTCTTATGATTTATTATTGTGAGTTAAAATGTCTTTGTAGTGAATAAATGAATAAAATGTAAATCGAGCATCTATTAGTCTTTATGGTTATGAATGTTTTCATATATATTTAAATGTGAATTTTAATGGTTATCATGATTGATTGGATTGATCTTCGAATTGAGATTGTGTATCGTTGATTGTTGTTCTTGTCATAATTGTTGTCTTTGTTAAGGGTGATTAGTTGCCATACTACAAGAGTAGCTTGAGAGGAGAAATAGAGGTCTCCCTTGGACACCCAGTTGAATTTGTGTCGAAATTGATTATTTTTGCTTCGGTTGAATTTGATGATCTCTTTATGATGAGGCCACTTTTATTCCACTCCTTTCGATTTATGATTATGAAACTTATATAGTCTTTTGGTGGGGTCCTTGATGATAGTCTTCCTTATTGTGTTAATTTTGATTGAGGAGACTTTGTTGCATTATCTTTCTTGTGGTCATATTTGAGATGGTTGGGAACCTGATACACTTGAATTACCTTCAATAGAAGGTTGTGGATTTATGGTGTTTTTGGCTTCCAGAGGCAATGGAGGAACTTGACTTATGTTGATTTTTCCACGGTTGTTCCATTATGATTTATTGCTCTTATTTTAGATTTTGAGCTCATGGGTAGTACTTTGTACTATGGTGTTGAATTTTGATGTGATGGGTGGTACCTCCTTGTTCTTGATTTCAGTGATATGGAATGGGTTTGCGAGATGGTTCTTGCCTCACATGTTGTGTGATATGTACTCCTTGATTTTTATGTGAGATGAGGTACACCCCTTGTATGTTTTGATTTGGTACCCGTAGGGAGAGTGGCTCTTCATGGGGACCGGCGTACAAAGGGGTTGTTTGGGTAACCCATGGAAGAGTTTCTTAATCAAGTGATAATGTAATTAATTAACTAGTAGGTTGGGTAAATAAACATTAAACAAGATTAATTATGAGCCTCACCCATACCGTTAGTGTTCTCACAAGCTAAGGATGGGATGAGAAGACCTAGTTGGTAATATCACTTCCTTGTCCTCACGAAAGGTAAGTGGTTCCGCATGAGTCACCCTATGGAGCGGTGCCTTGTGATAGGATGCCTGGATAACCATAGATGGAAGCGATACCTTGTGATAGGTTGCCTGGATAATTCATGTAAGGCCATGCGATGACACTCTCCTATAGTACTCGTTTATTTTCCCTTGTTTGGTTGCCTCTGGGAGTGTTGTTTGAATTGTTGATGTTGTTGAGGCAATTAGTTCTTGATGATTGTTGTTGAAGCCTCCAAGTTCTATCTTTTACTGTTGCATACATGCCTCATGGCAACTTGATTGATGTTAATGAAAGGTGCCCTTGATATTTATTGTTGGTTGATATCATGATTTTATTTGAAGACTGGGATCCTATTGTTGTTGGCACCTCTTATGGTTATTTAGTGTTGAGCCATAATATTGACATTTGGATTTGTTGAAATTTTCATTATTATTTTTTGGCTAAGTGATGGAAATGTTGTGATTTTTTATCTCATGTTGATGGTATCCTTGTTGTGGAGTTTGGTTTGCTATTGGTTCATTTAATTGTTTTGGATTACGGTATGTGGATCTTTCTTGTCAACTCCTAGCATGGGGGGTGGACTTTCGAGTCCACGTGGTCGGGTGGAAAGTGCTATGCACCCCATTGGGTCCCCAGCCAAGGATCATGATATGCAAATTGTGTCGCTTGCAGTGTCTCCAAAATTGTACCAAGTTTGAGCCAGACTTGTTAATGTGTATTCACCTTTCTAGTTGTATCATTCTATCTTATTGTATTGTTCCCATTCTTGTTGAGGAACACTTTTGTATCACTATCACTCTTGTACGATGTAAATTTTATTATCATTGTAATGAATGCAATCTTTGACCTCAATTTATGATCTTTGATGGAAGCTTATCGTGCTTGAAAAGTATATTGATTCTTGGTATTATTATGAGTTTTTGTTTCACAGTGTGCAATTCTTAATGGTGTTGTATCTGTGGAAATATGTATAATTACGTCCATAGATGTAATAGATGGTTTTATGTATGTTATGATGTGAATGTTTATATTTCGTCTAGTAATTCTAAATAATGGTTAAGTGGAATACTTATAGTTAGTTAAACATCGTCTTGGTATGGGTTTATGTTAGTAATGTTGTCACGTGTACCCCAAAAGATGTGGTTTATGATGTAAATGTTTAACTACAAATTATGTGTTGGTTGTTCATGTTCATCATATGTAATGTTCTACTTTCAAAAAAAAAAATTATTATTGTGCTTTTACTGTAAGTTCTATAGTTGTCCTTTTGGGTTCGCGTGGCAGGGCGTTACACTGCTGCAAGTGACAATAGAAATCTGATAGATGTCAGCTTTGCTACAGGAGAAAATATTTCCCCATAATCGATTCCCTCTACCTGGGAATAACCCTTTGCAACCAGTCTTGCCTTGTACTTTTCTACACTACCATCCAGACCAATTTTCTTCTTAAATACCCATTTGCAGCCAACAGCCTTTATGCCTTTAGGTAAGGGCACCAGACTCCAGGTTTCATTCTTATCTAATGATGCCATCTCTTCTTCCATGGCTTCCAACCAAGAATCTGAATCAAAAAATTTAAATGCCTCTTTCACAGTCCTAGGCTCATCAGTACTAAAAATCAAAGCATAGGCACAAGTAGAATCTATCAAAGAGAACCCATACCTATCTGGTTGTTTTCTTTCTCGGGTTGACCTTCACACTTGCTGAGGCTGAGGCTGAGGTTCTTCTTCTTCTTAGAAACTTTCATAACTGCTTGATCTCTCCTCAGTTTCAGGTGCATTTTGAATTCTCAATTCCTCTTTCTCTGGTGTAGGAGGAATTAATGCTACATCCTTATTGTTTTTTGTCTTTGTCTCTGACTGCAGATCCAAAGTGGAAGGTTTCAGCTCACGAAAGATTACACTTCTGCTATATCCAACCTTCTTTGTATCAGGATTCCAAAGCTTGTATCCTTTTATGATAGCGCTATAGCCAATAAAAATACACTTGACAGCCTTGTTCTCCAATTTAGATCTTTCCACATCTGGCACATGAGCATATGCCTCAGCCAAAAACACGAACATGTCTAAGAGAGGGCTTCTTACTAGACCATGCTTCCAAAGATGTTTTCTCAACAAAAGCAGAATTTGGAGAACGATTAATTAGATAACATGCAATAGATACAGCCTCAGCCTAGAACTTCTCCTCCAAGCCAGCACTACTCAGCATACTTCGTGCTCTCTCCATCAATATCCTATTGAACCTTTCTACAACTCCATTCTGTTGTGGAGTATAAGGTGTAGTCTTGTGTCTTTTAATTCCATGTTGTTTGCAATATCTTTCAAATTCATTAGAACATAATTCACCACCATTATCAGTCCTTAAGCATTTTATTTTTCTACTAGTCTGATTTTCAACAAGGTTCTTAAATTCCTTAAACCGACTAAACACTTCTGATTTACTTTTCAAAAAATAAACGAATGCTCTTCTTGAATAATCATCAATGAATGACACATAGTATCTTGACTTAGACAAAGAAGGAACATCCACTAGACCAAATACATCCGAATGAATATAATCTAACAAACTAGAAGATTTATGAGGACTGGAATAAAATGAAACACGATGTTGTTTTCCATATATACAGTGTTCACAGAATTCAAATTCAAGATTACAGTCTTCAAGCCCCTCAACCAGGTTTTTGTTCTTCAAGGTTTTTAAACCTTTTTCTCCTATGTGGCCTAACCTATGATGCCAAAGCATAGTTTTCTCTGCAGGAAGTTTTACTTCCATAGAGTTTACATAATTAGGGATATGTCCCTCTTTACCTCCATGAGTAGCTTTCAGTGACTTTACAGAGATACTATTATATTGAATAGCATGTGCATCCAACTTGTACAGGGTACCAATTCAAGCACCTCTAGCCAGCACCATTGAACCTCTAGTCATCTTGCAGCCATTACCAGAGAACAAGACTTGTACTCCAATATCATTTAGCATACTTACAGACAATAGATTTTGAGCCAGACCTGGTATGTGCATAACATCATTGATTCCCTTCACTCTACCATCAGGGAATTATATTCTGACTCTTCCACGGCCAACTATCTCCAAAGTAGAATCACTTGCCAAGTACACCTTTCCACCATTGTATTCTTCATACTTTGTGAACCATTCTCTATGATATTTCATGTAGAAAGATGCTCCAGAATCAATCAGCCAGACATCATCTGATGCTTGAGTAGTCAAGGCTACAATGAAGGCATCACCATCACTATGAGAAGAACCATTATCGGTGTGATATCCAAATGTCTAACCTATTCTAAGCAAATAAAATGCAATGGAAAAGCATAAGGAAACACCTCAAGATTAGCCTAAGGAATTTGTAAAAGCAAAGAGGAAAGTGTTAAATGAAGACAAATGATTATACCTCCCTTTTGTAGTTGAAACTCCTTGGTTGGCCCTTGATTTGGATTGATTTGTATGCTCCTTGATGGCTTTTGATATGGCTAAATGCAAGTCTTGACTATATGCTTGGATGCAAATGAAAATGGGTAAAATTGAAGACTAGATGAGTGCATAAAATGGCAGCATTTAGTTGCAAAATGGCTAAGTGTTTTTAAATGCCTTAGAGGATGGGGTATTTATAGAGAAACTTGAATTCTCTAGAGAATTCAATGGTTGGGATTTATCCAACAAGGCCAAGATGAAGGGCTAAGGTGAGTTGAGGACTCACAAGCCCTCACATCTTGACACGTGGAATGTGAAGTGGATAAAGGTAGGATGATGAGTAGGTGATGTGGAAGGGAGGTACATGATGTGGAGGAAGGACAAGTACCTTCCAAGTACCTTGGGGAGTGAGAAGATTCCTTGGAGGAATAAATGTGAATTAAAAATTCACATGCTTGGGAGAATCTAGTGGATAAGAGAGGGTCTCCAAAAAGGTGGGAGTTTGTCACATGTGACTTGATGTGACAAGTCAAAGATTCTAGAAGATGCATGGGAAAAGGGGATTCTAGAAGGAATAAAATGTGAATTAAAAATTCACATGGGGAAGAGGAACCTAGGGTGAATAAAAAGGAATTAAAAATTCCTTGGGGGATGGGGAGAGTTGACCAAGGTACTAATTAGGTTTAACTAATTAGTAATTAGAGGATAATTAGGGGTTAATTGAGGATTAGAAGCCAACTTGCAAAAGTTGGAGGATGTGACCAATCTTAATCAAGGATTAGGCATGTGCACATTCTTAATGAAGAATTAGGAGATGGATTAGGATTAGATGAAAATGACATGTGAGGAATTAAATAAATGTAATATTTATTTAATTCATTTGATGAAAAGGGGATTAAAGAGGGTAAGGTATTTAATTTAATTAAATACCTTAGGGATTTAGGAGAATTAAGGATATTAATTAAATAATAGTATTATTATGGTAACTCAGATAAGAGGATGTTTAGATGAAAAGTGATAAATTTGGATAAATTAAGTGTCCAAATTTGGATGTCTACATTTTTCCCCTCTTTGAGATGGTGTTATGAAGTAGCATCATTTCAAAGAATATTAAAATATAGAACCTGAAAAGAGATGGTTAGATTGGAAAAGATGCCCTAGTCATCAAAGGGATGATTAGGAAGAAAGATGATGGGGGTGAAGATGAAGGTTAGCGATTGAGGATGCCCCCTCGAGAGGACATGCGGGTGCAAGAGAACACGCATGTGCTATCGAAATGGATGAGATGATGAAATGGGAGATGAGGAAGAGGATGCAAAGGGATGGATATGAAAGGATGAAAAGGTGACAGGAAGTTGGAAAACAAAAATGGATGCAAAGACGAAGATGATGTTGCCCCAGTCAAGGTTCAAGCCAAAAGGGGTTGAGGATGGATGGAGTGTTGTCAATGAGGATAGGGAAGGATACATACCAATGAGTGGTATTGATGAGGGAAGGATATATCCCAAAACACCACTAAAGGATAGGGAAGAGTACCTCCCAATGATGATGATGAAAGTGTTGTTGACGAGGGAAGGATACATCCTAAACAACACTGAAGGGATATGGAAGAATAAAATGGGATGATGAGGATGAGGATGATTGGATCCAGGCTTGTAACAAGACTGAGAACAAGACCAAGGATATGATTAGATGATTCGGGCTAAATGGAATGGATGGGGATTGGATAGAGATGTGAGATAAGGATGAAGGATGAATGGATGGGGGGATACATGCAAGACGATAGATGCAATCCTAATGCAATTTTTCATCTTCGGAGCACTGATTTTTGCTATAGCATAAGACACCAAGTGTCAGGGTATGTGGTACCAAGGCGTAATAGTGTCTAATGCATGAAATAAACACAATAGACAAGAAGGCTATCCCAACACCCCAAAGTCACAAAGACCTTGGTCGAGCCAGGTATTGAGATAACCACAAGCCCAAAAGGATGCCCCAGCGTAACACAAGACCTCAGGGATCTTGGTAGGTACTACATGGGACAACCAAGAAGACAAAAATAGACATAAAAAGATCAAGATATGCCCCTATGTTGACCAATCAAAACACACCATAATATGATGGATCATGGTGGCCTTGACAAGTGATGATAGGAAGCTCAAATGATAAACAAAATCCAAAAGTATCAAAATATCACAATCAATTTCAAACATCCTTTGCCATAGGATCAAGGGGATGGATGGAATTGATGAGGTCTGTTAGGAAGGATGCATCCTGTTGAGACCAAAGATGATGGATACTAAACTAAAAGATCATTATGATGCGGGATGTTCAAAATCGATTGGATCTCATGATACAAGTGGGTCTCATTTGTGAAGAACTGGCTAGATAAGGGCATAGCTTGATGACATGATACAAGGAAGACAAGACATGATACTGACACACCCTAAAGGCCTAGGGGGCTCAGGGGTTGATCAAAGATTAGCCTTGCCTATGTGAAAGCGCAGAGCCGTCATAGTTCGATAAAAGACTGATGACTGACCAAGATGGAGATTTCGATGGATGGAGAAAAGGAGCAAAGTAGATAATGGCGATCGATGATAGATCATAGACGATAGATGATAGACGATAAAGGAGCATATGGACAAAGCAGAAAGACCGATGCTAGACGATAGAGGAGCAGATGGAAAAAGTAGAAAGACTGATGCTAGACGATAGCGGAGCCCCAGGGGCGGATCAAGTGATCGACCTTGCCTACGTGAAAGCGTAGAGGCAACGTAGTTTGACCAGAGGCTGACAACTGACCAAGATGGAGACTTCGATGGATGATAAAGATAAGATGGAGAAAAGGAGAAAAGTGGACAATGGTGATAGATGATAAAAGAGCAAATGGACAAAGTAGAAAGACCGACACTAGATGATAGAGGAGCCCCGGGGGCAGATCAAGTGACCGACCTTTCCTACGTGAAAGCACAGGGGCAACGTAGTTCGACCAACGAACAATGAAAAATGATGGATAAAGGATGATAAGATGATAGGATGAGATAACCCTAGATAAGGGGAAAAAATGGTTGGATCGACATCATGGGACAAGATAGACCTGTTGGATATGATCGGAGGATGGTGACTACACAAAGCTCAGGGATGGGATAGTTATCCAAAAAGATGAATTGGGAGGATGATATGATGGGATTGATTCTACACCAAGTTTTGGGGAACGTAAGGTGCTAACAATCAGATTTTTCCAGATTTGGCAATTTTTCAAAAATTGTCAAATTTTGCCATTTTAGGAAACCTTATGGGCGTACTTTTGAGAGTCCAATTTTTTCCCAAAAAATACCCAAAACAAAGATAAGATGAACTGCCAACTAATATCCCAAATTTGAGACATACATTTCGAGTTATGGACAAAAATGATTTTTCAAAATGTTGGAAAAAAACACTAAATTGCGATTTTGAGGGTCAAGATGAAAGATTGAGGCCCCAAAAATGTGGAAAAACAGGGTCTAAGGGACTTCTAGTCAATCAGGGTTCCACATGCCATCTCATAATGCAACCACCCGTAAAATTTCAGCTCAAACGGACACCCGAGTCAAAAGTTATGGCCTTCGAAAGTTTTGGCACAAAAATCAAAATTCTCAAAATGAAATCTAGGTGATTGGGATGGATGATTTGATGCTAGATATGGGCTTTAATGATGTTCTAAGTGGCACTTATGTGATTTTGATGATGGAACGATGATTTTCATAAAAGTGTTGATGATGGGCAAACGGGTGTTCAGAATAGATGAATGACTCTCAGAATGAGCAGAGGAAGATTTGAAATAGATGAACGAGTGAACGAGTGCTCAGAATTAGGATTGAATTGAAGCGTAGAATGATTTTCGGATGTGATGGGATGAAAGAATGGATAGAGATATAGGGAGGTGGGATGGGAGAGAGATTTTAGGGGGGTGGGGAAAATAGGGCACACTGCCACACAGAGGGGTGGATCGCCCCTAGCTAGGGAGGACACGCCTCGAAATGGGGGCGGACACATCTCGAGCTAGGGAGGAGATGCCTTGAGAGGGGGTGGAGCCACCCCGATCTGGGGCGGAGTCGCCCTGGCAAGGGGGCAGACACGCCCCGGGAGCTGGGGAGGAGCCGCCCCGAGCAGGGGGGCGGACACCCCCCGAGTAGCGGTGGATGGGGGATGGGGGGATAGGAATATAAGGATTGGGAGATGAAAGGGATGCTAGGATAGATGGATATGAAGATAAGGATGGGGAGATGGAAGGGATGCTGGGATAGATGGATACGAAGATAAGGATGGGGAGATGGAAGGGATGCTGGGATAAATGGATATGAAGATAAGGATGGGGAGATGGAAGGGATGCTATGATAGATGGATACAAAGATAAGGATGGGGAGATGGAAGGGATGTTGTGATAGATGGATAGGGAGATGAAGGGATGTTATGATAGATGATGTCTCCAAGGACTATGTCACAAAGGAAGCAAATGCCCCCACTCTAGATATGTCATATATGATGAGGCATGAGGAATGGAAGACGAGTGGATGGGAAAAGGAGATAACTAAGGAATGTAACAGAGCATGGATGAAGGGAATGTATACCAAGAGGTTGCCAAAGAATGTATAGATAGGTGCCCCTGTTTTGATCAAGATCACAAGAAGGATGGAGGGATGGGAGATAAATGGGATATGATGGTAGGATGCAGAAGATAGGTGGGATGGAGGGAATGCATATCAGGAAGTTGCCCCCAAGTGCAGGATGGGGGATTTACGCATGATCCATATTTTCCAGGTTTTCATCATGGTACTTATCCAAGGCGCTTGTTTGCCAAGTTTTCACCATTGGATGGATTATTTCTCTTTACTATTTTTGGATTTTTTCTGATTTTTTGATTTTTGGATTTTGTTTGAATTTTTTAGATTTTTAGATAGCAAGGGGATGAAAATGGATAAGGATAGGGATGTTGATAAGGGGATTTAGAAGACATGCGATAAGGATATGGATGAAGGACTCAAGCATCAAGTTCCATACGAGGTATTAAGAGCCCATGTTTGAAGCGACTGTTGGATGTTAGTACAACCTTATTAGGATAAATAGATTATGCAAGAGGATGAATTAGAGGGTTTTGAGAGGGGAGATACATGGGATAATGGATGGGATGCTGTAAAGGGTATGGATGGAATGATGGGGTGGATATGTGATGGGGATATGTGTTTAGGACCAACATTGGCACATGTTGTGGTGGATGTGAAAAGATAAGAGGATTAATGGATGGAGAATGTATGGATAATGGAGGAGATGGGGTTGTGAACTTTGGAACATAAGGACCCAAAATAGACTTAGGAGATGAAAGGGGTGTATGACTAGCTTTTGGATTAGCAACTTTGGATGTTCTTATAGATTTTTCATTTGATTCCATTGCATATTTTTTCTTTGGGATCCACATGGTTTTGATCTTTGCTTTGGTGGGCCTTTATGGCCTACAAATTTGATTTAGATTTAGATTTAGATTTTTCTTCTCTTCACCATGTCTTTTGGAGGGAACATCAGAAGATTTAGATTCATGTGGATCTTTAGATTGATACATTCTTGTTTTAACACCCAAAGTTCTTTTGGTAGCAATTGGATGGGTGCGAGGAGATGGATGATGTGGAGCGATGAAGGTAGGATTATAGGGATTTTGTGTAGATGGAGGATGTGTGGGTATGTGCCTTTGTTGATCCTGATTAGGGGACATGTGAGAGGGATTTTTATGATGGATGACATGGATAGGTGTTGGATGGATGAAAGGATGAGATGAAAGAGGTGAGCTTGGGATATACGGACCCAAGATGGATGGAGTAAATGAAGGATGGGATATGGTGGATGGAGGGATGTAAGGACCCAAAATGGATGGAGCAGATGAAGGGGGAATATGGACAGTTGTTTTGAGGCGATACGATAGAGGAGGAGGGATGGCATCATATGATCTAGTGGGGCGATGGGAAGAGCCGACATTTCTTTTGGACATCCAGAGGTTGTACCAACATCTTTAGATTGTGAGTCTTGTGAAATAGGTCCAAGACCTTGCATGCATATTTTTTCTTTGACTTGGATGGGCTCTAAAATACCTTGCTCATGAAGGCCTAGACCTCTTCCTTGATAGTTCATTTTCTTGAGCATGCGATCCATGATAGGATTTGTGTTATTCTGAAAACATGATGCGAGTCCATTATTAGGTGGAGGATGATGGGTGGTAAATACACTATGCTTTTCTTTTGCAAGGAGGCCACCATGGAAGAATGTGAGAGTACCAAAGGGATATGCAAGCGGTGTAGGGACAGTGGTTTTAGGCGGTGATGGGGGATCATGAGAGGGAGATGATGGGATAGTAGCATGTGGATGGGTGATATCAGGAGAGGGATTAGGGGATATGATAGGATTTGGATTTGTGGTAGTGGGATCATGTGATGGAGATGGAGATGGAGCGGTGGAAGTTTAAATGACAAGGGGATCATGGGATGGAATGGATGGGGGACTGTGATCTTGAGGTGGACTAGATGGGATGGTAGGATCTTGATCTGAAGAAGGGGATATGTTGGCATGCTTTGGATTAGACTCTTGGCATGACTCATCTTGTGTGGATGGCAAGATAAGAGTGATGGAGGGACTCTTCAAGTTGGGGAGATGGAAGGATGGAGGATTCAAAACATTCATGGGATTCGATGGGTTCAATGATTCCTGGGGTAAGAGTTGGGTGTTCAATGGATTCGGTAGATGTGATGGTAGGAGATGGGGGTTCAACGGATTCAGAGGATGTGATGGTAGGAGATGGGGGCTCAGTGGATTCAGAGGATGTGATGGTAGGAGATGGGGGTTCAACGGATTTAGAGGATGTGATGGTAGGAGATGGGGGCTCAATGGATTTAGAGGATGTGATGGTTTGAGTGGTGCTAGGGGTGGTACCATCAATGACAGGTGTTGGGTGGAGAAGGGTCGTGTCTCTGATGACCGTGGATGATGGGTTGAGATGGCATGATTCCATAACTTCAAGGTGTGGAGTGGGAGATGTCTTCTTGGTTATAAGTCCTTGGAGAACTTCTGGAGTGAAGAACTTGAATGCTCTAGGCTGAGATGGCGTGGTAGGAGTGGATGAAGGATTATGTATTGGTTGACTAGGATTAGATGGGGGAATGGGATTGGATGCATGACTGGAAATAGATGGGGGATTAAGGTTAGATGAAGGGTTAAGATAAGGGGATTGGAATGGTGAATTAGGACATGAGGATGCAGGTGGTGGATTTTAGTAAGGGTATTGGGATGGTGGATTAGGATGGAAAAATTGAGATGGTGGATTGAGATAGGGAAATGTGGATGTCGGATTAGGATAAGTTGATGTGGATGTTGGATTAGGATAGGAAGGTACGAATGTAGGATTAGAGTGAGTAGATTGGCATGGAAGATTAGGGTAGTGGGTATATATGGATGAAGGATTTAGATAGGAGGATGTGGATGGGGGGTTAGGATAGGGGTATTGTGATGGTAGACTAGGATAAGAGGATGATGTAGATGAAGGATATGATGGATATGACAGATATCCCTTGTCAAAGGTAGCATAAGCAACATGATTAGGCATGGATGAAGACATAACGGGATAACTAGAGGGGGTGATTGGATTTTGGAAAGTGGGTGGAGAAAGCTTACTAGCAATTATAGTGTCAAGGGGATCTATGTCACATTCTTCTTGATCGACAAGACTTTTGTTATCGTTGTCAATGTAATGAGGGTTTCCCTTTACCACTATTGATGGAGGATAAGGATTCATGATGATGAAAGGATAAAGAGGATGGGTCAACGATTTGGGATGGAAATGGACTAAAGCTCAAATCGGGATTTAGGTTAAGCTCATATTTGGATTGGATTAAAGCTCAAATTAGGATGATTGGATGATGTGATGGGATTGATTGGATGATGCGATGTGATTGGGTCGAAGGTGATTGGATTGGATTGGATTGGATTGGATAAGGTTGATTGATGATTGATAAGATCAGCTGATGGATTAGATAGGATGATGGAAGGGATTCTAAACCTTGTTCAAAAATTATCCTAGGTGACTTAGGATGTTGATTGATTAGATTAAAGGATAAATGGATGATTGTAGCACCGAATCCACCTTGAGATTTAACGTGAATTGATTGGGCCAACTATGATGATTAACTTAGGATGGATGACAATCCTAAGCAAATGTTGATGAGGACGATCAGATCAAACACTTATGTCAATTTGGATAATAACTCGAGACGAAGTTTAGGGGATCTGGATGGGGAAAATGATGATTTGATTGGAGAAATGGATGATAGAAAGTGGATGAAAAAATACTTAAAGTGAGTAAACGATTGATCACAAAGGATGAACGACTACTCAAAATGAGTAAACGACTACTCACAATGGACAAATGATTCTCAGAACGAGAAGATGAAGGTTTGGAATAGATGGAAGATTACTCGGAATGAGTAAATGATTGATCGGGATTATTGAACGAGAGTTCAAAATGATTGAA
This sequence comes from Sequoia sempervirens, assembly GCA_007258455.2. NCBI lineage: Eukaryota > Viridiplantae > Streptophyta > Pinopsida > Cupressales > Cupressaceae > Sequoia > Sequoia sempervirens. Next base: position 471,881,506 of record VDFB02105785.1, read on the forward strand.
TGTTTACTCGGAACGGGGAAACGGATGATTGAAAAGGGAGAACAATTATTCAGAATGGATGAATGAAAGGTTGAAATGACTAAAGCTCAGATTAGGGTTTTGGTTAAGCTCAGATTGGGATTAGATTAAAGCTCATATTAGGATTGGGTTGAAGCTTAGAATGATTGGAGGATGTGATGGGATTGATTCTGATAATTGGATTTGATTATCAAAGGATGATTACGACACCGAATCTACTTCGAGATGGAAGTAGATTGATCGAGTTGAAGGTGATTGGATAGGGATGCGATTGGAATGGATGAATGATCAAGCACTCGAAACTAATGATTGCTTAGAATGGATGAATGATTGAAAGCTCAAAATGAGTAAACGATTGATTGGAAAGGATGAACAACTCTCAGAATAAGGAGATGAATGCTTGGAATGGATGAAAGAGTACTCGAAATGAGTAAACATAGGATTTGAAAAGGATGAAAGACTACATGGTCAAACGAATGTTGGAATGGCCAAACAAAGGTTTGGAATGATAAAATGGAGCTTTGGAATGATAAAATGGAGGTTTTTGGAGGCTTAGAATGATAAAACAAAGGCTTGGGATGATGAGATAGAGGTTTAAAATGATCAAATGATGGTTTAGAGGCTAAACGGATCCAAATGGGGTGATTTTGGGTGTTCAGGAGGGAAAACTCGCCCCTCTGCAGTAAATAAGGGGTGTAATTGCCTCACTGCAAAAAATCAAGGGTGTAATCACCCCACTGCAGAAAATCAGGGGCGTAATCGCCCCACTACAAAAAATCAGGGACGTAATCACCTCACTGCGGAAAATCAGGGGCGTAATCGCCCCACTATAGAAAATCAGGGGCATAATTGCCCCACTGTGGAAAATCAGGGGCGTAATCACCTCACTGCAAAAAATCAGGGGCATAATCACCCCACTGCAGAAAATCCGGGACTTGGTTTGATGAAAATGACTATGGCAAGGACTTTAAAATGACAATGATAAGGCCAATTTGTCAAAAATTTCACTAGTTTTCACAAGAAAACACTTTCAAGCAAACACAATCCTATGATTAGTGTTAAGGGTATGGCCAAAGAGGTCTTAATCTAGGATGCATAAGGTGTCTAAGGAGTCCTTGATATACTCTCAGTACGTGAGGCACAACCGTGAACACCAGCCTGTCACAAGCGTGAGTTGGGAACCCTAGCAAGATATTGAAGGGCTCGGACCAACTCTTCACGTCTATCTAGGTATCACCCTAGCTTCGACGCTCCGCCAATTACGACGTGACTGGATTGGGGTACAACTTTCGCTCTCCCCCCTTTGTATACCCCACCAATACACGTGGTTGGAATCATCCCTTGGGGTGATGAAATCCCCAAGCAGGTTCCACTATAAAGAAAGCACTAACCGTCTCCAACTACTCCCCAAGCTCACACGAAGTGCAAGGGGAAAGCGAAAACAAGCTAATGCTCCCTTTGGGTAACACAAAAAGATAATCACAGCAAGCAATGAATATTACTCCCCCTAATTAAACTATGTTCTTAGATTAACACAAGCATCAAGGATAGTTTAAAAAGTTTGAGCAAACGGATAGCCCTACAAGCAAATGTTATATGTTTTATCCCGCTTTCTTCATCAACTTCACAAGAATATGCTACAAAATGTTAGCAAAAATACCAATATCCTTGCAAGAACAGTGTTAGGGAGAAAATAGCAAAAAATCGAAGCCAAAATGACAGTTTTACCTTCCAAAATGTGTTGCTTTGCGGTGACCAGGGGGCGTAGTCGCCCTTCTGTAATAAATCAGGGGTGTAATCGCCCCACTGTGGAAAATCAAGGGCGTAGTCGCCCCACTGCAGAAAATTAGGGGCGTAGTTGCCCCACTGTGGAAAATCAGGGGCGTAATCGCCCCACTGTGGAAAATCAGGGGCATAATCGCCCTTCTGCAGAAAAGTGTTACCACAAAAAATTCAGCCCAGGGGGGGCGTAGTCACCTCACTGCAGAAAAAGTGTTAGCCAAAAAAAATTTCAGCCTAGGGGGCGTAGTCGCCTCACTGCAGAAAAAGTGTTAGCCAAAAAAAATTTCAGTGCCTCACTGCAGAAAAAGTGTTAGCCAAAAAAAATTTCAGCCCAGGGGGCATAGTCACCTCATTGCAAAAAATTAGGGGCGTAGTCGCCCCACTGTGAAAAATCAGGGGCGTAGTCGCCCCACTACGGAAAAATCAGGGGCGTAGTCACCCCACTGCGGAAAATTAGGGGCATAGTCGCCCTTCCACGACGTATTCCTACAAAAAACTTAACAACAACAAGCATGAAATATAGGAACCCGCTTGTGGGTCCCACCGAGCGTGCCAGAAATGTGATATCCAAATGTCTAACCTATTCTAAGCAAATAAAATGCAATAGAAAAGCATAAGGAAACACCTCAAGATTAGCCTAAGGAATTTGTAAAAGCAAAGAGGAAAGTGTTAAATGAAGACAAATGATTATACCTCCCTTTTGCAGCTGAAACTCCTTGGTTGGCCCTTGATTTGGATTGATTTGTATACTCCTTTCCTTGATGGCTTTTGATATGGCTAAATGCAAGTCTTGACTATATGCTTGGAGCAAATCTTGACTATATGCTTGGATGCAAATGAAAATGGGTAAAATTGAAGACTAGATGAGTGCATAAAATGGCAGCATTTAGTTGCAAAATGGCTAAGTGTTTTTAAATGCCTTAGAAGATGGGGTATTTATAAAGAAACTTGAATTCTCTAGAGAATTCAATGGTTGGGATTTATCCAACAAGGTCAAGATGAAGGGCTAAGGTGAGTTGAGGACTCACAAGCCCTCACATCTTGACATGTGGAATGTGAAGTGGATAAAGGTAGGACGATGTGTAGGTGATGTGGAAGGGAGGTACATGATGTGGAGGAAGGACAAGTACCTTCCAAGTACCTTGGGGAGTGAGAAGATTCCTTGGAGGAATAAATGTGAATTAAAAATTCACATGCTTGGGAGAATCTAGTGGATAAGAGAGGGTCTCCAAAAAGGTGGGAGTTTGTCACATGTGACTTGATGTGACAAGTCAAAGATTCTAGAAGATGCATGGGAAAAGAGTTCTAGGAAGAATAAAATATGAATTAAAATTCATGGGGAAGAGGGAACCTAAGGGTGAATAAAAAGAATTAAAATTCCTTGGGGATGGGGAGAGTTGACCAAGGTACTAATTAGGTTTAACTAATTAGTAATTAGAGGATAATTAGGGGTTAATGAGGATTAGAAACCAACTTGCAAAAGTTGGAGGATGTGACACATCCTAATCAAGGATTAGGCATGTGCACATTCTTAATGAAGAGATTAGGAGATGGATTAGGATTAGATGAAAATGACATGTGAGGAATTAAATAAATGTAATATTTATTTAATTCATTTGATGAAAAGGGGATTAAAGAGGGTAAGGTATTTAATTAATAAATAAATACCTTAGGGATTTGGCAGAATTAAGGATATTAATTAAATAATAGTAATATTACTTAATTAACTCAGATAAGAGGATGTTTAGATGAAAAGTGATAAATTTGGATAAATTAAGTGTCCAAATTTGGATGTCTACAATCGGAAGATCCCTTCTTCTTCTTTTTCTCCTCTTTACAATCCTTTTGGACATGACCAGGTTGCCCACAGTTCCAGCACTTCACCTTGGACTTCTTGCTAGGAGACTTTGATCTCCCCTCTGATTTTGATTTGGACTTCTTGTCCTTCTTGCCTTTCTCTTTCGGTCTTCCTTTTACAACAAGAGATTCCTTCGCCATCTCATAAGACTTCCTTCTCATTTCTTCTGACAACAAAGAACCAACAATATCCTCCATCTTGAAACTAGATGTTGTACTTCCGATAGCCATCACTAGATGATCCCATGAGTCTGGCAAAGAACACAATAGTAGCATACAGTGATCCTCTTCTTTAGTCTTCACACCAACAGATGTCAATTGAGAAAGCAGCGTGTTAAATGCATTCAAATGATCAGCTAGAGACCCTCCTTCCTGCATTCTCAAAGAGTATAGTTTCTTCCTTAGGAATAGTTTATTCACCAAGGACTTCCCCGATAAATAGATGCCAGTCTCTTCCACAAGGAAGATGCAGTCTTCTCTTCATGCACATTGAGAAGAACTGAGTCTTCCAAATAGAGCCTTATCAGCCCCTTAGACTTCCTATCTGCAAGGTCCCAATCTTCTTGCTTCATGCATGTAGGTTTCACTCCAGCCACAACAATCCAAAGATCACGGTCAACAAGAAGATCATCCATCTTGAGTTTCCACAACTCAAAGTTACTGCCATTGAATTTCTCTATTTCAAACTTTCCAGATGTACTAGCCATCTCAACCTGTAATTAAAAATAACAATTTTCTACAAGACTCCCACTTAACAAAATTGACTCAAAAAACCCAACGTACCCACAAGGATAACACAACTGGCCAGGCTCTGATACCACTTGTAAGGAAAATTAGATGCGGAAAACAATTCTCCTAACGTCAATACCTCAGGGAAGAATGCAAATACACTTTAAAATTTACAATTACAGTCCAATTAAGATGCACTATGAAATAGATAATAAAAACAGAGTATTTGACAATCACACAAGAACACTAGATATACGTGGGAAAACCCTTACGGGAGAAAAACCCATCACACCAAGAGAAGTCACTTTGTATTATAGTAATAAATTTTACATACAAGTTTTAGACTTATCTTTTTTATGTCTATTTACAGCAATATTCACCATGTACAATTTGTTTCAGGAACCTTCACATTACAGTCTACAGAATAAAATTCATCCACTAATACAATCACTCAACAATCTGTCGATTCAACCTTCAAACTAACTAATTGATCACAACTTGCAATCGTAGAGTACATCCATGGCGTTCCCTATCTGTCGAACTTCCTCATAGAACCATCACAACTGATTGTCTTCCAATAGTTTAGATTCAGCTTCTCTTATTGGTCCATGAGACTCCACATAGGATGGTCAAACGATCAATAGAATTCACACTGTACTGACATCTCGATGAGACACTAACAGTGTCTCGCTGATGCCACATAACCTTCATATCGGTATCGCCAAGAGTTACCATAGTCGCCAAGATGTTCTATCGAGCTTCATGTGTTACGCCGAAGCACCAAGCAATCACCTAGACCTATCACTTTTGCCAGGAGATCATAGCGAGCCACCAAAGGTTATATCGAAGTCACAAGACATACCGAGCTCCAAAGAATAGTCGGCAAGACTTAACACCTTCGCCAAGAGGTTTCTCTGAGATCTCAAAGTTACATCAAGACCACCATTCGCCAAGAGCTACACCGAAGAACCCTCATCATCGGCAAGACATACAACGTTCGCTGAGACTTCTTCTCGAACCATTTGGGTTACCCCGATAGCCATCGGCTATCGGCAAGACTTAACAGTCTCGCCAAGACCTTTCCCCGACCGCTTTGAGTTACTCCGATAGCTAACACTTGAGCCTCAGTCAGCAAGACATTTGCATATCGCCCAGACTTCATAACGAACCCTTAGTGTTACAACGATGACTTCCGAGTGTGTCCCCGTCAGCATGACTTTCATCTATCGCTAAGATGTCACACTGGGACCCTTATGTTATGGCGAAGACACCAAAAGTATTCTTGTTGGCAAGACATTCACTATTCACTGGGACTTCTCACCGAGCCACTATAAGCTACCCCGAAGCTCGTGGTCACCATGAGTCTCCCCGATACACGATTGAATGGCCTATCAGCCAGAGGTCTCTCAAGCGCTAAGAGGTCATACCGAACACTCCTTGTCACAGTGATAGCTCCATAGTGAATGCATTTGGCAAGACAGAAACAAGGTCACAGTGACCTGTTCAAAACATGATGATACAAACTGCTCGTTGGCCAGACATAAGAGCTGTCACACCGACTTGGCTCCTAATAAGGTTTCAGCTTGTATTGATTGAGGCATAATTCCAACACTACCAACCTTTGGTTAATGATGGCTCTATCTAGTTTACGAATCCTTCCCAAAACTATCCTAGGTTAATGTGACCTAGTCTGGTATCCCCTATCTCTGGTAATGAACTTTCCAAGGTAGAAATATTCTCATACCCAAGGTATTTATACTTCATCTTTGTCTCAAACTTCCAACTTCAATTCTAAGAAAAATTTCTAGCATTTTCCCCCACCATAAAGATACCCTACTTCAAGAAAAAAATTGTAGCTAGAAGGAGATTTAAGAATGTTTCTTACCTAGTAATTTCACCACCAAATTTATTCAAATTCTCGATATGAATTTTGGTTGTGTCTCCACTTCTTTCCGCTTTGTAATCCTCAACTTCCTCCATGAACATGAGAATAATTATGCCACAAAAAGTACCTTAATCCACATGTAATTGGCATTTATTTCACGTAACTCAGCTCTAACAACATTAAATCCCTAACATGTAAGCCTCTTGGTGCCACTTTCGAGTTTCTTAATGTACCAGGTAGAGTCAGGTTTTTGAAATACTTTTGGAAATAAATTAAATTCCAAAAAAGATTTTAAACCTTGGCCAATTCCTGCTTTCAATTCCTTTTTTCTTTTTTTCTTACATAATCTTCATCTGTTGGAGTTGGGTTTCAATGAGACTTGTAAAAATTTGTTGGAGCCCAGCTTGGTTATGAAAACTACATCAGCTTTGATGGGAGTTGTTTAAATAATATAAGATCTTGCTTCCACTTATTTTCAACACTTCTTTCCTTGTAATAGACTCTCTTTGGAGAAAAAGGAAGTTCAAAAACCTCTATGGTTCCTAAAATTAAATCATCAACTTTGTAAAAGGCCGACTCTTTGAGACTTTACTAGAGACAACTTAAGACTAGACAACTCAACAAAGGCCAAAGTCGAGGAAATGATAGGTTGTGAAAACCCTATTGGGGGTTGACCAAGTTTTATTGAGGGTTGACAAAGTTTTGAAAACCTTGTTGATGAACAACCAATGATAAACAAGTGAATCGGCTAAGTATGAAGACTTTCAAGAGTGATAATACTTGAACAATTTGAAAGCGAAAAATACTCAAAATCACTTTGTGACTAGGATTAAAATCTTAGACACATTTAGGAACATAAGGGACTAGAAATCAAGTAATAGAAGGAAATGTAAAGTTGGGGATTGGGGATATTAAGAAAATCATGCCACCAAGGATGCAATTAAAGGTATTCCTAAAAAAATCCTTTAAAAAGTAACTTAGTATAATGGATTGGGGACTTGGGGATTGGATGAAAGGTATGCTAGTAAGATAAAGTCCAAAAATCTAACAAGGAAAATGGAAAGATTAGGGGATTAGATGAAGTGGATGTTAAAAAGGAAAAATATGAAATCTCAAAAGGAAAATGGGATGAAGGAAAGGGTTAGGGGAAAGGTATGATAGGATAGGAAATTTTGATAGCCCAACAAGGATAAAGGAAAATGAGAATTTGGGAGGTAGGGTGTACTAGGAAGGGAAACTCTGACATACAACACAATTTTAGAGTTTGAATAGAAAAACCCTCACACTTAGAAATTTTAGGACCTTTGCAACTTCCAATACATGATAGGCACATGGAGATGATGGAGAACAATATTTAAAAATAAAAAATGAAAAATGGATACCCATACAAAAATTCCTTAAATCAAGTATATATGATGGGAAAATGAGGCCTAAATACACAAATGAGATGGGACTCAAGAAAAATATGACACTATTATATTGAGTACCAAAATTTTCTCTAGTTATGGATATCTACCTTTTGTAGGCATAGTGACAATCCAAATATCTAGGATAAAATTGCACGAAAAGGGGACACAAAGAGATGATAGGGAGAATCACATTTCATCATGATCAATAGGTATTACTATTGTATAAAGACACAAGAAATAATATATATAGGGAAAGCCTATTGAAATTTCATGCCCCCCTTTGATGTTCCATCATTGATAACCAGTCTGAGAGATCCTACATGGGCCATCTTACCTATATTCTCCTTCAAGTTTCCTAAATTTTGCTAAGTCCCAGAATTTTGGGTTTTTGGGTTGTCCCTTACTCACTTCCTTTATGCCTTCTCCATCACTCCTTCATTCCCATCTTTCCTCTAATTCTTTTGGCCTTCAGCCTTATCCCTTACCGATCTCTAAAGGTAAGCCTACAACTTTACCTCTGACCACCAAAGCTCAATTAAGTTTCAAGACTTGTCTAAGTCTTGGTTTTTCAAACTTCAGGGGTCGACCTTCCCTCTCTCCTCTTCCCTCCTTGCACTTTTCTTCTATCGGCCTTCGGCCTTCACCCTTCGCCCTTACCTCTTACCTATTACCTTCTTTAGGTAAGAGGTAAGGCTTTCCTCCAACCTCCAAAGGTTTGCATTTGTGGCTTCTAGTCTTCACCTATCGGTCTTCATCTTTGACCTTCTCCTTTACCTTTGATTTTAGGAGGTAAGCCTTAGCCCTTTCCCCGAAGGTTTTCTCTAAATTTGACTAATTGTCATACTTTCAGATTTCAAGGGTAAGTCTTGCCCTTTACCTTTGATTTTTGGAGGTAGGATTTCCCTCTTCCCCTGATGTTTCCTTTCTTCTTTATGCTTTCTTCTCTCCTTCTTCCAAGCATGAGGTAATTTGTAAGGTCGATGCTCGACTCCCAATTGCTCGATCACCAACATTCAACAATGTGCATTTTTTGGAGCTCTAAACCATTTAATTCATTTGCTTACAAAGGTGATTTTTAACACTCTTTTGACTTCTCCAAGTGGATATCATGGGTGCCCATTTCCCATTCATTGTTGTTGTTTGTCCTTTCTAATAAATCACATACCCAAATCATTGATTTCATGGGGTATTTTGGATGAATTTTCATGAAAAACCTTTACAGCAAGGTGAATGGCATGCTGGTTTTGTTCTCTCCAGGCTCTCTTGGCATAGTTTTCATGAGCAGATCTTTCTTTGAGAAGATAATTTCTTTAACTACTAACCCTAGTTGGGTTAGGGTTGAAATTTATTCATTTGAGTTATGCTTGATCTATAAAAGAAACACTTGTATATTTTTTATGGATTATTCCTCTGGCTCCTTTGGGTTTTTCTTTTGCAGACATTGTATCTTGCATTATGTCATTGTAAAGATTGGATTTTGTCTCTACATTAATGGAATGGATCAAGTTTTCCTCTTCTCAACACTTTTTTGTTTGATTAAGTTTATTAGGTCTTGCATATCTAAGTGTTTTTTTTAATTTTTCATGCATGTATGTTGTGTTAAATTATTTAAAGTTGTTGGTTGTGAAACCTTCTTTCCTTCCAATGCCTTGTCAAACCCTAACCTTCTTGTATGCCTTTGAAAGTTGACTAAATAGAGAGTTGTGAAAGTCCCCTTTCCCCTCTTCAATGATGTATTTTGTAATATTGGTCAGGAAGAATTAACCTTTCCATATTGGTGTATACCTCCATCTTCCCTTTCATGTTCTCCTTCTCCCCTTTTCTTTGTGAGCTATTAGTGGTAGGATTTCATTTGTTGGGTTGAATAGCACATTGCACTGGGATTAAAAAATGAAGTTGTACTTCTCTGGAGATTCAACCTCATATGTGCAAAGGTTCCACACCTTGAATTTTTTTCCATTATGTCACTGGAATGATGAGCTTCGTTCTTAGCAGGGTGCAATTTCATGTGTCAAAAATTTCTGACATGCCTAGTGTAACTACTCTCCATTGAATATTTTGGTGTTTTCTTCAATGCATCTTGCCTTTTGAGGCATATCTTCAAAAAATATGGCAACTCCATTCAAAAGTAGTTGGTTCAAGTAGCCTAGTTTCACTTCATCTTGTTGAGGAGTTGATGCGCTCTTTAATATTTTAGCCTTTGGAGGCAGTTCTACAAGCACCTGGCTACTTTGCATGATATATCTTTGGGCGAATCTTTTGGTATGTACCCAAAATCTATGGTTCGGCAGTCCTCTACTTTCCTTTCAAAATTTCAAAGTATTTTCTATGCATAAAAATGTCATATTATAATGGAAACTATTTGTATACCACACCATTTCATGATAATGGCATCTTTGTTCCTCCCAAACAGCCATATTAGGCTGGTTATGCCTCTCATTCAATTCCATAGAACCCTACTATTGTGGGTTCTCAACCTAATCAAAATGCATACCACCCACCCTACCCTGCTCAGTCTTCTTGGATGCCTACATATTCTTATCAACAACCCAAAGAGACTCATCATTTTAAAAATCATCTTTGTTTCTCTCTGACTCAACCCTGAAATTTTGATAATTTAAGTGCAAGTGAAATCACAAGCATTTTTCTTGATTTCAATAGACAAATTGATGAGCTTTGGAGATGACAAGGGATTGACCTACATCAAGAAGAGTGGGAAAATCAAGCCTATCATGGGTAGCATTGTTGTTTCCCATGACACGATGAGTTTGTCCATCAAGCTCACTATCCAAAAGAGTAAGAGTTAGAAGCTCGGTGGATGTATGAGTAGTAGATGGAGGCACAAAGAAGGAAAAAAGAAGAGTGTACAACAAATGATGTTGTTGCTAGGAAAGAGAAAATTAGACTTTCCCTTGCTCTAGCACAACTGCCTAAGACTTGGGCAGCCTCTTCTATGCCTAGTTTCAAAAAAACACCTCCACCATTTCTAGAACAACATGCTAACGAGGAGGTAAGAAAGAATAAATTTGTAAGTTTCAAGATGGCACATTCATGGTAGGAGGGTCCTCAAAAGAGAACAATTTGGATCGTACAGGAAGAGTAACACAACAGAAGCAACACAAAATATGGAGGAAAATACAAATTCAAATGTTCTCATTAATAGAAATCTCAATTACATTTGGCCGGCAACATCCGGGCGTACAGATTCAGCTCACAGGCTTAATAAAACATGCTCAAAAATACAAAATTCCAATATTCTCCTCAACACAAGTGAAAATCATACATATCTATTTTATTCTACCTAATCTAATTATGCCTATTCTAATGATCTATTACAAGCTTTATATCACATCTATAGGTCGATAAACTTTCACGTCGGCCAAAGATCATTACAATATCCAAAAGAAAGAAAATGTAACATGTGCATGAATAGGTCAGCCTCAAATTTGAATTACTCTTCAATAGGTGCATAGGATGAAGTGTGGACCTATAATGAAGGTTAGGGACACTCCACGGAACAATTTGAATCACATTGTTAAGATCTGTAAATCACGGGAAAGATCCACAAGTGATCAAACTAGTTGATAGGTTTGAAAATTATTATGGTGTTAGTTTAAGAAACTGTCACTAAATCTGGAAGTGATAACTTATCGGAAAAAGATCTAGTCACGCTCAAATCTTGGAATAAGGAAAATGAAAATTTCCATGATGTAAACAAAGATCCACAAGGTATGGTGAGCAAACATGGTGAACTCCACCAACATGAACTGAGCAAGAACAGAACAAGAACAAAACTGAAAGAAAATATTTTTTTGGTTGATGCAAGATTGCCAAGAACCAAGGATTCTCCTACATCACAGGAACCCTAACAAGCCTCTTGAAACTTCTATTAGCCCTCCTTTTATTTCAGAACAACTTATTGTGCAAGAGGTTTGCAAGCACAAAATTTTCAGTTTCAAGAATCCTAATTAGCCCCTTGAAACTACCATTCAACCTCTTGCTCCATCAATCAGATCTTCTATGTTGGAGATCCTAAGTTTTGTGAGCCTTCATTCCTCATGAGAACCTATTCTTGAGGAGGTTGTTTTTGTGGAGCCTTCATGTGCTCAAAACAATGAGTGTCTTTGTTTGTTGAAAGAAACAAGTGATGATGAAATATTGCAGTAACAAGACATTAAAAAGGTAGAGAAATATGATACAATAGAGGAATCAGTCCTCTCATTTGATGTCCTCCCTTGTTTCATTGAAGATGAGGAGGAAAGATCACACATACCTACATCAAAAGTGTTGAGAAATTATGTATCAAACTTACTAGAGCGTTAAGGTGTTCGGGCTTTGGGCTTTTTTATTACCAAATACATGGTAAAAGCCTTAGAATTTTTGCATGTAGTCAGGCATCAACCATTAGGATTATCGCTTACTAGATGCAGTTGAAAATGACTTAGAAAAGTTGAAGAATTTCGGCTATCCAACTTTGTAGTTCTGTTGTATGCTTTACTGGAGGATTCTATGGTATCGGGTATTGAGAAACCCCAAGTCTCGATCCATGAAAGGACTTTTTTCTTTCTAAGTTGCATTGGAGGTAAGGAGAAGCATCATCAGCAAGACATGTAGATATTGAAGGGAGTCTCTAAGCAATCCCCTCAATACTTTGGTGAGACTACATCGAGGTGACTTGTTGCTGTCACCGGGACCTAGAATTTTGTCCCCTCAACATCCTAATGGGAGGATGGGGACTCTTGTCAATAGAAGTGAAGAACATCACTAGTACATAGAATGTAGTCTCCTTGATGTGCCGATGGAATATAACCTTAGTGTGTTGTTAAGGTGGGACCAATCAACATGGAAGGTGATGTCAACTATACGATAGTGGTGACATGTATGCTATGTTGACGGTGGAGACCACAAGTAATGCTATAAGCTTCATCAGTGGGACTTCTATGTATCAATGGAAGGTGCTAATTCATCCCCTCAATAATCCCATGGAGGGTGGTAATAGCAGTAAGCAACCTGCATATCAATGTAACGGTAAGAGTTCAAAGGGACATGTTTTTATGTCTCCTCAATATTTGGATATGACTTTATTGGAGGTTGAAGGTAATGAAAGATGAATTGGCATGGAGATATTAGTTGATTTCATATTGTTGTTGTGAATCAACGTATTCATTGGCTCAACGATTTCAACCTAAAGAAGATAATTGAATTCTCTGATAACCATGTAACTGCTTGTGATATCTCGATACTCAATTGGTCAATCAGGAAGTACTATGACAATGTAGGTTAAGCTGACTTGAAGGAGGATATAGATAGATAGATAAGCCTATAAAGCAATGTGTAAGGAATCATATTGAACATAGTAGTATAGTGTATTGCATTATAACAGACAAAGAGGGAAGTTGGTTGAAGATTATAGTAATGTTGTCGAACTGATTATGTGAATCGACACCTAAAAGATCCTAGCTCTACAACTTGTATGTAATTGATATTTTACTGTAATACAAGTGATCTCTACTTTGGTGTGTGGGTTTTTTCCCAAAATGGTTTTTCCCATGTAAATATAGTGTTCATTATGTGTTGATGTTTTTGTTGTCACGAGGATTGCACCCTAGATGCTAAGCTTGAAGCTCAGCAATCCCATGAAGCATGGAAACACCTTCGAGCCTATGGGTATGCTCATTTTGACCTCCTAGAATCTTTTGACTTATATGGGAAAAGGGAGAAAGATTAATCTATTAAACTAAAGGAAACTTGAATGGTAAACTACTTATAGGAGGTGATGCACTGAAGAAAACTAATATGTAGACTGATTCACAACTAATATTCTAAGAAGTTTGTTAACACAACTCAACTTGAGCACCTTGATCACAAAAATATTTCACTAAAAGGCTTTGCTTAACCTTTTCTTACTAAGGAAAACAGGGGTTTCACAAATTAAGAGAAAAGATAAACTTAAGAGCACAATTAATGACCTATGATAAACTGCTATTGTGTACATGCATCAGTAAATGAGACAGAAATTTAAAGGTTTTTTTTTTTTAAAACACATTAAACTTGCATCAAATAATTTAAAAGATACAAAACACTAGAAATTGCAAAGGTAAACACTATTTCTATTGAATATCTTGAAGGAAAACTCTACAAAACTCTAAAACAAATTGCTGAAAATAAGGTATTGTTGTATTAAAACTGAAAATAATGAAAGTTGAGTTACAAGTCTTTCCAATCTCTTTGTTGTGTAAAAGAGCAATGGAAGCAAGAACTGAGGAAAAGGCTAAGTATTTTCTTAATATATACAAAAATAACTCCAAGAGTTAGGAGGTAGCAGAAACATCTAACTAGAAGCGAAAAATATCTCGCAACTTGAGAAAAAATAGGCTCAAACTAACTATTACCATAGGATTGACTGAAATTGACCCCCGTAAATTCACTCCTCCAACTGAAATCAGAACTCAAAACTCCACCATTCATTCCGTTATGACTTTTGTGACTTCAATTCGACTTCACTTGTGTTTTTTGTATGACTTTGGAGAAAAGGTAACTGTTTGATTAAGTATTAAAGATAATCAATTATGATTATTTTAATATTTAACATGTGATAGTCTTCTTTTTTGCATACATGGTAAACATTAAGGTAATTAATAAAATATTACCCTTAATATTTAAATACATAGTTTTTTTTGTCTAAAATCATGCACAAACATAAGTGAACACTCCTTCACTTCAAAATTAAATGATAATATTGAAGCTTGACTTCACAATTCCACCTCCACACTCGTGGGCTCCCTTTGATCATTAGGTCGATTGACTTAAATTCAAGACCATGGCATTTTTCAAATGTAATGATATTATTTTAAATCATAGTTAAAAAATCCCATCAAATCAGGGGGAGTAAAAGAGTCTCAAACCCTAAAACCTTCTCATTCTTCACTTGTTCACCTTGCAAACAAGCTGTTGCACCGCCATGCTGCTAGTAGGGGTTTTGATATCTCGATTTTTCACCATTCTTGCTGCTACTAATGATTTCCTATGAGATTTCTGGAGGAAAGAACAAGGTAAGTTATTCTTTCTTACAAATCTGGGCTTTGTCCTCCATTTTTCAAGCAACCTTTAGCTTCTTGGTCATAGCCATGACACATTTTTGATGCAATATTATTGTGTTTTCTCTATTGATGTTTCCTTGCATTCTGAGGCCGCCATTGGAGAACTTTTGAAGCTTTTAATTGTGGTATTTTGAATCCACCTCCTTTATGAGAAAACGACACCAAATTATGTAAGTTCTCAACCCAATGAACTCTGCATTATTTCTTGTTTCCTATTGCTTGAGTTGAGCTCAATAAGCTGCAAAATGAATGAGTGTTTTTCTTTCTTTTCTATGTTTCTTTATCTCCATAGCCACGGATAAAAACATTGAAATATGAGAATTTTCTCTATTTTCCATCTGCATATTTGATCTCCTAAAATTATAGGCTAAACTTTCTCCATTCAATAGCTTTATTAATCTGATTTTCTACTTTGAAACCTTTGAGAATTCGAGAGCTTCACTTTGTTTTCATGGACTCTATGGGGGTTTGGTTATTTGTGTAGAAAAATGTATTCTCAGGTCGTGGCCATGAGAACCCACAATGTATTGTGATATGTGCATTTCCTCTATGTTTTCTTGAAGAAAAGTTCCACTTGAGCTTGACCCACAACACGAAATAATGAAATCTTGTAAAAGGGAGAACTTCTTACACTTTGATTTACCATTTTATGGGTTTTGATACCCCCTCTATATTTTTTAATGGTCATGGGCTTCATGACTTTCTGGTTATTTCTTTTTGTTTTGTGGTCCTCCAAACTACATCTTCAGGAAATGGGTCGAACCTTTGGTGATTTTTTTTAATCTTTCTTCAGAAACATGATCAAAACTCTCCAGTCACGGCCTCTTCATTCATACAGGGATTTTCATTTAGAAGCATAATGTACCTACAAATACAATGAAAGCTTCACATTGTTTGTAGTTCATTTCTCATTTTAAAAATGTGCTCAAAACCCTACTTCTTATCACTATCTCATCTCTTTAGGAGCATCTACAGGTGTAATAAAACTCTCTTTTATGAATGTTCAATTCAAAGCATTTGATCATGTAGCAATGCTAAAATAAAAACTTGAATATGGTGCTTTTATTTTGCTTCAATTATGATGCTTTCCCACTTGCAAAAAGTATTATTTCTTTTCAAAGATTTTTGCACACAGGTTTACAGTGACCTCCATATGTATGGGTTGCTCTTGTCATTGAATGGTTGCTCATTTCTTTTTATTGCTTCTCCATACTCTAACTATGAAAGAAACTTCGTAGATTCCACATGGAATTGTACAAGAAAAAAAATATATTATTTTATCATATGCATGTAATTTATTTATAAAATCTGGATCCAAAACCCTCAATAGGATGCAAATTTCTATTTGAATCTTTGCATGTTTGCTTTACTTATCCTTTACTTAATGGTTGTCCTCCATGCTTTCATCACTAAGTTAGTTGTTATGTCAATAGCTCTACACCTTTGAAGGATTGTTCCTTTGTGTTGTTGACATTCACCTGACTATGCATACTTTCGAGAGTAACTTTCCTTTATATTGTGAGAGAAACAATATAAGATGATGAATGCTCATTGAATGTAAGTAAAAGGTTTTCATGAATTGCATTCACTTTTATATGATGATGAAGACATACCTTTACTTCTCTCTTGTAAATGAGAGGATGCAGTATGCTGGGCTCAACCCTTGTGGGAGCTCATTTTTCTCCACATATTGAAATATTTGAATAAGATGAACCATGAAATGAAAGATGAACCTATACCTGCACATTCAACAAACAAGTTAGATAAAAAGAACACTGAAATTCAATGTTCTTCCTGATGATTGGATCCCATTTGATGATCTAACTTGGCTTTTTGCGCATATTTGATAATGGTTGAATTGAATTGATGCATCATAGTTGTAGGTTCTATGTTTGTTGATAAAAATATATGATGAGTTTTATATCTTGAGCTCCATGTGAACAAAATCTTTTAATCATTGCAGGTACATCTGAAGACTGGGTACGAGAAGAGTTGCAGATAAGAAGATGAAGCTAAAGATAGGAGGATCAACACCAACATTACTAGGCAATGATGGATATGAATTCTCCTTATGAGTTTTGTCCCTATTTCATCTTCAAATATATAGCTTACTCTCTATTTTGCATCAATTCAATTTAGTCATTTCCACAGCTTGTGTGGGACTTTTAAGCACTTTTTTAATCTTCAATGAACAAGACAACAACATTGTATACATTTGCATTCCAAAATGAATGAAATGCAACACATTATCATGCAAATTTTGCAATCTCTTTCTGTTGTAAAATATTACATAATAAGAACTGAACTTCATCTAAAAATTTCATATGCAAATGATAATGATTAGCAAAATTTACTGTAGTACCTTTCACCATAAAAGTAGTCAGTTGTTCCAGCTCTACCAAAATGAGCTCAGGTGAAATTTTTGGTAATAGTTTTATTTGTCTATTTTGTTATTCATGTGCACTTAAATGAATTTTAATTGCAAATTTTTAAGTATTTTACTATATCTCTCTCCTAAAGATTAGCATTAGGAAGGAATATTTCATACTTTGCTTTCCTTTTAGTTGGTATCAGAGCTTGGCCAACTTTGTTGTCCTTGTGGGTAAAACAGGTATTTTGTGTTGATATTGTTTAGTGGGAGTTTTGCAATGGAATCTATTTGTAAACTTATTACAAGTTTAAGATGGCAAGAACATCCAGAAGAATAGAGATTAAGAAGTTCAATGATGGCAATTTTGGGTTTTGGAAACTCAAAATGGAAGATTTTCTTGTGGATTGAGAGTTATGGACTGTAGTTTCTTCTAACAAACCATTAGCAACCTCACAAGATTATTGGGATGAAATATACCAGAAAGACAAGGGTCTAATCAGATTGTGCTTGACCGACTCAGTTCTTTTGAATGTCCATGAAGAGAAGACAACAAAACTTTTATGGAAGAAGCTTGGTGACATTTATCATGGAAATATTTGGTAAATAAGTTATTCTTGAGTAATTTGTACTCTTTGAAAATGGAGGAAGGAGCATTCGTTGCAGATCATTTGAATACTTTTAATATGATCATTGCTCAGTTGGAATCTATTGGTGTGAAAATTGATGATGAGGATCGTTGCATGCTCTTGTTGTGTTCGCTTCCTAACACATGGGATCACCTAGTAATGGATATTGGGAGTACAACAAACAATTTCAAGATGGAAGATGTGGTTTCTTCACTATTGTTAGAGGAAATGCGAAGGAAGTCTTCTGAGATGGCCAAGGAGGCCCTTGTTGTTCAAGGCAAATCAAAGGAAAGAGGCGAAAAGAAAGACAAGAATTCTAGATCCAAGTTAGAGGGGAGATCAAAGTCTCCTGGTAAAAATTCCAAGGTGAAGTGTTGGAACTATAGGAAAACAAGACATCTAGAAATATTGCAAAGAGGAAAAGAAGAAGAAAAATAAAAATAGCTCTTCTAATAATGAATCTTCTCATAGCGATGCAGATGTCTTCATAGCAGCCTTGGAAACTTAGGAATCAGATGATGTTTGGCTAATTGAATCAGGTGTGTCCTTCCATATGACCTCTCATAGGGATTGGTTTTCAAAGTATTAAAAGTATGTTGGTAGAAGGGTGTATCTAGGTGATGATTCTCACTTGGAGATTGTTGGTCGTGGAAGAGTCAGAATTCAACTTCATCATGGAAGAATAAAAGGGATCAATGATGTGATGCATATACTAGGTCTAGCTCAAAATTTTATTTCAGTTATCAAGCTTAATGATGTTGGTGTATAAGTCTCTTTCTTGAATGGTATGTGCAAGATGACTAGAGGCTTTATGGTGCTAGCTAAGGGTGCATGAATTGGCACTATGTACAAGCTGGACACATGTGCAGTACAATGTAATAGTGCTTCTATAAAGTTGACTAAATATGACCAAGTAGAGAAGGGTGACGTTGTTCCTATGAATGCTAATTCCTTAGAGGTGAAGCTCTTGGGTGAGAAAACAATGTTGTGGCATCAAATACTTAGCCACATTGGGGAAAAAGGTTTAAAAGCTTTGAAAAATAAAAACCTGGTTGAAGGGCTTGATGATTGTAATCTTGAGTTTGATTTTTGGGAACATTGCATTTATGGAAAGCAACATCATGTTTCATTTTATTCTAGTCCTCATAAATCTTTTGGAATTCTAGATTATATTCATGGTGATGTGTTTGGTCCAGTTAATATTCCTTCTTTATCAAAATCCGTGTATTTTGTTTCTTTCATAGATGATTATTTGAGAAGGGCATTTGTTTATTTTCTCAATAGTAAAACTGAATTTTTCAGTTGGTTTAAGGAATTTAAAACCTTGGTTGAAAATCATACTTGTAGGAAAATAAAGTGCTTGAGGACGGATAATGGTGGTTAATTTTATTCTACAAACTTTGATAAGTTTTGCAAAGATCATGGAATTAAAAGGCATAGAACTACTCCTTATACTCCATAGCAAAATGGAGTTGCAGAAAGGATGAATAGAACACTGATGAAAAGGGCAAGAAGTATGCTGAGTAGTGCTGGTCTGGAATAGAAGTTTTGGGCTGAGGTTGTAGCTACAACATGTTATCTAATTAATAGATCTCCCACTTCAACACTTGTGGATAAAACACCTATGGAAGTTTGGTCTAGTAAGAAACCCTCTTTGAGACACATTAGAGTCTTTAGATGTGAGGTGTATGCTTATGTGCCTAATGAAAAAAGATAAAAATTGGAAAACAAGGCTATAAAATGTATCTTCATCGGATATGGAATTGGTGTGAAAGGTTACAAGCTTTGGAATCCAGTTACAGAGAAGGTGTTTTATAGTAGAAGTTTGATCTTCCATGAGTTGAAACCTTCTATAGTTGATCTACAGCCAATGGTGAAAGAAGAGGAAAAGAAGGAGGTAGTTGGAATTCCTTTTACTCTAGATAAGGATGAACTATGTACTCCTAGTGGATCTAATAGTGAGGAGATCTCAAGCAGATATGGTCAAGAAGAAGAACCTCAGCCTCAACCTGTGAGAAGGTCTATGTGTGTGAAGTGGCAATGTGAAAGGTTTGGATATTCTATGTTAGATTCTAATTGTGCCTATGCTTTGAATGCTAACACTAATGAGCCTAGGACTATTAGAGATTCTATGGGTATGTCTAATGTAGATTCTTGGTTGGAAGCCATGAATGAAGAAATGGTGTCATTGAAGAAAAATGATACGTGGGATCTAGTACCTTTTCCTAAAGGTCAAAATCATGTTGGATGCAAATGGGTGTTCAAAAGGAAAATTGGTCTAGATGGAAATGTTGAAAAACATAAAGCTAGGTTGGTCGCTAAAGGATATTCCCAAGTGGAGGGAATTGACTATGGAGAAATATTTTTCCTGTAGCGAAGTTGACATCAATCAGATTTATGTTATCACTTGCAGCAACATATGACTTAAAGATCAAGCTGATGGATGTGAAGATAGTGTTTCTTCATGGTGAATTGAATGAAGAAATTTTTATGTCCCAGTCAAAGCACTTTTTTGAAAAAGGTAAGGAAAATTTGGTTTGCAAATTAAAGAAATCTTTGTATGGTTTGAAGTAGTCGTAATGTGGTACCAGAAATTTGATACCTTTGTGTTGTCATTGGAGTTTATGAGACCAAATTCAGATCATTGTGTGTATTTTAAAATTGATAATGGTTGTATTCTTATTATTTCCTTGTATGTGAATGACATGTTGTTCATTGGGAATAGTAAGGGTATGATTTCTAAATTAAAATGTCAGTTGTCAGCATAGTTTGAAATGAAAGATTAAAGGTGCAGCTAGGTATATTATGGGGATGGAAATCAGAAGGGATAGGGGAAATAGAGAACTTTGGCATAGCTAGAGAAAGTATATAAATGTTGTCCTAGAGAGATTTAATATGACAGATTGCAAGCAATTAGTTGTTCCAATGTTACAAGGAATAAAACTGTTGGAAATATGGAGCCTTGCAACATGAGCATGAAGTGTATATGGATTGGTCTAGTTGTTCCTGTGTTGTCATTGATGTGAACATGGTGACAACTATACAAGAAGCTTACTTAGTTTACCGGAAGCTATTCTCTATTGGAAGTGTTCTTTTCTGATGAACCAATGAGTTGGTTTTTGAGTCCAAAAATCACTGCAAGAAAAGATATGACTTTAAGCTCCTAACCATGTTAACATGACTCATTCATACAGCTATATCCTAGATCTTGACAATTTTTGTGTTGTGAGCAGAAAGTTATCATTGAAAGAGTTTAGCTCTATAATCTATAAGTGTTTCTTTGCTCTGCATATCAATGTGGGAGACTCCACATTTTCTTAAGGAGAACATTCTAATTTTGTGGTTCTAATGGTAGTCTCTATGGTGGTAGTGTGATGAGAAATTGATGTAATATCATATCCGGAAGGTGTTTTCTTTAAGGATTGTATGTTGGTTTGGATTTTTTGTGGTTATGTCCTAGTCTTAGATGACCTAACATATGACACACATCAAGAATACTAGATATACCTTGTGGATGTGATTTATAGATCTATGTTGACTTTTTATGATGTACTAAATTGATAAAAAAAAAATTAAATCATATGGTGCCGACAAGAGTAGTTTTTATTGTTTTGCTTTCATCTAATTAGGTTGACCTAATTGATGAATGAGATATACTTGTATATATATAAGATTCTTTCAAGGAGAAAGAGTGAAGGGATGTGGTATAGTAGTCAGGTGTAGTGAAGTGAGAAGAGAATCAAGGGATATGTGAAGATCCGAGCCTAAATGCTTTATCAGTTGAGGATCAGAAAAGAATTGTTGAATGATTGTTGTGAGAGGTAGTACTTTTTATTCAAAGCTTCATTGGAACTGAACCCTGTACACAGAAGGTGTATTCTATCAATTCATACTCTTGGCAGTGAGCCATACTTTTGTATCTTGGTGGTTAGTCATATTTTGTATTCAGGATGTGAGCCTTTCAAGGATAGTGAGTCCTAGCAGTGAGACCTGTAATATCTTGTATCCGGATATAATATATTATGAACTTTAACCCTCGCCATGTTTTTTCCCTTTTTGGGTTTTCCACGTAAAAATCCTAGTGTTCACGTGTGTTGATGCATTGTCTTGTTTCCATGTTCTCTCTTACTGATTAAGTCAAAATTTTGATAATGTTTAGATGGATTTTATTTGACTGGTTTTATGGAATACCGATTCACCCCCCTATCAGTATTCCTAATATTCAACAAAAAAAATTATTGAAGACTATCCAAAATATCCTATTGAGATGGAGGACATGACCAGGGTACCTTATGCAAGTGTAGTTGGAAGTTTAATGTAGGCAATGGTATGTACTAGGCCAGACATTTCCCAAGTATTGGGAGTACTTAGTCAGTCTATGGCTAATCCAAGAAGGCCGCATTGGGATGCTGTGAAAAGAGTTTTCAAGTATTTGAAGGGTAATTCCTAGTATGCTTTATGTTATCTTGGTCACTCTATTGGATCACAGAGTTCAGTTAGCATTCGTGGATATGTGGATTTTCATTGGACAGGGGACATTGACAATAGAAGATCCACTAGTGGATATGTATTCACGTTGTTTGGTGGTGTAATAAGTTGGATGAGGAAGTGGCAAGTTGTATTCGCTTTATCCACTACTGAGGCAGAGTACATGGCAGCAACTCACACCTACAAGGAAGTTGTTTTTCTTAGAAATTTGTGTTTTGACATTGGTTTTGATGCAGGCTGAATTGTAATTTTCTATGACAATCAGAGTCCTATTTTTTTGGAAAAAAATCCAACTTTCTATGCTAG
This sequence comes from Sequoia sempervirens, assembly GCA_007258455.2. Taxonomy (NCBI): domain Eukaryota; kingdom Viridiplantae; phylum Streptophyta; class Pinopsida; order Cupressales; family Cupressaceae; genus Sequoia; species Sequoia sempervirens. The sequence continues at coordinate 471,904,077 of VDFB02105785.1, forward strand.
GATGGAACATATTGATGTGTAGTTCCACTTTTTTTGTGATATGGTGGAGGATGGAAAGGTTAATCTAGAAAAGGTTGATACTCTAGTGAATGTTGTTGATGTATTGAAAAAACTTGTGAGCATGGATAAGATCAAATGGTGTTTCAATTTGATGGGCCTTGGGGCCAATAAAATTCATTAAATTCAAGTGTTGGAAGGTGCTAGCAAGTTCTTCGTCAAGTTGGAGAATGTTGAGAAATTATGTCTCAAACTTACTGGCAAGTTATGGTGTTCAGGCTTCGAGCTTGTTGATTACCAAATACATGGTAAAATCCTTAGAAGTTTTGCAAGTATCCAAGCATTAGCCTTCAGGATTATCACTTATAGATGCAGTTGAAAATGACTTAGAAATTTTGAAGACTTTCAGAAATCAAACTTTAGAGTTTTTTTGTATGCTTTACTAGGGGAGTCTATGGTATCAGCTATTGAGAAACCCTAAGTCCCGATCCATGAAAGGACTTCATTCTTTTAGAGTTGCATTGGTGGTAAGGAGAAGCATCATCGGAAAGACATGTAGATTTTGGAGGGAGTCTCTAAGAAGTATCCTTGATACTCTGGTGAGATTGCATCGAGGTGAATTGTTGTTATCACTGAGACCTAGAATGTTGTCCCCTTGACATTGGGAGATTGGGGTCTCTTGTCAGTAGAAGTGAAGAGCATCACTAGGACATAGAATGTATTCCCCTCGATGTGTCAATGGAATAGAACCTTAGTGCATTGTTAAGGTGGGACCAGTCAGCATGGAAGGTTCAATGTCAGTTGTACGATAGTGGTGACATGTATGCTACATTAACAGTGGGGAACATAGGTAATATTATAAGCTTCATCGATAGAAGGTGCTAAGTCATCCCCTCGATAATCTAATGGGAGACAGTAACAACAGTAAGCAACTTGCATATCGATGTATTGGTAAGAGTTCGAAGGGACATGTTTTTATGTCTCCTCGATATTTTGATATGATTTTATTAGAGGATAAAGGTAATGACAGATGAATTAGATGGAGATGCATGGCATGGAGCTATTAGTTGATTGCACATTGTTATTGTGAGCCAACATATTCATTGGCTCAACGATTTCAACCTAAAGGCGATAATTGAATTCTCTAATAACCATGTAACTGCTTTTAATATCTCAATACTCAATTGGTCAATGAGGTCATACTATGACAATGTAAGTTAAGATGACCTGAATAAGGAGATAGATAAATCTAGAGAGTCCTAGAAAGCAACGTGTAAGGAATCGTATTGAACACAGTAGTACAGTGTATTGCATTGTAATTGACAGAGAGGGCGGTTGGTTGAAGATCAGAGTAATGCTTCCAAACTGATTTTTTGAATCAATTCCTAAAAGAGCATAGCTCTGCAACTTGTATGTAATTGATATTTTACTATAATACAAGTGATCTCTACTTTGGTGTGTGGATTTTTTCTCGAAAGGGTTTTTTCCCACGTAAATTTGGTGTTCATTCTATGTTGATGTTTTATTTTTCTATTATGTTATTCATGTGCACTTAAATGAACTATAATTGCAAATTTTTAAGTGATTTACTGTATCTCTCTCCTGAGGATTAGCATTAGGAAGGCGCATTCCACACTCTACTTTCCTTTCAAGAAGAAGCCTCTAAACAACTTGGTCTTGGCTTGATGGTTTAAGACAACTCCATGGTTTTGGAGCAATAGCAACATACGTGTTTAGCCCCAGTTATTGTGGATGAAGATCCACAATATGTTGAGGTTTGCAGTTTTGAGGTGGAGGACCTCTTTTGGGATGTTATAGAAACCTTTTGCTAAGGTTTAAACATCAAATATTCACCTCCAAAAGAGAGGATTTATGGGAAACAACATGAGAGTAAGGAGGCAGTAGAGGATTTGGCAGCGATTACATGCCAAGAGTCTATTTATGTTGCAACTATTTTCCAAGAAGAAGTCAAACCAAAGAGACAACTTGAAGAATTTAGTTCTTCTTCTGAAGTGTCTCACAAATCTGACGTATGTGTTAATGAAGTGTGCATCAATAAAATTAATTATGGCATTTGTTGGTTTTCTATTGTCCTTGAATGTAGCAATGTTGAATATGAGGTCTTCATTCAAGATGAAGATGTGACCTTTGGTATTAGGGATAATGTGGTTGATCTAGAGTGCTTCACATGGAACCAACACACTAAAAAATCCACCATTGAGCAGCCACACATTTTTTTGGAGAGTGATGTTCCAGTTGCTCAATTTGATAGTATGCTTGAGCTTCAAATTTTCTCTTTTGAGGTGCATGAAGAAGCAATTCCTTCTACAAATCAAAAATCAAGTTTGGCATTTTGTACATCACCATGTGACCTGGAAACTTTCTCTTTGTTTTAGTTAATTCTTTGAGGAGGTCAGTGATGGTGACATTGGCTTATCCTTTTGTGAGGTGAGTTCTCTTCCCTCTACAGAAGGTTTCCTCTTGGATGCTGACCTATCTTCAAAAAAAATTTCCCTTGTTATATGTTTAGCTGAGACACCAGTATTAGATGAATCTAACACTTGCATCATATGGTTCCCTTGCAATGGAAAAATTTACAATGAAGCGATCCTTCACCTTGCAAGAATTTTGTTCAATTACATGCATGTTAACACCAATTTTTAGTGGTTTTAGTTGGGTGAAGTCTACAACTATGGTTTGAGGAGATTAGCTCCTTCAAAAGGTTCATATTTAATAGAGGAAAGCTTCCATTTTTTTCTTTTTGTTAGTTTGTGTATATATTGTAAATATATTTCTTTCCATGAAGTGCATTTGCATACACTGCATTCTCCTTAAGGGAATGTATGTTCTAGCTTTCCTAATTTTCTCCAAGTGTAGTTGCACATGTTTTGTTTTTCTTTGAGGAGGTGCAACTCTTGAAGTTTCCCCCTTCATGTCTTTGTGCCCAATGGACCGATAAGGCCTCTAGATTCTATGATTAGCAGGAAATCATCCTACATAAGCCACCATTAATGTTGAAATTTCATGCCCCCTTTAATGTCCCATCATTGATAACCGATCTAAGAGATCCTACATGGGCCATCTTGCATGTTTTCTCCTTGAAGTTTCCTAAATTTTGTTGTCCCATAATTTTTGGTTTTTTAAATTGTCTTACTCACTTCCTTTATGCCTTCTTCATCACTCCTTCTCCTTTCCCATATTTCCTCTAAGTCTTTCATCCTTCAGCCTTTGGCGTCACCCTTTACCGATCTCTAAAGGTAAGCCTCAAGCCTTACCTCAAACCACCAAAGCTCGATTAAGTTTCAAGACTTGTCTAATTTTTCATTTTTCAGACTTCAGGGGTCGGTCTTCCCTCTTTCCTCTTCCCTCCTTGCACTTTTCTTCTATTGGCCTTCGGCCTTCACCCTTTTCCCTTACCTCTTATCTCTTACCTTCTTTAGGTAAGAGGTAAGGCTTTCCTCTGACCTCTAAAGGTTTACTTCTATGGCTTTCGATCTTCACCCATCGGTCTTCATCTTTGACCTTCTCCTTTAACTTCAATTTTTAGAGGTAAGCCTTAGCCATTTCCCTGAAGGTTTTCTCTAAATTTGACTAACTGTCAAAATTTTGGCTTTTGAGGGTAATTCTTCCCCTTTACCTCTGATTTGCGGAGGTAGGCTTTCCCTCTTCCCCCAATGTTTCCTTTCTTCTTCGTTCTTTCTTCTTTCCTTCTTCCCAACATGAGGTAAGTTGTAAGGCCAACGCCCGACTCCCAACTGCCTGATCATCGACATCCGACAATGTGCATTTTTTGGAGCTCTAAACCATTTAATTCATATGCTTGTAAAGGTGATTTTTTGGGGCCCAATGCCCCGACCTTCCTACATTTTGGCATTTTTTTTGGGCGACGCCATTAATGTGCAACAACTCCCCAGCTACTAGATCTGATTTTTAGGGCTTCAAGGACAATGTTAATGCTCTCTTTTGACTTCTCCAAGTGGATTTCATGGGCACCCATGCCCATTCATTGCTGCTTTTTTTTCCTTTCTGACAAATCCCATCCCAAAATCATTGATTTCGTGTGGGATTTTGGATGACTTTTCTTGGAAAATCTTTATGGCAAGGTGGATGGTGTGTTGGTTTTTTTCTCTCTAGGATCTCTTGGTGCAATTTTCATGAGCAGATCTTTCTTTGAGCAAATATTTTTATTTAACTGCTAACCCTAGTTGGGTTAGGGTTAGAGTGTATTCATCTAAATTATGCTTGATCTATAAAAGCAACACTTGTATAATTTTTTTGGGTTCTTCCTCTGGCTCCTCTAGGGTTTTTCTTTTGTGGACACTATATCTTGCATTCTTCCATTGTAAATATTGGTATTTTCCTCTAAATTGATGGAATGGATCAAGTTTTCCTCTTCTCATCTCTTTTGTGTTTGAGTAAGTTTATTACCTTGCATATTTGAGTGTTTGTTTGTATTTTTCATGCATGTATGTTGTGTTAAGTTATTTAAAAACCTTGGTTGTTAAACCCTCTTTTCTTCCAATGCCTTGTCAAACCCTAACATTCTTGTATGCCTCTGAAATTCAACCAAGTGGAGAGTTTCGAAAATCCCCTTGCCCCTCTTCAATGATGTACTATGTAATATTGGTCAAGAAGAAACAACCTTTCCATCTTGGTGTATCACCTCCATCTTCCATTTCATGTTCTCCTTCTCCCCTTTTTCTTATGAGTTGTTAGTGGTAGGATTTCATGTGTTGGGTTGGACTAGCACATTGCATTGGGATTGAAAAAGGAAGTTGGCCTTCTCTAGAGATTCGACCTCATACGCGCAAAGGTCCCACACCTTGAGGTAATTTCCATTTTTTCATTGGAATGTTGAGCTTCATGCTCAACAAGGTGCAATTTCATGTGAAAACAAAGCCCATTAATTACAATAAGTGATGATAATCCATAATGTCATAAACCATCAGCTTCACAAGAAATCGAGTGAAACTCATAAGGTGGCATATACTATCATTATTTTCTTCAACAAATTCATTTGTTCATGTTACAAGCCATATTATTTTGATTCTATATATTTGAGTAGCAACCCACTTCAATACTTCTACAACAAACTAATATGTTTCAACACATACCTTTGGAGCTACAACTTAGGCATCCTTGTTGATCATCATCCCATCCAAGGGGATAGTTCATATTCTCCAAGAAAATATATCATCCATGTAGGGTATGTGCATAAAGATGGGTGACCAACAAGTTATTTAAACCAGTTTTTGATTTTTTTCCTATAATGCAAGCATGTTATAATGTGCTCCCATTTTTCTTCCATAAAAAAATTTTTTTTTCTAGAATGTGAGCACATTATAACACACTCATGTTTTAACTTTATTTGTAGACTACCAACCCTTAAGGTTATATTTTCTTTAGGGATCCAATCCAAATGGTTGGAATTCCATGACAATGCCCAAAGGTATGCTTTCTACAAAGTGTAGAAAAATAGCTAAATGTTAAGCATGATTTCCATTAGGTTTGCACATTTTTTATGTTGATCTAAAATATGCCACAAGAGCATCAATATCAAGGTCTTACCTTTCTAACCATGTAATTTTTTCTACATTTAGGTTTTGGTCTTCCATTTCTTTTGTTAGTATCTTTTTTTTCTGAAAATCTATGTATAGTATTTTTGGTGTCATTTTGAACCCATTCAACCAAATTCAAATAAAATTATATATTTACAATCTAGACTCTATTCTATACACATGTATAAAAATAAATTTAACTTTTATTCTTTCTTTTTTAATAGGGAGGATCACAGACAAATTTTCATTTTTTAGGATGTGTCCACTTTTAAAATTAGTTAAAATTTATATTCATTTTAAAATAATTAAAAAATCAACCATAAACTATGTGAGGTTAGCTAATTTTTCACTTAGGCAATTTGTGAAATACTTTTAAAAATTCAACATTTTAGGGGTAGCACATGAAATGTTATATTTTTCTTACAAATAAATGAGAACTTTGTGTGCTCCCCCTATTTGAACCTCTTAATCTCCATTTTTTTTTTAAAAGTTGGCAATTTAGAAACAAATTCCAAGCACTATAAACCCTATTCTTGTCACATCTTCAAATTTTGAGCATGACTATCTTTAATTTATCATCCAAGTTAAATAGTTAAATTTCAAGCATGCTCTCCATTAGATTTACACATTTTTTATGTTGATCTAAAACTTTTCACAATAACATCAAGATCAAGCTCTTACCTTTCTAACCATGTAATTTTTTCTGCATTTCAAAAACATTTAGTTTTTTCGTCTTTCGTTTCTTTTATTAGTGTCTATTTTTAACCTATGTATAGTACTTTTGGTATCATTTTTACCCATTCATCATGTTGCAAGTATGAAGGTGTTATCATTGATGTCAACATTAAGTATAATAATTGGTGTTGTCATTGATGTCAACTATATGTTGAAGATGTCGAGGATATTGAGAAATTTATGAAAAAGAGGAAAACAGGTTGTTGCAGGTTGTGCATGTATAGTTGAGACCTTGCGGAAGTGTTGTGAGTACATGGAGATATACTTTTTTTGTAGAGTTTGAAGATGAGTTAGAATGAAGTAATGATTTGAGATGATGTCTCGAGTACTTGGTTTCCAAGTAATTTTGAGAAATTTTGATAAACAGGGTAAACTGTGTTGTGCAAGTGTTCAGAGTGTGCTTTGGTATTGTGATTTTTCTGTGTTGATGCTATGAATGTGCAAATCTTACAAGTTATTCAAGGTTTTCATAGGTTGTTATATTCAAAATTTGGGTTTCTAGATCATTGTACAAAGTGAGATATTTTCACCAGACTATGAGCCAGTATTTTAGTGATGTTTCCTATGGTCTAGGAGAAATGTATTTGCTCCGTATTTCTCCACTATTTGGCTTCAAATTTTCCATATTTGAGAAGTTTCTTATAATTCTTGTATCTTTCTGTATTCAAGATTCTACTTGATTTGGTGCAGTACAGAGTGAGTTTCATTTATTAGTATGCAAGTAAAGGTTTAATGAATGCTTGTGGATCTAATTATTGTTGAGGGTTTTGAAGGTTTAATTTACAACAACTGATTCAACCTCCCTCCTCAATTTTCTTGTTTATTTCAAAATTTGGCATCATAGCAAGGTTTCTTGGAGAAGAGCATAACTACTTGAGGTAGATCCAAGATGGCGAAAAAGGTTGCTTTGGAATGTCCTAGATTCGATGGCATAGATTATGCATTCTGGAAGACAAAGATGGAAGGATATCTAGAAGCTCAAGGATATGATATTGAAAAGGCTTATTAGACTACATATACTCCACCTGCAAATAGTCCAAGTACAATTGCAAAGATCAAGGCGCATGAGATCAATGCTAAGGCAAGATTTATTATTGTGAATAGTCTTTCAAATACTGAATTAGTAAAAGTTATGAGTTTGAAGACTGCTAAAGAGGTTTGGGATAAGCTAGAAAGCATTTATGAAAGGGATTTGAAGGTCAAAGAAAAGTTACAGAACTTGAAGGCATAATTTGAAATGATGCAAATGTCTAAGGAAGAAACAATTAAAGGCTACATACAAAGATTTGATGAGTTGGTAAGTGTTATGAGAGGCCTTGTTGCAATAGTTAAAGAATCTAAAGTAGTGAATAAATGTATTAGATCTCTTCCTAATTGTTACAGTGAAAAGGTATAAACCATTGAGGAAACTACAAATTTTCACAATTATTCTAGAGATCAGTTGATTGGTACACTAATTACATTTGAAATGAGAAAGCTCGGTTCGAAGAAAGGCACAAAAGTAGAGATTTCTTTCAAGGCTAGTAAATCAAAAAAGGTTGAAGATTCAGATGGAGAAGATCTTGATGATTTGGAAGCTAGCGTTGTGAGGAAGATGAAAAAGGGCACTGGTAAGTACAAAGGTAAATTACCTTTCAAATGTTTTAGTTGTGGTGAGATAGATCATAATGCGTCAAGATGTCTGAAAAGAGCTATAAAAAATAAGAATAAGGAAAACAAAGGAAAAATGATTAAGAGAGCTTACCATGTTAGAGAAGATGCTCAAATTTTTGATGATGAATCTAATTATGAAGATTTTGATGATAATGAATGGTTTTTTTTTCTATAAAAGAAGAATGCGATCCTGCTAACCCTGAAAGTTGTGTGAAGGAAAGTGTTCTGGAGATGAAGGATAAGGATGAAGGTACTTTGGTATCTTCTTTTCATGTCAAAGAGGATAAGAATTACTAGGTTGTTGATAGTGGATGCTCTAATCACATGGCTGGAGACAAAAGTAAGTTTGTTAAACTTGAAAAGTATGATGGAGGATTAGTTAAATTTGGAGATGATTCAGGAGCTAAGATTTGTGGAATAGGTTCAATCAGTTTTGATGGCAAGCATAATATTGACAATTTTTACTATGTTATGGGTTTAAGACATAATCTTTTGAGTGTTGGAAAAATGTGTAGCAAAGGATATAATCTTGTGTTTAAGGATGAAACATGTGATATCAGATTATTGTTGGTAAGAGAATAGATGGAAACATCTATCAGCTTAAGGGTGTTGATGGACATTACTTTATCTCTCAGGTTAATGATAGTTGGTTATGGCACTGGAGGATGTGTCACATGAATTTTGATAATTTGGAAAGAATTAGTTTAGTTCGTGTAGTGAGATATTTACCAAGAATCACAAAGCCTATCAATGTCGTTTGTGAGTTGTCAATTTGGAAAAAAAATAAGGAGTAGCTTTAAAGGAAAGGAACAAGGAGAATAAGGAAAGATGATTAAGAAAGCTTATTATGTTAGAGAAGATGCTAGTATTTCTGATGATGAATCTGATTATGGAGACTTTGATGACAATGAATGATTGTTCTTGGCTATTAAAGAAGGACCTAGTTCTACTAACTCTGAAAGTTGTGTGAAGGAATGTATTTTGGAGAAGAAGGACAAAGTTGAAGGTACTTTGATATATATTTTCATGTTAAAGAGGATAAGAATTACTAGGTTGTTGGTAGTGGCTACTCTAATCACATGACCAGAGACAAGAGTAAGTTCATTAAACTTGAGAAATATGATACAAGACTAGTTAAATTTGGAGATGATTCAAGAGCTAAGATTTGTGGAATAGGATCCATCAATTTTGATGGAAAGGATAACACTAATAATTTTTACTATGTTAAGGGTTTAAGGCATAACCTTTGAGTGTTGGAAAAATGTGTAGCAAGGGATATAATCTTGTGTTTAAGGATGAAACAAGTTAGATTAGAAAAGGGCCCAAAATTGTGATTGTTGTTGGTAAGAGAATAGATGGAAACATTTATCAACTTAAGGGTGATGATGGTCATTGATTTATGTTGCGGATTAGTGATAGATGGTTATGGCATCAAAGGATGTGTCATATGAATTTTGATAATTTTGTGAGAATCATTTTAGTTCATGCAGTGAGAGACCTGCCTAGAATCATGAAGCCTATCAATGTTGTCTGCAGATATTGTTAGTTTGGAAATCAAGTAAGGAGTAGTTTCAAGGGAAAGTAACAATATGCTATCGGACTACTGAAATTAGTGCATACAGATCTTTTTGGTCCTATAAGGGTGAGAATTCTACAAGGTGACATGTACTTTATTCTTTTTATTGATGATTATTCTAGAATGACATGGGTTACATTTCTTAGAGAAAAATATAATGCATTAGATAAATTCAAGGCATTTAAAGCTATGGTTGAGAATGAAATGGATCTAAAAATCAAATTTTTTAGGTCTAACAGAGGTGGTGAATTCACCTCCAATGAGTTTAACATGTTTTGTAAAGTTCATGGAATAAAGAGGCATTTATCTGCCCCTAGAACTCTTCAGCAGAATGGAGTTGTTGAAAGGAAAAAAAAACTATTCAAGAAGCCATGAGGGCTATGATGAAAGAGGAAAATCTATTAGATTTCTATTGGAGAAAAGCTATTCATACTATTGTTTACATACTTCACATTGTTCAAGCTAAAGCTAACAGCACAAAGACTCCCTATGAGCTGTGGTATGGAAGGATTCCTATTGTGAGTACTTTAGAGTATTTGGAAGGAAATGTTATATTAAAAGAGAACAAGAAATCTTAGGAAAGTTTGAGGCAAGGTTTGATGAAGGTATCTTCCTTGGATATTCTAATAGAAGCAAAGCTTATAGATGTTACAAAAAAAGGCTTAGAAAGATAGTTGAAAGTGAAAATGTTAAAGTTGATGAAAAATTGTAGAATTCAATTGCAGTGGATGGATATGTGTCAGATGAATCTGATTGCAGAGAAGAAGAAGAAAAGGTTGATGGACAAGAAGTGCAGAATGAAGAGGAAGAAGCTCTGGAGAAGACCCCTAAAACTCCTAAGTATGTGCAAAAGAATCATTTTGAAGATCAAACCATTGGAGACAAGAGGGAAGGTGTATTGACAAGAAGTAAAGCTACTAAAGTTGAGGTAAATCTATGTTTATTTTCTAAAGTTGAACTTAAAACAATGAGTGAAGCATGTAAAGATGAACCTTGGATGAAGGCAATGGAAGAACTTATTCAAATAGAAAAGAATCATACTTGGGAATTGATTCCTAGACCAGAAAACAAAAACATAATTGGAACTAAGTGGGTATTTAGGAACAAGTTGAATGAGAATGGAGTAGTAGAAATAAGGCAAGACTTGTGTGTAAGGGTTACTCACAAGTAGAAGGTATAGAATTTGAGGAGACTTTTTCTCTTGTGGATAGGATGGAAGTTATCAAAAAAAAATTTGCATTTACAACACAAATATTTTAAGGTTTATCAAATGCATGTGAAGTCTGCTTTTTTGAATGTAGAGTAGAAGAGGTTTACATGGAACAATCAAAAGGATTTCAGTTTTTAGATCTACCAGATATGGTATGTAAGTTGAAGAAGGAACTATATGGATTGAAGCAAGCTCCCAGAGCTTGCTATGCAAGTTTGGACAGGTACTTGATATAGAAAGGATTCAATAAAGTCACCACAGATAGCAATCTTTACTTCAAAATTGAGGGAGACAAAATCTTGATAGTAGTAGTATATGTGGATGATATTATCTTTGGTGGAAATGAAGCTATGTGTAAGAATTTTTCAGAGGAAATGCAAAAAGAGTTTGAAATGTCAATGTTTGGGGAGAAGAATTTATTTCTTGGGCTACAAATCAATCAAAAAGATAAAGAGATATTCATTTCATAGTCTAAGTATGTCAAACAGATGTTGAAGAAGTTTGGAATGAATGACTCCAAACCAGTATGCACTCCCATGGTGACTATTTGTAAGTTGAGCAAAGATGATGATTCCCTTAAGGCTGATCAGAGAAATTATAGATCTATGATTGGTGGACTATTATATCTAACTAATACTAGACCGGATATCATGAATGTAATTTTTCTTGTAGCTATATTTAAAGATCTTAAAGAAACACATATTACAGAAGTGAAGAGGATAAATTCATATATTTAAGAGGCCCTCCAAATTATGGCTTGTGGTATCCTAAGCATATTGATTTCTGATTAAGTGCTTATATAGATGCAGATTGGGCTGGTTATGTTGACAGAAAAAGTACAAGTGGTTTTGCATTCTTTCTTGGATGTAGATTGGTGTCATGTTGAGTAAGAATCAAGATTTGGTTTCTTTGTCTACTGCAGAGGTTGAATATATTGCAACAGCATCATGTTGTACACAGGTGTTGTGGATGAGACAAACATTAAAGGATATCAGAGTTGTATATGACGATCATATATCTATCTTTTGTGATAATACAATTGAAATTAACATTTCAAAGAATTTAGTGATGCACTCAAGGAAAAAGCATATATATATTAGGTGTCACTTTTTGAGAGAGAAGGTTATAGATAATGAAGTGAAGCTTGAGTGTGTTCCTACAAAGGATCATATTACTGACATATTTACTAAGCTCTTCCTAAAGATACTTTTGAGTATCTCCGGGAGAAGTTGGGGGAACTATTGCCCCTCCTTTCTTGAACTAGATGCATATGGAGATGCATCAGTCCAATGGATCTATGGATCTATCTCCTTTTTGGATTGATGTTGGTGGCTACCTCTCAGGGGGAGTAGGTAGTGTCATGTGTTGTCATTGTTGAGTTGCTGATTTATTTGGGCACGTACTCCTAAGGGGGGTATTTAGAGTAGGTATTTTGGTTCAATGTCAAAGGGGGAGATCAATGTAAAATATTCTATCCTTTTCCATTGATTTCAAAGAGAGAGAAATTATCATGTAAAAAAATGCAAGGTATCAAATGGGTAAAGTTGTGTATATTGCCAAATCATTTAGGGGGAGAAAAAAAAGTGTGTTTAGAGTTGTTGTGTTATCTTTGGTCGATTTTCAAAACTTGTGTTGCCATCAATGAAAAAGGGGGAGATTTTTGCAAGTATGAAGGTTTTTTCATTGATGTCAATAGGAAGTCTACTGACTATTGTTGTCATTCATGTTAACTATGTGATGAAGATATCGAGGATATTGACAAAATTATGTAAAAGAGGAAAATAGGTTTTTGCAGGTTGTGCATGTATAGTTGAGACCTTGAGTAAGTATTGTGAGTACATGGAGATATCTTTTTGTTGCGGGGTCTGAAGATGAGTTAGAATGAAGTAATGAGTTGAGATGATGTCTCTGGTACTTGGTTTCCAAGTACTTTTGAGAAAATTTGATAAACAGGGTAAACTGTGTTGTGCAAGTGTTCATAGTGTGCTATGGTATTGTGCTTCGTATTTCTTCTGTGTTGATGCTATGCATGTGCAGATCTTACAGTTTATTCAAGGTTTTCAAAGGTTGTTATATTCAAAAATTAGGTTTTTGGATCGTTGTGTAGAATGAGATATTTTCACTAGTGTGTGAGCCAGTCTTTCAGTGATGTTTCTTGTGGTCTAGGAGAAATGTATTTTCTTTGTGTTTCTTTGTTGTTTGGATTCATTTTGTGTGGATTTGGGAAGTTGCTTATAATGCTTGTATCTTTTTGTATTCAATATTCTACTTGATTTGGTGTAGTACATAGTGAGTTTCATTTATCAGTATGCAAGTAAGGGTTTGATGAATGCTTGTGGATCCGATTACTATTAATGGTTTTAAAGGTTTAATTTGCTACAACTGATTCACCCCCCCTCTCAGTTTTCTTGTTCATTTCAACACATCCAAATTCAAAAAATATACATTTTTACAATTTAGACTCTCTTCTATACACATTTATAAAAATAAAATTTAGCTTTTGTTCAATTTAAAAAATAGCAAGGAGCACAGTCAAATTTTTAATTTTTAGGATGTGTCCACTTTGAAAATTAGTTGAAATTCATATATCATTTAAAAATAATTAAAAAATAAAACATAAATTATGTGAGGTTAGCTAATTTTTCACTTAGGCTATTTGTGAAATAATTTTAAAAATTCAACATTTTAGGGGGGGCACACATAACACTATGTTATATTTTTCTTACAAAAATATGATCACTTTGTGTGCTCCCCCTATTTGAACCTCTTCATCTCCACATTTTAAAAAAAATGGCAATTTAGAAACAAATTCCAAGCACTTCAAACCCTATTCTTGTCACATTTTCAAATTTTGAGCATGGCTATCTTTAAGTTCTCATCCAATTTCAATAGCTAAATGTCAAGAATGTTCTCCATTAGGTTTGCACATTTTTTATGTTGATCTAAGAAATGCCACAATAAAATCAAGATCAAGCTCTTACCTTTATACCATGTACTTTTTTCTACATTTCTAATACATTTAGGTTTTGGTCTTCCATTTATCTTATTAGTTTCTTTTTCAATTTTTAAACCTATGTATAGTATTTTTGGTGTCATTTTTTACCCATTCATTCAAATTCAAATAAAATTATATTTTTACAATCTAGAATCTATTCTCTACACATTTATAAAAAATGTATTTTGTTCAATTTTTAAAGAATAGGGAGCACAATCAACTTTTCACTTTTTAGGATGTATCCACTTTGAAAAATAGTTAAAATTCATATTCATTTAAAAATAATTTAAAAATCAAGCATAAACTATGTGAGATTAGCTAATTTTTCACTTAGGTGATTTGTGAAATAATTTTTTAAATTCAACATTTTAGGGGGGGCACACAAAACACTATGATATTTTTCTTACAAAAATATGAGCACTTTTTGTGCTCCCTATATACGAACCTCTTAATCTCCACATTTTTTAAAAAATTGGAAATTTAGAAATAAATTCCAAGCACTACAAACCCTATTATTGTCGCATCTTCAAATTTTGAGCATGGTTATCTTTAATTTCTCATCCAAGGTTAGTTTATCTTGATTTAAAAAAAAAATACCACTTTTGACCCCCTTTTGGTCCTCCATTTCCATGCACATACCATGTACCCTAGATCATTCTTGAGGTGAAAAAAGTTAGATGTAAGATTATAATTTAACTTATTGACCATTGTTGCATTTGAACTTGCACCTTGCCATGTCAAGAACTCAACACCATGTAGCAGGAAACGCACTAGAGACACCAAGTTGATTGGGATATCAACTTCTTGAAAAATTAGTTCAAATGATCTCCTATGAATAGCTTCTTCAAATTTTATAAGACCATCGTGCAAATCTCCACTTTCATCATGTGAGGACTTGGTGGAAAATTTAATGGGTAGTTTGTATCTATATTTTCTCTTTAAGTACAACAACAACAACAAAAGAATTATATGTTGAAGTAGAGGAGAAGAATTGAGAAGGATCATAATAGCTTGTACTTACAAATGCTAATACATCCTAAATATCCTCCTTGAGTTTCACACATGCATTAGTTGGCACCTTGCTCAAAGTGATCAATTTTTCATTTACTTCCCCAACAAAAGAAAAGAAAAGGAAGAAATTAGTAGTGATATAATATTCTTCATCATAATATCCAAAATGAAGGTTAGGACCAGAATTCTAAGATAGTTATTCATTTTTTGTCTCATAATTTCCTCAATAATGTGCATCATCTCTTCTTCCATTTATAGGTTAACCTCTTCTTCTTACAATGGAACACTAGCATATAGTAGGTCTATTTGATCATGCAGGAAGTTCAATTAATTTGCATTAGTAATTAAAGGAATTACTTGGCCACAAGAAAGAAAATTTGATTCCTACTTTTCTATCTCTACACATTCCACTTCTAGTGGTTGGGACTAAATTGGGCATGCCTTGTCATGAAATTTTGACACCTCATTCTCTCTTTTTTACCATTGTTGAACTAGATTTTTATTTCTCTCTACCTTCGTCATGGCACTATTATTATTTGTCTCATTATCTACCCTTTGCTTCTCATAACAATTATTCATGGTATTTTTATTTGATCTAATAGGAGTAAGATTGTTTTTTTTAAGCACGTGTTTGTACTTTTGTTAATATGGATATTAGACCCACACTATTGTTTCATATACATTAGTTGTTATGGCTTCATCTAGTGGCTTGGGATATTGAGAAAGTTTGATAAGTTCCTTTAGATGTTTAATATTGTGATATCACAACTCATACTTCTCTAGGTTTGCACTATGATCAGTGTTGAAAGCTTAAATTAGTTGTATCATAATCAGTATAGTCAATTTATTATCCCATGGAATCACATTTTGACACATAATACCAACTATATGCATCTTAATAGTGCTCAACATAATCTTCCTTGTTAGAAAGTTCTTCCTATCTACTCATTGAGAGAGAATTTACACTTTTTAGGGTAGCAAGTTGAGCTTCCTACATTTCAAGCTCTACAAGAAGTTGTTATTTATCATATTCAAGGTGATAGAGAATTTCTCCCTATCTAACTTCTTCTCTATATGACATATTTGGAGGAGGGGGATATTGACTAGTAGTGTGTATTTCCACATCCTAATATTTCATGCTAAAATTTTATACATTATATGGTTTATCCCATTTTCCATACCAAAAAGTGTAGAATTTATTTTTACTTGATCCTCTTGCATTTTAACCATTGTTAGAACTTCTCGTTCCTCCTATTTGAGGTGATCTAGCATCTCTTCTTGTTTGATCTTTGATTTATATGACCCATTTGGATAAGTCGGATATGGACAAGGGATATGTACATCATAAGATATATCCTATCTCTGGGTAATCCCACAATAGTGAGTCCCACTTGTGGGACATCACATTTTTGAAGGTGTTGGATGCTCAAAAGTTTCAAACACCTTTGTTCGAAGGTTTTTATTTGAACGAGGGTGTCTTTGAATGAAGTTGGTGCACACAACACCTTTGAATGAAGGTTAGCTTCATTCAAAGGTGCCTTTTCATTGTTAAAAAAATAATAAAACAAGACCTTCGTTCAAACAAAAACCTTCAAACAAAGGTGTTTAAAAATTTTGAGCATCCAACACCTTCAAAAATGTGATTTCCTACAAGTGGGACTCACTATTGTGGGCTTACCTAGAGATAGGTTATATCTTATGATGTACATATCCCTTGTCCATATCCCACTTCTCCAAATGGGTCATATAAATCAAAGATCAAACAAGAAGACATGCTAGATAACCTCAAATAGGAGGAATGAGAAGTTCTAGCAATGGTTAAAATGTAAGAGGTTCAAGTAAAAATAAATTCTATGCTTTCTGGTATGGAAGATGGAATAAACAAATAATGTATAAAATTTTACAATGAAATATTAGGATGTGGAAATACACACTACTTTTCAATATCCCCTCCTCCAAATATGTCATATAGAGAAGAAGTTAGATAGGGAGAAATGCCCAATCACCTTGAATATGACACCTTTGAATGAAGGTCTTGTTTTATTGATTAAAAAAGTAAAGAAATCAAAGGCCTTGTTTATGAAATATTTTATTCCTTCCCACATCCATCCAAGGTCCTTCATTTGAAGGTTCTTCAAATGAAGGTGCTTGGATGGCCTCTTCTATTTCATGTCTAATATTTTACTTAGATTTTTCACCTTCAAACCTCAAGTTAAACCTTCAAATGGAATCAACCAAACAACATATTTTGCAAGTTTGTAGCACTCAAAGTAAGTTTTCCAACTAATATTATATTGAATATATTTAATTTGATTATTATATTTATTTTATATTTTATAATGGAGATTCTTTTTAACAATTGTGACGGTCTTTGTTCCAAAAACATGGAAAAACAGTAAAAGATGTAATAATAAAAAAATGAAAAAATAATTGTCCTCTAGGTATTGATGTTCTTATTTCAACAAAAAAATAGTTAATTCGAACAAATACAAGAAAATTTATCTGATACCAAATGAAATTATGTTTGAATTATAGCTAATCCCACTTCAAAAAGTTATAAAAATTATATTATGCAACAAAATATTATGAAAAAATATCCATACTCTAGATATTTGTTTTATGAATATATGTTTAAAAAAGTTATGTTGTACTAAATAAACATCACATTTTAAAAGTATTGTTAACTATAAAAAATAAGTTATTAAAAGTTACATAAAAGCTCACAAATTATTTCTTATTTTTTTTTTAAAATACATTATAATCTATAGATAAAATCTCAAAAATCACTATTTCATGTCATCTTCAATTTTTTAATGGTTTAGTTGCTATAGGTCTCGAAAAGTGAAAATTTGGTAAAAAGATGTTGATTTCAATGTCCTACTTTGACCAAAAAGTGGGACACGACTATTGTGGGATCATACCTCTTCTACCAACACTCATATCATGCATTTATGTTTGAGATCCCTTATCATTATTATCTTCTTAATAATCATCATAAGAGAACTCATATTCCTAGCTCATCAAGAGGGCACTCATGTTTCAAAGTGACACTTTCATTTTCTAGCAACTTAAGCTTTTCCCAAAATTGCTTAATTCCATATTTGGATGATATGTTGGGATGTTGAAAGAATAAGGAGTTTTTCATTGATGCATTTGTTGGCAACATGAGCATGAGGGATAAGTGCATTGCATTGCAGTGTTGACATTGATGTCAACATTGTATTTTGGTATGAAGACCATCATGTAGATCAATTTGTACAGCTTGAGCATGTTTTGAGATGGTAATCCAATGGGCATTTGCAAGAAGGTTTGATCCAGTGAAGATAGATGAAGGGAAAACAGACTAAGTGTCAATACAAGTAATTTTGAGTACAGGACATCTAGTTTTTGGGTTCACATTGGTTTGTTGTATAAGATCTTGCTCTGATATAATTTTGTTGGATGATAGAGGAGCCTAATTCTAGAGTTTCATATTGTTTTGGCATATGGTAAAGAAGTTATGAGTGAGAGCATATCGTTTTAGCAGTAACAGGTGGTTTCCAGTTCAGGGCATATGTTTTGGTGAATCTGCACTTCTTCGTGGATTGGGATTTATCTTTGTGGAGATGTTGAAAGGTGTTAGTAGAGTGTGTATTTCAAATGGCATAGATTTTGGAGGTTCATGTGTCCGAATTTGGTTGTACAATTGGAAAATTTTATTATTAGGTCATTACCAATTTTGACCTAATGAGTTTTGTGTATTGTGGAGTTTGAATATGTATTGATTCATTATGTGGGAGCTATTATGGGTCCATGTTGACCTATTTTGATTTTTTATGTGTTTTGGAATTTGGTGTGAAGCATGTATGTATGCATGTATGTATGTATGTTGAGTTGACAAGGTATAATTGGTGTGATACATTTAATTAGGCCAACCTAATTGATGTTATAAGTGTGTATGGATGAAGCAGATATATATGTAAGTTCCTTTTAGTGAAGTGATATGATGTACAATTGATCACAAAATTATGCGAGTATTAGACGAATGCAAAGCATAGTAGAGAGTTAGTTCATAACAGAATAAAATGTGTACAGTCTATAGTTTGAGCTTCAATGAAATTGTGACTAATGCATATGTTAGATGTGATTGTAACAGTTCAAACTTGGTTGTGTGCCACTTCTCTCTTCTATATTTTCTTCTTTCAGTGGGAAGTGAGTCCCCTTGGATAGTGATTCCACCTGTAGTGAGCAATTCTATAATATCTTACACATGGTTATAATATATTGTGAGCTAATCCTCACCGTGGTTTTTCCCATTTTTGGTTTTCCACGTAAAAATATGGTGTTCATGTATTATGTGATGTTGTTGGATGTTTTCATGTTTTCATTCATTACTGTGATTTGAATATTCTAAGTGGAATGCATGCTTAAATGTTTAAGTGGTTTAAAAAAATACTAATTCACCCCCCCTCTCGGTATTTTGGGTGTTCAACAATTGGTATTAGAGCTTGGTTCCTTGGAAGGAGCTTAATCTCTTGGGGAAGATTTTGGAGGTTGAACACATGGTTGTTAGAATATTTCCTACTCCAGAAAAAATACCTATTGTTGGATTTACAGAAGAAGAGTGCATGGTTAACATGAATGGAGAACTCAAAATAGCTCTTAGAGATCTGGAAAGAACTAAAGGTAGAAACAGAGATCTGAAGGAAAATTCCAAAGAAGAAAATGAATGCATCAAAAAGTTCAAAGAAAGACATAAGGAAGTCAATGAGCAATTGAAGCAAGCCAATGAGATAATTACCAGTCTAAAGGTGCAAGTTGAAGAAGGAAAAAGAAATGAAGAATTTATAAATGCCAAAGTATAAAGAAAATCTGAAGAATGTACAAAGCTTGATGAAGAAATTGTGACCTTGAGATCAAATTTGGAAAAAGAAAAGAGCCATGAAGACAAATTCAAGATGATCTCTACAAAGCTTGATGAAATGATTGCAAATCAAAAAAGATCTAAAGACAAAAGTGGATTGAGGTTTGAGATATAGGAGAAAGCTCAAAGATACATCAACTCCAAATTAGACTAAAAAGAAGATTGAAGACAAGAAGAGCAATAGCAAGCAGATCTGGAATCAAAATAATCATCAGAAGACCACCTATTAGATAGCCAAATGCACAAAGGTACCCATCTTTTAATGGTTTATGTTATTCTTGCAATAAATTTGGACATAAGGCTATGGAATGTAGAAGCAAAATAAATCAGTATATTCAATGTTTTCTCGATTAGTGCTTTACATGTAAGAGATTTGGTCATAAAGCTAGTGAATGCAAAAATCAAATGATGAATGGCTATAACAATTATAGAATGGTTCAATCTTTCAATGACTACTATTATGCATGCAATGGATTTGGGAATAAAGCTAATCAATGCATATCTAGAATGAATGGGAGCATGCCTATTCAAAATAATGTCACATGTTATAATTGCAGTAGACCTGTACATACTCTAAGTTTTGCAAAAGCAAGAATGTGAAGAAAAATAATTCAGTAAAGAAGAGTGATCCAGTGAAAAAGGCTAATCCAATAGAGATGACGAAAGATGGATAAGATTTGGAAAAAGAAAGAAGGTAGTGAGATTAAGGTTGGGTCTGTACTAGCATTTGGTGTAGATGTTTTCTCTAAAAACTAAATTGAGAGCTTTGGCTCAAGGGGATCTTTAATGGAAAATATTCCATCCCCTACCAAATAACTGGTGTAGATGCTTCAACATGTGGATATGAGATGTGGATCAATGTCCTGGGTTGATCTATTGGAGAAGATTCTGGTAGAAAACATCTTGATGCAAGAATTTGTGGATCATTTGAAGTTGACTATGCAAATAGTTAGTGTTTTTATCAACTTTTCAACTTGAGTGTTCAATGCGAAATTAGGTTTATAAGTGACTACACTTAATCAAAAATCATTTGCAAATGATTATTCAAGAAGTGAAGAGAAGTCAAAGAGCAAAGTAGTGTGTTTGAAGAAATTGAGATCTAGAGTGAACAAAACCCTAGTCAAAAAGTGAATTAAACTTGTACTTGCAGTCTTATCTTTCCCTAGTTTTTCATAACGTGTTTTGAAAACAATTGAAATGACTACTCCAAGGGTTGTTGAGGTCTTAGAATGATCCTGACCAAATTTTAAGAAACATCCAGATAAATCTACAAAAGTCAACCTAGACAATGCATTTTCGAGGGTCCCATGTGGTGTTTTGTACACCGAAGACATAAGGATCTATATTCATAGAAAATTGGAAGAGTATGACCACTCCAAACTAGGTGATGTGTGGGAAAATGAGCTCACCCGTGATGATTTTGTATTAAAATTTGAATATCAAAATTTGGTAACGAAGAAGCTTGATTTTTGGCAAGGGTTTCCCAACTTTTGCCACAATGATGCTTGGGTAAGAGTTGCACTAAGCTATATTCATAAAAAATTTGTATGGACAGATATGCTTGGCATGATTACCAAGGAGGTATTAGGGATGTGATAGGTTTGTGCTCAACTGGACCAGTTCCAGTACTTAAGTCTATAAATAATGAGGTTGTAATGGAGAGAATGGGTACAACGTATGACAAGATAGTATTGACAATAAAGGATATAAGGAACCCGATAGTGAAGTACACCTCAATGATGATCGATTGCAAGTTACACTTCTCTAACAAAGAGAATTTTGTATCTGCTAACGCCATCAACACAACATATGAGATGGTTGAGAAAGGAGTAAATTATGATTTATGTGAACTATTGAGACAACAACTAATGGAAATTTTTCAAAAGACAAAAGATTCCAAATATCCTTTCAAATTTGGGACATTGATTATATGTTTACTATTTTACTTCTTGAGAGAACTACTCGGTACAAAGAGTGTTGTATGGTTACAAGGCAAACCTGTAGCACACCAGATTAAAGAATTATTTAGAGGAATCGGAGATGCCAAGGTATAGGATGAGTCTCTTGTGAGATCCTTCACAGTTTTCTAGAAAAGAATGCAGGAAAGGGAGAGGATTCTCTGGAAGATGGTGGAGAAATACAAAAATGATATCATCTTCATGGTATCTAAGGATGAATGCATCATACAGGTTGTTGAGTTTGGAATAGTTTGAATCCCATAAATGGGATATTAATCATTGAAGAAGATATTGTGGTGACTACGAACTAAATGTTGTGTAAATCGAGGGACACCTCTAAAGAGAGGTATGGAACTTATGAGAAGTCCATGCAAGTTCACATGGACTAAATACAAAAGATCATAACAAAGATAGATGATAAAATGATTATGCACAATTTGCATAAGTTGTGAGGATCTCTAAGGAGCAAGTTGAGAAAGCAAAATTTATGTCTAGCTCACCAAGAGGATCATCAAGTGTCATAAGATCTAGTAGACTAGCTACCACTCCTCTAGTTGCTCAGAAGTCCTTCGGGACTAAGCCTGCCACAAGGGAAAAGAGAAAAGAACCTGTAAGCACTCCGGTGAAGGAGAAAACCTCTCTGGTTAAACATCAAAAGAGGCCTAAAAAGGAAAAGGTTGCTCCGACAACACAACAAATTGGCCCAATAAGGAGAGTGAAAACAAAGGAAACATGGGAGCGATATCTAGGAGTAAATGTTGAGGATGAAGAAGAGGAAGAAGAAGGACCACAATTGATCCAAAAGAGGAAAACAGAAGCTTCACAAGGTGAAGCCAGTGCAAAGAAGGTAAAGTTTGATATTTTGATACAGATAGTGAAGTAGAGGTTCAAAAGGATAAGGAAGGATTCATAATGGAAATGAGAGAGAAGAAAGAAGAGTCTGAAAAAGAGAAGATGCCAGAAGACAAGAGAAAGCAAAAGAAGAAGACTCTAGCAAGGGCACATAGCCCTACGAAACTTTATGCTTTGTTTAATGGGATTGTGGATAATGAAATGCTTGAGAAAACTATTGCTTTATATACTGATGTAGATGAGGTGGACAAGGCCACCATTGTGGAAGCAATTGTGAAATACATTGTTGTTTTTGAAGTTAATATGTAGAATATTGAAAAGTAGTTGTCTAAAGATCTATGGAATGTACTACTTGCAAGGAGGAAAAAGGCTATAGAGGAAGAAGCAATTAAGATTTTACTTTGGAAAAGATTGGCGCACCTCTTTCTGAGGAGAATAAAACCACATTGGCTAAACTATACAGTAAGGAGTTTGAACAAAAATGAAGCAAAGGGTGACAAACCTCATGAGCAGAGATCAAAATGATCTCGAGAGGCTCTGGAAAGAGACTATAGAAAAGGTTGAGGAGTTAGCACAGAGATTAGGGATGAATTTGGAGAGCAAAGAAGAAATACAAGATGATCTATTCCTACTCTAGATGTGAGTATTAGAGAAGATGCACAACATGATGATGCTCTACATGAGCATGGATCTAAAGAAATGAATGTGCAAGATAATGTTCTTCCGAAAGTGGAAGAAATTTTTGGTGAAGAAAATGTTGAAGAAGGAGAAGCCACTGAAGAAGACATTGCAAAGGAGGTCTACATAACATCAAACACCTCCTATGGTATCTAAGACTAGTCAAGGCCAACTGGAGACAATCACTCTTCCAAATAACAAAGAACAAGCTATCGGTGAAGATGATGCAAAGAAGAGTAATGAACAGAAGGATGAGAATGAATATGAGGAAAAGAAGAAAATGGAGGTCCACTAGTTGATACTGGTGACAAGGAAAAGGATTTGAAGGAGAAAACTGCAGAAGACAGTGTAAAGACTACTAGTGAATCCTCTGATTCCTCTAGAGATTCCTGAAGACTACTAGTGTCTTCCTAGTTGTTACAACTTCCAATGCATCAAGGATATGTGGATATGATCAAGATTTATCCTATTCACAAGCTTCAATTGGGTGATGTTTTCCACGTATTTGCCCGAAAAGGAATCATTGAAACACATCAAAAGAGTGGAGAAATGATAGATGAGGTAGTAAAGGTTCTGAATGAAGCCATACCCGATGCTATCATTGACAATTCCCTCTTTGGTATGGACAATTTGAAGTTTTTGCTTGATTCTTTTAAGGAGCATGCAAGTGGTTTGAAAGGGAAGTTAAAAAAAGTAGAGAAAAATATAAATGACAGGGAATCAATGGATGCCATGAAGAAGTGCACCAATGCACATAATAAATTTCAAGAAAATATTAAGTGTGCACAAGCTTGTGTGGCGGAAGCTAGAGCTTTATTTCAATTTTGTATGAAGTGGCCAAGATCCACAAAGAGCATAAGAGATGAGATGGACTCAATTGAGTCCCAAATTGGCAAAGCTTCCAATGCCTATGATCTGGCACGTGATTTGGATGGAAGCACAAGGTCTTCAGTAGAGAATTTGCATGAGCAATATTTCCAACTACAAGCTCAGAAAGGAAAGATCATAATGCAGTTTGGTAATCTCAAGGATCTGGTGAACTCTAAGTTCATATCTGTTTCCAGTGCCTTGTTGAGTGTTGAAAGAGTTTCAAAGCTAAATTTGGTACCCATCACTCTGGATGATGGTGAGGAACTCCTGATGGAGTTTGAGACTCATAGCAAAATTCCCAAGAAGGTTTGGGAAGGGAAGCAAGAGTGGAAAGCCCACCTTGAGAAGCCGCAAGGGTCAAACTCTTCTTTTAGGTGAATACATTTCTTTCCTTTTTATGCATTTCAGATATTGTTTCAAATTTCTATGTAGATATGTGGAAGGTATAAGGAAAATTTCTAGGAATTTTTTTTGTTAGATAGCAGTCCTAGGGGGAGATAGTTAAGTTTTCAGCTTGTATATATGTACATATAAGTCAGGGGGAGTTCCAGTATATGTGAAGACTTATGTATATGTTCTGCGCCCCTTGCCCTTGATATCAAAGGGGGAGAGTAATATTGAAGAGTAGAGTAGTTTTGGGAAAATAGTTTTAGCATGTTGTCATCAGTGACAAAGGGGGAGATTGTTGGAAGAATGAGTTTGTCATTGATGCATTTTTTGGCAACATGAGCATGAGGGATAAGTGCATTGCATTATAGTGTTGTCATTGATGTCAACATTGTATTTCGGTATGAAGACCATCATGCAGATTAGTTTGTACGTCTTGAGCATGTTTTGAGATGGTAATCCAGTGGGAATTTCCAAGAAGTTTTGATCCAGTGAAGATAGATGGAGGGAAAATTGACTAAGTGTCAATACAGGTAATTTTGAGTACAGGACATTTGGTTTTTGGGTCAATATTGGTCCGTTGTATAAGAGCTTTGCACTTTTGATTTAATTTTTTTGGATAATAAAGGAGCCTAATTCTAGAGTTCCATATTTTTTTGGCATGTGGTAAAGAAGTTATGAGTGACAATATATTAGTCTAGCAGTAACAGGTGGTTTCCAACTCAGGGCATATGTTTTGGTGAATCCGCACTTCTTCACAGATTGGGATCTAGCTTTGTGGTTTTGTGGAGATGTTGACAGATGTCAGTAAAGTGTGTATTCCAAATGGCATAGAGTTTGGAGGTCCATGTGTCCAAATGTGGCTGTACATTTGGAAAATTTTGTTATTAAGTCATTATTGGTGCCGACCTAATGAATTGTTTATTGCGGAGTTTGAATATGTATTGATTCGTTATGTGGGAGCTATTATAGGTCCATGTCAACCTGTTTTGAAGAGTTATGTGTTTTGAATCTTGGTGAGAAGCATGTATGTATGTATGTTAAGTCAATAAGGTATAATTGGTGTAATACATTTAATTAGGCCAACCTAATTGATGTTGCAAGTGTTTATGGATGAAGTGAACATATATGTAGGTTCTTTATTGGTGTTTTGAACATAGTGAAGTGATATAATGTGTAGTTGATGTGAATTATGCGAGTATAAGGTGAATGAAGAGAAAAGTAGAGAGTTAATTCATATCAGAATGAAGTGTGTAAAGTATGTATTTTGAGTTTCAATGGAACTGTGATTCATGCATATGTTAGATGTAATTGTAATAGGTCAAACTTGGTTGTGTGCCACTACTCGCTTCTATCTTTACTTCTTTTAGTGGGCAATGAGTCCTCTTGGATAGTGAGTCCATCTGCAGTGAGCACTTTTGTAATATATTATAACCGGTTATAATATATTGTGAGCTAATCCTCACCATGGTTTTTCCCATTTTGGGTTTTCCATGTAAAAAATTGGTGTTCATGTGTTATGTGATGTTGTTGGATGTTTTTATTCTTTCATACACTAAGTGAAATGAATACTTAAATGTTTAAGTGGTTTTAAAGAATACTGATCCACCCTGCCGCACCCATCCGCCCCTTCCCTTCCCCCTCCTCGTCAATATTTTGGGTCTTCAACAGGGAGGAGTGGAATAATGGTCAATAATATCCTAATATCTCATGTGATAGTATTGCATACGTGTACATCAAGAATTTTATCCACATTTATCCTACCAAATAACCATATCATAACATTTTATGAGTTGTTTGCAATATAACCAATGTATGAACCTCCAATAATGTCAACATACCAGGTTCTCCTATTCAATTAAACATTTATATTCCATATTGGGAGAGTTGGGATGGTGACCTTCAAAATATGTCATCAGATCTTGATACTATGTGTTAGAACGTTGCAAATACTCATCAATCATGTTACACACCCTTCTCTACCCAACATGCAACTATTAATTATTATTTGTTGGGTGTGTGTATGTAAGAATAGGGTAAGGATAAATGTATAGGGACATGTGCATGTACAAATAGTTAAAAGACTAAGGGAATGAGTCCGACTTCACAAAAAAATCATGTCATTTGTCACTATATACATGTATCTCTATTTCTTTAAAATATACACAATAAATGAGAAACAACATGGGTATGCAAATTTCACCATGACAAAGAGATTATATGAATTGTTTATATTGGTAAATTTAGTTGTCAATTAGGTTTCAAATCAAGAGAAAAAAGAAATGTATGTTTAAGAAATTCCAAACATCAAATGTCTTAAATACATTTAAAAAAAATTGTTAGCCTTTTTTGGGTCAATATTTTTTGGAGTGAAGATTCTAGGGCATTACATACATGATGACTTGAGGGGAAGACAGTTTTGAAAGTCACACAAGTTAAATTGAGAAGAGGAGGGAACATTAGCTCAAATATTTTAATCAAAGTTCATAAGGTTGATGGTTCTCAATGTAAAGAACTAATAGGTAGACATCTATCCAAAAAAGAACCAAGGACTATTGCCTCAAAGCCCGTTACATTCATGGGAAAGAGTTAGGCCTGTATAGCCAATTTTAATATTGCCAAGTATTTACAACATGACCTATACAAGTTAGCTAGACCAAAATACAACTATAAAATATTCGTAAGAGGAAATTACAATCAAAAGAAAATGCAAACAAAAAACCTTCTTTAAACACAAATAAATATTAGAAACAGACTAAAAAAGGTATATAGTGAAAAAACTTGGCTTATATGCATATCTAAAGAAGTCATCAAAAATGATGCATGCAGCCATCACACTAATATCCTTTATCATCATGTCTAAAAGATGAGAAAAACCCACATGGTTAACAATGCCAAGACTAGTAGCATCTAGAAAACTCGTCTCGTGCCTGATAAAGAAAGAGATATTATAATATGCCCATAAATGACCAATATAGATCAACATGACTGTAAAAGTGTGGCCAGCTTATAATATAATCAAGAAAGCACTCAATGAATCCCTAATATCCTTATCATCATGTCTAAAAGATGAGCAAAACCCACATGGTTAACAATGCCGAGAATAGTAGCATCTAGAAAACTTGTCTCGTGTCTGATATTATAATATGCCCATAAATGACCAATATAGATCAACATGACTGTAAAAGTGTGGCCAGCTTATAATATAATCAAGAAAGCACTCAATGCATCCCCAATTACCTGTAAAAGAAAAAAGTGGAAAAATGAAAAAGTTGAATAATAGAAAAGCATTTAACCATAACACGGAAGAATGTACCAAAATCGTTAATTAAAAGAGTAAAATCCAACATTGAACATTCTTGTAATTTTTCTTTTTTCAAAATAAGGCTAAGCTGAAACTCAAGATGCCCATCATACATTTTCCATGCACTAAGGAAATGGGATTAAAATTATAATACGCAGGCCTCAAGTAAAGTTAAAATATAAAATAAGGCCTTTTATAATTAAAGTTTATTTTAAATAACTCCTCTCAAATATCAATCAAAGGTCATGAAAAAAAATTGGAGTTATGTTTTTTTTGAGGAAAACTCTATCTAAGAGAGGCCAAGCAAGGAGGCATATATTGATCAGCCATTCTATTTTCTGATTCCTGCACCTTGATGGAGCATTGGACTTCAGTTCAATTTAATCTGAGGATGAAAATCCTCTAGGTCTAGAATTGGAGGACGGAAACACACAATTCCTTGGAATTATTTCACATAGAGATCACTACTGGGCATATATTGATCAAGTATTCTATTTTCTAGTTTTATCTCTTTGTTGGAGCATTGTACTTTGGTTCAGTTGACTTGACGATGAAAACCATTTAGGTCTGGAATTGGAGGATGAAAACCCACAATCTTTGGAGTGACTTGTTCAAATTTCCGGTTGGTAATCAATATATATCTTTCTAGATTTCAACACCACCATCTATGGCTTCAAGTGGGCGACTTGGTGAAGGATTGTGGCAATTTATAATTGATTTCTAACAGATTTAAAGTCAGATTTATATTTAAACTCAATGCAGCCAGTTTAGGGTTCTAGCCACTCCATTCTTGGGAATGTTTGTGGCAGTTTTAGATCTATTTAGGACAGATTAGAGGGCAAATTCAGGTTGGAAAACAGTGCCAACACTTAGGGTTAAATTGCAGCATATTCTATTAGAGTTTGAGGCATCCAAGATTGGGGCAGTCTGCCGTCCATTTAAGGACAGTTTGTTTCTCAATACCCTAAGAGAATTGAAGGCAAAAATAAGGACAAAATTATTGCTAAAACATCATATTTCAAGGAGAAATTGTTGTTTTCTGTGGTAAGAAATTGCAGACCTTGAAAGTATTTGAATTACCATTCATTGCTGGTTAGGGTTTGGTGAATTTGTATAAAATAAGAAAAAAAAAAGGGGGGATATTACAATTATATGTTAGCATCAAAAGCAGCACTCTTACTATTCAAGAATGTACCCAAGAGAGAGGCTAAGGATGTACTCTTGAGAATGGCTTTGGATAAGGGGTTTGATATTACTCATTCCTATGTTTTGTCCATTGAGCGCACAAAGGAGTCTACCCACTAGAGGAGCTGATGAAATTGGTAAGTCAAATCTGGGGAGAAGAGTTGGGTCTTGGGTGTACTAGAAGGTGCCCAATGCCAATGGTTAGCTCAAGTGGCATTAGTTGAGCTTGTAGTCCTAAGGTAATAAGTGCATCTATAGACTGTCCTGTTAGTATCTCCATCATCGGCAAAGGCACCTTCATCAAGTGTTCTTAAAATCTATGAAGGAATCTCTATAGCTTGAGATAGACAACACTAGAATCATGGCAAATAAGTCGTCAATGAGCTATCAAAGAAAATGCACAACAATATAAAAATAATTATTCACAACATGGTACAACATGCTAAAATAGATAGCTAAAGAATACCACCCAGTGTTAATCATGCTGCAGAAGTATCAGAAGCATCAGTCTATCAATTTCATGAATGTATCCATGACAAAGACTAAGAATATAGCCATAAGGTAAGCAGTGCATCTCCAAACCATCCCAGTAGAATCTAGTTCTACACTATCTATGGAAGAATTCACACTGATTGTGAGAAGCACACAAACAATTTAGCTATCTGCAACTAACCCATGACGGGAAAGAGTCTAATTATCAGCCAGTCATACCCCAAAGAAATCTGTCCACATAAGTGGACAGGGTTGTCATAATTTTAGCAAATGATTTCTAACTATCTTACAACTGATCTACAGGAGGTGCTTTAGTTGTCCAGTTATTATCATTGGCACCATGTTATTCGTAACCCTCACAAAGAAATAGACACCCGTAATATTTATGCATCCAAAAATTTGTATATAAGATAGACAGTCATGCTTGCTTACAATTGCGTTTTCAGCATAGTTACCAATCCAGCCAGATTTGATTCAAATCAACATTGATCCATATTTTTGGGACCAGCTGGATTTCTCAAATTCTATCTGGATTTTTCAATTGCATTAGAAACTTTACAACCATTCAGATTTCTGATTGTTTTTCCTCCAAATGAATTTGAACCGGATAACTATGGTTTCCAGGTATATTAAATGTTTTCAAAGAATTGGAAATGAATGTATAGCCTTGCCAGATTTAATAGCTTAATATCCGTTACACCCAAGTGAGAATTTTGATGATACACCACTAAACATAAAAGGCCTCGAATCTTTATAAGGGCTGGAAAATTTTACAAATTAATAGAAGATAAAATATTTGCTAATAAGAAATGCTATTGCATTGCTTTTAAATTTTTGTTAAGGCTCCCTTGTCTGCACAAAAATTATAGATAGGCTGAAGATATAAATAAAATATACAACAGATCTCTAATACAAATATAACACTGGACAGGGTAGAACCTTAACAAAGAATCCCAGCAACAGCTTCCTATGTGATAAAATAAATGATCATGAAGAATGCATTACTCAAAGGTACTAAATTACTAATAAATCAGGTTTTCAAGGTTATTAGAGTGAAAAAGGAAAGGAACTTATAGCTTATATCTGCTATACCATATCTTAATTGGGCAACAAAAAATTCATATTTTTGCTGATGACAGGAAAACATGTAAGTACTTATGAATTGATTTTTTCATTCTCTGAATCACAAGATCCACTGACACCTATCATGTCCGATAAAACTTTTTGAGATACTCTATTTACAGGATGAAAGTCTGAAGCAAGAGGCACAATGGAATCAATTCGCATGTGCTGAGCATTCCCACTTTGTGGCTTGCGCAGCACCATTTGGAACATCTGTCCTTCTAAGAATCTACCAGAAGCTTCCACTGCAAGCAAATACAGAAAAAACATCATGAATAAAGTAGGATGCAAATATTAAATAATAAGAGCCTTAAGCCTATGCTAATTGAATACTTTATATTAAATCGATGATAGTAAATAGAGTATAAATCATAGCAACAGGGCTGCAGCCATTATTAAAACGTGACATAGGCAATAATAAAGCCTAGAGTTTATGTCAAAACAGAACTCGATCATCAATATGCGGTGGAAATAAATGGGTAAATGATGTTCAAGGAAAAGCTAAGAATAGGGAGGCAACTGACAATGAAGTGCTTTCCAAGAGTACAAATAATATTACTGGGAGTTCTTGAGACTAAATATGATCTTTATATGAGAAAGGATAACTAGTGCAGTGACTAAAATATGAATTGATACAAATAGAGAATTGTTCTCACTGCAGTTTGTAATGGTCCATTTGGCACACCAAAAACTTAATGGCACTCCATGTTCAACAGTTAAAATCAAGGAATATATTTTCCTTCCCTTGTTTTATCTTTGTAAAGTGACGAAAATTTAAGTTCCCTTGTTTTATCTTTGTAAAGTGATGAAAATTTAAGTTCCCTTGTTTTCTGATATGTTTATGTGTCAATGCTTTACTTAGTTACTATGATATTCCAGGGGACTTTGGTTGTGTTTTAATTTAATATAGACAGAATCACCATCCCTTGGTCTATTCCTTGAGCACAATCTGTTATGTTTTTCCTCCTGGGTGAATAAATAGAAAATATATAAGGTTATATATAAAAGCATGCCACCAACAAAAATGATAGATAAATTAGCCGAACAAAAAAAATGAGATACAGAGAAAGAGGCTTGCAGACAATTAAAAAACAAGTGATTATTTTGCCTGCATTTCTTGTCTTTGGGTAGAGAGAGGTGAAGAGGGAGACAATACCAAAGGTCTTATGGACTCCATACAAGACTGTGAAGTTGGATGTATCTATTGTTTGGTAGTTCACATAAAGGCTATAACTCATATAAACGTGTGGGATCAGATCCCCAATTGGCCAAGATAAAACTTTTGACAAGTACACAGAAGTGATACTATTGAGATTTCAATGTTTGCAAGTTATGAGATCCTAATGAATCAGAAAATGACTACCCCAAGGCTTCAAATGTCAGGTCTTGACTATGCAAAATAACTCAGCGTTCAATGTTTATTTAGTGTTTTCATAAAGGGCCTTATGTTTACTTACTGGAAAGCTAATGAGGGTTTTAGGTAGATTTGAATGAAATGTGTAAACCCTAAGTAAATCCTCAAATCTAAGATCTGAATTTTTTTTTATCATCTGATATGGCAATGAACTTGATGCTGATCCTAAAACTAATTTTTTGACTTTAAATAAACTTCAAAAGATTAGGGTGAGAAAGGAAAAGGATAGAAATTCCCATGGACAACTACAATAATAAGTTATAACTTAGTGCTTCAAATAAACCAATTTATTTTTAACTAGAGATATACTCTCAATGCTGCAAAAATAGTGCAATCTTCAATGGATATAAAAAAATTCAATTCTTAAAAATTCACTTAAATACCAAATCTAGCGCAATTCAAGCAAATCTTCACAATCAAACTAAATTCAAAAACAAGTTCAGACTAACCATAAAGTAACTTACAATCAGCAAGCCACAAATGGTATGAACCAAAGATCTATCAAATATCCAAACACTTAATCACATAGTTGCATGGAGACGTGTCTCCGACCCCCTAAGACGCATCTCGAGTATCAAGATGCCTTTCCCTATACCGGAAACTTGTCGAAGACATCCTTGCTTGTAGAAGACTTCTCACCAAAACTTCCTTAATTTTTCATTTAAAAAAACAAAAAAAAACTTACGTTTCAACAAGTTTCAATATGAAAAGAAAATCAATGAATCGATGTTTCTGAAATTCAATATGTAATATCAAATATGTAGCATGAACTCTTTGACTCTTTGACATTTGTGTGTTTAAACTTTAAATTTAATGTTAAACTTTACCAGTGTTCTTGTTTTGAAAGTTCAATGTTATGATATTTTCAATCTTAATGTAGTAAATTTATAAATTATTAAATTATATTAAAAAAATGGCATCTCCAAGTACTCCCATCTCCTATTTTTCAAAAATAGACTATGCTTAATCATCAATGCAATTGAACTTTATCTAATATTGAAGAAAAAAAACATGTAAACTATAGAAATAACAAGAGAACACCAAATCAGTGTTTGCAGTTGTATTAATTTCAAAGTCCAATATCAACAATTCTTGATCAACAAAAACCTTTTACAACGAGAGAGTGCTACCTTTTAAAGGCAAGGACAAAAAAACCTAGAGCACATCAATGGTGGAGATCATCTCAACACCAAGGGTCAAGATTACATGGGCATTAAATAATTGGGCATTACATTAAATATTTTCAGCCATCTCTAACTAAATTCAGTTACAATTTTGTCTTGAGAAAGGCAAACATCATCTCCAAAAGACACCCTAGAAGATGGGACAGCTAGCAAACTATTGGTGCAGATCTGGCATAATTTACAATAGGGATGCACCTTGCAAGTCACATTTCATTTGGAGTTGGGAATCTGGACAAAAAATGATGTACACTTTCCTAAGAGAATCTCCAAGGAAAGGAAATCATACATGCAAGATCCAAGGTACTTTAGTGCATCATCATCAATTATAATTCTACCTGCCACCCTTTCTTTGCAAGCATCTATACTACATGCGATGTCATATGGAAAATTTATGTGTCTTTTATCATCATAAACTAGTTGGTGAATGTTATCACTAATGAGTTTTGCCCAGTGGATTTTCTTATCAA
The DNA here is from genome assembly GCA_007258455.2 of Sequoia sempervirens. Lineage (NCBI taxonomy): Eukaryota > Viridiplantae > Streptophyta > Pinopsida > Cupressales > Cupressaceae > Sequoia > Sequoia sempervirens. The sequence goes on from VDFB02105785.1 coordinate 471,937,628, forward strand.
CTCTTATTACTTCTTCAATGAAACGGAACATCCAACCCTCAAAGGTGTAAGCTGACCCTAAGCCCATGACTTTGCTTAGCAAAGTGACCAAATTATTTATCTCTACAATGAAGTCACTTTTGTATTAATTCTTTGCCATCTTAGCTATTGATGCTTTTGGCTTCCTCATCCAATGTTCATTGATAATTTTCATACATTTTTCAAGTCCTTGATCATAAATTTTATTGCCTTGTTCCTCAGTCATTTATGTCATAGTAGGATGAGTAGGAATCCCAAAAGCGCCTATGATTGCTGCAATAGATAAATCTGCTAAGACTCTTCCATCAGGAGCAATGATCTTCCTTGTAATGTCCCCTTTTGGCGCTTAGCCAATTCGTGCACATTTAGCCAGTTTCCAAGTCTTCTGAAGGCTAAGTGGTTAGTTAGGGAGAACTCCAACATTCTTGGAGAAGCATTTAATCTATCTTGCAGAGCAATTGTTCTTGGGTTTGAGTTCAATTGGTTAGTTGGAGCTCTTTGATGCTTTCAGAATTGATTTTCAACCTTTTGGGTGCTCTCCAAACTTCTTGGAGGAGCAAGTTGTTTCTAGAAAGTCACCAAGTTGATTTCAATCATCTTCCTACTGCTTCGATTTCATCATGGTGTCATCAAAATTGGATTTCAATGACATTGTAGTACATTCTGCAACTTGGGTGAGTTGTTAAGTTATTTAATTAATATTTCACTAATGTTGTCTAATGTTGAGAAATAATTAAAGGACAACTTAGCATAATAGCTCATTGGAAAGGTGATTAAATATTTGCAAAAAGCGTTTTTTCGAAAAAGTAACGAAAAAAGCTATAAAGGAGGTGTTAGGGGCTCATTTGGATATGTTGAAGTTTTCTCATATTGTTATGTTGTTGGATTGAACTTGCGAGTTCTTCCATAATCTCTTGAGGACAAAAACCCTCATTGGATTTCTAGTTTCAGATTTGAGAGATAATCCCTAGCTAGATTGGAGTGACTTCATTTCAAAGATCATCATTGTGCTTCAAATCAAGTTTTAGTTTTGGATGTTGTTAAGATGAAGATCTATTCAATGTTTTGAGGTGTGTTAGGTGGAGTTTGAAGAGAGTTTTCCAATATTTTGCTTGTGGGTGTGTTTGTATGCTCCTTCTCTGAGTTTCCAAAGCATCAAAAGCAATGTTTCAGTTCTGATTTGTCCAATGTACAGCAGCAAAAAGGGTGTTTTCAGACCTATACCAGCCTTTTAGTTCATCCATTCAAGGTATCATGTTGCTATTTCATAGTTGGGTTACTGGGTACATGTTATTTGGTGCTATTGTGGGGTGTTTCAATAGGTCTTTACATCAGCACTTTATAGCAGCAATTAATCCTCTTATTTTGGTGTTCACAACGCATATGTGCTTTGGATGGTTATATTACCAAAAAGCTTCAATTTCCATGCACTTTATTTTGTAAGCACTAGATGGTAGTACCGGCAATGAGTTTAAATTTGTTATTGTTGATGTACTTATTGTTGCACAAACAGTTGTCGTTGCACCAAAAGATCGACTTGTTAATGCCCAATACAACCTCTAGAGTTAATGAATCCATGGGAGGCGGTTAAGCCATGTCAAGAACCTGAGCGTTACGCTGCTAAACACAAGGAGACCAAGGGAGCACACCTTGCAACAATCCCCCCCAGCGCAAGCGAGGGGTTCGAACCCGTGACCCAGGCTTTGATACCAATTGTTGCATAGACGGTTGTCGTTGCACCAAAAGATTGACCTATTAATGCCCAATACAACCTCCAAAGTTAATGAATCCACAAGAGGCGGTTAAGCCATGTCACGACCCTGAGCGTTGCGCTGCACAACACAAGGAGACCAAGGGCGCACACCTTGCAACACTTACCCCACTAAACAAGTGATAATATTGTAATCGCTCACCACTAAATAGTTGAAGAAGCATGTTTAAATGTCCTCAAACATTGCATAAGCTTTCCCACTTTAAAAAGGAAGTTCCTTGTGACTCCCACTAAATAAGCAGATGATTTCTTTCTTGTATTGTTTATGAATCCCACTAAATAAGTGGTTTGGTTGGCTTGCCGCCTGATGCTTCTTTCTTGCGGGTTGTAAATCAATAAATTGTAATCCTGACACTATATGCTCTTACTTTGCCCAATCTAGGATCTGGGTAATCAGAAAGTGGAAAGGAAGTTGTTATGCTTTCATTTACTTTGAGGCTAACATATTTTCAAAAAAAATTGAGGGTGGTTATTGCATTCCTAGACTCAACAAAAGAGTGCTCTTTAAACTTGGTGATCAACTTCAGGCACTAGACCGATGTAGAGAAACCAACAACTTGTGCAATTCCATTATCAACCAACTTCTTAGCCTTAGGGGAAGGGTTGTTTCGAAACATTCTCTCCCTAGAGTCTTCAATATCTACATGCCCTAGGTCGATATCTCCCACAAAGTTCCATCTTGAAGTGAGTTTGGATTGAGAGGAAACCCACTTGAACTTCATTTTAGTAATCCTTGACATTTAGATCTGCATGAAAAGACTTAATAACTATCCTATAAACCATTCTTCATACCATAGTAACAGAAATCTAGAAAAAAACCCAATTAATCCCGATTTTTAAAAAATCGGCAGACTAGATGATTTTTTCCCCAATTTTTTGAAAAAATCTTTGACCTTTTGGTCAGCAATTTTTTCCCATTTCAAACTGCAAAATTGCCAAAAAAATGCATTTAAAACCTGCAAAAAAATGCAAAATAAAATCATGCTGATTTTCGCGCGAAGAAAACCATGAGACCAAAGCTTGTTGTTTACTATTATGCTTTGATAGATTTTTTCCAAGCATCCATAGCTTGTTCAAAAGCACTTGTCTTAGGCTTTTAGCCATAGCAGCAAGGCAGTGAACTGTTTGATAAAATGCTTTGGTAGACATGTATGAAAAATGTGGTAGCATAGACAAGGCAGTGAAATAGTTGAAAAATTGCCTCAAAGACATGTGGTTGCTATTGATTGTCATGGCATTCCATCACCATGAGACCACATTTCTTTGAGGAAATTTTTGATCCAGACAATAAGTGGATTGCTACTGATAAATTTCTTGAGGCTGAGGATTTTGAGATCCTAGCAAAGTCCAACGTTGATACTCATTTGACTTAACGACTTAGAAGAGGAAAAGCCCCAGAAGCTTCATCATTAGGACCTGCATCCCTCTAGCATAGCTCTATTAATAGTAGCAACTAGCAAGAGTCATTGGCTACTTTTGATTTTTTTAAACTTTGTACTCAGTTTATAAGTTGAATTTGTACAAACTATATTGTAATTGAAATTTTGTCATCTATCAGTTATGCATTTTGAACTAATGCTTTGAAAGATGTGGAATGCAATGTAATCAACGATATGAATAAAAACAACTAAATCTATTTTCTATGATTCATTAGTTAAACTCTATTTTATTTGCTCTCTATAACTCTATTGCTATGGAAATGCCTTTCAATTTAAAAAAAACAGTTTTTGTCTCTTATTCTACAATTTTTTATATTTTTTTTTTAAATCCGACCTTTTCCCAATTTTTTCAAAAAATCTTGAGCTTTTGGTTTGCCGATTTTTTCCCCAAAAGATTGTTGTTGCTATGCTTCATACAACAAAACATCTTATACAAGACATTCATAATCATCAAAATATAACAAGACCACAACTTGCATAAGAAAAGGTTATTTATCAGTTCAAGCTTAGGCAAAATAAATCTCATAAGAAAATGTAATGTTCCCATTTACGACGTCCTCTGTCAATTTGAGTTGATTCTGATACACTTACTACTTTTAGTAAGTGCTATTTTTAGCAGGAGGTCTGGTACTATGTTTCAGTCATCGGTGAACCCTTTCAAGCTCCTCAGTTTCCCTCCGGCTCGAGTTTTAGGGCGCTACTTACTATTTTTAGGACTTTCTAAAAATAGTAAGTTATCCAGGGTTAGCTGGATCCAGTCAAGGTTATTTCTTAACAACATTTCTCAATGGAGGCATTAGTTTCTATGTTTGAGACTTTTTTAATAATTAATTCTTCCTTCGAAATTGGATTTTAATAAAGTGACTTTATATTTATTCGTTGAGGGTTATGAGGGGGACTAATTTGTACCTTGATGCCTAGTACAATGACTTTAAATCGTTTTAATGAGCAACAAAAGTATTTTAGAATGCTCAATAAGGGTGGATGCCTAAAAGTATGTAATGAGTTCAAGTTAAATGAAAAGCTAATGTTTGGAGAAGATTTATTTTAAATCAAAAAATTATAATCTTTCAAAAGTGGCATTGGATTTTTAAGGGTTGCTAGTCGCCCTAATTGAGAGGTTTCTCATAAAAAGGTGGGGAAGGCTTTCATTTGATTATGTTTTTGGATATGAATCTTGGTCGTGTATTTCTCTTGGAGCCTGGAGCTTTGAGGTTTTGGAGATTGACTTGCTGAGATGAAAACCTTTGCAAGGACACCTTTCTTTGTGTGAAAGACCACATCAGGAGAGGATATTGGAGGCTTCACACAGGAGCTTCATTTGGGCTTTCGAATGTTATAGTTTGGTGACGTTTAAGTGATTTTTGATGATATATTTCTTGATTTCTGGGCACCCTTTTTTAAGACCTGGATCAGGTTTCTTGCTTATATCTCGAAAATGGATCAAGCATTTGAAATGGGTATTGGTCCTTTGGCTCTCTTATCCCTAGGCAACTCCAACAAGCATTACTTTGCATTTTTTTAAGTTTCCTGTGAATTTTAAGGCCAAATCAACCTGTTGTGAGGGGCACCTTGTGTTGAGAGAAAAGTTCAGATTTAAGCTTGTTGTCGTACAAGCTGAAATTGTTGGTCATTGACAATCGATTTGTAGTGCTTTCAAAGGCATAGGGAAGGAAGGTGAATGGAGTCACAGCTTGGTCTTGATTGAAGATTGTTTGAGCCACCTATTTGCTGCTTGCATCTTCTTTCAGAACTGGAATATTTGTCCTTGGCTCCCTGATGGAATATTATGTCAATATGGGTGTGGGTTCAGCAAATAGTTCTCTTCTAGGTGTCCACAATAAGCAGTGGTTTGTGAATTTTGAAGAAGCACTATAAATTTCAAGAACCAAATCGCCCTTCATCACCTAGCACCCTCTACTGGGTGTTACCCTTGATTCAGGACAGCCTTGTTGAGAGTTGTAAACAACATTTCTAGAACTGTTGGAGTGAAGGTTTGGGCGGGTTGGTTCAGGGCTTGAAAGCTATCATCTCTGGTGTTGATCGAGCCAAGGAAGAGGAGTAGTATTTGTTGTATGGTGTCTTTTTTCCAAGTCAGAATTGATAATTTTTCTGAGTGTAAGATCTACATAAAAAGGACTATATTTTCTGTTGTTAAAAAATTAGATCATTGAAAGATTGATTGATTCTTGCTAGAGTGCTCTCTTTCCTATTTTATGTTTCTTGCAATTTATACTTTATGCAAACTCAAAAAACATGAATGGCACATAGAACACATTGCATTAAGCAATCTCAAACAGAACATTCTGCAAGTTAGTTAAATCAAAGGGCAAACAGTAAGGAAATCAGAAAAAAAAAGAAAAGAAAATGGAGGTTGTCCATTACAGTGGTATCAGAGCCAAAACAATCCTGCCAACCAGTGAGTATAAATTTCTATGAGCCAGAGTGACAGAGAAAGAAGGTATTTAGAAAGAATTAGGAGAAAAGAAGAAATTTTTTGAGAACATTGGTCATCTTCTGAAGAAGAGCAACAAATAGAGTCATTATCCAGTGGGTCTTCCAACACAGGAAACATGGGAGATAGGGGTGGTGAAGGTTGGAGGAATGAGAGGAGAGATAGGAATGGGGCACCTCCAGATAGAATGGAAATCTTACTTGAAACTTTGGTTAGGGGACAAATGAGGGCAGCCCAACAAGTTCAGGAAACAAATGACGAGTTAACTGACTTGGTGTAGAGAATGGGTCAAATGGGTCAAGGAAACAGGGATGGACAGCAAGGAGTGGGTAACCAAGGAGCTTTGGCAAGGCTCCTTATGCCTAATTTCCCACCCAGGATAGATTTACCTGTCACTCTTGAGCTTACATTGTTGGAGCAACAAGATCAGTTTAGATAAGATTGGCTCAATGCAGGGCCCGGTTTTCAGCAAGACATATCTCTTAGAGACTACATTGACTTGAGGATGAGACACTCTAACAATAGGGGGAATAGAGACTAGCAAAATGAGCTACGAAGGAAAGTAGGGAAGCTTACACTTCCTTATTTTGATGGGTCTGGGAAGATGACAGCAATAGCGTGGGTGCAAAAACTCGACACCTACTTCAACTTAAACCCTATTTCAGAGTTAGAGTCCATCTAGTATGCATCAATACACCTAGATGGCGTTGCTCATGAGTGGTGGTACAATGGAATGTTAACTTTGGGGCATGCTTAAATCACTTCATACAGGGTGTTCACCAAGAGATTTATTGAAAGATTTGATAAAAAAGATCCTAAGCTGCATTTTAAGGAGTTAGCCCAACTTAAACAATGGGGTTTTGTGGACTCATACATTGCAGATTTCCAAAAGCTTTCCATGTTAGTGACTGACATTTCTGAAAGAAGGCTTATAGTATTGTTTATTGATGGTCTTTCCGATCCATTAAGGGGTTGGAAATAAAGGCTTTTAACCCTCCTAGCCTTCAGGAAGCCATTAAAAAGGCTAGAGACATGGAGACATCAACTTTCAAGAACAAATTTCAATCCAAGGACTCGCAACCCAAAAAGGAAAAAGACAAGAAAATTGACATCAAAGAGCAGCTTAAAAAAAACTACACAAGGATAGACAGTGAGACTTTGAATGAACTCAGGAATAAAGGATTATGTTTTACATGCAAGGAACCTTACACCAAGGATCACAAATGCTGAACCAAGGCTAAGGTACTGCTAATAGACTACCAATCTGATGAAGATGGTGAATCAGAAAAATTAGAACAGCAAGCTGATTCCGAAGAAAATGAAGGTGAAAAGACATCAGAAGAAGGTGGTAAGGTGTGGGACCATGATGGGACACTTGCCCAATTCCATAGCTTTCATGAGAATCAATCCTTGTGTATTAGAGGTGTGATACAAGGGCAGCATATGTTGGCACTGATTGATACAAGAGCTACCCATAACTTCATCGATGACAATTTAGTGGTAGGAAGAGGGCTTCAAACGCAGGAGGTTGGTGGTTTCAAAGTTATAGTAGCGAATGGATTTACGAACCAGTGTACCAGGATGGTTCCTCAGATGAGCGTTCAGTTGGGAGGTCATGAGATTAAGGAGGACATTTATGTGGTGAAGATAGGAGACATGGATGTGGTTATGGACATTCAATGGCTACACTCTTTGGGGGAGTTTACTTTGAACTTTCAGACATTAGAGCTAAAATTTAAATTTGAAGGTAAGAATGTGGTTTTGAGAGGACTATCACATAGTGGACCACATGCAGAGTCTAGCAAAGAAAAGGGAAAAGACAAGGAAGCAGCCTTTAATGCATCTTTAGAGCTGTCTAGGGTGCCTGTGAACCCTAGTATCAGTTTGGGTAACGCTGAAAATGGTAACACACTATTGGGAGATTGTATTGTTGGAGGCAATGAGGATGAAGCCTACAAAACAACAAACAAAGACGATTGCAGTGATGTTGACAAAGGTGATTTGAGTTTGATTTCACGGGATGAATTTCCTTTTGATAATGGCGCTGTTCCAATTTCCACACCACAATTAACCATGGATGATGGTGTTGATAATTATATTGGTCTTGATCCTATTCTTGAGAAAAAATCAGATTTTTCTTTGCTTATAGTTGAACATGAGCAAGGACCTAGCAACTTTGTTGACCTGGATTCGGAATCAGCTCTTGAGGGTGGTCAACAGTTGCTTTTTGATAATCCCTTGTTTGAGATAGGAGCTGATAGGGTATATGAAAACCCACTTTTTGAGCTAGAAGATGAAGTTATTCCTAGTTGTAGTACTACATTGGGTGAGAATAGCAGGGTTTGGGACCTAGGTGCAGCTTCTAGTAGTGAAGTGTTGACTCAAGAATGGACTAGTGGGACTACTTCCAACCTAGGGGCCCGAGCAAATTTTTCGATCAGCTTACATACAATTCTGATTTGGGATCAACAACTGAGTTGTACCAAGTTGAGCTTGGGTGTCAGTTATGAATTGGTACTAGGGGATGATTCTTCAAATTATATCTCGTTTCCTTCTATGTATCCAGTGGAATCATGGATTAATTATTTCTGCCCGCGCTTTCTTGAGTTGGTTATACAGACTTTGCTCGATGAGTTGATTTATTTCGAGTTGGGGCAGTTGATTGTGAGTATCTTTCCGGATTCAATGCCCCCATTATCTGCTTCCATTTTGGTGAGTGACGCTGACTACAGTTACTTCATGGCGTGGGCATACTTTGCTTCGGTTGATGGTTTACTGATTGCTGCAGTTTGGGATAGGAGAGTACAGTCTGAGCACATTGGGTTGACAGTGATGTACAGTGTGATGCAGCTTCAACATGATGGTTCCTTTTCGAGATTCACTTGGAACCCGAGATTCGCACTATTTTTTAGGGCAGCTACCGTTTGGGATGGAGAGCCAGTGTGGATTTTCTTGAGCTTACTCTGGCGGCACATCAGTTTGGCTCTCTTGAGGGACATAATTTTGAGGAGTGGATTGAGTTTTGGTGGTTTTTTATGACTCTTCTTACAAGTGATTTTCAGGAGGCCTTATGTGTTGGTACCTTGCTGGACAGGGATTTGAGCAGATGGAGCTACAAACCTCCTAGAATTATTTGGGACCCTGGGATCTTTTTTGGTTTCAGTATGATTCTGATTGTGGATTGCAGGGCTTTATAGGTATTGCTTGAGGACAAGCAATCTTTGGGAAGGGCGGATTGTAATGTCCCCATTTACGATGTCCTTTGTTAGCTTGAGTTGATTCTGATACACTTACTATTTTTAGTAAGTGCTATTTTTAGCAGGGGGTTTGCTACTGTGTTTCAATCATCGGTGAGCCCTTCCGAGCTCCGCAGTTTCCCTTCGGCTCGATTTTTAGGGCGCTACTTACTATTTTTAGGACTTTCTAAAAATAGTAAGTCATTTAGGGTTAGCTGGACCCGGTCAAGGTTATCTCTCAATAGCATTTCTCAGTGGAGGCATCAATTTCTATGGTTGAGATTTTTTAATAATTAATTCCTCCTTCGAAATTGGGTTTTAATAAAGTGACTTTATATTTATTCGTTGAGGGTCATGAGGGGGACTAATTTGTACCTTGATGCCTAGTACAATGACTTTAAGTCGTTTTAATGAGCAACAAAAGTATTTTAGAATGCTCAATAAGGGTGGACACCTAAAAGCATGTAATGAGTTAAATTTAAATGAAAAGCTAATGTTTGGTGAAGATTTATTTTAAATCAAAAAATTATAATCTTTCAAAAGTAGCATTGGATTTTTAGGGGTTGCTAGTCACCCTAATTGAGAGGTTTCTCATAAAAAGGTGGGGAAGGCTTTCGTTTGATTATGTTTTTGGATATGAATTTTGGTTGTGTATTTCTCTTGGAGCTTGGAGCTTTGAGGGTTTGGAGATTGACTTGCTGAGATGAAAACCTCTGCAAGGACACCTTTCTTTGTGTGTGAAAGACCACATCAGGAGAGGATATTGGAGGCTTCACACAAGAGCTTCATTTGGGCTTTCGAATGTTACAGTTTGGTGAAGTTTAAGTGATTTTTGATGATAAATTTCTTGATTTCTGGGCACCTGTTTTTTAGGCCTAAATCTGGTTTCTTGCTTGTATCTCGAAAATGGATTAAACATTTGAAATGGGTATTGGTCCTTTGGCTCTCTTATTCCTAGATGACTCCAACAAGCATTACTTTGCATTTTTTGAAGCTGCCTGTGAATTTTAAGGCCAAATCAACCTGTTGTGAGAGGCGCCCTGTGTTGAGAGAAAAGTTCAGATTTAAGCTTGCTGTCATACAAGCTGAAATTGTTGGTCATTGACAATCGATTTGTAGTGCTTTCAAAGGCATAGGGAAGGAAGGTGAATGGAGTCACAGCTTGGTCTTGATTGAAGATTGTTTGAGCCACCTATTTGCTGCTTGCATCTTCTTTCAGAACTGGAATATTTGTCCTTGGCTCCCTGATGGAATATTATGTCAATATGGGTGTGGGTTCAGCAGATAGTTCTCTTCTAGGCGTCCACAATAAGCAGTGGTTTGTGAATTTTGAAGACGCACTGTAAATTTCAAGAACCAAATTGCCCTTCATCACCTAGCACCCTCTACTGGGTGTTACCCTTGATTCAGGACAGCCTTGCTGAGAGTTGCAAACAACGTTTCTGGAACTGTTGAAGTGAAGGTTTGGGCGGGTTGGTTCAGGGCTTGAAAGCTATCATCTCTAGTGTTGATCAAGCCAAGGAAGAGGAGTAGTATTTGTTGTATGGTGTCTTTTTCCCAGGTCAGAATTGATAATTTTTCTGAGTGTAAGATCTGCATAAAAAGGACTGTATTTTCTGTTGTTAAAAAATCAGATTATTGAAAGATTGATTGATTCTTGCTAGAGTGCTCTCTTTCCTATTTTATGTTTCTTGCAATTGATACTTTATGCAAACTCAAAAAACATGAATGGCACATAGAACACATTGCATTAAACAATCTCAAACAAAACATTCTGCAAGTCAGTTATCTCAGAGAACAAACAGTAAGGAAATCAGAAAAAAAAGAAATTGGGGGTTGTCCATTACAGAAAATACTCAAACCTTGCAAAACTTTTAATTAAAATGATCACTTTACATACTAATCCATTGAAAAATTTCTGATGCAATAGGCTTTGCGGAACTTTAAAGGTATTAAGGATGTGGGAAATAATGCTTATCAATCTTTAAAACTATGCCTCCAAAACATATTTTCCGAAATTTAACTTATTGCAGAATTTCAGTGAGTATATGGATTTGTAGGACTTCTTAGTACATTTGGATATAACCTTTCATTTTAAATTTCAAGCCCCCTTATTGCATTGCGGAATTTTGCATAGCTTAAGACATTATAGAGAAGTGGAAGGGGACAAGATATATCCAATATGGGAGTAAATTTCCGCAAGGAGTGTAAATGGGAGGATAAACGAGTGATAGCAGAGGTTCGCAATAAGCATGGATGAATTGCAAAAGATTGAGAGATTGTGGGAATTACAGGAAAACAAGATAGGTTAGAGTATGTGGAAGTTTTGAGTGATAAGTTTTGAGTGATACGGCATATATCCCATATGGTAGTGAATTTTTGCAATGAAAATTTTATGAATATTTTTGCGAGTATATGTAGTTTTGCGGAGATTAGCACGAGTAACAGATGGTGTGAAACTTTGAAAGGGACTCAGATATATGCCAACAACCATTGAATCTTTGCAATGGAAATTCCTAGGAATCACTTATGGCTTGCGAGGGAACAAAAGAGCATTGTCAAAGTTTGGACACTAATGGAAATTGAGGGAAAATCACATGTGCAAGGATATATTCGGATCTCACAAGCAAACACGCATAACACACCATGAGTTCAACCAAAAAACAATTATGCGAGAGAATGAACACTAATGGACATATCTACATTTTGATAATTGTTCCATTATCTCCTCACAATTGGATTAAATTTTACCTAGCTCAAACCAGTGGAAACTTAAACCCGAAAAATTGATTTAATCTCCAATAAAATTAGTGCTTCGCAACCTTGCAAAATATGTCATACATGTCCTCAAGGATCTCAAATGTCCAAAGATTCATTCCAAAACCTTAATTTGCTAAGGCCTACACCTCAACCACCATGGGAAAACTCAGTTTAGGGCATAATTTACCATTTGGTAACCTGACCTAGGGTATTTGTTCAATCAAAAAGCATGTAGACTTATACCCTATTCCAAAACTCAAATATACATAGGCCGACATCAATAGATAATTTCAATTTAATTCATAATAGATTGCAAAAAACTAAGCTAACATGCATTTTAACCTTTGTTTCACCAAAACTTGAAATAATTAAACATAGGTTCAGCCAACATACCCGGTTTACCAAAACAACAAGAAATCCAACACACACACTCGACTTGATCAATCACCCACGAATTTGTTGAAGAAATTGTCACCGTTTGTAACTTGATTTCAATTTTGGAGATTATAATGAATAGTAACAAATAAAAATGCTAAATAAACCTTATATATGCACTAACCTCTAACTAGTAATGGCCACTCGTTCCAAACAAAGTGGAAACCACATAATAGACTCTAGTTGTGGGATTCCAAACAATCCAAGACATTGCAAGAATTTTGGCAAACATGGGATATATACCAATACGGATCAGATTTCTGTAATAGATTAGAATGTTGCGAGTTTTAAAAGAATTGAGGAACATTGCATGGATTCCAACGAATGAGGATGTTGTGGAGATATAGAATACATCCGGATGGGCATCAAAACTCTACAACTCCTCAATAGCCTTCAAAACAAACCTTAAAACACAAATGACCAAAACCTATCTCGACTACAAGGACCAAGATTTACAAACTTGCTCCTAATGCAAAACACTAGCCTCCTGAAACCAAGACCAAGAATAAGACTTGAACAAACAAAAAACAAAAACAAAAGAGGGGTTCCTTATTTTCAACGGGGCATTTTTGCAAGGCACAACACTACCCCATGCAATTCATTGATTAACTCATCAATTCTAGAAATTGAATATCAATTTTTAATATTTTTATTGTTTAATGCCTTGAAACCTATGCACATTTGCATAGTTCCATCCTTCTATTTCACTAATACAACTGAAGATGCAAAAGGGCTAGAACTTGGCCTAATATGACCCATCTCCAAAAGTTCCTTAATTGTTTTTTCAATTTCCTTCTTAAATCTTCTTGAATGTCTATAAGGAGTTTTAATTACTAGTTTTGTTCTGGTTTCTAGTTATATATTATGTGTTAAAACCCTCTATTAGGAGGTAATCCTAAAGGAATGTCTTTGAAAACCATGCTATGATTGTTCAAGATTATTTTTAAACCCACATGATAAGCTTTCTTATTTGTACTAGCTATAGAAGTTACTAAGCATTGTGCTGATATAGCTCTAGGAGCTCCACTAGTAATGCCTTGTAACACTACATATTTACCTTCTAATTTGAACCTTAGCTCCATAGTCTAATAATTTGTAATAACCCAACCTTAATTTTTTTCAAATTTGCACCCGTTAGCGTTAGCCAAATGCAATAGTAAACAACTGAATAAGCAACCCTCCACTTTTTGATCACCCAGATCCCAATGTGGGCAAGATGAGAGCATAGAGTGAAAGGGGATCTTGCATTATTGAATTCTAGTGTTACCCCAAGTTTTCGGGATGGGGACAATAGGGGACGACGGGATGAGTCCCCAAGTTTCCGATCTTTCAAGCCAAATTTGGGGATGGTGGGGAGACAGCTATATAAAATATAGGAAAATTTAAAATATATAGGGGAACTTTAAATATTCATATGAAAACATGGATAAAGCATGCATATATACATTATAGAAACTTAGCATATAACATTTGTGTTAAGAATTCATTGTCAATACTCAATATGCATGTGATATTAAACAATAATATACAAGTTATAAACATATAACAAAATTCCCAAAGCCTACATTGCTGCCATATAGTTTTTTTTTCAATTATGATATGAAAATCAAAATTAAAAAAACATAGAACATTGCTGTCGTCCCCTGGCTGTCCCCTGTCCTCGAGACGTCCCCAAGAAGGGGATGAGGGGATTTAGACCTAGGGACACATCCCCGTGTAACACTGTTGAATTCAAGCTAACTAAAATAGACACCTTCTGCTTTCTGATCACCCACATCTCGATATGGGCAAGGTGAGAGCATACGGTGGTTGGTTTACAATATTGAAATCCTCTATGCTACCACTTCTTCAGTGGGGAGAGTAAACATAACCAAGTGCGTGAAAGTAAACATCTGCTTATTCAGTGGGAACTACAAGAAAGGAAAATGCACTTGGCAGCAAGTCATCCAACCTCCACTTGTTCAATAGGCATAACAAGAAAGTAAATAAGAACTCAACCACTTATTCAGCAGGAGTAACAAGTAACATAAAGTAAAGATCGGTAGGAGCAACCACTTGTTCAGTGAGATAAGTATCAAATGCAAATACAAGATTATTCACCAACGGTACTACCGATAGTGTTACAATGCGCTCAACATAATCATACCAGACCATTAGATACTGCTATTATGAGAGGTAAATGACAGAAATATGAAGTAAAACACCTTCCCAAGATGCTACAATTGAAGAATGATAACACCCCCTTCAAACTAGAACAAGTATACCTCAAGATATAGCCACCGGAGGTCAATAGAAGGTCATGAAAGCTGCTGCAACAGGTCTAATACACTTGGACAGCGGTCTGATATGCATGAACAGTAGGTCTGAAACCCCAATCAGCAACCTTCAAACAATCATAACTCCTCCAATACTCAACGGAATCTCGCCAAACCACTTGCAAATGATAGAACAAGCCTAGGCATCCAAGTTAAGTTAGGGAGCCACCATTAACAAGCATGAACAACACTGTCACAAGCCCAAAACACTTCCAGCCAAGGTGTACGGCCTCCTATATAGGGCTACCTACTCCTAAAAATCCATTCCTCCTTCTAAAATCACCAAAACTTAGGCATAGGGGCGCCCAAGCATGAGAAAGATAATGAGCCAATACCCACAAAAAGGTTTTAACTACTCCGACCAGTGTGAGCAAGAAGGGAGATCAGCTAGTCACTAACCAGCAACACCAAAGTCTAATAAAAAACTCCAAAAATGCCTCCAAAGCTGCAAATCATCACACGCACACAAAAATATATCTAGAAGACACCAAAACTAGCAATAACTGAAAGGAATAAGATAGCCATCACCAATAGAAGCTCAACTACAACCCCTGAGATGGAGGTACTACACTGTTTAGCTAGGAGATATCTTTCGATCTCGAAACTGAAGTTGACTTAGAGGGATTTTGTCTTCAAAGCCCAAGGAGATCACTTTGCATTTCGGAAACACTTCGTTACATCAAATTAGCATGAACAAATGAAAGCAAGGGAGGGCATTATATAGCCTTGAGACCCAGGAATTTGAATTTTCTTTTCCCTCTCAAAATGGGACGCCACATTTGGGGGAATATAATATTTTATTAAAATCACTTAACCTCTTAATTAGTGGAGCTCATTTTTGGTTACTTCATTCAAAAAAAATTTTGTGGTAATGCCTTGTGATGCGAAACACCTTTTCGAAAAGGTTTCATATTCAATCCTGTAGGAGGGGTTTTCTAAAAGATTGTATTCTTGGCCACTTGAAGTTTCTAAATTCAAAACTCTTCTAATAGCCTCTTGACGAGTCAATGGATCAAATGCCTTGCTTAAAACCCTAAGAAGTTTAGTTAACCCTTCAATAAAAAGGACAATTAATCTTCTTTTTGGAACATTAGGCACCATTACATATAAATTTTGGAATTATTCTACATATTTCTCCAATATTCCTTCTTGTTTTAACAGGGCCAACTCTCTAAAATGGACTTCAAGATCCTTTGTATCAAACCAATCAATCAACCTTTTGCAAAATTCATCATATGTATCTATTAGACCATGACCTTGGGTAACCAACCCATGGTACCACCATTCATGAGCTGATCCCTCCAACTATAAGGTGGCGAATTTGATGGCATCATCCTCAATCATAGGTTTCAGCAATAGGTATGTGTTTAACTTCTACACCCATGCACAAGCAGTACACAATTCCACCCTTGGTTTGTGTGTGACTTTTCTATTTATTATTGTTAGAAGAACTTGCCTCATCATTTTGATTGTGGGAATTATTTTGTGTGTTTTGGTTGTTATACATCAAATGCAACATTGTGCCATCATATCTAACATAAGGTCAAATTTTCTATCAATTTTATTTGCATGATCATAGTTGTCATTTATCTGTCCATGTTTGCTTCTTCTACCTTGAACTCCAATGGAGTTTGTGTCACTTTGTCCTTAAAAATTTAATGTTGATTTTTCTAAGTTCTCTTTGACAATATTTATTAGCTTTATCACTAAATTGCATAGGAAGGAAATCTAATAGGCTAGCAAGATCCAGCTCTGATACTAATTGTAATGTCCCCTTTATAGAAGCACAGTCAATTGTAAATATGATATCAACTTCAAAAAACTGTGATTTAACAGTTTATTTTAATTCAGATATAATATTTAAAATATACTTTAAAAAAGAGATTACTTATCCTTTGTATTATATGTTAATTATCTCAAACCTATGGTGATTTATCTTCACTAAAAGGTGTTTCAATTGTCTCCAAATCTGCTTGAATCAAGGTGTTTCCGTCTTCTAACTCAGCAGTGGAAATTAGGGGGTTTTCGTCCTATAGATTTCAGGCCTTGAGGGATTTTGTTCTCAGGTTGCTGAACCACAGTCCACACTCCACAAGAAGTAATAATTAAATATAAAATGTATTCAATGATGCTTCCTTCCCCCTTTTGATTTCTCTTATATACCTTCTTTTCTTCATAGACATAACTCTTCATAATGCCCCTTGACTTTTGATAAAATGAACTTTAACTATAATTTCATAATATTAATGTAATTAGATTTCCACAATCCATATGAATTTAAATTTAATTACTTCTGGATTTGATTGTGTGCAAGTTTTTTATCAACGTTTCGGATCACACTCAATCTGAAATGTTGATAAAAAACTTGCACACAGTCAAGTCCAGAAGTAATTAAATTTAAATTCATAATATTAATTAATCAAGTGTTGCCCTTTACTTTTCCATTCCGTGTCTTTGTTTTGTCTTCTAAGACAAAGGTCTGCAATTACTTTTGTTATTACTTTTTGTTGTCTTATGCTAGATTGTGATATCTAATTTTGATTTTGTCTTATTCCTTGTCTTAAGTGACTATTTATAACAACGTCTCATTCAAAGTGCCTTAATAATATTTCTGAATATTTAATTTGAGTCTAATTTTGAGGAGCCGACATTGCGTTCCTCCATTTTTCAGACGTAACTCCCATGTCACTAGGGTTTTTCAGCCCTCACACTACAAGTGCTATAGCCTACAAGAGAATTTCTCATAGTATTTCAGTCCTAAGTCTCTCTGGTTCAAAATAAAAAATAAAAAATAACTTAAATTAGGACAAATAACTTTTTTCCTGTGTTGTTCTGCTTTGGGGAAAACCTTAAGAAGCCATTCTACATTTCTACAAGTTCAGGAATTTTGGTGGACCTTTATTAATATAAAATCTTAAAAAAAAAATCAAGTTTGACAAAAATCTAAAAAATGTTAACGATTTTCTTACAGACAGATCTTACATGGCTTTCTAAAAAGTTGGGGAATTCTCGAAGAAATCTTTCTTTAATAGTGATTGGGGAAAATATCTATATCCAATTCAAATTGGTGAATATTTGTAGAATTCCAAATAATTGACAAAATCAGCCCATTGGCAAACATTAACCCCTCAAATTTGCTACACCCTATTTGTTAATGACCACCAACTTCTAAACTAATCTCTATTATTGATGACATCAAAGGCATATCTATAGCCAAAACAAATGCTTGACTTGGGCGAACATTTGAAAAAGAGGATTCCAGGGACCTCCATTTGTGTCCTTTGCAACAACAGTGAAGAATCTACTAATCACCATCTTTTTTCAATGCCCCTTCTCTGCAATGATCTGGAGCTTATGATGGAAAATCTAGAACAGATCTGGAATTCTTGCCTCCTCCTTGTCAGAGTTTTGGGATAACATGGGTCAACCCCCAACTATTGCATCCTTCATTGTGGTGGCATCCAATACTAGTCCTTCCTTTATCCTTTAGCAGATTTTGCTGGAGCAAAATCGATGCAATTTTTTATGAGTGTCGAAGTATAGTTATGCAAGTTTGGCATAAGATCAGGAGTATGCTCAAACAAACTATTGAGGACAAGTTTAGTATTGATGAACTTTTGTCCTCCTCAAATGGTCGTGTTGCTAAAATTCTGGAGTTAGTTCTTTATGGTGCCACACAAACTAGGCCTAGTCATAGATCAATCTTCTCGAAAGGTGGACAGGTTTGGTAAGTGGTCTCCTCCTCCTAGCAGTTTTCTTAAGATTAAAATATATGGCTCTGCTCATGTTAATCCAAGTGCAACTAGGATTGGTGGAATTGGCCAAGATCGTAAAGGCTCTATTCACTTTTTTTTCTCTACCTCTATGGGAGTCCACACAAATAACCAAATGGAGGCTTGGTCAATTCTTAAGGCATTGGAAAAGGTAAATACACTTGGATGGAATAAGGTTGTAAGTGAGATGAATTCTATGACCTTGATTTCCTTGCTGAATAAAGGGAATTTGCAAGACTCCTAATGGAGATTGGCTTAGATGATTAGGCAATTTTTTCTTGTGCCTTCAGATTTTGAATCAATATCTTTTGTCCATATCCCTAGAGAGTGGAGTAAGGTGGCAGATTGTCTAGCTAAATGGGCCTCAGAAGAAATGGCTAATTGGGATGTTTTAGACTAGAATTAGTTGGACCAGAATAAAACCCAACAGATTTTTCAACTTATCCAAAATGATCAGCTAGAATAGTTGTTGGGTGTTGATTAGGGGAAGTCTAGTATGATGGAAGATTTAATATTACTGGTCATAATGTAGAGAAGCATCACAGGAAACCTTAGTGGCTTTCTCTTCTTTGGTTTGTAATGATGGCTATAGCTATCTGGAAATCTATTCGATGTGTGTAATTAGTTTTTTAATATTTTAATAGTATTATATTTTTTCCCTAAAAAAAAGCATATCTACAGAAATCTGAAGCCCACTAGTCAAAACTAAAAAAAAATGACAGTAGGAAAATTGATAGGTTGAAAGACAATTTGATTGTGTGCAAGAGGAAAGAATGATCACCTCTGAGAATTATTTTATGGTGGAAACATGGCCTTCATAGTCACTGAGAATCAATGCAACCCTCATGGGCTTATGGGCCTGGTAACAGTATAATATTAGAAACATTTTCCAATAATTCTCAATTTTAGTCAAAAAAAAAATTGGCATATATTTCAAGTACTAAACTTTCTTGAAGTTTTTGTTATATATGCATCAATTTTATGACATGTCTTACCACTCAGATTCCACTGGAGAATTACCATTTTTCCATTGGTTTTACAGTAGCAATTACTAGATTTAGTGTGTCCCCTCTAAGATGTGATTATTTGGCAACCTGGTGAGAACCAAGCATGAACAAAGGTTGCTCACTTTACAAGTTTGTATGTAGCCACCATTTCCTGCATTTTGTTGTATCTATGCCAAATAGTAAACCCTTAGACAAAAGGTTTAGAACACTGTAAGCCATCATCTAGTGGCAAGGTGCTGCCAAGAAAAAGGACAAGATTGAAGCCTCATTACAAAGAACCCCATAATGCCCAGACTAGATTGTGTGCTACAAATTGAATACATGAGCAATTTTTCCTGGGATATGGCCAGGTTCTTCCAAGTTAGATGTCATTTCTATGTCCTATTAATCTGAATAAGGAACAAGCAGATGAAGTCAGAACATACTGAAGCATCCCACATCATTTGAAATGACGACCCTGAATGATCTGAATTCAAATGGACAACAGAGCCAGAATGTCCTAGGAATTTTTTCTGGATAGAAACCCTTCTAAGCCTAAAGATTCCTGACCTTGATAGGTAATCATCCCATAGATGGCAGTTAAGTGTGTTACTGCATAGATTCAGAACTTGACAAGTACTCACTGGACTCCCATGTACTAACAAGTTTTCTGGCCAATGAGCAACTTACCTATGGTACATAAAGTGAGTTGACTGGAAAACGTATAAGTTACTCAGCAAGTTTCCCACTGAGACTCGCTTGTACGTTACAAGTCTGACAAAAAGACTTGCCACTGCAAAAGTAGGCAAAACCCTACATAAACCTTCTTTATCATTTATGCATTCAGCAATTTAGACCTCAGTGAGTCAGTAGCATGAATTGATTGTCAGGTGATTGGAAGGATTTACTAATGGTTGGAAACCGTGCAGGGTTTTGTTCCTGGACTTCAACCCTGCTGGAGGTTACTACTCAAGACCACACTCTTGTTTCAGAAAGCAAAAAAAATGCTTTGTGCTGCATTGGATCAAAAAACAGCATTTTTTCCCTTTAATTAGCTTGAAATAACAAAAACTGTATTTTTTCCTGTTTTTATTGAATATTCTGGCATTTTTTAGTTTCCCAAATTTTTCTGATTAAATTCCATGTAGTTGAATAATTGAATTCCATTTATACTTTTGGTTTGCCAAATTAATCCTAATTCCAAGTAATGCTATGATCAAAATAGATTTATGTGTTCTTTAAATTCATTCTTTGTCTGTCTCATGCATTCTTTAAGTTTATTTTGTATATGTATGCAATTTTTTATTTGACAAATTTTTTGCAAGTCCAAGTCCTAGTCAAATTTTTGGCCAGCTGAGTTTTAGTCAAGTCAGAGTTTTTGAACCATCTGTTACTTGGTGCAAGTATTGGCACTGATCCCTAATATTATGCAAAACGGTTCATTTGACTAGTATGAGTCTCTCCTCTTAACCCCTGTCAGCATCAGGGGATGCAATAACTGCTAAGTGGAGAAATCAAGGTCATAATAGGTCACTAAGGAACCAATCCTCATGAAAGATGGGTTAATGAGTATGAAAGAAGAGCCATTGGAGCAATGACATTGTGCTAGTGAGAAATCAGTCAATGAGGAAATGGCTCAGGTACTGAATAGTTCTCGCAGTGGCCCTAAAAAATGTTCTTAATAATATTGAACAGATGAAACTCTAATTGCATAAAGACTATAGCTCAAAAGGCTATTGTAAACATACATGCAAATGAGTTGGCGAATGAAAAATCGAACAACTCGTCTGCAGAACAGCCCATCAAAACTTTAGCGGGCTTATCAAAGAAAATCACGATCATCACTCTTTTCTCAGTTCCAACTGACAGCTGTCAATACAACAACCTTAAAATTTCAGGAGTTAAAGACAAAAAGCAAAGCTTTCTGCATACAGATCCCGACCGAAACATATGATGAATAGCAATTATAATCTTCAAAGTAAAATATAGCCTTCCCTGCCTCCGTATAGACAATATAGACCACTTTAAATCTAATTTTAAAAAATGTATCAGAAAGAAAGAAAAAATTACAAAAAGATTTTATTGTAAAGTGTACCATACATACAAGTAACTTGTACATTCGTTTGGAAGCAGGGGTTCTTTGATTGAAAGTGCATCTGCTGCAATGCTGAAATTCAGAAAACCCGATGCCCTTGTCAGGAATAATGCTTTCGCAGTTGCTACAAACCCTGTAGCTGCATATATAAAACGATATGATGAAAATTTCTTTATAATTTCAGGTATTCTACAATGGCTTGTTATTGAAAACGTAATTTAAAAAACAGTATATGAAACGAAGGAACTCAAATGCCCAATTTGAAAAAAGTGACGCTATGTACCAGAAATTTGAACAATCCATGGCCACAATGGAGCAGAAGGGAAGAATCAGGTCTCACTTTGCCATAGCCAAATGTTATGGAGAGAACAAAACAGAGATAATGGAGAGATATCTGAGTGGGTCTTCTCTGGATGTTTGAATTTCATTTCAAAAATAATTTTATGCTGTAGTATGGCTACTTTTAAAAATATTGAGTCCTTTTTTAGCCAATAGGCTATATTTTGTGCTAGCTTCCAGCCGGGAATTGTCCGACGCCGGAATTTGTCTCATGCCGGTATTTGTCTCACACTGGAAACTTTCTTGGTCTCACGCCTGAAAACAGATTTGATCCTGTCTACTCGCTGCAATCTGATCCTTATCTTCAGAACATTGGCAATCTGATCATTATCTTCATAGCACCGCCAATGTGTTCTTTCCTATAAATATGCATCCCATCAACTGTCAAACTACAAAATAATTTGCTTGTTTTCAGTCGCCGATTACGGTTCTGAAGCTGGAAAGAAGGCCATGGCTGACAATTGCAGCACTTTCTCACCTAAGCTTCATCCCTGCATTCTATTTCACTGGAAAGTATGGAGACCAAGGTTGGATGTTAATGCTATGCATTTTACTGGGCTTGTCTAATGGATACCTTACAACTTGTGTATTTACCCTTGCACCAAAGGGATATAAGGTCGGTCTCTCTCTCTGTCTCTCTCTTATATAAATTATTGATTCTCAGATTACCCACTAATCAACATTCGGGAAGATTGCAGGGACCTGAACAAAATGCCCTAGGAAATTTATTAGTCGTATTCTTGCTTATGGGAATAATTTCAGGTGTTATCAGTGATTGGTTGTGGCTAATTGGTAAGGGATGGTAATGCTTTATCTTGATAATTCCAAGGAGGCTATTGGAGATATTGTTGATGAAAATATAGGTTGTCATTCATTTGTTTTCTCATCTGAGACTATTATTGAAGTGATGATTACAATCAATTGCGGAAGCAGAGCATCAAAACAGAACTTGATGTAAGTTTACCAGCTCTCTATCAGTTATCCCATCTTTATGCTTGAAGTGAAGAAGGATGTTCCTCATTATCTGATGTCTATATGTATGTTAAGTTTACCCGTTCTCTATCAGTTATCCCACCTTTATATTTGAAGTGGGGAAGGATATTCCTCATTATCTGATGTCTATATGTATGTAAAATAATATTTGCCAATCTACAAGGTTGTTTCTAGCTTTGAGTTCATAAATCTCAGTACTGTCAAAGTTTTGACAATAGAAGGAAAAAGCTATCGCCCACAGCTAGCTGCTACTATGTATTGTGAGTTATTTGGAGGAAAATAGTTGCCGCATAATGTGTAGAGAGAATATGATATTAGGGGAAAACCATGTATAGTTGGACAGGAGCTAAAATAAACAATTCTGCATCGGAAATGCTAAATAAAAATAATGAATAATGGAAGCGTTACATTTGACAATCAGGACCATTCTATATAAAATTAGAGAATTATTCAACAGAAAATATTGTTTCATATGAATTGAAGTGAATCTTCACTTACTTTCAATTGCTAATTATTTTGGGGAAAAAATAAAAGAAAAGCCAATCGATTAATATTAACCACAAAAATTTTACCTGTTTTCAACTCTAATTTTCTTTGGAAAAGCTCAGTGTCAACATGAATCTAACTGTTATACCTCTCAAAAAAACTGTGTATCACAACATTTCAAAAGAGTACTCTTGCTTGCTTGTATTAGGTTTTATTTGGCATATGCGATGGTGGTTTAAAAGATAATATTTACAGAAAGTACCCAGTCACCTTAACATATTTTCAACCAAGCTAGTTAAACTCAGGGCTGGGCCTCAAATGTACGCCCCTATTTCTTGCATTCTGTGTCTGGGTTATTATCTCCACCTCTAGAGGAGCTTGGTAAGTTGTTAGAATAGTTGGCTATCCCTAATGTGTACTTATGCAATTTGGTGGTATTCACATATCATCTCTGCTAATCTAGAGACAGGGCAGGTCCATCCTTCATATCCGTTTTCGCCTGCCAAACGGTAAAACCCCAATACTTCACTTCGGCTTAATACACAATACTTCCATGAGGGAATAATCAGTCTTGGTGTTGGTAACATGATTATCTCCTACAAAAAATTACAAATTCATCCGCTTCCTTTGTTATAATCGTTTCGTTCAATATACAAGTTGGAGATTTGTCATTAAAAGATATTTTTTGCTTTCTGAGGGCTCAGATGCACCATTCAACCATTGCTGCAAATTGACTGGAGATACACCAAGCCTATCCATCAGTCAAAACAAAACCAACATGTCCAATGCTTTGAGGATTCCTTCTGTCGGGAGAAAAAGCAAGGACAATTGACAGTTGGGTGAAGCCACTATTTCCACGCTATAAGCTGAATTTCGCTATTTCTTGACCTAAATTTAAGCGAGGTTGTATATATTTCTATTGGCACAACCTATGGAGCCTCATCCTCACATTAGTGATTCTTTAGCAGCTGGACATTCTGAGAATTACATGTTATTGTAATCAACATACATTATAGAAGCAGGGTAGCAACAGGCGAGGATTATCACATGGGACTGAATATCCAACCTGTCCTCCCATCTTTCAAAGTTTTTACTCTGTTTGGTTAATCTTTTTGAGGATTCCTTCTGTGAGGAGAAAAAGCAAGGACAATTGACAGTCGGGTAAAGCCACTATTTCCACGCTATAATTTGAATTTCACTATTTCTTGACCTAAATTTAAGCAAGGTTGTATATATTTCTATTGGCACAACCTATGGAGCCTCATCCTCACATTAGTGATTTTTTTAGCAGCCGAACATTTGAGAATTACATGTTATTGTAATCAATATACATTCTAGAAGCAAGGTAGTAAAAGATGAGGATTATCACATGGGAGTGAATATCCAACCTGTCCTCCCATCTTTCAAATTTATAGTCTATGTTTGGTTAATCTTCTTGGGGTTGTATGCGGTTCTCCTGAAAGGTATTTTTTTGCTCAAAATTCTCCTGAAAAACATTTTTGTGTTCAGATTTCTCATTAATTTGTTCAAGTTTTGTGTTCAAATTTCTCATTAATTTGTTCAAGTGGTCACTTGGGAAAATAATTAGTGTTGGGAAACAAATATCCAACGTACCAAACTATTGTAGGATATTAATTTACATCAATGTACAAGAGAAATATTGTAGGCCAACGTGCCCTGATCTTCAATATACTCAAAAATAGATACATCTTAAGATAAGTTTATATGTTAAAACAGTCCTTAAAGGATACAACTCCAAGATTACTTTCATAATCAGATCCAAACCTACTATCCTACTCTACCTTTGCTACTCAATAGGATAATTCATGATCCATCTACAATCATAGATGCCCCCTATATGTAACTATTTACCAAATAATAGGGGAGTAACTCTTTACACATTCAACCATTAACCATCTAATGACTAGATACAACTCATTTCACAAGTTATCCATTTGACCCATTACAACAGTTACCCATCTACAATCATAGATGCCCCTTATATGTACAACCATTTACTGAGTAATAGGGGGAGTAACTCTTTACACATTCAGCCATTGACGATCTAATGATTAGATACAACTCATTTCACAAATTATCCATTTGACACATTGCAATAGTTACCCTTTGTGCCTATTCTACCAGAATATAGCTATAGTTACAAGTTATTTCTTTAGCCATATACCATTCCACACCACTTAATATGTTTCACTCTCAAAAAAATTAAAACAGAAGGGTACATTACAACAGTTACCCTTTGTGCCTATTCTATTAGAATATAGCTATAGTTACAAGTTATTTCTTTAGGCCTATAACATTCCACACTCCTTAATATGTTTCACTCTGGGTAAACCCACAAAATTGGTTTACAATTCTAGTAAGGAAGGAAAAGTTGCAAAAAACATCCCCATGCAAAAAAAATTGGTTTTTGGGGGTTTGAACGAACATTTGGTTCAAGCGAACCCAAAGGGGGTTTACTAGAACCCCCCTTTGAGCGAACCCATTAAATGTTGGGTCCCACATTTCACGAAAAGAAAAGAAAAGGAAAGGGTTGTGGAAAGGGGGTTCGCTTAAACGCTCTTTTTCCCCCCTTCTCCCCCTCTAGCACAAAAAAAATCCAGAATTTTTTCCTTTGAAGCTCAAGTTGAGGATGAAAATGGGGGAGACTTCACAGACACAAGTGGATGATGGTAGTCCTCAGAACGAGCTATCTAACGAATATAATTTTAATTTATGTTTTGATTTTATTATGTATTTGTTTTTTTAGTTTGATTAAGCATAGGTTTTTCATCCAAAATCAAGCTCTCTATTCTGCACATGTGGAAAAATAACAGATTATAAAAAAAAAATGAAAAATATCAGTGCACTAGATATTGATGTCCTTGATCCAACAAAAAAAGAAATGAATTTCGATATATACAAAAAAAGTTATGTTGTATACAGTCTGCCTATGTTTGAATTGTAATTGGTTTGACTTTGAAACTTGATTAAGGAAAAAATATTTGATAAAACACTATGAAACTAATTGGAAGCACTAGATATCGTAGTTACAAATCTAAATATGAAAAAATTAGAATTTTATCCTTCATGGAAAAGAATTTATGTTGTATACAGTGAGCATCACTCCGTAAAAATGGTGTTTACTGAAAAAACTAGTTTTTGAAGGAGATGTAAAAAGAAGTGCAATATGATTCCAAAAATTTTGAAAAAAATATATTTAGAATCTACAAAAAAAATGTCACAAATCACTAGTTTGCATCATCTTCAAAATCCTCATGGTTTAGCCGCTATAGATGCCCGAAAGTGAAGATTTAGTTAGAAAAAATCAAGTCAATGTCCAGTTTGGCCAAAATTTGTAAACCAGTATTGTGGGATCACCCCTCTAAATAATTTGAAAATAGAAGGGTAGTAGTAGAATTCCCTAAATTTGTGTACACTGGACATCATCCTTGACAATCCATCCATCCATATGTAATCCCAATAGATATTGGTCCTTGACAATGCCATGTATCTACTCTACTCCTCTTATTTACACTTGCCCATAGTTGTTCCTCCTACATGATGCATAACTGTGGTTGTTGCTTCTTTGATTTGTAGGAGGACAACCCATCTTAATGTGTTATTTTCTTTTTCATTTCTTTTCAATGATCCATGTTTGATTGATAATATTGAGAACAAAGATCTTCGTGCTTTATGCTCATGTATCTATGAATAGATTTGATTATGATGTCCATGAACTCACACTTGGTGCAAATTTATCTAGTCTTCTAGACAAATTGAATGGTTCAATGTATTTCCTCTAGAAAGCAGATACATTTTTGTGGATAGCCTTCCATGCTCTAGCAGTTTAATGTCAATTTAACCTCCATCTAGACAAAATGGCTCTTAACTGTTATTCAAATAAAAAATTGACCACTACCAATAAGATGAGATCACAAGTTTGATTTCCTTTGAACAAATCTCTAGCCAACAATCCTCTCCTGTTTATTTCATTGCTTTTGTGTAGCAAGATGGATGCCAAAGAGTTGTCATTTTGTTTGTGAATCCATCTTGGTTCAACTAGATTTTCCCTAAGGAACAAAAAAGATTGGAATCACATGTGACAAATTTCATTAAGTGAGCACTATCAAATTAGCTCAACTAAATACATAGGACGACCTAGATTCCTCGCTCTCCTTTCTACTCCACCTAAGAAGGCTTTATCTTAGCCACAACAAGCTCACTAGAAGCATTCCAAAATATCATTTTTTATGTTTAAAAGATGTAGACATGGAGGTACCCATTCCTTACTCTCTTCTCTACTCCACCTCAGAAGACTTGATCTCACCCACAAAATGCTCTTAGGAAGCCTTCCACAATATTTTTTTCTATTTCAAAGGTGCAGGTAAGGGGTGGAGCCTATCACATCTTGATGACACCATGTGTACCCAATTTTAGGAAATCATATGAGGGCAATCCTACAAGACCCCAATTGTAGGAAAAATATGGAGACTTCCCAATTTCATTAAAAAGGAGTATGGCAAGGGAGAGCAGGGTGCATTTTGTCCCCACCCCCTATCTCCAAACATCCCAGACATCCAAGATAGATGTCTAGTCCCCAAGATGCAAAAAATGAAAAGGTCATCAACATCATCTATAAAGGCTAGTGTTTAAACACCAACCTATTTTTGTTTGAAAATGCAAACATAAAATACATATCTGATGAGTGAAGCTCAATAATCTTTATAGCATTGCAACACAACTTGCTAAATCTTTATAAAAAAATTACAAGTCCACTTCATGAGTCCAATGAGACAAACTCAACAACACTAAACAAAATTCATCCCATATCAAAACACAAAATAAAAAGGAAAAAGAAAGAAGAGAGAATTTGTACACAACCAAAACTCGTTTTGTTTCAATTTTCCCCATCTAGTCAATGTAGTTGATAACCATTTAGGGAAAACAAAAATAGGTTGCAAAGAAAATAACATCATTGTGAAACTTCTTATATTTATGTTTCTTCAATTTTCCAAATCTTGATGTGATTGATTCAATTCTAACCCAACTCAGCATATTAGTCTTGCCAAATTTGAGCAAAATCTAAGTCTTTTGTACCATGTTTTGCAGAGAGACGTCAATGGGTAGTCATACATTTACTAATGCATTTGAAGAGTGTTTCTACATGCTCATTTCACTCCAGTAGGTGGACGTATGAGCAGACAAGTGTCTGGGAACAACAAAGCAGGTTCCCTAATCATATCTGGACATATTTTAAATTATATTCTTGTGGAATGAAAAATATAACATCTTTTTGCAATTTCCTGTGTTAATGTTTTACTTTTCATCAATTTGTCAAATCTTTTTAAGTTTGGTCCAAGTCCCAATCAACTTGGTGTGTTGGTCTCCCAAGTGTGAGAAAAGTCCAAATCTCCTTGCTATGCTTTGCAAGAGTATCATCAATTGGCAATCATACACTCCCTTATGTAGTGGAAACTGTATTTGTACATGATAACTTCACTCACATAAGTGAACATGTTTGCAAATATTTCATTGTGGGAAAAGACGACATATTTCATAGTCATGTTTGGACATGGCGAACACCCTACCTCATTCAAAATGGAATGTAAAAATAAAATAGTTTAGAGAAATTTCCTACTACAGTTAATTATAAATCCATCTTAAAACCACTTCCTAGCTCTTCTAAATGGTGCTTGCATACACAATCTTTTTAAATGTTAGTCATTTTAGGTACGCCAATCCCTTTAAGCTACAAGGGCTAGTATAATGGCACAAAAATCCGAAGAAATATGTTGTACAATGTAGGAAAATTGTCAAAAGATAACCTCAAGAACAAGGAAAACAAAAAAAACAAAAAAAACCATAACCCTGAAATAAACGTAAAATTCATTTCATTGTTCTTCTTTTTTGTACGTGAAGAATCAAAATGGGTAGATAAAACCACAGAACCAATGACTTCAATGAATAGATAACAACATAATTGTTTTAGAACGAAATAAAACATGTTGGAAAAAATAAGAAAGAAAATTTGGCATGTATTTTTGCTTGATATTGTATTGGCAATGCTAGTTGAAAGATGGTCATAGATAGTTATTTGACTTAGTTTTTTCCATTTTTCTATGCTTGTATCATTCTAACTCTATACATGATAATTGGATGGTCCATGAAGAATTGATGAAAGATTACAATTATTTAGTTCAAAGAGTGAGTTGGAAAGCATATTTCATTACTTGTACTATTTTTTTACACAAAATCACTTCACATCTATACATGTATTTTTAGATAATGTAATTTAGGTTTCTATTGGCCCCACCTCTTGAAAAGAAAACAACAGTAAATTTAATCATATTGCTTATTAATATGCAATCTGAATGTCATTTTGGTAGAGAAATTTTTCCTTAGATTTAATTTTTTGTTGGTCACTGTGGTCCATCCTCTTTTCTTTGGAGTTACCAATTATAGATCCACCTCCTCCTTATTTTGTACCCTTGTATTCAAGAGAAAATCTTTTGCAGAGAAAGGGTCAATAATCCCTTGAAACATATCTAAACACTTAGCAACATTGACTGAACAAACAACCATTAATTGGAGCACATCTTTTTGTAATAGCTTAGAACATACCATTTTTGCATCACAAGGACCCTCCAACGACATTTGCATACTAGCATTGCTTTGCCCCATGGGAGAAGCAAGCCATAATTTCCAAGTAACTATATAATTCTATCGGCGTATTCCTTGCACCTCCTCGAGGTGCAAGTGCTAGTTATAAAACTGGAAGTTTTATATGGTTTCTTGATGATTGAGTCCTAGTATGGGCAAGATGGTTGCTATTTTCTCTCTTTATCATGCCTTGGACACTACGGTTGAATAGAAATATAGGTCTTAGAGATTAAATTAAATCATATATTTGTACATCTCACTTTACATTAAGAATTTACAACACCTTTTTTTCCAATAAAAAATAGTGAAAAATAATTAAATAAATTTTATTAGCCGATAGGCTACATATAGTGTGAGATTTGAGCCTGAAACAAGTCTCACACCTGCAAACCACTCTTGAGTCATCGGAAAACAACTTTCATCTTCCGTTAAATGGTAAATCAGCTGGCTTCATCTACCATTAAATGGTAAAAGATAAATAAATATTCATTTATCAATTTGAAGGACAACTTTCTTTTCCCATTGCTTTAAGTTTTTAATCTTTATTCAAATAATTTAAAATCAGATAACATGTTTAAATCTTAATTTAAATATTTTAAAATCAAATAATATGTTTTAAATCCTAACTCGGTGGCAACTTTCTTTTTCCACTTGCATTGCTTTAAATTTTAAATCTTAATTCAAATATATTAAAATTAGATAATATGTTTTAATTTTAATTCAAATATTTTAAAATCATTTAATAAGTTTTAATTTTAATGCAAATATTTTAAAATTAGATAATATGTTTTAAATCTTAACTTGATGGCAACTTTCTTTTTCCACTTGCATTACTTCATGTTTTAAATCTTCATGAATTGTAGTGTCTTTTGTCAATTTGAAGGGCAACATTCTTTTTGCAATGTCTTTTGTCAATTTGAAGGGCAACATTCTTTTCCCACTTGCATTGCTTTAAATTTTAGGAAACGGCTGGTGGATGACTTTCATACATCATAATTGTTCCTCAATGTCTTAACTAACTATTTTGTAAAGACAACTCCAGTTTATTGTATAGGAGAGGACCCAATAGTTGTGCACCCAAACTTTGCGCTTCTCAAAATCCTACTTGGAAATTTCAAATCACTCCAATTGTTTTACAACAGCTTACTTGGCAAGTCCCCTGCTTATAACTTTCGTTTTAGGGCCACATCATCAAATATGATGCCACATCAACATGCTTTTTGTCAAGGTGTCCAAAAAGGCCCAAAACAAACCTATTGCCAATACTTGTGCATTCACATCATGGGTAGTTAAGCGCTGATGTGGCATCACATGATTGGTTGCTTTTTAGATCAAAGGAACACATTTTGTTTAAGTTAAGGTAGTCATGTCACAACTATTGAACATTATATAAACAACTACTATCTCAACTATTGAAAAACGCTCAACTATTGGGTCCTCTCCCCTAACACTGTTTCAAGTGAGAAAAATCAACATTGTGAGATGACTCGCAACAAATTTAGTTTTTGTTTTTTTGTTTTAATCTCATTTTCTTGGTGCCAAGTTTGATCTGTCTTCTTTTTTAGCACCAATGAAGATGATTCACACACTAGAAGATGTCGTAAACCACAGACAGGTAATGTACAATGCAAGGCTCTCGAGAGGTGGCTTCGCACCTTTATGCCCAAAAAGCCAAATGCATTTGTTTGAAAAATCTTAAAAGCATTTTCAAGAAATCCACTTTGTCTATCCTTTGTAATGCATCCCATTGAAATCACATTTCTCCAATGCATTCTATGAAACAGTTCACATGCACTCTCTGTTTTAAAGCTTTACGCAAAACCGAGTCTAGTTTCAGAGCTCTCATTTAAGCACAGGGCATTACACTGGCCATTTTCATTTGCTTGAGAGCTTCTAAATTCTTTAGAACCAATTCATTTTGAGCATCTTCTTGTCTAATGTCTTCTAAATAAACATTGTTTTTTTAAATTTATGTTTTGTTGGTTATTTTTCAAAGTGGAATTTGGCCTGAGCATTACCGTTAATCCCTCAAAATGTGACCTAAGGACTGTAACTAGATCTCTTTGATACTTAAAAAAACAGTTCCAAGAAGTTTAATTTTGCCCAATAGGCTAGACGTTATCACCCTACCAAGTTGGGGGTAGTATACAATGCATGTGTATTAGGTAGGAATCAAACGTAGTACAAACAAAAGAAGTTAAATGCGCCACGGTTCTCTTATCTAGATCACAAACTTGCCCATACAATGAAACGCATCCTCATTATTTACCTCCCTATACGATTATGTTTATGGCCTTGTTTGATAAGACATGACGACCCAACACCATCATGGGTAGGTTGAAGTGCAAGTGCAACAATAACATGTTAATAAACTTATTCTAAAAAGTTGTACACAATGGCTGCTCTTACAACTCTTGTGAAGGAGCCGAGCTACTTTGTAGTCTATATAGTTTTATATAAAAATATATATCTATATTGAATTGTAAATTTGATGAATCATTAATTTTATAGATTAGGTCTTATTTGAATCAATCGATGATTTATGTTTTAAATATGCACATCAATATCAATACAAAAGATATGAAACCATTCAATATATCTACTTTTCAAGGTATTTTATGGATTATTTGTTGAATGAAATGTAACAATACTTTTCCAAAAACCTAGTCAATTTTATACCTATCTTTATGTTAAAATAATGTTAATTGTGAAAGACCTAAGAAACTACAAGTTCATGGATTGAGATGTTATTTACTTATGATGCTAGACAAAGAAAAAACAAACCAAAATTGAAGTGTATCCAAAGGATCTAAATCTAGATTGAGAGAATTATTGGATAGATTAAGAACATGCCTCGTAATGTGTATCCATATAATAAAAAATTATTACATGAGGGGTAGTCAATGTGGGAATGATGACATGTCACATACATGTGACAATGAAGACTTAAAAATTGAGAATGTTGCACAAGAATCATGGTTGGCATGAAGCTATGGATGGATTGAATAGTGAGGGCTCAATAGAGAATCAAAAAGTAAATGTTTGTTTGGTCATTGGGTTTAGTTCAATTGTTGTGTGTTGTATTAAGTTCTAATGCATTAAAAATAATCTCAAATAAGCAATTTAGATTTTGGTTGCATTCAAAGATAATGTGCTATAATTTAATTCATTGAACTTCACCTTTAACAACCAGTTAACCTAATCCATGTGATATTTTCTAACAACTAAACCTTGTTTATCATGTATGTTAATGAGTTCTTGTAGCTTTATTACTATTATTATTATTTTTTTACATTAATAAAACAAGTGGTTTAGCAATTTATTTTCTTAAAATAATTTGTTACAAAAAAAATAACATTATGATTTATTCAATATAAATTCATTTTTGTGGTGTATTAAATCCAATGCCTGTAAAGAATGAATAAATTTTTGGGGTTTTACTTTACAATGTAATTTTCCCAATTGAAAAAATATTTTTCAAATATGTAAAAGCTAAAATAATGAATTGTGAAATATACATATCAAAAATTGCTAAAAATTAATGCAATATAATAATCTTGCAAAACCTTATCAATCAAACCATTCAACTAAGAAAAATGGATCAAATATTTCAATAGGATGATATTAGTTTAGACAATTGTTATATTCAAATAACCAACTACAAGAGTAGATCTAAACTATTCATGGGTTGTTATAAATATTAAACCTCATACAAACTTCATTCTTCAATCATACATGTCAAATATGATTACTATAATAACTAATCTAGAGCTTAAATAATGATAAACAAATATTTTTTAAAAACATTAAACATAAGAACTACACATTTATAAGTCTATAAATAATTATACTAATAATTTATTGATTTTAGCTCATGAACATTCATCAACTTCACTTAGAATGTCTATGCATGTATAGAAGGTAAATCCATTAACAAAAGATACAGATACATTTTTATGAGACTACTTAAGGTTTTGTACATGTAAAAGCATCCTATAATTAACTAATAGTGTTGGCACAATCAATATTGGTAGTTTCTACTAGTAAAAAATCAAGAAAAGGGTGTAATCATGTTTGTAGCCTTCCTCCAATAGCTATGAATGATTGGTAACAAAATTTATATATCTTGAAAATTATATTAATTAGTAGGAATTATAGATCTAAAATTAAACCATTAAAATAGTATAGTATTAGGGAAATAATGATGATATTATAAATAGACCCAATTGAGCGCAATAGTATTAATATGTATACAATTATTCAAGATGCCCAAAACCCATATTTAAAATGAAATCTAGATAATAATAAAAATGTAAAAAAGGGTTGTAGCAATTAGAATAACTAGAATAACAAGTGTGAGTAGATCCAATTATTGAAAACCTCATAAATATAGCTAATAGTTTAAAACCCTAGATGGTATATTAATAATGGTTAAAGGTTGGATGCAATTGTTATAAGGGCTACAAATAATCATTATCATATTTGCAAACACTATGATCTGAGTAACAACACCAAACTCCTTCCAAATTCACCTACTCTTTAGCTTTGGAATAGCACTAGGATTATAATGATGGACAAAATATATAGAAAATAATCTATCTAGTAGGGACACATCCTCATAATGATCAAATTATAGCTATAATATAAAATTAGCAACCCAAATATATATTTATAGATTTTCTTGAAAATATTATACCAGGGTAAGTGCACCAAGATGGTTCCCAAAAAGGGGGCTTAAGTGGCCACTTTTTTTTTGAAATCATGAAATACTGACCTTGGACATGAAATTGAGGATAGTTACACTCAAAATTTTGAGATGGAACAAAAACATGGATCGAAGTGGTTCAAGCCTACTTTCTAAACTACTAATTTATTTTGATAATAGTTGAGATTAAGGGGTTCAAAAGAGGGATGTACACAAATTGGTGTTGTTTTTGTCAGAAAAACATAACATAGCAACTCTTGTACGACCCTAACACGGTGAATTTTTTTCTAGTATTTTTAAAATTGCTATGGTCAAAAGTTAGCTAACAGTATGTAGTTGATGCATGATTTTTCTGATAATTTTTTAATGAATATTTGATTTTTTACTAATTCTCTAAGTGGACACTTCCTGAAAAGCAAAATTTTAGCCGTGCCCCCCCTACAAATTTTGGAAAGTAATTGAATGTTTTTTTTTAAATTTGTAGAATGGAGTCTAGTTTCTAAAAATGTAATTTATTTGAAATTTTGATGAACGGTTAATTTATAATGAAAAAACACCAAACACTTCTTTTTGGCAAAAAAGAGACATACAAACAAAATAAATTATGGATGAAAGGCTTAACATTGTCAAAAAGTGAAAAAAATTACATCGTTGGATAGCTAAGAGAGAACCTAACATTACCCATGTGTTCAATTTTTTCGATATTGAACCATATGCAATCCTGATGGTGAGCACGAACCCGATTATGTGAAAAATTGTAGAATTTGCAAAATCATGTCTCTGGTTATTAGGAATGCCCTCCAAGCCTTTGGGTTGGTATTCCAAGGAAAATACCAATCCTAAGGCTTGGGGATTCCCAAAGCAAGATATAACACAAGTGTGTTATAACACACTCGTGTTATATCTCAGTTTTGACATGTTTTTTTGCTTTTGCAGGAACATGTCAAGCAAGACATAACCAAGCGTGTTATAATGCACTCGCGTCATGTCTTCCTTTATGTTAAATGCCACTCTATTGAATGTATGTTGATATATTTGTATGTTTGCATGTACATGTATGCTTGTATGTCATGTATGTATGTATGTATGCTTGTATGTATGTATTTATGTATGTATTTATCAATGCATGTATATTGTATGTATGTACATATATGTATGTAAGATTGTATCTACACATGCATGTATGTATGTTTGTATGGATGTAGGATTGTATGTACATATGTATTATGCTTGTATGTATGTAAGTAAGTATGTATTTATGTATGTCTTTAAAGGGATGGATAATTTTAAGAGAGAGAGAGAGAGAGAGAGTTGTCTAGGTAAGGTGGGATGGGGAGAGGGAGAGACCTAAGAGAGAGGGAGAGGGGGTGGAAGTGAGAGTTTAAGAGAGAGGGAGTGGGAGAGAAGGGGTTGGAGTGACATGGAGAATCATCGAGATCAGCGATCGCGGCGTCAATCCGGCGCGTTTCAATCAAGTCGAACAGGACAATCAAGATCAATCGGATCTTTGCGTCAGGCGAGATCAACGCAGGATCAATCCGGCGCAGTTTTCAATCGTCGCGTCAAGAGATCAGGCAATCGCGCTTCATCACGCAGATCAATGCGATCCATCAAAAATCCGGATCAATCATCCGTCAGATCAGGCGCAATCCGTAGGATCGGACAGTCGATCGGATCGGATCGAGACGATCTTTGCCGGATCGTCGAGAGATCTTTTCGGCGAAGTCAATCGCTTTTCAGGCAGGATCGATCGAACCACCTCAATCATAATCCGGAACAAAAATCTTTTCGGTGACAAAGTCAGGCAAATCCATCACGCGTCCGTCATCAATCAGGATCATCAAAAACAAATCACTTTTAAATAAATCAGGATCGTTAAATCAATTAAGAAATTAGAATTAGAAAGGTAGAGTTTAGGAGTTTAGGAGTGTAAAGTTTTAGTTATGGTTTAGGGTTAGGGAGTAGAGGTTTAGGGTTTAGGGCTGAATGTTTAAGGGTTTAAAGGTTGAGGGTTTAGGGTTGAGGGATTAGGGTTGAGGGATTAGGGTGGAGAGGGAGGGATGGATGGATAGAGAGATGGAGGGAGATCTAAGATAGAGAGGAGAGAAGAGGATGGAGGGGCGGGGCAAGGTTGAAGTGAGGTTAATGGCCAGGTTAATCGTTCATGTC
This sequence comes from Sequoia sempervirens, assembly GCA_007258455.2. Classification (NCBI taxonomy): domain Eukaryota; kingdom Viridiplantae; phylum Streptophyta; class Pinopsida; order Cupressales; family Cupressaceae; genus Sequoia; species Sequoia sempervirens. Next base: position 471,974,263 of record VDFB02105785.1, read on the forward strand.
GGTTGAGATGAAGGTTAAAGGAATAAGGGATCAGGATCGGATTCAGGATCAAATCAAAATCAGGATCAATCCATCAGATCAATCGTCGACAAGATCCAGATCAAAAAAATCACTTTTGCGTCAAATCAGGATCAAATCAAATCTTTCAAATCGCAGATCTTTTGCATCAGATCCGCAGGTGTGGGAGAGTGACTGAGAGGGAGAGAAGGATAGAAGAGGAGGGAGGGAAAATGATATATGAGGGTTGAGGATCCAATGTATAGGGTAGAGGGCTGAAAATTGAGGGTATAGGGTTGACGACATATAGGGTTAATGGTTTAGGGTATTGGGTTGAGGGTATAGGGTTGAGGGATTATGTTGGAAAATTATGCCTCAACTTGTTGGCTTGAATCTCTATTAAAGATTTGGCATTTTTTTTCTTTGTTTGGTCTTCTTTGTCGGCTGGTCGCTGGAGTTTTTAACTTTGTAACCTAAGTCGCGGGGTTCTGAAAGTTTCTAACTTGGTGACAGTGTGTTGGTCACAACATTTGGGAATTCTCTAACCTGTAGTGGAGGTTACAAAGTTCGAGTTTTCTTCGACTAGGTGACAATGGTATCGACTTGTCGCGGGGATCAAGAAATTTCTAACCTTTGTGTGGTGGTTGTGAAGTTAGAATTTTACATGACATGTTGATGGGTGTTCACTTCGTTGGAGCCATGTCGATGGGTGTTTTGTGCCCGTGGATGTACGAGTGAGTAAGTAACAAAAGGGATAACTCGTGGACACGTAAAGTCTTTGGGATTTTGGATTTAAACTATTGATTGTTCATATTCCGCACCAAAGTGGGATAATGTTGACAGTTGAACGAATTGAATCAGTTTTGAACAAATTATTCTTGGAGATCAAAGAGTCACATAGAGAGTATGGTTGAAAATGACGGACTAGTAGAGAAGGAGTTTGTGTGTTGAAGGAAGTAAAAGGATTGATTTTCTATTGAGTGTGTATTGTATGTTGAAAGAACATTGTAATAGTGTTGCAATTGATTGTGGTCTATAAGAACTATGTGATTGGCCTGATTGTAATGTTGTTGTGTAATATCAGAGAACAAATACCTGTGAAGAAGGGATATGTAACTTTATTGTAATCTTTTACTATGAATAAAGTGATCTTTCTTTGGTGGTGGGTTTT
>VDFB02105785.1:471981771-472023618 GCA_007258455.2 Sequoia sempervirens
AGAGATAGAATTAGGGTATAAGGGTAGAGGGGAGAGAGATAGAATTAGGGTAGAAGGTATAGAAAAAGAGAGAAAATAAATCTATAAAAAAACCAACTATCTCATAACGCGAGCACGTTTTGAAGAAGTAGAGATATGGCCATTTTTAGCAAGAAATAATGCGCTCGTGTTATAACATGAACACATTTTGGCTTGCTCTAAAAATAGTAAAAAAACTCAATTTACCTATGATCTCAGTCCACACTACATATTCTCCTGGTTCTTCATGGGCTTCGACAAAAAGTAGCTTTTTGATGATGTTGTGAAGTGTGCATGCATGTGTTTCACATTCCACCACCTTTTTCATGATCTTTCCACCACCTTTGAATGAAATAACAGAGTTTTCATGTTGAAAGGCATATAATATCAGTTCAAGTTTGAATTCCAGTGAAAATTGATTTACAATTGAAGTTTGGAGGGGAACAAGCTTTTGAAAAAGTCAAATTGTTGAGGAGTTTGAAGAAAGAAGAAGCAAAGGCTACATAATTGGGTAGAACTCCATTTGAAACTCTAGTTTTTTAGGTAGGTGCAGTCTTTACACATTTTCTTTCATTCTATTATGGCTTGCTTTCATTTTTGTTGTTTTGCATATTCCATGTTGATAATTGCTTGTTTGTCATTACAACCTTAGGTTGTCAATGGACATTTTAAATTACACAATTCTATACACTTGTCAATTACATTTTTAAAATACATCTCTTTGAGGCATTTTGTTATTTAAAAATTGACTTACCTTGTGTATGCTTCCAAAGCTTTCATTGAGGTATTTTTTCAAACAATTATACAAACCAGCTGATTTCCTTGTTTATGCTACCAAATTTTCCATACAAGTCTCTAAAAAATTGGAATATACTGCTCCCACATTGATAGCACTGATTTAAACTATTTTGGTTTTCATCTCTATTTCTAAATTACCTCATCAGTAAAGCTACCTCATCACCTATGTTGTCATATATTTTAAATGTTTCCTTGATTAGTCTACCTACAAGGGATTCTAACCCTTCTCTCCATTGTTTCAAGACTCTTTATTCAAGGATAAGTTAGCAAAATGGGGAAAGGTGCATCCTATCTTGGAAAGAATCTACCAAAAAAAAAAAACCATCGAGGGTACTTTGATACAATGCTAGAGGAAGAAAACAACTTAACTCAATCTCACTCTAATCAACTTATCAAAACTGAACCAAATCTCAACTTGTCCATTCAATTAGGACTCCTTTACCTTCACAAAACTCATGGATACAAGACATAAAACTGATTTCTAAGCACACAATCCCTTAAAAACTTCTCAAACACTTTAAACAACATCAATTTAATTGGTTCAACCCAATTCCCAACTTTGATATATCTAATATGAAAACTTCTCAAAAGAGACTCTCCTAATCAACAAACTAGGCTCTTTTGGGCCCTATCAACAAATTCTCAATTCCAAGCCTATTTCCACTTCTTAATGCTTCAAACATGCATAAATATCTCTGTAGAACATGAAGGAATAATTCTCCAAACTTACTTCATGATAATTCATCAAACATGTATCCTAAACCACCATTGTTGACTGAAATTAGGACTATTACATCACTATCATGGAAAGATAATCATTAAATGGACTTCAAAAACTTGAAAAATCACCAAAAAAAATCTTGAAATAGATTCAAAATACCCCTAAACACCTTTTAAAAACAATATCTTCAAGAAGGAATCAGAAACCATAAACAAATTCTTTAATTCTCACTGTACACTGTGCTTTTTCCTAATTTTTCACCAAAATATGGCCTAGGGAATCATGATTTTAAAAGCTAACTATCACCACTTGGTCTGAAACTTTGAGAAATGAAAGAGTACACCAAAATAGACCTTCTTACTAAATTTCAAGTGATTCCATCAGTTAGAATAAGAGAAATATAATTTTATTTTAATTTTGTTTACCCTAGCAAGGGGTTTGAACCGTCTTCAGTAAACAAGCCATAACTTACTCAAATTTGCATGAAATTGAGTGAGACAAAAAGGAAAATGTTGTATAAGATCATAGATTAATCATTCCAAATGACTTCCCCATGAGAATATGGCTATACAGGGTTGTACAATGCTTGACAATTTTTTTTTACCAGCAAAAACACCAAAAATTGAATATAAAACAGGGTCTCTTTATTGTTTTCTCCATTATTTACATCCCCTCTACCTCTTGCTCAAGGTTCTCCATCAATTTAATTTTTTTCCTAACCATATCAAATGACCCAAACCAACCTTTCACCTACTTGACTCCTAAACTTCCAAATTTTTCCATTTGTCAATTTTTGCATTTTTACCTTGATAAGAATTTTGCAAGATTTGATTTTTTCCCACTTTTGATTCCCTCAATGCCTAAGAACCGCCAAATTAAGTAATTACATGCTGAAAAGGTCCACCAAGACCTTGTTCTAAGAAAAAAACACCTAGAACCTATTTTGGACCTCTTTTTACAACATTTTACATTTTTTGCAAATTGGATAAAACAACTTATCTAAACATTCATCTAATGACTCAAACACCATGAACTAATATTTATCTCATTACCATGCTATAGGTAAAATTATCTGTCATGCCAAAGAAACGAACAAGGAAGAAACTAACAGACGAAGATCTCCAAACCTTCAAAGAAAAGGAGAGAGAATAGTTGAGGGCATATTGTGAAAAGAAGAAATTGGAAACGATTGACGAAAAACAAGCCAATTGAAGAGGAACCTCAACTGTCAAAAAGAGAAAAAAAATTCGCAACACAAAGGGCACGAATGTGAAAGCGTCATTGTAGGATAGATTCAGATACCGTAGTTGGAGACACACCCTCTACTACAAGTGAATACGAAGGGACACCATTAAGCACAAGTGAATATGGAGGGACACCATCTACCACAAGTGAAAAGGTTGGAAATAGGGTGAGGTTGTGGAGTTTGATGTGTTCAAAAGGTCTGCAAGGACATGGGAGGTCAAAAGTATGTTATGGCATGATGCCCTAGTTGGGAAAAGAGGGGTTTTGAATGAAAAAGAGAGGTTTGAGGGAGTAAAAGTGGGTAAAGTCAGGGGGCAACATAATTTGGTGGTCAATTAAGTTTGTGTAGGTAGAATGAAGAGTGTTGGAAGAGGTTGTATGAGGTTTGGGGGGTTCGGGGGTTTGGTTTGCTGGTTCAGCCAAATTTTTTTGGAGGGGGGTTCAGATTGTTTTGGGTTCGTTAGAACAAAAAAAATGTAATATATATATATGCAGCCTAGAAGAATGAATTAGGATTAGAATATCACATAACATCATATAAACAACAAAACCACCATAAACTTGTATGCCATTTAAAACATGCATGATAAATATTCATCGTTGAAACTTGAATTGTGGTAGCTTGATAGACACAGTCTATTGATGCTAGGGTTCAATTTGTATGACTTTGAAAAAAGAAGCCAATTGAGTAGAGTTATCGGCATTCTTCAGAAATCATAAGAATTTTTTTAGTAAACTAGCATTTTGATGTCTTCTTCTAGTCTCAAACATTATTTTGTATCATTGTTACATTGGTCTCATGAGTGGTAGCTTAATATAGCTCCACAATACAAAATTTGGTTTACCTATGCAGTGTAACTGTGGCATAGGAAGAATTTTCTTTGAAAGAACCAAAGGGTGACTGCACAATTGAAGTGTATAAACACATATTTTTTTGTAATATCAAGGATACTTTTTGAAACTTCCATGCATTGCTAATCTAAAAGGAAAAGTCTTGCCTAATCTATATGCAACCATACTTTTGACATTGTCAAAAAGAGAAAAACTTCTAGAATGGTGCAAAGGCATGGCCAAGAAGTTCTAACTCTTCACATGAGAGAAGAGAGATGTGGAGAGTCCATCAAGTCAGTGAGAACAAAAGTGTAATGTGTTTTAGTTTGTAGTATTCCTCTGTTTCTCTACAAATGTGTGATAAATTCTCAGTTCAATGATGCAAAACAATTTTTGAAAAAAGAAACTTGTGTCACAGTCCGCTTTCAATCTAACAAGCAAAAATGAAAGCTTAGCCTCTTGGAATGAAAATGCTTGTTTACAAAACAAATGAATAAGAATGAGGTAGTTAGGGTGTTTGAAGTGATTTAGAGGTCACTTTTAGGGTTCCCTTGGGCGTGGGTCAAAGTCAAACTCCATAAAACATTAAAAAAATGTTCAAAGAAACACTTTTTGGATGCCTAGGAATGCGGGTTCTGTCTTGGTTCGCCTAGGTTCTGTTTGGGTTATGTCCGGGTTCTCTTGGGTTCTGCTTGGCGAATCAAACCCAAAAATGAAGGACCCTGGTTGAACCAACATGCGAACCGAACCAGGACCCGAACCAGCAGCAAACCAGGACCAGAACTAGGGCTAAAATAGAAGAACATGGTAATATAGATAATGTGTCAAGAAGTTAACTACTTCATCTACTCTAAATATTATGTTTTGCAAGTGTTGTGAAGATTATGTATCCTTTGCTTAATTGAGTTGTTCCAATCAAAGGATTAAATATATTGAAATATTTTTATGAATCATTTCATGGAATACCAATTGAAAATGTGTTTTTTTATTTTAGATAAAGTTGTTTAGCATCAATCAATTAATATTCAAGAAAAACCATGAAGGACAACAATGATCAATGTTGGGGCTAACCAATTAATAAGTATACACGTGAATAAGTCAAGCATGTACATGTGAATAAGGGAAGTACAAGTACTCAAAAACACGTAAGCCTTGAATTATACACATGAATACATAGTATAGACAAATTAATACAAAGTATATGCACAAATACAAGGTATACACATGAAAACACGTAAGTCACAAAGTATACATTGGAACACATGTAAGTCACAAAGTATACACATAAGTTGTAAAGTATACACTTGAATATACGTAACTCATATCTATTGAACCAAGAATTTATAATGCAAATATGGACACCATCGATAAAAAAGATTTGTATGAACCAAATATCCATGTATGCATACCACAATTTATGTCAATATAAGTATAAAATATTGGTACAAAATAACCATATAGGCTTACAAGAATGCCATATAGGCATACAATGTAAAATATATCCAATACAAAATATGTACAAAACTGCCATGTAGGCATACAACAAAGGGCTCTGGTATCAAAATTCATTGCTCTCCATGCTCTAGAAATACATTATTTCCCTTTGCTTGTCAATCAGATGGCAATAAGTCTATCACTTGTTTGTACTGTGCTCGAGGAGTGCTCCTACTACTCCTCCTAGTGTTTAGTTCTTGGTGAAGTTTTAATTGTTACACTAAGAAGTAAAGACATTAATATATAGAAATTACATTATAAAAGATTATATATTTAACAAAATAATCACTTACCGCCATCTCATGATCACTCTCCACAAGGGAAATATTCACATGCCCATGCTGAGGCATGCTCAAGCCCTGTATAAACCATACAAATAGAAGTTAAACTATGAATCAATAATGATTTGATTTTTCACTAACTAACTTCTATAACAACAAATATAAATTGAAATCTAGTAATTTGCCTCATACCTCCCCTGTCAGACAATCGATGATTCTATAGCAGATGAAACACCGATCTTTATTGCCCTCGTCACATTTGGAGGTGTTTCCACTTGTAACATCTGAAAATAAAACAAAAAATTATTCAATCACAAAAACTACAATAGTGATCCACGTCATGACTTATAATGTATGAGATAATGAACAAATTTTTGAGTACTTATTAAACTATATATTTTTTATTATCATGCTTGCTATTTTTCCTATCCATATCTTGTTCGAAAGCACGTGTTTTTAGGCTTTTACCCATAGCAGCAAGCCATTGAACCATTTGATAAAATGCTTTCGTAGACATGTACGATAACTGTGGTGGCATAGAGAAGGCAGTGAACTTTTTGAAAAAATGCCTCAAATAAATGGGGTCTCATGGTGATGGAATGCCATTACAAACAAATGCACATCATGGCATTCCATCAACATAAGACCGCATTTCTTTCAGACATTTTTTAGATAGTTCATTGCCTTCTCTATGGTATTATTGCTTACTATTACACTTTGATATAAATTTTTCCAAGCATCCATAGTTTGTTGGAAAGCACATATTTTAGGCTTTTACCCATAGCAGCAAGGAAGTGAGTAGTTTGATAAAATGCTTTGGTACACATGTATAGAAATTTTGGTATCATAGAAAAGGTGGTGAGTTGTTTGAAGAAATGCCTCAAAGAAATGTGGTCTCATGGTGATTGAATGACATTCCATCACCATGAGACTACATTTCTTCGAGGCCTTTTTTCAAACTACTAACTACCTTGTCTATGCTATTGCTTACTATTATGCTTTGATAGATTTTTCCAAGCATCCATAGTTTGTTGGAAAGCACCTTTTTTAAGCTTTTAGCCATAGCAGTGAGAAAATGAACTGTTTGATAAAATGCTTTGGTAGACATGCATGGAAAATGTGGTAGCATAGAAAAGGCGGTGAGCTATTTGAAAAAGTGGTGCAGGTGCACCTTTACAAGAGCATGCCTCCATGAGGCAAATTTAGGATTTTGAGGTTGTATAGGTATTTTCATGATGTAATAAGGGTTAAATAGCCATTTTTGAGTTTGTAATAGTATTTGGTAGTTATTTTAGGCATAAATTGTAAAGTTGCAGAATCTTAACAAAAGTTGTCAATCAATGTTGTAAAAATGCAAAAAGGTGCCAAGTGGAGGAATATGAAGAGTCAAGGTAGTTGTAGAGGCAATCTTAGGTGTTTAGGAAGTTGAAATGATTGAGAAAGTGTTTAAAATATGTGATTCATCATTTTTAGCTATTGTTGAAGCATTTTGAAGTTTTTGTGTGAGTTCTCCTCACTGCCCTAGTGAAAAACTAGTTTTGGTGCCTTTTAAACAAGGCTAGAGTGAGTGAAAAGTGTTGGAAATAGGATGCCATTTAATTTCAATCCTAAACATTATTTATTTCATGTGTCTCCTAAGTCCTTGGAAAGTTTTCTCAAACACTAGGATTAGAGAGAGATTAATTTTGGATGAAATAATCATGTGAACTGACATTTGTAATTAATTCTAAATAATAGGAGCATGTGAGGGCATCGAAGATGAGTTCATAAATAATAGGAGCACATGGGGCACCCACATGGAAGGTGGCACTCACCTTGAGTTTAGTTAACTATTTGGAATAAGAGATAACACTTTTGAATGCATGTAAAGATCCTGGGAGTTAGGGTTTGATGTTTACATGCATGGAGTTTAGTTCAATTCAATTCAGTTCAAAATCAGTTTAGTTCAGCTTAGTTTAGTTTAGTTCAATTTAGTTTAGTTCAGTTTAGTTATGGTTCAGTTATCTTCAGTTAGTTTTAGTTGAATGCTAGTTGACTTCAGTTAACTTGGAATGCATGACTAATCACTTGAGTTGCATGAAAGATAACAAGTAACTTCCTTCAGTTAACAGGGGATGACCATTCTCGCATGAATGGTGGAGAGAGATGTTTCAATTAACAAGAAATGACTTGGACCCAACTTCGGTGCCCAAGTTGGCTTGTTGGAATTAACTCCTTTGCATGCTAAGATATTTTAGAAGGCTAAGTTAAGTGGGCCCACTCTTGGGCTCCTACTTTGAGGATGAAGCCTTGAAGATATTTACAGAATAAAGGCTGAGTTTTTGCTTCAGTTTGGGGCACCCAAATGGATGAAGATGAAGATTTGAAATTGTTCTTCACGATAAAACTTTACTTGCAAGAGAAAGGCATACCTTTTAGGGATAGGGATTGAGCATTGTAATTGTAACTCTTTTGGAGTTTACAAAGTTGATTAATGCCTATTTATCTCAAGCAAGTTGAAGATAGTGATTATCAGTTTTATTGCAGGTTGTGAAGAAGATTTGGTGAAGGAAAAAGAATCATTCTCAAGCAAGAATTGGAGCTATTGTAATCTACTTCAAAGATTGAATAATAGATTAATTCTTGGTGGAGTTTTTTCTCGAAAGGGATTCTCCACGGTATATGCTTGTGTATCTTTCTAATATCTTGTCTAATTCTTCTACAACTTCTGTCTTCATTCTACAAATGATAAAATGAATTAATTAGATAATCACCCACAAAGAATCTGTAACAAAGAATACATATTTAGATTAGCAAGTATAATAGTTTTACAAGTTTTAAAGCTACATAAACACCTCAATTTTCAACATTTGGCATCAGAGTTGAGGTTGGGTAGAGTATTGGGACACCTTTCTCTTAAAACATTGAAGGTTTTTTTGGCTGTAGTGGGAGCTTTTACTACTTTTGTTATTGTTGATTTTGGAAAATAAGTTTGTTACAAGAGGTATATATTCTTGCTTTAGAGGATGTTTATCATGTGTCATTGAAAGCTTGGATTCACAGGTTTGGTGTGAGCTTATGAAAAAAATGTGGTTTTGATTATATGCATCTTGATGCCATGGGATTGCTTAGTATCATAGTTCAGTGGGAGCATTTGGAAATGAGGTGGATTCTTGATTGTAGGATGGTTTTTTTATTATGTCATGGTATACTCTTGATTAGTGATTTAGAGTTGTGGCATGGTACATGTTATGATAATTTTGATTATGAGGAAATGTATGAAATTCCATATGCTTTTGATAGTGATGGTTTGATGTTTATCTTGTTGCCATGTATAGCTTGGTATCACAGTTCAGTGGGAGCTTTGGTTGGATATAGTCATCTTCATGAAGAGGATGGTAGTCACAATGCCATGTGTGACTCAGTACCATGATTCAATGGGAGTTGTTAACAGTGACGAGGATGCATCATTGGTAAGGTTATCTTCAGGTGATTGGGGATATGTTTTCTTGGTTTAGAGTGGTTGCTATTATGTCATTGTTTACTCTTGTTGCATTTAGAGTTTGGCATGGTTCTCTTGAGACTAGGATGTTTAAGTATTTTATGGTGCATGTGATCTCATAGGAGGAGATGGTTAGATCATGAATTTCATGTTTATGTTCAAGATTGGAGCTTTGACATTGATCTTGTGTAGTTCTCTTATGTATTGGGTACATTAATCATTTTCTTGATTACTTCATGATAGTGCTATGTTGCATTTGGAGTTTGGCATGGATTGGTTGGTTATAGGTCCTCATGGATACTTGGAGAAATAGGTGAGGTTTGAGTTCTCTTATGGTAAGAGATATATGTTGGAATGGTTACTAGCAAGAAAAGCTTTTTCAACAGAAAAGACTGAGGAGCCTACACCTTGGTTGAATGCGAGTTCAACACACTCGGTGGTTTCACATGCCTCCAAATAGGCAGTTTGGATATAGAGACTTGGGAAAGGTATTGGTTTTAATTGCAAGTAAGTTAAACTTGAATGTGATAGTCAGAGTGCTATGTGTTTAGCCAAAAATCCTATGTATCATGCTCGTACTAAGCATGTTGATGTGAAGTATCACTTTGTACGAGAAATGGTTGAGAGTGGGAAGGTATTGGTGTAGGAGTACCTTGTTCATTGTATGGCACCATTGGTCAAAATTGGGAAATTTGAATGGGCATCAAGGAATGCATGTAATAAGGTTATGGTCAAGTCATTTTTCTTTGATGTATTTGTGTCATAAAAAAAAAAAAAAGGTTTCTAGGTGATCTTGAGGTTAAAGTCATAAAATATTGCAAAAGACGTAATAATGCAAAAGAGGGGGAAATATAATATTGCATATAAGAGAGGAAGAGTCACCTCATTGGGAAGGTAGTTAGGTGGTTGGAGCCTGTTTTAGCCTAAAAGGTCAATTTGGGTATAGATGGTCTAAAGAACCCTATGGTAGTTTTGTGATATGATTTGTAGCAGGTTAATGGGTCCCTAGAAGTGTAAGCCATTTGTGAGTTTTATTGATTGGTTGTGAGGGAAGATGCAAAAACTGGTTTTGGAGTACTACTAGGCAAACTGTGAAAGCTTGAATGGTGAAAGAGAAAACAAAGATTCTTGAGTCTTTGTCAGTGAGTTGGCCCTGTTAAATTGAGCAATCTAATCTTGTTAGATTCCTCTTGGAACCTTGGAAAAGTTTTGAAACAATAAGGATGTATTGGAGCCACTAGATGGTTAGTTCAATGAAGAGTCATCTTTGAGTTTTGAATGACCTCCTGAAGATCAAATTGTGAAAATGATACAAGGTTGTTGATTTCATCCCTATCTTTGCATCATGATTTTTGAATTGAGAAAGTTGACACTTTAATTAATGTTACATATTATCTTATTAAACCAGTTCCTTCATATAAGTTCTCTTGGTTTTAATCATTTTCTTGGAGCTTCATGATCATGGAGGTTGCATTTGAAGTTGGAATGGATTGATTAGTTGGTGTAGGAAGGCCATTAGGCATAAGTTTTGTACTAGATTTATAATTATTCCTTGTTTAGAATAATTTTAATGTATAATGTCAAGTGGGAGAATGTTGGAAATAGGATGCCATTTAATTGCAATCCTAAACATTATTTATTTCATGTGTCTCCTAAGTCCTTGGAAAGTGTTCTCAAACACTAAGATTAGAGAGATTAATTTTGGATGAAATAATCATGTAATTGACATTTGTAATTAATTCTAAATAATAGGAGTATGTGAGGGCGTCCAAGATGAGTTCCTAAATAATAGGAGCACATGGGGCACCCACATGGAAGGTGACACTCACCTTGAGTTCAATTAACTATTTGGAGTAAGAGTAACACTTTTGAATGCATGTAAAGATCCTAGGAGTTAGGGTTTGATGTTTACATGTATGAAGTTTAGTTTAGTTCAATTCAGTTATGGTTCAGTTATCTTCAGTTAGTTTTAGTTGAATTCTAGTTGACTTCAGTTAACTTGGAATGCATGACTAATGACTTGAGTTGCATTACAGCTAATAGGTAACTTCCTTTAGTTAACAGGGGATGACCATTCTTGCATGAATGGTGGAGAGAGATTTTTCAATTAAAAAGAAATAACTTGGACCCAACTTGTGCGCCCAAGTTGGATTCTTGGAATTAAATCCTTCGCATGCTAAGATATTTCAGAAGGCTAAGTTAAGTGGGCCCACTCTTGGGAGCCTACTTTGAGGATGAAGCCTTGAAGATATTTATAGAATAAAGGTTGATTTTGTACTTCAGTTTGGGACGCCCAAATGGATGAAGATGAAGATTTGACATTGTTCTTCACAACATAACTTTACTTGCAAGAGATAGGGATTGAGCATTGTAATTGTAACTCTTTTGGAGTTTACAAAGTTGATTAATGCCTATTTATCTCAAGCAAGTTGAAGAGAGTGATTATCAGTTTTATTGCAGCTTGTGAAGAAGATTCGGTGAAGGCAAAAGAAGCATTCTCAAGCAAGAATTGGAGCTATTATAATCTACTTCAGAGATTGAATAGTAGATTAATTCTTGGTGGAGTTTTTTTCCAAAAGGGTTTCTCCACTGTATATGCTTTTCTATCTTTCTAATATCCTATCTAATTCTTCTACAACTTCTATCTTCATTCTACAAATGAAAAAATGAATTAATTAGATAGTCACCCACAAAGAATTTGTAACAAAGAATACATATTTAGATCAGCAAGTATAATAGTTTTACAAGTTTTAAAGCTACATAAACACCTCAATTTTCAACAAAAAGAGGACTGGGGTTTAGAAGTGGATAGAATCCCCTAAAAACTATGAGAGAAGGTAAATTGGAGGGTGTTTATAAGATCTGAGAGGTTGTAAGTGGTTAGATAAGTGAATAAGTGAGAAACCCTAGGTGAAAGAGGGTGAAAACTAGTGAAAAAGAGTGATTTTGTGAAGGAAGTGTATGTAGATCTTTGGGGAAACACTATTTGAGGATGTAATGAGCATGTACAGGCATAAATAAGCCTGATTGAAGTGATTATAAGCTTGTGAGAGGTTAGGCCATAAGAGTTTCAATAAGCCCTAGTTGATTGCAAGGAAAGTGAGGGTTTCATGAAAAGGGGTCTAAATGAGCGAGAGGAGACTTGAAAGTTGAATAATCTGAGGTTTTGTTGGCTGTCTTTTGACTGTTTGGAGGTTTCAAGTGTTGGTTGTGTGTTTGGAGAGGTGTCTCTTTGAAAAAGAGGCCTTAGTAAAATGTAGTCTCGTGGAATGCCATGACAAGCAAATGCAATTGGAAGCTGCTCCTAGACTTATTACTTATGCTATGTGGAGTAATTGCATCACTGCTTATGTTGACTTTGTAAACAACTATATTATAGTTGAAATTTTGTCATCTATCAACATCTAGTTATTAGTTATGGAATGTGAAGTAATGCTTTGAGTTTGAATGATGTGCAATGCAACATAATCAACAATATGAATATAAACTACACAAATATATTAAGTACAATTCATTAGTTAAAATCTTTATTCTATTACCTGCATGAAGGTTTGACTAAACCCACTGGCATGAGAGGTGTTCCCTTGAAACCTCCAATATTAGTCTATTCAACATCCAAATTCACATATTAAAATACCATTCGTAAAACAATGCTATTAACATGTAATAAATTTATAATTGTTTACTAGTTACATACCCCACCAATAGGTGTACTGCATAAATAAGTAGGTGTAGGGCTGGTGTATGTAGTATCAACACTGTGACCCTGCAATTTTATTAAAATCATAAAACTAAATTAGTTAATTGTGTATTTCAAAATCAAAATTTAATAAATTAAATTCAATGAACATGCTAACTTTTACCTAAGTATCAATGCCATACGCATCATGTAAAATATTAGTTGCCCTCTCCATCTCCATAGCTGCAGATGGATCCTGTGCAGTAGCCTCCTAAGTGTCGGTGGGGTCATATGAACAAGTCACCTCACAAGATTGACACACATGGGATCAAAGCCCACCTCTCAAAGACTCCCCTAGATGGCATTGTAGAAGAGGGCTCGCATGCTGGATGACACTCTATGTCAAAGTGTTGATGGCTTGTAGAGTCTATACGTCAGGACTCTCCTTTGTGATGGAAGGGATGATGATGTGCTCATGAGGTGGCCTAGCAAGAGGTCGTCTCGCTTGCACGTGGGATCTAGTTGTGCACCAAGTCTATCTTGTGCCAACCCCCCACCTCTCCTTTAGAAGTCCCTCATATCAAAATAATTTGGGATTTTGTTCAAGATGAACTCAGTGTATAGTTTCCTAAGGAAATACTGCGGGACTTCACAATTGTTGCATGGTGGGTCATCAAAAACTATGTACCACCAATCCCAAAAATATCTCCTAATCTCTTGGTGGTGGCACCAATGAATAGGAAACCTCTTCGCATTGAGGGAGAGATTTCCATTTGACCGTAGGTCAGTGAATAATGCACACAAATCACCTTTTGTAATTTTTAAATCTTTTACTTCTTTATATGATCATTTATCTTGGGAAAAATCCCTAGCCACCTGCCTCCTATCCTGCCAACCAGTTAATTGCTTGCTGATTGAATCTACATTTTTTAATATATCTTGTAGTGAAGTTGTCAGGGTCATTATTTCCATAATTGAACCATTTGGATTGTTCAACCTCCTAATTAAATCCTCAATTTTTTTTTATTGTTCTCAATTTCACCCATTAAATTTTGTTGAGTGCCATGAGGGTATTGAGGGATTGGTGGAGGAGGTTGTTGTCATTGTCAAGGATTTTGTTGTTGAGGATTTTCTTCTTGCTGTGGATTTTGAGGAGGGTTTCCAAGTTGATTAACATCTCCTACAAATTCAAAAAAAAAAAATCAAATACAACCTAATACTAATAAATTAAAAAAAAACAAATAATCCTTACCTCTTTGACCTCCTCGTCTATGTGGTGGCATCCTAGTGATGAATCAACAATCGTTGATGGAGATTTTTGCAAAAAGATCCTCCTAGAATGTGAGCGTGGAATTCTGGGGTTTTTGGCTATGGGCAACAAGAAAAACACAGTCTGAAATGAAAATGAATTTGACCTCTTTTTTTTCTTTTTTCTTTTAACATGTCATAATCGGAGTGCATTATAAGGCACTCCCATTATGGGCTTGTGGTGGCCGAGCCTCAGGCTCAACACACCAAGGCATAACGTGAGTGCGTGATAACGTGAGCATGTTATAACACACTTGTGTTATGAGTTTTCAAAAAAAAAATTAAAAAGTGGTCACAAATTGGCTACCCATCTTCATGCATCCGCCCACCAATCCAATAATTTATAATCAAATTTCCAATAAATCTTTAATAAATTAGAATAAATGTGATCCTTGAACAAAATCACCTCAAATAGGTAAGAATATTTCATCCTCAAATCCAAATGTAAAAACAAAGATGGTTTTTTCTCTCTAAATCTCCCAAACCAAGGGCTTTCATCTTTGAATGCTTCAATTTCTACAATGGAAGTAATAATGAGGCAATAAAATTAGATGATTTATTTGAAATATTATCCTTTGTTTTTTATATTAAAAGTAGGGGAAGGGCCCCTAAACCCAAGAGTTTGAACAAAGCAAGAAGAAAAATAAAGGTCAACCAGGACAATCAACCAAATACCAACAAAATGAGGCACAAAGACCTCATATAAAAAAACATAAAAAGAAGCAAAAGCATGCACACATGCCTAAACAACAACAAAACAAAAGAGACAATGAAAGAAAAACCTTTACTTTTTAGAAGAGGTAATGAAGTCCCATTTTGTCTTCAACAAGTCCATGGCCTCCCTCCCATCCTTAGTGCTAACACAATAAAAAAATGAGGTCCTCTAATTCATCTCCTCCTGCTCTTTCCCAATTTTCCTCTTAATTTTCCTTATCTTTGACTTACCATACACAATTCCAAAAATTATATGTTGCATGATCCCGTCCACAATATTATTGATATCGCTTACAACTTCCTTGAGGGCAAAAATCATGTTCCTTGTGTTCTCACCATCTCCTTCGAGCTCATCCATCAAGGAGTAGCTAGACCTTACCTTCGATTTCTCTTCCATATTTTGTTTTGTACCTCGTTTCATATTCCTTATTCATTTACCATTTCCTCTAACTCCTCATTAAGATTTTCCTTACTAGATTCCTCCTCCCATTCATGTCCATCTGAATCCTCATCATTCCATTCCCAAGAGATTAACTCTTCCACATTATTATCCTTCCCCTTTGAGCAATGTTGATTTCCTCTTCTTCATCCTCCAAATCAGTGTTATCTTGACTATCTTCCTTAAATTCAAGGAAGAAATCTTCATCCGAGTCGACCATACCCTCGTCATCAAGCACTAACTTTTTCCCTTTGTTGTTTTAACCTTTATTCTTCTAACTTGCACTAGCCTGTCTAGCAAACCGTCTTTCACCAAACCCACTACTATTTAGACCCAATTGGAAAGGCTCTGGATCATCCCCAATTTCAATATTTATAGAGCCAAAGGGCTCCACCTTCTTTTTATCATTATTGAGAGGAATATGGGAAAATATTTTTTAAGGGGTAGTCGCCTCCATGAATAACACAAAGAAAGAATTTGGTGATGCAGCAATAGAGGAAAGCCTTTTTATATTTTGATTTAGATATTGAAGGGGGGCTTTAGGGGAGGACCGTGGGTTATTTTTAAGGAGCTTTATATCCATGGGGGTAGAAATGGGGGTAGATTTTGATTGGGGGTAGCATCATGCACAAATTTATAGAGGGCATAAATTAAGCCTTGGTACAAGGGCGGCGAGGCTCCTTTAGCAATGCAGGCCATAAGAGATGAAAGCAAGAAAAAAAGGCACATTAATTCACTCTTTATGATGAACATGATTTAACAAATGAAAATGATAACCACATGCATTGTTGTATATCTTCCCTCAAGGGTGAAATACCAAATTAAGTGAATTCTTACTAGGCTGTAAGGGGATGCAACTTCTCCTAATCATAATTGTTCTACAGATGAACAAGTTTCTCACCTTCCTCAAAGAATTTATCCTTGAATTTCTGGTATTTCCCATTACAAATATTCACCACCTTGAGAGCTTTTGCATTGGAGACCCGTGACTTTGGAAATGAGACTAGTAGTAACCTCAAACTAGATACCACCAATGAAGACTTTGCCAACATTCTAAGAGTTGTGGAATTTTGAGGCTAGGTTATCATCATAGATTATTGACTATTTAGAGTTATGCACCTCAATCTTCTAATATTTAAATTCATGTATGAATTGGTAGTATTTACAAATACCATTGAGAATTTATAAAGTTATAAGGATAATATTGTCCTCAATTAGACCCCCTAATAGACCACCTTTACAATTCTAAATAAATGGTAAAAGAAAACAAGAAATCATGTTGATCCAAGAGGATATGATTCACTAGACCATGCCACAAGTATCATTTGTTGCTTGACAACCCTTATTTTTTTTAGTAGGATCATCATCTTTTTTACCACCCACATGAAAAATCAAAATTCCTAACTCATCCTCAATGTTCATAAATGATCAAAAAAACATTGGGCAACATAGGTTAACTTTTTATATTGATCTCAACCAAACACTAACAACAATGGATGCAATGCAAGATAGAGATGGTAAAGAAATTGTGAAATGATTTTCTAACAATTAATTTAATAAATATTTACTATGTAATTTATAGGTCTTGATGACATTAAAATGAAGGATCATGTTCAACACTATTGTGGATGATCAATACAATTTACTATACTTTCAACTTACATTGAATATTTATAAAATTGGCTCATTAGCCTAATTATACTTAATGTAATTATAATTGAGGTTCATATTTGTTGACCCATTATATTCTTAATTACTAGTTGATTCAGTTTTTATACTATTTTATGAAATTAAAGTACCTTAACCTTGGATTTAACCATTGAGATCTAGTAGACTACTTACCAAACAATTTTACAATGGCTAAATCGATGTGAGATGATCTATACAAATGATGATAATTGTATGATTGAATAATCACTTATGAATTTATATATAAATCCATATTCAACTAGTTTGAAGAGGTCCTCAAATAGGTGGTTACATTGATCTCATTTCTAGTAGAGATTTTGGTATTCAAGCCCCCTACATTTGAAGTAAGCATAGACATGCCTATGTTTGAGGTTAAGATCAATGTTGATGTTGTATATAATAGGTTAGATTAGTGAGATTCTTACTCTTCTATGAATGAATTCTCTAATGAAGAGATTTTTGATAGTCTAGGTAAAAATATAAATGATTCTAGAAAGAAAAATATGTGAGATATTTTTTAATCAATGTTCCAAATCACACTCTATGATACACCATCAAGAAGAGGAGGAATTTGATAATTTTGACTACAAATATATCTATTTAAAATGAGAGAGGCTTGAGAAGAGCAAAAACCAAAAGCCAAAAAGGACACAATTTAAGGAAGAAACATATATATATATGTGTGTGTGTGTGTGGGTGTGGTGGGGAGGAAAGCCATAAAGTGACAGGCAAGTAAGAGTAGACGAAACAATGAAATATAATGGAAATAACTCATAAAAATATGAATCAAATGATTTAGTAACCAGTTCAAAAAATTATAAAAACATATTAATATAAATAAATTATGATTTAGTATTAAAAATTGCTCTAAATGAAAAATAATATTAATTCAATTAGTATTAAATATCATTTAAACATTAATAATGATGAATTAATTAAAAATATATATTAATGAAAAAATTAATTAATTAAGGGTAAAAGGTTAAGAATGAGTGGGAGAAGAATGAAAAGGTTAATTACACTAAATATATTAGTTAAGTTAATATTCTATATATAAATGATTCAGTTTGATAATGACAAAGTAGAAATTAATGTTGGAAATAGGTTGCCATTCAATTGCAATCCTAAACATTAATTATTTCATGTATGTCCTAGATTCTTGGAATGTGTTCAACAACACTAAGATTAGGATGAGATTAATATTTGATGAAATAATCATGATTATTGACATTTGTAATTAATTATAAATGTAAGAAGCATGTGCGGATGTCCATAGTGAGTTCCTAAATAATAGGGGCACATGGGACACCCACATGGTAAGGTGACACTCACCTTGTGTTCAGTTAACTATTCAGAGTAACAGTTAACACTTTTGAATGCATGTAAAGATCCTAGGAGTTAGGATTTGATGTTTGCATGCTTGAAGTTCAGTTCAGTTCAGTTCAAATCAGTTTAGTTCAGTTCATTTCAGTTCAGTTTAGAATTAGTTTAGTTTAGTTTAGTTTAGTTCAGTTATGGTTTAGTTGTCTTCAGTTAGTTTCAGTTGTATGTTAGTTAACTTTAGTTAACTTGGAATGCATGGCTAATAACATTGAGTTGTATGAGAGATAACAGGGACCACCTCCAGTTAACAGGGGATGACTATTCTTTGGGAATGGTGTTGAGCAAGGGTTAAATTTGACGGTCGACCTTTCCTATCAACAAATTTTTTAATGACGGTTATCTATTCAAAGGCGCCCTTAAAACATTATGATATACCTTAGTGTATGTAAAATTATATATAAATCAAATATATATATCATTACAATTCTATATAAATTTTGACAGTCTATTCAAAATTTCTCCTTTCATCTAATATAATCTTCTTAAAATTTTGATTGTATTTTATGGAAAAAATCTCTAAATACAATCATACAACCATCAAATTTAAGCCCTGGTGTTGAGTAAATGTTTCAATTAACTAGAAATCACTTGGAGCCAACTTGGGCACCCAAGATGCTTTCTTGGATTTACCTTTCATGCATGATAAGATATTTCTGAAGGCTTAGTTAAGTAGGATTACTTAAGGGTGCCAATTTTGAGGAAGAGCTTTGGAATTATCACCGAAGTGAAGGAGAAGTTGTAGCTTCAATTTGGGATGCCCAAATGCATGAAGCACATGTTGTAAGCTTTAGTCTTCACAAAATAACTCAACTTGAAGGAATATGGCGTACCTTTTCAAGGGCTTGAGCTTGTGCATTGTTATCATCACCATTTGGAGATTACAAGGTTGCATATTGTCTCTATATCTCATTCAAGTTGAAGAGAGTTTTCATAATTGTTATTGCAGGTGTCAAAAAGATTGACAAAGATAGAAGAATCATTCTCAAGCAAGAATTGGAGCTATTGTAATTCAGAGATTGAATAATAGAATAATTCTTTGTGGAGTTTTTTCCCGAAAGGGTTTCTCCACATATATCTTGTGCAATCTTTCTAATATCTTGTCTAGTTCTTCTATCAACTTCTCTCTTCATTCTACAACAATAAAATGAATTAATCAAGATAATCACCCACAAAGAATATATGTAACAAAGAAAGAGCTTACTTAGATCAGCAATATTAAAGTTTTACAGAGTATTAAGCTAAGAAAAAACCTCATTTTTCAACATTTGGTATCAGAGCTGAGGTTGGGTAGAGTATTGGGACACCATTCTCTTAAAGTTTGAAGGGTTTATTGGCTTAGTGGGAGATCTTATTATTTTAGTAATTTTTTGATTTTGGAATTAAGTTTTTGTTACAATGAATTCAAGGTTAGATATTGAAAAGTTCAATGGTTCTAACTATGAAATGTGGAAATTAAAAATGGAAGATCTTCTTGAAGAAAGAGATCAATGGTTAGCGGTTAATAATGAGACAAAGACACCTACAACTATGCCAGATGAAGATTGGGCTAAGTTAGATAAAAAGGAAAGAGGAACAATTAGATTATATCTTGCTAATGCTATTCTTTTAAATGTTTCAGTGGAAAACAGTGCATATAAATTGTGGAAAAGAATAGGAGACATTTATCAAACAAAGAGTCTAACAAATAAGTTGTATCTGAAAAGGAAATTATATTCATTGAAAATGAAATATGGTGATTCAGTAGCACAACATTTAAATGCTTTCAATTTATTTCTTAGTTAGTTAACATCTGTAGATGTAAAGCTTGAGGATGAGGATAAGTGCATTTTATTGCTTTGCTCTTTACCAAATTCTTGGGAAAATCTAATAGTTGCAATTAGTGGTAATGGTGCAGATCCAAAGATGGAAAACATCATTCCTACTCTCCTATCAGAGGAGATGAGGAGGAAATCTAAAACGGCTCCCAAGATGCCTTGTTTGTAAGAGGTAGGCCTAAAGAGAAGGAATCTAAAGCAGACAAGAAAGGAAAGGGTAAGTCTAAAGGACGGTCAAAAACCCCTGGTAAGAGTAAGGTAAAGTGCTAGAATTGCGGAAAAACCTGGACATATTAAAAAGGATTGTAAGATCAAGAAGAAGAGTATTGATGCTTCTACAGAAAACCGATGACAGTAATGATGCATTAGTCATTTCTTCTAATATTGTTGTTGATAACTCTTGGCTTCTTGATTCAGGTTGCTCCTATCATATGACTCCTAGAAAGGAGTGGTTCTCTAAGTATACTGCATATGATGGAGGAGATGTCTTCTTTGGAGATAGCTGAACAAAATTTGTTGGCAAAGGAGAGGTAAAATTGTGTTTAGTGATGGTAGTGTTAATACCCTTAATGATGTTTTACATATTCCAGGACTTGCAAGGAATCTACTTTATGTCTCTAAGTTTAATGATTCTGGAATGCATGTGACATTTGACAAAGGTGGTTGCAGATTGGTGAAAGGGAATATGGTGGTTACTAAAGGATCTCAGATGGGACTTTGTTTAAGTTGAATACCTCCAATGTAAATATTTTATCAAATGTAACTGAAGCTGAAAATACATGTATGCTATGGCACCATAGATTGGGCCATATAGGTGAAAAAGGTCTTAGGACCATTCTTAATAAAATTTTGGTTGATGGTATTCCTGATTATAATATTGGAAAAAATGACTTTTGTGAGCACTGTGTGTTTGGAAAGCAATCTAGATCTAAATTTCCTAGTGGTACAAATAAAGCTAAAAGATTATTAGAGATTATTCACTCAGATGTAATGGGTCCTGTGGATATTGACTCTAATGGAAAATCTAGATACTATGTCACATTTATTGATGATGTCTCAAGCTACACTTGGATATATTTTATGCATAACAAATCTGATGTGTTTAATAAGTTTAAGGAATTTAAGGCTTTGGTTGAGAAACAATCAGATCATAAGATAAAAGTGTTGAGATCAGATAATGGTGGTGAGTATTGTTCTAAGGAATTTGATGATTATTGTAAGCATGCAGGAATAGTGAGACAAAAAACTAATCCATATACACCTCAACAAAATGGAGTAGCAGAAAGGATGAACCGAACCTTAATGGAAAGAGCTAGGAGTATGTTAAGTAGTGCTAAGCTTGAACGGTCCTTATGGGTTGAAGCGGTATGTACTTCTTGTTATTTAATCAATAGATCCCCTAGTTCATCTATTGAAGATAAAAATCCTTATGAGACATGGTTAGGTAAGAAACCTAGTGTTGCACATTTAAGGATCTTTGGTTGTGAGGCTTTTGTTCACGTGCCTCAAGTAAAGTGATCTAAATTGGATTCTAAAGCACAAAAATGCATATTCATAGGTCATGGTGAAAATGTAAAAGGATACAAGCTTTGGAATCCACTAAAAAGAAAAGTTTCTTTATCTAGAGATGTTATTTTTCAGGGAATTTAGAGCTTATTTAGGAGAAGAACAACCAAAGGAAAAGGATACTTCTCGAACAATGCATTTTGAGACAAATACTGAAAAGCAACAAGATGCACATGTTGAAGAACAAGTGGATGAATCACAAGAAGAGAGTTCAAAGAGTTCTTCTGAAATAGAGGCTCAAGATGAGCATATTGAGGAACCAGAAGAAACTCCTTTAAGGAGATCCACAAGACAACAAAATCTCGTTGATAGGTATAGCCCACCTAAATTCTATTGTATTTTTTCTTTAATGAGTACTAATGATGAACCCAGTTCTTACAGGGAAGCTTTGTCCTCAAACGAGAACAAGCTTTGGTCACAAGCTATGCATGAGGAAATGGAATCTTTGGATACTTGTGACACATGGGATCTTGAGAGTTTTCCCAAAGATAGAAAGGCCATTGGTTGTAAATGGATCTTTAAAAAGAAGATTGGTGCAGATGGTAATCTCGAAAGGTACAAGGCTAGATTAGTAGCCAAGGGCTACTCTTAGAGAGAGGGAGTTGACTTTAATGAAATCTTCTCTCCTATTGCTAAATTAACTTCTATTAGATTCCTCTTATCTATTGTTGCTGCTTATGATTTTGAAATTGAGCAAATGGATGTGAAAACTGCTTTTTTGCATGGGAATCTTGATGAGGAGATTTATATGAAGCAACCTAAAGGTTTTGTTGTAAAAGGAAAAGAAGAATTGGTTTGCAAGTTAAAGATATCTTTATATGGATTGAAACAATCACCCAGAATGTGGTACTAGAAGTCTGATGCTTTCGCATTAAAAATTGATTATGTTAGGAGTGAGGAAGATCATTGTGTTTATATAAAAGTTATTGATGATCAACTTTTAATTATTATCTTGTATGTTGATGACATGTTGTTTATTGGTAACAACAAGGTAATGAGAGAATTGAAAGCACAACTCTCGAGCACATTTGAGATCAAAGATCTAGGAGCTGCAAAATATATCCTCGGTATGGAGATCAGTAGAGATAGAGGTAACAAAAAGCTTTGCTTAAGTCAGAGTAATTATGTTGATACTATTTTGAAAAGATTTAACATGCAGGATAGTAAACCGATTAATATTCCTTTACCAGTTGGCACAAAGTTAAGTTTAGATATGAGTCCTAAATCTTATTTTGATTTTGAGGAAATATTTGAAATTCCATATGCTAGTGCAATTGGTAGTTTAATGTATGCAATGGAGTGTACGAGACCAGATATAGCACAAGTAATGGGAGTTCTTAGTAGGTTTATGTCTAACCCTGGTAAAGAACATTGGACTTATGTTAAGAGGGTATTTAGATATTTATGAGGGACTTCAGATTATTGTTTAGTTTATCATGGTTCTAATAATATTGATATTATGAATAGATCATTGGACATACAGGGGTTTGTTGATTTAGATTGGACAGGAGATCTGGATAATCGGAGGTCAACAAGTGGTTATGTGTATACTTTGTTTGGAGTTGCAGTTAGTTGGATGAGTAAGAGGCAGCCCACAGTTGCTTTGTCCACCACAAAATTAGAGTACATGGCTGCCACACATGCCTCTAAAGAGGCAGTTTTGCTATAGAGGCTTGGGTCAGGTATTGGTTTTAATTGCAAGCAAGTTAGGCTTGACTGTGATAGTCAGAGTGCTATTTGTTTACCCAAAAATCCTATGTATCATGCTCGTACTAAGCATGTAGATGTTTAGTATCACTTTGTGCAAGAAATGGTTGAGAGTGGGAAAGTATTAATTGAAAAAGTTGACACTTTGATTAATGCTGCAGATTATCTTATGAAGCCAGTTCCTACAGATAAGTTCTCATGGTGCAGGAAGGCCATTGGCCTTGAGTCCTATACTTGATTTAAATTTATTATTCCTTGTTTAGAATAATTGCAATGTATAATGTCAAGTGGGAGAATGTTGGAAATAGGTTGCCATTCAATTGCAAATCCTAAACATTAAATATTTCATGTATCTCCTAGATTCTTGGAATGTGTTCAACAACACTAAGATTAGGATGCAATTAATATTTGATGAAATAATCATGATTATTGACATTTGTAATTAATTCTAAATGTAAGAAGCATGTGAGGGCGTCCATAGTGAGTTCCTAAATAATAAGGGCATATGGGACACCCACATGGTAAGGTGACAGTCACGTTGCGTTCAGTTAACTATTCAGAGTAATAGTTAACACTTTTGAATGCATGTAAAGATCATAGGAGTTAGGATTTGATGTTTGCATGCTTGAAGTTCAGTTCAATTCAATTCAAATTAGTTCAGTTCAGTTCAGTTTAGTTCAAAATTAGTTTAGTTTAGTTTAGTTCAGTTCAGTTATGGTTCAGTTATCTTTAGTTAGTTTCAGTTGTATGTTAGTTAACTTGAGTTAACTTGGAATGCATGGCTAATAACATTGAGTTGTATGACAGATAACAAGGACTACCTCTAGTTAACAGGGGATGACCATTCTTTGGGAATGGTGTTGAGTAAATGTTTTAGTTAACTAGAAATCACTTGGAGCCAACTTGGGCACCCAAGATGATTTCTTGGATTTACCTCTCATGCATGATAAGATATTTTTGAAGGCTTAGTTAAGTAGGATTACTTAAGGGCGCCAACTTTGAGGAAGAGCTTTGGAATTATCACCGAAGTGAAGGAGAAGTTGTAGCTTCAGTTTGGGATGCCCAAATGCATGAAGCACATGTTGTAAGCTTTAGTCTTCACAGAATAACTCAACTTGAAGGAATATGTTGTACCTTTTCAAGGGCTTGAGCTTGTGCATTGTTATCATCGCCATTTGGAAATTACAAGGTTGCATATTGTCTCTATATCTAATTCAAGTTGAAGAGAGTTTTCATAATTGCTATTGTAGGTGTGAAGAAGATTGACAAAGACATAAGAAGCATTCTCAAGCAAGAATTGGAGCTATTGTAATTCAGAGATTGAATAATAGAATAATTCTTTGTGGGGTTTTTTCCCGAAAGGGTTTCTCCACATTATATCTTGTGTGATCTTTCTAATATCCTGTCCAGTTCTTCTATCAACTTCTCTCTTCATTCTACAACAATAAAATGAATTAATCAAGATAATCACCCACAAAGAATATATGTAACAAAGAAAGAGCTTACTTAGATCAGCAATATTAAAGTTTTACAGAGTATTAAGCTAAGAAAACACCTCATTTTTCAACAATTAAGAATGCTAATAGTTAGGTGAAATTACTAGTAGAAGAAATTATTCTTTAGTGTCAACAAATTCTTTAACATGAAAAAACATGAATAGAAATTGAAATATAAATATAGTAATAGAATATGAAAACCATTAGAACACCAATATACATGAGTAAAACTCTTTTGGGTTAAAAAATTCATAACCAAAAGAGTTCAATCTTGTATTAATATCAAAATATGAATATGTATTAACATAACTTTCCCATTCAATCTACCAACATTTTAGTAGCATGATAGTATGACCTACATAAATTATGAAGTGTCATATGAAGGCCTCAATATATAGGTAAATATTATACAAGATACAATAAATAGAATTATATAAACAATTAAATAAAAATGTGGCATCCAAATTTCCCATTCAAATTTAAATGTAGCTCACACATGTGTGAGCACATAATCCAACACCACCTACACATGGAATCTCTTGGAATAGTATGTAACACCCATCATGTAAGGAATCTATATCATCATAATAATCAAAAGATTCCCTTACACCCTTTCATAAATACTCTTGCATGTTATCATAGAATTTGTTGATCTATCACTATTTTCATTAATACTAGTTACCACTATGTTTCCCAAAAAATAGAAAACATAATTTTTTAACTAATAGAGACAAGGGATTTGAACTGCTAGAACTATTTTAAATAAACAACCTTCTAATTGAAGTCTAAAGTTTACACTTATATTTAAAACACTTTAAAATTTGTCTCTCATATAGAAATAAAAATAAAAGATTTGAATTTGAGACCTCTTTAACCCTTTATTCTTAGACATAATATAATAAAATTATCTATCATTCACTTACAATAAAATTTTAAAATATTATAGATAAGATAGATTTTTTTACTTAACAAATAAAAAATAAAAAGGTTGTATTATTGCACATTAAGGAAGTAAATATGTCAAAAAAATAAAACCTCATTCTTTACATGATGGTAAATTTTTACTTATCCATGTCATTCAAAGTAGAAATTCAACAACCAATGTCAATTTATCATTTAATACATTTAAGATAGAAGAATTGCTAACAATTCTCCATTACCATAATTCTTATGACCAATTATCTAGAACATAATTAATACAAATATAAAGGACAAACAATAGTCTTCTCAAAATTGGTAGAACATGTTTAGTAGAAAAAAGGGATGTCAAACTATATACATATTATTCACCTTCTATTTAAAACATTCACCAACTTGAAATATTAGATGTCTCCAATGGAGTAATGTAACAACAAAGAAAAATACCCACCAAATATTTCAATGTCAAACAAAAATTAAATAAAATATAACCATATTTAAAAAATCATGCCCAAAGAAAACTAGAATTGTAAGGCAAAACCAAAGGGATTGAAAGTAGATTTTAAAAAAAATCATATAGGTTTCAATGCCCTCCACACTTCCAATGTGGCTCAAATAAATAAATTATAATATATTTTGATATATTTTTAACATGTTTTTCTACTACATATAAAAGTGATAACTCCAACAATAATGCCTCATCCATTCCTATTACTAATTATGGGATTGGATACAATTTGTTAGATAAAATTGAACAAGAAGCCTAAAATATATACAACTATAACAATCACACAAATATAAGAATAAATTATAATTATATATTGCATTATGTGGGGATAGTTTAAATTTAATCTAGAAGGCCTTTATAAAAGCACAAAGCAAAACAAGCACAACGAAAAACTTTTGCTCAAGTATCCCCCGCCAGAGAACCCAGAGAACAACAAACAATGTAACAAAATAACCGAACAATTTTTGTTTTTTAAAAGACATTCGATTACAACAAGAGTTACAAAAATAACATAGAAATATATTCACATACGTTCTCAGGGTTTCGTGACAATGCTACTTATATATTCACAAATATATCACATTGCTAACCAAAAGATATAAAGCATAAGGATAAATCATATATATCCAATCACATAGTAGTATTGAAGTCAGGTTACATAAACAAGTTACATCAAGTGAGATTATGACAAATCTCGTATCAGCATAATATCTTTACAATAAGTTCACTCTTACACATCAAGAGTGTATACAATATAGATGAACATATCATATTTGTCAACCTCATTCATGAGCACACTTAGCATCCAACATCATGAACATTGTAAAGTCAAGAACCTGTCACAAGAACAATATCATCCTCACACCGCAACACCTGCAAGGGGACCCAATGGAGGATATATCACATTCCTCCCAACCATGTGGTACCCTAAGGTCCACTCCCTTTGTGCTAGGAGACAATATCAAGTCCACAAAGATAACAAACACGAAAACACAACATAACATTTATGTGGCTTGACATACACATCACAACATAACAATATTTAAACCACATAAAGACAAACAAGACTCCCAGAGGAAAAAACATAAACAAGGGTGACTCTACACAAGAGACCACATAACATGCATTAGGAAAAGAGTGTGATCACATAGTTTCTCTAGGTTACCCTGGTGAACCTTCCTAGATTACTGGCCCTCATACTGAGTTACCCTGACAATCTCTTCCGATTCCCAGCCCCTAAACAAACTCATGTGGCATCGAACTACCCTTCGAGAAGACAAAGTAGATGATCATGCCATTCCAAGCCATCTCAACCTACCCTTAATCTATACAAGCATTAAGGCACTAGGAGAGGCATTCCATTTATCTAAATTAATTAATGAACACCTCCCAATCCCAAGTACATTTATTAAGGTTTTCACTGAATTATAAACTTATGATAGGTTACCTTGGCTACCACTTAGGGTTCCAACCCCTATCAGAAGCCACTCTTCCTAATCACATAACTCATAATCAATTACAAAGGATAGCCCTCATGCACATTTAAACAAAACCAAGAACGTTCACATTTCAATCATGACATAGACCATATAGCTTCCATAATACCTCAAAGGTAACAACAAATCGTGTAAGGCTAGGTCCCTTATTAAATCATTGTAATTGAAACTCAAAGTACAAACATAACCACCTTATATTACAGGCTTACTTTCCTAGCCTCTCGAAGATTAAAGAACTCATAACACAAAAGTAAACTCATAAACCATAATCAACACATTATTGCCCATCAAATACTATCATTAAATCCTTATGAACTAAAGTTACAAAAGATAACTCATTGACATAATTAAATGTCCAATATTGTTAACAAAATACATCTATGATCATACTTCAATAAGAATAATATAAATTCTTAACATTTTCTAACCAATTCATAAAAGAGCCAATCAATTCTAATACATATATATATATATACTAGTTCAATGCTTAAAATAATTTTGAAAGAAAACAACATTCAATAAATCAACCAATTAACCTTGACCAAGGTAGACATTCGCAATCCAAGCAACAATGCATATTAATTTCACAACTAAAGAGTCCCAACTAATTTCGCTAGACGCAACATTACAAGAATACTACAATAGCTTATAAATTGTTTTCAAATCTTTATAGGCAGCGAACCTAGGGAGGCGAATTCACTAACACATGGTTTGCTAACACATATTGGTTCACTAACACACTGTTTCGTTAACACACAGTTCGCTAGGACACTGTTCTGTTAACACACAGTTCGATAACACACTGTTTCGTTAACACACAATTCGTTGGACGTTTCAAAATCAAGATAAAGCATGATAATAGAAGGAAATACTAAAATAAAATTCTTAAGTGGCTGCATGCAAACAAATAATAATCATTCTACAGTTTGCGGCTGTCATAAGAGCCAGAAACAATAACACACTAAGTATCAATCTTGAAAAAATATAACTAAAACAAACATAAATAGATCAAAGGAGACAAGGATGGAGAAATTTGCGCATTTAAACTCAACATACCCACATAACTCCAAATCATATTATCTTACATTATAAAATATTTGTTTCTAGTGTTAATTCAAATCAAAGCAGTAGTTTTAAAGAGATAAATACAAAACTACTTGGCAATTTTAAATGTAATCAATCATCTCTTGTTTTCTATAATTAACTTCATCTATTCCAAAGTAAGGCCGGTGACCAAGCAAGGAATAATGGCAAATTTGATAACTTATATAGTGCTAACTAGGGATAAACAAGACATTGGTAATCTATGCTATCCACCGTTTGGAATCTACAACTAAGTGCTACAACCAAGAAAGTGAATCCCTTAACATAATCCACGATGATACGTTGCCTTGGAACTAAGATAGGACAACAAAAGATTGATTAACGTACAATATAGGGCAGTTACCCTTTACAAAAGGAAATGATGTGTACAAGATTAAGGCAATCATGGTTTTTGCTATATTTTTCTTTTTAATTTGAAAACTCACTCCATTTCTTTGTTGCATGTGCAGGTTTGGCTAAGTTTATTTTTCATAGTCAAGCATAATTTTTTTTTTCCAAAGTTAGCTATATTCAAACATAATCTTTAAAATTTTATTTGTAAGATTCAATTTAAACAGAAAATAAGGGAACCTGTTAAATCCCGCTTGTTCAACAAAGATCTAAAGAAGAGTTCTGAAAATTCAACAAATTTGAATACCGCAATCTTCAGTCCAACTGCAATCAAATCATCAAAATTCTTCCAAATTCATTTTCACAAATCTTTTGAAATAATGATACAGTAAAAAAAACAACTTTTCTAGAAAATTGCCATGCAAGAAGCTCTTTTGAAAAACTGTCGTGAAAGATATTTGCACAACCAAAGCTTTTAATTCATTTTTTTTAATTAAATCAAAGTCACAAGACTTAATTGACAATCAACATGCACTCAAGATTGATTAGTTAGTTCCAACTTAAAAAATTTACTCAAGATCACAATTTCTATCTACAAATCAAAATTCTAACTCAAAAACAATATTTATAACATGTTGAAAATAAACTTTTTTTAAAATATCTAATTTTCACATAAATTAAGTTTGCACATTTAATTCAAAAATTGCATTTAAATAAATACATTGTTTAATTTAATTTAATAAATCAAACCATAGATATAATCATTTAGTTTAACATTTCAATAAAATCACATTAAATTAAATAACTTAATCAATAACTATTTTACTAATTAATCAATTAATTTCCAAACAAGACAAAAACATGAATGACACAACGAAACTGAATGACAAACAATGATGGGTGACAACACATATAATCATCCCATAAGGGAATGATGACTAAGGAAGAACCTGATATTATCTCCAAAATATGTTTCCATTGGGTCAGGACACACTCAAACCTGACAAAGTGGGTGAAGTTGATACCCGATACCTACAAACTGCATAAAACAACATTGTTAAACATATCTGCATAAACCAACAAGCACAATGTGAAAGAGAGTCGCATCATAGTAGGGTACTCATGAGTGAGTCATGCTACATTGTCTCATTCACCAAGACTAACTTACAATACTATATCATAAACAAAATCAAATACATCATCATAAACACACTAAACAACTACCAATAGAACAAAAAAAATCAGAAACAAAGTAGAGCCACTAGAGGGACACTACATCCTCCCCCCTAAGCTTTGACCTACTCCTGGAAGTCACAAGATAAGGTACAATTATACACAACATTATATAATCATCACTAATCACAAGCATAATGATCATAAACATAAGTCACATGTTATACAGAGTCGAATTTTTCCAAACACAATTAAACTTCATAAATCCATGTAACATAAACATCAGTAAGGGAAGTCATAATCATCCAAGTCAAATACTATCATCCAAACTAATCAAGATAGTGATATAAACACCATCATGGTTACTAAATTATTAACATCATGTACTAAACATCGATCCAAAAAAAATAATATAGTAACTAATGTCATTGCTTACAAGGCAGTCATAACTACTTGTGGTAATTCTCAACCCAAAAGTGATTCAGAGTCATTATCATTTCTAGTGATAGGTTCCTCCTGGTCACTAAAATCAAAGGGGATGAGCCTATAACCAGGAGATGGTACACAAAATTTCTTAGGAGTTACTAGTTCACCCTTGATACACACAGGAATTTCTAGGTGGGCTTTGTTCCTCCTCTGATAGGTGATCCAAATTTTATTTTCCCCTACCACTCATGGGTTACCCACCAGACTGAGTTCTAAATGGGCGGGCAACTCCTTGAGCATGGGACATAACTGCACACCCTCAAATCTTGGTTGTTCTGGGTTTCGACCTTTGCCTCTTGGGTTGCCCTGTGAACCTAGTTGTTCCTCACGTTCAAGCTCGTGGAAACTTGGAGACAAAGTATTATGGCAGTCAACCGCTCGACCACCACCACGTCCTCTATCTCGTCATCTAGGCATGTTCCTGCACAAAATTGGAGGGGAACTTATAAGTTTGAAGGTTCAAATAGGTGACAAATTTTACACCCCTATTTAATATAGAAAACACAATTTAACGAATCATAAGCACACTCTTCACAAACACACACAAATTCAATTCATAGGGAATGTCACCACATGACAACACAAGGGTCCAAAATACAACCTCGGTAGGAAGAATATCGATGCATTGCACACTACACCGAGGGTCTTATCCTCTCCACCAGTTTCCTGCACCATTGGATCGACACCACCTAAGAACAAACTTGGGTTGATAAGTGAGGATAACACAAAGGAAATACGTACCCTCAAGAGTTCGAGCAACTAGGTCAACATAATGGGCTCATAGTGCCCAATGTATAAACCTATGCTCTAATACCAAGCTGTAACACCTTGCTAGAAAACCCAAAGAGCAACACACAAGGTAACAACATAACTAAACAATTTTTTTTTTAAGACATTCAATTACAACAAAAGTTACAAATGTAACATAGAAATATATTCACATACGTTCTCAGGGTTTCGTGACAATGCTACTTATACATTCACAAATATATCATCACATTGCTAACCAAAAGATATAAAGCATAAGGATAAATCATATTTATCCAATCACATAGTAGTATTAAAGTCAAGTTACATAAATAAGTTAAATCAAGTGAGATTATGAAAAATCTCGTATCAACATAATATCTTTACAATAAGTTCACTCTTACACATCAAGAGTGTATACAATATAGATGAAGAAAATATCATATTTGTCAACCTCGTTCATGAGCATGCTCAACGTCCAACATCATGAACATTGTAAAGTCAGGAATCTATCACAAGAACAATATCATCCTCACACCACAACACCTGCAAGGGGACCCAATGGAGGATATAGCATGTTCCTCCCAACCACGTGGTACCCTAAGGTCCACTCCCTCCATGCTAGGAGACAATATCAAGTCCACAAAGATAACAAACAAGAAAATAAAACATAACATTTACATGGCTTTACATACACATCATGACATAACGATATCTAAATCACATAAAGACAAACAAGGCTCCCAAAGGCAAAAACATAAACAAGGGCGACTCTACACAAGAGACCACATAACATGCATTAGGAAAAGAGTGTGATCACATAGTTTCTCTAGGTTACCCTGGTGAATATTCTTAGATTACCGACCCTCATACCAAGTTACCCTGGCAATCTCTACCAATTTTTGACCCCTAAACAGACTCATGTGGCATCAAACTACCCTTTGAGATGACAAAGTAGACAATCATGCCATTCCAAGCCATCTCAACCTACCCTTAATCTATACAAGCATTAAGGCACTAGGCGAGGCATTCCATTTATCTGAATTAATTAATGAACACCTCCCTACCTCAAGTACATTTATTATGGTTTTCACTGAATTATAAACTTACGATAGGTTACCCTAGCTACCACTTGGGGTCTCGACCCCTATCCGAAGCCACTCTTCCTAATCACATAACTCATAATCAATTACAAAGGATAGCCCTCATGCACATTTAAACAAAACCAAGAACGTTCACATTTCAATCATGACATAGACCATATAGCTTCCATAATACCTCAAAGGTAACAAAAAATCATGCAAGGCTAGTTCCCTTATTAAATCATTGTAATTAAAACTCAAAGTACAAACCTAACCAGCTTACATTGCAAGCTTACTTTCCTAGCCTCTCGAAGATTAAAGAACTCATAACACAAAAGTAAACTCATAAACTATAATCAACACATTATTGCCCATCAAATACTATCATTAAATCCTTATGAGCTAAAGTTACAAAAGATAACTCATTGACATAATTAAATATCCAATATTGTAAACAAAATACATCTATGATCATACTTCAATAAGAATAATATAAATTTTTAACATTTTTTAACCAATTCATAAAAGAGCCAATCAATTCTAATATATATATATACATATATATATATATATATACATATATATATATATATACATACACATATATATACATATATACATATATATATATATATACATATATACATATATATATATATATATACACACATATATATATATATACATATATATATATATATGTATATATATATATATATTATATATGTATATATATATATATACCTATATATATGTATACTAGTTCCATGCATAATATAATTTTGAAAGAAAAAACATTCAATAAATCAACCAATTAACCTTGACCAAGGTAGACATTCACAATCCAAGCAACAATACATATCAATTTTACAACCAAAGAGTCCCAACTAATTTCGCTAGACGCAACATTACAAGAAGACTACAATAGCTTATAAATTATTTTCAAATCTTTATACGCAGTGAACCTAGGGAGGAGAATTCGCTAACACATGGTTTGCTAACACATATATCAGTTCGCTAACACACACAGTTCCATTAACACACTGTTTTGTTAACACAGTTTGCTAACACACTGTTCCGTTAACACACAGTTCACTGGACGTTTCAAAATCAAGATAAAGCATGCTAATAGAAGGAAATATTAAAATAAAATTCTTAAGTGGCTACATGCAAAAAAATAATAATCATTCTACAGGTCTGTGGCTTTCATAAGAGCCAGAAACAATAACACACTAAGTATCGATCTTGAAAAAATATAACTACAACGAACTTAAATAGATCAAAGGAGACAAGGATGGAGAAATTTGCGCATTTAAACTTAGCATACCCACATAACTCTAAATCAGATTATCTTACGTTATAAAATATATGTTTCATGCTAATTCAAATCAAAGCAATAGTTTTAAAGAAATAAATACAGAACTACTTGGCAATTTTAAATGTAATCAATCATCTCTTGTTTTCTGTAATTAACTTCATCTATTCCAAAGTAAGGTTGATGACCAATTGATGACCAATCAAGGAACAATGGTGAATTCAATAACTTATATAGCGCTAACTAGGGATAAACAAGACATTGGTAATCTATGCTATCCACCATTTGGAATCTACAACTAAGTGCTACAACCAAGAAAGTGAATCCCTTAACATAAGTTGTGATGATACGTTGCCTTGGAACTAAGATCTAGGACAACAAAATATTGATTAACGTACAATATAGGGTAGTTACCCTTTAGCACCGATCACAAAGGAAAAGGTAGTGTAGCGAATTAATTCAACATGCAAATTGTTAACCATATGCAAGGTTATTCATGTAGCATCGCATGGTTGGAAAATGCATTTTTATTTTGTAGAGAATAAAGGTGATGCTAATATGAAATAATATGAAGAAAAATAGGTGTACACTATATGCATGAGGAAACATACATAGCCATAAAAGAGTCTGAATATAGAGATAAATCCACTCTGGGTCATAACAACAACTCTCTCTCATACGCAAGCTAAAGATCATGGTGTCGATCCAGAGATAAAACATGACTCTTCATTTGAAATTGATATACATTTGATTTAAAAATAGAAATGTTATATATAGGCACATGAATTTTAGTAATAAAAAATGGTGATGTTTACAAAAGGAAATAATGCGTACAAGATTAAGGAAGTCATGGTTTTTGCTATATTTTTCTTTTTAATTTGAAAACTCACTCCATTTCTTTGTTGCATGTGCAGGTTTGACTAAGTTTATTTTTCATAGTCAAGCATAAACATGTTTTCCAGAGCCAGCTATATTCAAACATAATCTTCAAAATTTTATTCGTAAGATTCAATTTAAACAGAAAAGAAGGGAACCTGTTAAATCCTACTTGTTCAACAAAGATCTAAAGAAGAGTTCTAAAAATTCAAAAACTTTGAATACCACAATCTTCAGTGCAACCGCAATCAGATCATCAAAATTCTTCCAAATTCATTTTCACATTTGAAGCTTTTGAAACAATGATACAGTAAAAAAAATAACTTTTCCAAAAAATTGTCATGCAAGAAGCTCTTCCGAAAAACTGTCGTGAAAGATATTTGCACAACCAAAGCTTTTAATTCATTTTTTTTAATTAAATCAAAGTCACAAGACTTAACAGATAATCAACATGCAATCAAGATTGATCAATTAGTTCCAACTTAAACAATTTACTCAAGATCACAATTTCTAACTACAAATCAAAATTCTAACTCAAAAACAATATTTATAACATGTTTAAAACAAACTCTTTTTAAAATATCTAATTTTCACATAAATTAAGTTTGCACATTTAATTCAACAATTGCATTTAAATAAATACCTTGTTTAATTTAATTTAATAAATGAAATTGTAACACCCCACCACGCAACCCTAGAGGAAGTTGCAATTATCTACTCAAACGTACTAATTTTTTTTTTGTTTAAATACAAATAACATGCAAGTTCACTACCCATTGCAACAACCTCTAAGGTTACGAGACTGAGATTACTTTAAAACCCAAACAAGAAACATGAATTGAAACCATAGCATTTAATTACTTAACGAATTAAGAAACACATACATTCCATACATGATATATTACAACAAAGCATAAGAGATACCACATGATTTTAAATATCAATAAATTACAACAAGATTACAACTCTCATTCCCTGAATGAGGTAACTCCAATAAGCATGGTTACATAATACATCTTCCACCTTGATACAAATGAGGGGTAATAAATTACAATATCAAATGAAATGAATAAAGCATGAAATGAATCTAGATTCCACGAGCTCTCCAACTGGAAATCTCCTCCACACGAACAGGAAGACGACCCAACGGATTAAGGTGCACATTCCACCCAACAATGTGATACCCGAAGGCTCACCCCCCGTGCTAGGAGATAGTAACAAGGATTCCTACACAAGACCATCTACCTCTAGACACAGACTAAAACATAATTGAACTGAATCAAATACAAACACAATATCACTTAACACAATGGTTACGATGCTTCCAGAGAATAATGATCATCTATGCAGTACAACAAAATTGACTTCTGGTTGTCATAAAGAGAGTGTCACACATCATTTTCTATGAGTTACCCTAGCTCAACCTTCCTAGGCTACCGGACCCCCATTTGGGGCTACCCTGGCTTGCCTCTACCAGTCATCGGATCCCCATACAAACTGTGCTTCTCATCTCATCTCAAGCCTTAATAAGCATATGAGTCATGAGAGAGGCATTCATTATCTTAATTAGTCTGAAAGTTTTTCATTAATTCTTTTTAAGTTATCACTTACTTAAACCCTAAGTGAGTTACCTTGGCGCCCCTTTGTGTGCCAGAACCCCACAAAGAGCCACTCTCCTATCGACAACACCCACGGTACAAAACCACAATTCAATGGGTAGACTAGATACACAAAACTGATAACAAATACCCACCTTAAGACATAAGGTCACACAACCCGTTCGTAGTAACCGGGTGCTCAAATAACTAAACCCACGTGCACTACCCAAAGCAATTCACAAATCGAACCATCACATAAAACATCCCAACCTAGAAAACTCCTCTGGTAGACTTACTAGCTCGATTAGCCCATTTTCCCAACATACATAATAGGAAAAAACACAAGTTAAATAATTATATTATATAGTATATATATAATATATAATATATTATATTATATTATATTTTATTTATTTTATATGTTCAAAAAAATTGGTTATTATTAAATGATTTTTAAATGATTTGGATTTTAAATGGATTTTATAAATATATATTTTAAATAAATATATATATATATATACATTAAGTATATAATTATATATATGTTTAATATATATTTATATTTAAATATAATGATCTTAAGACTATTTTTATTGTAATGGATGAAAACATTTATTTTTATAATGAAATGATTTAAATGGGGAAATGGGTTTTGTTTTCATATTTAAATATTTTTGGAAAACTAAAGCAGACCCTTAGATTTAAATTTATAATTGCTTACCAAATGATCAAGCAATTAGTTAATAAGGGAGTAAATTTAAGGGGAATAATTATACGTTTTAAATGAAATGAAAATTTGTAAGAAAACGATGTTATGGTAGTTTAAATATTATTTGGTTGCAAACAAATTTATGTCAAGTCTAGTTATCTTCATGTAATGTGTAATTGGAAAAATTATAGAGTTAAATAATTAGTTTGATTTGTTCTTATCTTATGAATAAAATTTGTCTAGAATTACAAGTAATTGAGCAAAATATTATTGTTGGATTGGATTTAAGAAATCCAAATATTAGAAGTTTTGTTTGCCTGAGTTGTTTGCCTGAGTTGCTTTTAACTTGTGTTTTTTCCTATTATGTTTGTTGGGAAAATGGGCTAATCGAGTTAGTAAGTCTTACAAAGGAGTTTTCTAGGTTGGGATGTTTTATGTGATGGTTCGATTTGTGAATTGCTTTGGGTAGTGCACATGCGTTTAGTTATTTGAGCACCTGGTTGCTACGAACGGGTTGTGTGACCTTATGTCTTAAGGTGGGTATTTGTTATTAGTTTTGTGTATCTAGTCTACCCATTGAATTGTGGTTTTGTACCGTGGGTATTGTGGATAGGAGAGTGGCTCTTTGTGGGGGTCTGACACACAAAGGGGCACCAGGGTAACTCACTTAGGGTTTAAGTAAGTGATAAATTAAAAAGAATTAATGAAAAACTTTCAGACTAATTAAGATAATGAATGCCTCTCTCATGACTCATACACTTATTAAGGCTTGAGATGAGATGAGAAGCACAGTTTGTATGGGGGTCCAGCGGCTGGTATAGGCAAGCCAGGGTAACTCATAGCAAATTGTAATGCCCCGCCACACAACCCTAGGGGAAGTTGCAACTACTAACAATTCTACAACAAATTTTTTTTTTTAAACATACAATTACATGTATAATAACTACGCAAAGCCAACAATCCCCTAAGGTCACGAGACAAAGGTTAATTAATTCACAAATTATAATCACATGCATGTAATGAAACATAACAGCATTCACTTAACTAATTAAAGCACATACATTCCATACATGAGATTTTCATTAACGCCATGAGATCCTTCATGGTTTCCAAAAGCAGAAGATTATATAATTACAATTACATCTCTCATTCCCAGAATGAGGCAAACCAATAACATGATTGTTTATTACAATTTCCACCTCGATAAAAATGAGGGGTAAATAAAATACAAAAGCACTTGCATAAGTGAAACTAAGGTAGCAACTGGAATCCCACGAGCCCTCCAACACGAAGGCCTCGTCCACATAAGCCAATGCCAAATCAACGGAATATGGTGCACGTTCCACCCAACCATGTGATACCCGAAGGCTCACCCCCCGTGCTAGGAGATAGTAACAAGGGTTTCAGGTCAAGACCAACAACCTCTAAACATAGGCAACATGACTCAACTGATAAAGGGTACGAACATGACACCACATGACACAAGGGTTACAATGCTTCCAGATTTCAAATACATGAACAAATCACAAATACAAATATAATGCTGACTTAGAAGAAGTGTCATCACAATGTTGCATGGGATATCCTAGCAAGTCTTCCTAGGTCCCAGCCCCCATCTTGGGATATCCTGGTAACCTCTAACGACTCCCGGCCCCACATGCAAACCAATACAGAATCAGTTATCTTTCGAAGGGACAAGATAACGATCTTGCCATTCCAGGCCTTCTCGTCTCATCCCAAGTCTATACGAGCACTTGCGTCCATGAGCGAGGCAAAATTAATCTTTTTTAAAATGTTGGAACCACCTATACTAATTAATTGATTTAAGTTTTCACTGAATTAACCAACTTACATTGAGATCTCCTAGCACCACTTTGTGTGTCGGCCCTCAATGCAAGCCACTTCTCTAAGACAATGCGTGGAACTATGCCACCACCAAAGGGTACTCAAGTGCAACCTAGGGATAATGAATCCCTAAACACGACATGAAGTCAATATGTCCCGTCCAAGATAACCGAGTTTGACTGGACACATTTAACGCACTACCCAAGGTTAACCAGGGTTGACCGACACAACAACCACTCAGAACACATAAAAGAAAGTTCACATCTAGAAGACTTACATAACACTGACGAGATTGCCCCACACCAAGAACAAACGCCTCATGACAAAAGGAAGCATTACAGGTAATTTAAACTCATCTATGTTAGGATTTCTTAAATCCAATTCACTCAATGACGTAGTGCACTAATCAATGTAAATAAACATATTCTTTGCACAATCATATAAGGGTTTGAATGTTCGTTTGATTCTTATTGGCGCAATACCCACATTGTCTAAAAAAACAATTTTTTTCTTTGCTAACCAATGATTTTCCATAAGCCAATTTCCATCTATCTCTTAACAAATAACTCATTATAATTTAAATACTTTATCTCTTTTAAGAACATAATTTCACATTTTAAAAAAAACATTTATATTTATTAAACATCTACAAAATCGAATAAACATGTATATATATATAAACATATACTCGCTATATATGTCTATATATATATATATATAATTACACATATATTTTAAAATATATATACATGTAATTAATTCTAATTATAAAAGACAATTACTTAAGCACTCATTAAAATATAATATAAATATATTATAATATATATTATATATATGTAATATCAAATTACATATATATTATATACATTAAATATATATATATATATATTAATTATATTTTAATCATTAAATAAAATAATAAAAACAAATTTTATATTAATATATATATTAAATATAAAATATATAATATAAAATATATCATATATTTTATACTTAATATACATATAATAATAAAAAAGAGAAATCTATTTTAATGTTTTAACCCTGCTTGCCGGTCATGGCTCTGCCGAGCCCCGCCTCATCAGAGAGTACCTGCACTCCCATTGATGGGGCACTGCAGGGAGTGCCACGACACGCCTCCACAGGCCGCCACCAAATGGGGCCTTGGGGGTAGAAACCCTGGCTCCATTTCCCTTCTTACAAAAAAAAAATGACGATTGGCTTTTGGTGAATTTCAGACAAACTTGACTGTAAAATATATCTCTGCAAAAACCGTATCGTGAAAATTGGGATGATTGCAAATATATATATATATATATATATATATATTTATATATATGTATATGTGTATATATACAATTTGGGTATGTATATATATATACATATATATAAATATATATATCCAAATTTGCAACTATAAAACAAAAACACAGATTTTCTTCATACCCAGATTGGGCAAATGATCATTTCCAGCATTTGAAATGAAATGAAAACAATGGATTTAAACAACCTAAAATGGAGATTTCCCTTTCTTTTTTTTTAATTCAAGAAAGTTTTCACAACATACAGCAATCTAAACAAGATTTTGCATTGAAATAACCATGTTTTCACAATATTTTTGGAGGATTTTGATTCAAATTTAAATGAAGTTTCTTTTTTTTTTATGGGTTTAACATCTAATTCACAGTTTTGAAACTTGAACAATTTTAAAACAATTCTACAAGATTTTCACATAAACAAAATTTGCATATGGATTAAACCAAGCACCTTGTGTTTTCTCCAACTTGAAGCCTTCCAATGGAGGTTGCTTTTCTTCAAAATTTCTTCCACAAATCTTTCAAACACACCCTCCAAGAATTTCTCCAAGCTCCTTCAAGTTTTTCTTGCTCTCAAAAATTGTTTCAATTATGAAAAAGATAATTCAAAAAAAGAATCCATTTTCCTTATGCCCTTCTCCAAATTGTCAAACCCCTAATTTAGTCACCCACCATAGTTATTGCTATTTTGGATATTTTTATTTTTGAAAATTTTAAAAAACAAGTCTATTTCCCTTTTCAAAAGCATGATAATTATTTAAAACCAATTTCTATTTGCACCCCCAAATGACAATTAAATTCCCCTTTGCTTCACAAAATTTAATTTAACAATTTACATTAAAATAAAACAAAACATTTTTAATTTATTTTCTTACAAAAAGGAATGCAAGGCAATCTTCCATCTTTTTTTTTTTTTGATTTGCCTCAAATTTAATAACACTAACATAACTAATTTAATTTACTTAATCAATAATTAAATCTAATGCATGATTAGATTAATTTATTGATTGAAATTAAATTAACTAATTAAATAACAAGCACTTCTTAAGTATTTTGACAATAAAATTAAATAAAGCAAGCACCATTTCACTAGGAAATTAATCACGCAAGCAAGGAGAGACGAGACGACAAGGAGGATAACATATCCCAACTGACAACCCGATGACACACTATGGTTAGGGTGATGTCCTGACACAGAAAACCAAGCTACTATCTCCCAATCGTTTTCTGTTGAACAAGGGACATGCTCAGACCTGTGGAATCAGGTGGAGTCACTGTCCTGTACCTGCATCCTGCACACAACACGAGTGTCAAACATGCATACATATATATATAAATATCAAAACACGCCGTGAAGAGGAAATCGCGGAATCACAGGGCACTCGCGTGCGAGTGATGTGACCCCGTCCCCTTCACCAATACAATATCGCTAACTAACGCCTCTAATCATCAATGGTATAATCAAAGCATAAAGCATCAATAATTCACATACATAATAATTCAATCCACAACATGAATTAATAATATCATCTAATTAAAGTACCATCACATCAAAACGTAGTGTTTACATCGCTTAACAATTTGCGGTCAAAGAAATCAAGTTTACAACCAAAGTGCTGATAAAGCAAACATAAATATAACAAACATTGCTCGATCAAAAGAACAAAATGGAGGGGTGTT
>VDFB02105785.1:472023718-472081754 GCA_007258455.2 Sequoia sempervirens
GCTAAACCGTGAGGAACTTGAAGATGATGAAAACTAGTGATTTGTGAAATTTTGTCTATAGATTCTAAA
Organism: Sequoia sempervirens; assembly: GCA_007258455.2. Lineage (NCBI taxonomy): Eukaryota > Viridiplantae > Streptophyta > Pinopsida > Cupressales > Cupressaceae > Sequoia > Sequoia sempervirens. Next base: position 472,023,788 of record VDFB02105785.1, read on the forward strand.
TATATTTTTTTCAAAATTTTTGAAATCAAATTGCACTTCTTTTTCCATCTCCTTCTAAAACTAGTTTTTAGTAAACGCATTTCTTTATGAGGATGCTCACTGTGATACAAATCATAAAAAAATTCAAGTGAAGGTTAAAAATTTTTTTTTTTTGAATTTAATTGTAACTATGATATCTGAAGGCTTTATTTGGTTTCATAGTATTTTATTGAATATTTTTTCCTTAATCAAGTTTCAAAAAAGTCAAACCACCATGCTCAAGACATAGGCTAAATGTATGTTACAATTTTGTATGCACAAAATTCTTTTTTTTGTTGGATCAAGGACTTCAATATCTAGTGCACTGGATATTTTTCGGCTTTTTTGATAAATACTATTTTTCCGCCATGTGTAGATACCAAAGAGTTTGATTTTCTCGTGAAAACCTACATTCAAGATAGGTATCAAATTCTATTTAAAATTATAATTTTGGGAAAGTTTTATAATAAGGACTACATACTTACAAAAAATAAATTTTAAATGAATTCATTTGATCCCCCAAAAGGTATATCAAAAGTGATTTTTTATCAACATTTTGATAGGTGTAAAGGAGACTTTGTTATAGGTATGGTTTAAAACTAGCAGGGTTCTATCCAAGGGGGTTTGATCTAAGGTGGTTCAACCAAACCCTCTTCAATTGGAATCTTTTAAATGTAACTTTTCAAGGCTTAAATCATTATATTTTCTAAAAATATGTGATTTCAACAAAAATCAAGATCTCCCAAAAATTGTAAACCAGTATTGTGGGATCACCCCACCCTTATGCAAAGCTCCTAAATCACCACATACAAGGAGAAAATTTATCATAGTAAACTGATTTGGCTTCTTAGCATTCTAATTCATTTGATGAAATATTTCAAAAGCATCATTGGCATAACTATTTTGAGCACACCCATTAAACATGATTTTCCACTTGTAGGGTTTTGTCTCCAATGTGTCCAGTTGCTATAACTATGCCACTAGCACTGAAACAAGGGTTGAATATTTTGTTAATTTTTCAAAAGTGTCCACTCTTCTACCTTATTACATAATAAATTAAGCATAAAAATTAATTAAATAAAGATGCGTAAAAGAGATATTAGACTTACAACAAAATAATGCTTGTGGATTACATAAATGTCATACTCTCGAGGAAGATGCATGGTTGTTTGCATTAGAGTAGCTATGCTTAGGCTTATGAAATTTGATGATGCACATGTTTTGTGCAAACCCTTGATGCTTTCATTCATATCTATACCAATAATATTTTGCACACAAAAGATTTTGTATTACTTCTTCATGAAAAATTGTGAATCATTGATGCAAGTATAAGGTTGTGGTATGTGGGTTATTAATAATGTTATCTTTGTGGTATTTGTTAGTCTAGACGGTCTTGATGTATGCCATTAAAAAATAGTTGATGTAAATCTAACCATTTAGTGTCTGCAACACTTAATGTGAAGAAAAGAGTGGGGATCCTATTTGGTACCAACAAAAAAATTGTACCATATAAGGTGGATTCATGGACAACCAAATTGCCACAATTATAATTTTTATAAGATTATCATTCAATTTGATATAAAAAAATATGCATTACCAAAATTTTGTACATTTTACAATCAGTATTGTATATATTTCAAGCTGGACTACAATACCATCCTTACTTATGTAGCAATGAGTTTATTTCATTCCATTATTTAACACTTATTACTAATTTCCTAATCCAACCACATTAAATTAGAATTTACAGCAAATGGCATCCATACAAACACATGCACAAACACATAATCTCTAACATATTAACATACATATAGTTTTCTATTGGTGTTGTGATCCTAAATGTTTATCAACCCCAAATATGCAAAAAAAAAACAATAATGCAATGAAAGAAAACACAAAGGGACACCTCAAGATTAGCCTAATAAATTGTTAACACAAAGAGATAAGATGAAAAAAGATTGAAAACGATTATACCTTCTCTTTTGTAGCTGAAACTCCTTGGTTAGCCCTTGATTTTAGATTGTTTTGTATGCTCCTTAGATGGCTATTGATGTAGCTAAATGCAAGACTAAGTAGATGGTGGGATGCAAATGCAAAATGGATAAAATGGATGGCTAGATGAATGCACAAAATGATAGCATAAGGTTGCAAAATGGCTAAGTGTTGTAAATGCCTTAGAGAAGGGGGTATTTATAGGGAAATTTGAATTCTCTAGAGAATTCAATGGTTGAGATTAAGCCACCAAGATCAAGATGTAGGGTTATAGTGAATTGAAGACTCACAAGTCGTCACATCTTGACATGTGGAATGTGAGATGGCCAAGGATAAGATGATGTGTAGGTGATGTGGAAGGAGAGTACATGATGTGGAGGAAGGACAAGTACCTTCCAAGGACCTTGGGGAGTGAAATATTTCCTCAAAAAGGAACTTCTTGTCCCCAAGTGAGAATGAAAGTGACATTTGAGGAATTTTGGAATTCTTCAAAAATCTCCATGGAAAATGAGAAAGTGGTTAAAGAAATAAATGTGAATTAAAAATTCACATTCTTAGGAGAATCTAATGGATAAGAGAGGGTCTCCAAAAAGGTGGAAATTGGTCACACATGGATGAGGTGACAAGTCAAATGTTCTAGAAGTCTTGGAAGGATAAAATGTGAATTAAAAATTCACATGGGGAGAAGAGAGACCTAGGATGAATAAATGTGAATTAAAAATTCACATGGGAAAGAGGGTCAATGCCAAGAAAGGAAAATGAACAGGTTGACAAAAAAGTGGTGCTAAAAGTGGTTAATGACTTTGATTAAGGTTGTGCAAATATTTGATTAGGGTAATTAATGAAAGATTAGAAGCAAGTGGCAAATGTAGGAGGATGTGACATTAATCTTTGATTAAGAGGATGCACATCTTAATCCTGAATTAATTAAATTAATTCAAATTAGAGAGGGATTATGGAGGATGTGACAAGGAGAGAGAAAAATGAAGAATTTTAAATTCAAAAAAGGGTTAAGATGACTAAACTAAATAAATTGATTTATTTATTTAATTTAGAGAGGAAAAAGGTGTAAGGTAAAGCATTTAATTCTTAAATTAAATACTTTAAGAACCTTAGGTAGGAAGTGTAATATTAATTAAATAGATTAATATTGGCAGAATAGATAAATAGAGAGGTAAATTTGATCGTATAGAAGCGATCAAATTTGGATGTCTACATTTTGCCCCTCTTTGAAATATTGTTAGAATAACAACATTTCGAAGAAAAATAAAATGTCGATGGTGAAGAAAATGATAGGGCTTGATGCCCCAGCATGAAAGAGGTTGAATGAGCTACCCAAGCAGAGGGAAAAAAGGAGGGAGATGCCCCAGTGACTGCCACGAAGGGATGGAGGGACAATGGTAGGGTATGCCCCCTCAAGAGAGCAGTTGGGGAAGAAAAGGGGCCTTAGAAGACTTCTCAATAGAAAGAAACAAAAGATACCATTAGATAGAGCTCAAAAAATTAAGCAATTTTGACTTTTGAACGGAGTCGATCGGACGCACGGTTTGCAAATGGCAGCCCCGGGAAAGGAGGGAATTAATTGGATGAGAAAAAAGTTAAATAAAAGGTAAAAAATACCTTTTATTTGAAAAGGGGGAAAAGAGGGGTTAAAAGGTAATTTGAAAAATTACCTTGTCACATTGTCATTGTAGCAGTTGAGAGAAGAGGAGAGGAGAGGAAGAGCAACGATGCCGTAGGATTATGACTCGGATATCATTCACTGGGCGGACGAGATACAAAGGTGCCACACCCACTACGTGGTGCCCTGCTAGGTTAGTAAGAAAACCCCGCTTGTGTATTTTAAATATTTACATGTTTTGGGATATTTTAGAAAATGTAAAACATGGGTTTTATTGGCGGGGTAAAATAGAAAAATAGGTAGATGATTTTTTTTTGCAATTGAGTAGGGAAAAATGACATTTAGAGGGGGGGTGCTGGGAGGGACGAATTTGCCCCAGACTAGGGCAGGTCTGCCCTGCGACGGGGTGTATCTGCCCTGGCTTGGGGTGCATTCACCCTAGCTAGGGGCGGAGTCACCCCAAGGCGGGGGTGTGTTTGCCCCAGGTCAGGGGCATGTTAGCCTCGGCTTGGGGTGTGTCCGCCCTGGCTGGGGGTAGAAGCACCCCAGGCCGGGGGCGTGTTCACCCCGGATAAGGGTGGAATCACCCCAACTGGGGGGCGTGTTCGCCTTGGCTAGGGACAGAAGAGCCCCGGGCTAGGGGTGTGTCCACCCCGAGCAAGGGGGCGTGTCCACCCCAACTTGGGGTGGAAGCACCCCAGGTCAGGGGCGTGTCTACCCTAGGTTGGGGCAAAGATGCCCTAGCTCGGGAGCGTGTCTACCCCGGGTTTGGGCAGAGTCACCTCGAGGCTGGGGCATGTCTGCCCTGGCTCGGGGCGAAGTCTCCTCGGAGCTGGGGCATGTCTGCCTCAGATTAGGGTAGGTTTGTTCCGATGCAAAGGCGCATTCGCCCCCGGGTGGGAGTGCCTCCAGGTGGATTCAAGAAGACAAGTTTGTGCCAATGAGGGTGAAGAAAGAAAATGAATAACAAAATAAAAGAGAGGAAAACGAATGAGGTCCCGGGGCTGGGAATATGGTGAACTAACAATCAGGTAATATGGATGTAGGGTTTTGGGAAATTACAGACACATGAGCGATGGTCGGAGGTACTGACAGCAACCACAACGGCCATGACCAGAGTAAATCATGCAGCATTGGATCATGCAGGGTTATTGGAATTTTTACAGGTTCTGGTGATGAGGGCACATCGAGCAATGCTGACAACCCTAATAGAAATATGGAGTTCATAGACATTGACATTTCATCTTCCGATAAGGGAGCTGATGGTGACGCTGGAGGATGTATGGCACATCCTGAAGTTACCGATAGCAGGGCTGTTAGTCAGTGATGTGGTATCGAGAGGGGTGGAGTTAGATCACACTGTGTTAGTGTTATTTGGAGATGTGGATCTACCTATATAGAGTGGGAAATTGGACCTAGTCAGATGTTTGTCAGTGGGGGTACCACCCCTACCATTATTTCTAGGTGGAATAATTAGTGGGATATTTTTACTGAATTGTAGCAGGCAGTTTTGCAATCTACGGTACATGGAGGTGATTCGACATATTGTCGAGTGGCACGAGGGACAGATCTTGTGGGGTACCTGTGTATTAGCGCAATTATAGAGGGATATGCATGTGATCTACTACTAGAATGCAGTGAGTTTGACACACATGAACCTACTACAAGTGTGGGCATGGGAGCACATTATTGTGATGAGACCCATAGTGGTTAGAGAGGGAGATGAGGATGATAGGGAGCCGATGGCCTGGGGGTATGGGGAGGCGAGAGGCTGGGTTTTGTGGTACAAGATGTAGGGGGATATGGATGGGTGGAGGAGAGTGATAGATGGGTTGCAGGAGAGAGACATACTATGGAATCTATATATGTATCATCAGTTCAAGGGATGGAGGGGGGAGGAGGAGAGACAAAGGGGTTACTTTATGAGCTTGTGTGTCTTGATTGGGAGCCTGCCACACATAGTGGAGATGCATCGACCAGATAGAGTGTTGAGGTAGTTTGGGCTGATACAAGATATTTCAGAGGTGCCTATCAGGTTTTGTCGACTCACTAGAGAGCAACCATGGGGACCTACTTTGAGACCGAGGGATGCCATAGCGGCGTGGGTGGTGACAGTGCAGGTACCCTACCCAGGGAGAGCTGTTGGGGTGGAGGATGCAAGAGTGACAATACGATATGACTGGTGGTGGCACAACCACCGATGGGAGAGGATTACACCATTGGTGCATATTGTAGGAGCCATAGGATTCAGATCAGAGGATGAGCGCCAAGGGGCGAGGGAGGGCAGGGCAACTGGATAGCAGGAGGATGCAGAGGGTGTTGATCAGCAAGGCAGAGGAGAGGATGAGGTTGAGGCGGTAGGAAAATTAGAGAGGAGGAGGAGGAGGCAGAGGAGATAGTGGAGGAGGGCTAGGGCAGAGGTGGACATAGCAGGACCCATTGGTGGGAGAGATACAACACAACAGGAGGGTGGGATAGGTCTAGAGCCAAATGCAGTAGGACAGGATGAGCTAGAGGTGGAGATGATACGCGTGGTGGAGGGTGGTCAACAGACAGGCATAGGAGGTAGGGTATGACGAAGGAGAGTGTTGGTACGGGCTAAGCAGAAGGAGATGGGAGGGGGTGGATAGTAGGATGGAGCCCAGGAGGAGATTGAGGCCAGGAGTTAGTCAGAGAGGATGGTGAGTAGGGGATGACAAAGGAGGGTGCAGATCATGGTAGAGTAGGAGGAGATGGGAGGGCGTGGACAATAGGATGGAGCCCAGGAGGAGATTGAGGCTAGGAGTTAGTCAGAGAGGATGGCAAGTAGGAGATGACAGAGGAGGGTGCAGATCATGGCAGAGTAGGGGCCTCCCATTGTAGAGATAGGGGGGAGTGAGGATGAGGAGGAGTCAAAGGGGGAGGTGAGGGATGTAGGTGAGCCGAGGAGACTGATGAGAGTGGGGAGGCATGGTTAGCCATGGAGTGTTTGGATCTTCCCACTGTGGAGGACCAAGAGACTCAGTAGGAGCAGGAGTGTAGAGGGTGATGATGTTATGGACCAGGAGACTCAACAGGAGCAGGAGTGTAGGGGGCGATGGTGCTATGGAGATAGATGGAGATGTTCTGGATATTTTGGATGTAGAGCCATTGGCGGTGGTTCCTTCTGTGTCATTAGAGGATCCTACTGCTCAACCGAGAGATACAGCGGAGAGGCTGAGGATGACAGATCAGAGGTTGAGGATAGCTAAGGTGGAGGTGATCAGACTCAGGGTCGAGCTATCAAGGGTACTGGTAGCAGGTTAGAGAGATTATAGGTTTATGGTTGACCTTTTATCCACACAGGTAGAGGTGATGGGGAGGGAGAGAGATGGACTATAGGCCGACATAAAGAGGGTACAGGATGAGTTGGCTACTGTTAGTTGGGACCATGATAGATTACAGGCAGAGGTTGTGATATTACAGGCTAGGGAGGAGCCAGAGGGAGTGACAGGTCAGGGGTTAGTAGGCATTGGGAAATAGATAGATGATCTTCAGTGGGAGCGAAATGAGCTACATGATAGAGTGCATTGTTTAGAGAAGATAGTCAAAGATATGGGGTTGATGTAGGAGAGAGAGAGAGAGTGAGATGAGGGAGCATGCCCATATTATGTAGGTAGAGAGAGATGTAGCATAGGTGTAGGTGCAGGCTATGGACGCAGAGAGGGATGTGGTGCAGACACATGTTCAGGTTTTGCAGAGTGAGAGAGAGTTGGCAGAGGCACAAATATAATCTCTTTAGAGGAGGAGAGAGGAAGCAGTTTTAGAGGTATCGTCACTGTAGAGAGAGTGAGATGCATCAGGTTTGAGAGTACATGAGCTATAGAGGGATAGGGATGCAGCGGTGGCTCGGTCATAGGCCACACAGAGGGAGAGAGATGCTGCAGAGGTGCAGATGTAGGTGCTGCAGGGAGAGCGGGACACAACAGTGGCTTAGTTGTAGTTAGTAGAGAGGGAGAGGGATGTTACAGAGATGAGGATGCAAATGTTGTAGGGAGAGCAAGACACAACAGTGTCTTAGTTGCAGTCAGTACAGATTGGTGATGTGATAGGGGAAGATTTACAGGGGTTACAAGGGGAGAGAGACGCAGTAGTGGGTAGGGAAATGGCTACCAAGGAGATGAGAGATCGAGTTTAGGAAGAGATGACACAGTTATGATTATCCCAGGAGGCTTGGGAGCAGGAGAGGAGAGTGATCACTAGAGATCAGGATAGGTATCACAGGAGCATAATTCCACTTGAGTCTAGGTTGTTGAGCGAGAGGAGAATGCGAGGGGAGACAGGATTTTGGATGGTCGCATATTATCATGCAGTTCTAGACCTGACACAACAAATGTTCCAATATGTTTGGCAGACACCACAGATGTTAGTGCCATCCAAGACGCTAGGGACACGGACCCGAGGTTTCAATGACTCATAGGGGGTTTCACTAGGCAGGTGATTAGTACCTGATTCACCTCAAAGATCAGACGTGGGTAGTTCATTTGGCAGATGATAGGCTACTGAGTTATTGATAGGTGCAAGGTGGATGGATAGGTCAGAGTGACAGTGGTTATTTACAGGACCTTGTACTGGTACTTTTCTCTGATGATTTTTGTATATGATGGTCATAGATATGATGACATCGGCAACATGATTATGATATTATTCATGTGATAGTTATGATTTATGAGATGTTCTTTGGACTATTGGTATATTTATATATGATATATGATAGTCCTTATTTACACCATGTTCATGTGTTGGATGAGTGATCGTGTTTATGCATTTGTGGACTATGGATGATTTTATTAATGCAGATGCTTATATGATGATATGATGTATGCATATGTTTTATCTATGATGGCTTATGTAGTTGTTTATGTATGGATGCTTATGTGATGTATTGATGTGTATGTATATGTGTATGATGGCTTATGTAGATAATTTTATGAATGTTTTATACATGCAGGATGTGATATATTATGAGTCTAACACTTTGTGATGCAGGTGGCGATGTATGCATGATTCTATTATGTTACGATGCAGGCAGCGATGTATGTATGAATAGTAGAATGGACCTTATATGTGTAGATGATAATGCATGTGTAATGGAGTTAAAGCTATAATGAATCAACAATAGTAAATCATGATAGGTAATAACACATGGTCATAAGCGTCAATAAGGACTGACATGGAAAGAAAGGGGGGAAGATGTATGTGTAGTGATTGTGGAAAATGGGTGTAATTTGGCACCTGCCAATAACTTTTAGTATCCTGAGAAGAATGGGAGAGAGTGGGGTAAGTATTTGCTCAACCAAAATAATAGGGTGAATGCAATGCAATAGATGATGAAATGCAATCCTAATATGATTTTCTATCTTCAAAGCACTAATTTTTGCTATAGCATAAGATACTAAGTGCCAAGGTATGGGCAACCAAGGTGAGTTAGCATCTAATGCATGAAACAAACACACAAACAAGAAGGCTATCCCAACACCCCAAAGTATTGAAAACTTTGGTCAGGCCAGGCATTGGGATAACCACAAGCACAAAGGGATGTCCCAACGTAAAACAAGATCATAGGGATCTTAGTGAGTACTACGTGGGACAACCCAATAGACAACAACAATAAAAGATCAAGATATGCCCCTATGTGAATTAGCCAAGACACACCATAATATGATAGATTATGGCAATCTTAACTAATTATAATAGGGAGCTCAAATGATAAACAAAAACCTGAAGTATCAAACAATCGCAATCAAATTTCAAATGTCCTTTGCCATAGGATCGAGAGGATGGATGAGGTTGATGAGGTCAGTTAAAAAGGATGCATCCTATTGAAACCGATGATGGATACTAAACCAAAAGATTGATATGACATGGGATATTCATAACCGATTGGATTTGTTGATATTAGGGGATCTCATTTGTTAATAACCAGCTATATAAGGGCATAGCTTGATGACATGTTACAAGAGACAAGTCACTGACACATCCTACAGACCTAGGGGCTCAAGGGCCGATCAAAGATTAGCCTTGCCTACGTGAGAGCGCAGAGCCCTCATAGTTCTTGAAAAGACTATGGATAAGGCGGAAAGAGGACAATGGTGATCAATGATGAATGACACAAGACATGACACACAAATGCCCTGGGGGAGGATCCAATGATCAACCTTTCCTATGTGAAAGCGCAGAGGCAACGTAGTTCGGAAAAGACAAATGACAATCGACCATGGATAAAAGTGAAAAGGAGACAGTGAAGATAGATGATGAATGACCATCACGAGATGGTCAAAATTCCCCAGGGGAAGATCAAATGATCAGCCTTGCCTACATGAAAGCACAGGGGCAACATAGTTCAACTGGAGGACGAGAAGACCGAGGTGACATGATGAGATCTAGATGGAGACCGACACAATAGATGATCCTATTTGCTGACACCAACTGGTTGATGATCAAATGAATGACACACGCTCAGGGTGGGATACTGAAAAGCTCAGGATGAGGGATAGCCAAGGTGAATCATCCAATGCTTAATCAAGATATATACCAAGCAGCTGAGGATGGGATGGGTGAGGATGATAGGGCGGATGAAAGCATAAATAACTAGGACGCAAGGTAGATAATGATTAAGCCCTCTAAAAATGGTGCCTACGAACAGGTTTTCACCACCTGTAATTATCCAAGGCGCCATCAAAGGTGGTTTGCACCATAGGACAAATTTATTTCTCTTTACTATTTTTTTTTATTTTCTTGATTTTTTGATTTTTTTTGTATTTTTGTAGGTAGGGTTACCAAGCGGATTTAGGTGTAGAACCTCTTCAGATGCATGATATTGATAGGATCTTCTAGGGGTTCTCCTTCAAGGGTAGCAAGTCTATATGCCCTAGATCTATATTTAGTGGTTATGATATAAGGACCCAACCAATTTGCTTCAAATTTTCCTTTCTTCTCACGGTCCTGCTGAGTACGCTGGTTCTCTTTAAGGACTAGTTCACCAATCTGGAATTGTCGTGGATGAACCTTCTTGTTGTAATTACGCTTGAGGTGGTTTTGATAAACTTGTAGATGATCATAGGATTTGATTCATCTTTCATCAAGTAACTCCAGCTGTGTAAGTTGTGCAACACGAGCGTCCTCCTCACTGATAAGATTAGAGAAATCCTTAGTGATTGGATCTCAACTTTGATTGGCAAGATGTCTTTGACACTATACACTAAAGAATAGGGGGTGGCACCTGTAGGGGTGCAGATGGAGGTGCGATATGCCCAAAGGGTGGGATGAATATGGAGGTGCCAATCTCAACTAGTGTTATTAACAACCTTCTTGAGGATGCGGATAAGGGTCTTGTTGGTTGCTTCTGCCTGACCATTACCCTGGGGGTAATAAGGTGTTGACCAATGATGCTGGATGTAAAAGGTGTCACAAATATCTTTCATGGCTTGGTTTTTAAAAAATTTTCCATTATCGGATAGGATGGTGGATGGAATAGCATATTTGCAAAGAATATGATAAAGGATGAATTTTGAAATTTGAGTATCAGTGATTTGTGAGAGTGGCATTGCTTCCACCCACTTGGTAAAGTATTCAGTGGCAGTAATTATGAATGTATGGCCATAGAGGGTGGGTAAATCTTGCCCATCAATTTGAAACCCCATTGAAAGAATGGCCATGGTGCTAGTAGGGGTTGAAGGTCCTGTGCCAGAGCATGAATCAAATCTGCATGTTGCTGGCAAGGAAGACATTTCTTCACGAACTCACAAGAATCATGTTCTAATGTAGGCCAATAATATCTAGCTCGGAGAATCCTTTTGGCCAAAGCCATACTATTTGAATGGGCCCTACAAACATCACTATGTACCTCCATTAGTGTAATATGGGCTTCAATCTCATTTAGACACCTAAGGAGGGTTCCATCATACGCATGAAAATAAAGTGTATCACCGATGATAATGTATTGGGTTGAACGTTGAATAAAGGATTTTCATTGGTTTCACGTGAGGTATGGGGGTAAAATATTATCATGCAAATAAGTATATATGTCTTGGTACCATGGGGAAGTGGGACCTACAATGTCTCACACCATGTTGATCTTCACGATATCATATGCTGGGATTAAAAGTTGTTCCACAAGGAACTCACATTATGTTCGATCGTTAGGCATGTAAATCAAGGAGCCAATAGTAGCCATTGCATCAGCTGCTTTGTTCTGCACCCTTAGAATTTGGTCAAATTGTATGAAGGTGAAATATTTCTTGAAGTCATCCACCATGCATTTATAGGGTAACAACTTATCATCTTTTGTTAGGAATTCATCATTAACTTGCTCAATGACCAACAATGAATCACCAAAGACTCTCAAGTGAGTTATGTGCCATTGCTTTGCAATTCAGAGGCCTGTGAGGAGGGCTTCATATTCTGCTATGTTGTTGGTAAATGGGAATGCTATCCTGAACGATTTTGGAATGTAGTCACCTTGAGGGGTAACCAATAGAATTCATGTGCCCGATCCATTATGAGTATATGAGTCGTCAAAATACAATATTCAAACTAGTGTTTCTATAACTGTGAAAACTTTTTCATCTGGAAATTCAATGACTAGAGGATAAGCATCTACTATTGGTGCCTCAACCAATTGATCAGCTATGACTTGTCCCTTTATGGCTTTGCGATCCACATACTCTATGCCAAATTCACTTAGGAGCATGACCCATTTAGCCATGTGACCAGTTAAAGTGGTTCTAGATAACAGATACTTTAATGGACCAATTTTTGCTATTAATTTGACCGGATGGCTAAGCATGTAATGTCAGAGTTTTTGTGTACTGAAGACCACTGCAAGGTAGACTTTCTCCATGGGTGAATAGTTTAGTTCATAGCTGACCAGTGTTCGACTGATGTAGTAGATTGCTCTTTCTTTTGATGATTCATCATGTTGTGCTAACAATGCCCCTAGTGCGACTAAAGTGGTGGAGATGTAAAGCAGGAGGGGTTTCCCTAGAATTGGTGCCATTAAGATGGGTGGATGAGCCAAGTATTCCTTGATCTTATCAAAACCTATATGAAACTGTTGGTTCCATCTGAAGGTGGAGTCTTTTTTCAGGAGATGGGTGAATGACTGACACTTATTTGCAAGCTGGGCTATGAACCGATAGATGGATCATAGTTTTCCTTGGAGACTTCTTAATTGTTTTAGAGTGCGCAGGGGTGGCATATCAAAAATAGCTTTTACCTTGGTGGGGTCAACCTCAATGCCTCTTTGAGAGACTATGAAACCCAACAATTTCCCTGATGTAACACCAAAGACACACTTTTTTGGGTTTAATCGTAGTTTGTAATGTTCTAGCCACTCAAAGATATTTTTTAGTATGACAGGATGCTCTACTCTGGTTTTGGATATTCCTAGCAATTCGTCAACATAATCTTCCATAATAATGTGGATGAGGTCATGGAAAATGGCATTCATTGCCCTCTAATATGTTGCCCCCGCATTCTTGAGACCAAAGGGCATAACATTGTAGCAAAAAGTGCCCCAAGGTGTTGTAAAAGTGGTCTTGTGTTGATATTCAGGTGCAATTCGGATCTGATTATAACTAGAGAAACCATCCATAAGGGACAACATCTCATGTCCTGTAGTAAGGTCGACCAACATGTCAATATTGGGCAGTGGGAAGTCATCTTTTGGATAGGCTTTGTTGAGATCCCGGAAGTCTGTAAAAATCTGAATGTCTCTGTTTGGTTTGGAAATAGGCACTATGTTGGAGATCTAATCAGAGTAGTCAATGGGTCTGATAAAGCTGACATCCAGTAATTTTTCTAACTCCTTCTTGACCAATAATGCTACTTGTGGATGCATTTTTCAGAGCTTCTATTTGACAGGCTTGGCATCTGGGAAAACATCCAGATGATGAACTACTAAAGCAGGGCCTAAGCCTGGCATGTCTGAGTATGACCAAGCAAAGTTAATGATACCATCTTGGAGCAGTTGAACAAAGACTGAATATTCTTGCTCTGATAGTGACTTGGCCACATAAGTGATCTTAGGGTTTTGATTAGAACCTAGGTTAACTTCTTGAGTTTCTTCAATTAGGATGGATGACCGTGTGGATAATTGAGTTCCCACAAGGGGAAGATGAACGTCTCCATCTTCCAGTGCCTCTTTGAGGTTTTCACTATTGGATGCGTCGTTTATTTTTACTTTTTCCAGCTTAGGAAGTGCCTCAGGGAGGTTTTCACTAGATGACCATTTTTTATTTTTCTTGTTTTTATTCTTGTGACTGAGGCGTTCATCTTCTCCCAATCCCATGAGGTTGACATATGTATCTAGGGAGACCTTGGCAGGTATACTATCATGTAGGTCCCAATCAATGAGTTCGGGATGGCAGAGAGAAAGGCTGATGGTACAGGCAGATAAGTAGTCAAATATGGATGTCAGGTCTGTGTGATCAACATCATCATATGCACATATGATGGATTCTTCCTCAGGTATGTTTTCCAAGGGACCATTCTCCACAATAACGCTATTGGAGGTATTAGACGATGTTGCAGGGCCTTTCTATTTTTTGTCGTATCCGAGGCCTATATTCCGCTGCAACCTATTAATATGATGTTGCAGGGCATTTCTATTTTTTGTCGTATCCGAGGCCTATATTCCGCTGCAACTTTGATACATTAATAGGTTGCAACCGTCCCTGTTCTTCCTTACCAAGGCCTCTTCCTTGGTAGTTATGCTTTTCTACGAACTTAGCTGACCAAGGGTATACTTCCTAAAAGTATTCTTTTAGAGGAGGATCTGGTTCGGGTTCTTCACAGTATACCCACTGACTGATATCCTCTTCTGGTGCATCTATCTTTATACTAGGAGACTGGAAAGTGGTAGTGGAAATATTTTCTACACTAAAGGTAATAGTCTTGTCTTCCTTTGGTCGTACATGTGTGGTGACAGTGGCATGGTTGCCACATTTAGAGCAGTATGTATTTCATATTCTCCACACCCCTTGTCAATGATCTGAACTTTGGTGACTGTAGGATTGGTGGTAGAAGATGGAGCGACTGTCGTGGTTGATGATGGATTGGAGGATGATGACTGAGAGACCCCCATTTCAACCTCAGGACAATAATGTAAATGGGGAAATGATGCTTCTAGAGCATGACCGTATTCAAATGGTTGTGGGTCAGCATAAATGGTGATCTCTTTTCCATTAACCGGGAACTTTAGGCATTGATGGTATGTGGAGGGAATGGCTTGCATAGCGTGGAGCCATGGGCTGTCAAGGAGGAGATTATATGGTAAGTCCGGATCAAGGAAATGACAGGTAGTGTATTGAACTACATGTCCAACCTGGATAGGAAGACTGATAATTCCTTCAGAATTCCTTTCTGCGTTATCATAAGCCTTAATCATGATGATTTGATTACTCAAATCCGCTTGAGTATACCCCACCTGTTTTATGAATTTCAAAGTGCATAGATTGAGGGCAAAGCCATTATCTACCAGGGCCATTTTTTATTTTATGACGAGCAACCAAGACTTCGATATGTAATCGGATAGTTGACCTGTAACAACTTATTGAAGATGACACTCAAGGGTTCTCTTAATTGAGTATATTGGCGTTTTCCATTTCCTTGACTGTTCAGGAGGACGATATGCCCCCAATGGCATGAATATGGCATTAGGTATAGATGGTGGTTGCCTCTGGGATGTGCTAGCCACCTGAACATGTTTAGTATCAGTGACACCATCATTCACTGCATTTTTGTTCTTGTTCCAAAAGCGTGACTTATCGCTAGATGGCCTTTCTTTGTCATGGTTATGTATCTTGATGTGACCCTTGGCAACAAGGGCGCATTCAAGGATAGGTCATTTTTCCACTATTTTAGAAAAAGTGGTTACACAGTGCAATCTAAACTTGTGAGCCATGTCGGGATGTGAGTTTTCCACAAAGAGAGTGACCATGTATTTCTCTTTGAGAGGGGTTTTCATTCAAATTGCTAGTGCTCACCACTTTTGAAGGTAGCTAGCAAAGGTTTCACCTTCACGTTGCTTCTCCTTCAGAAGGTCCAAAGTATTAGTACTTTTTCCAAATTAAAGGAGAAGTAGGAAACAATTTTTTTTGAAAGATTTGCAAAGGATTTTATGGACCCTCATTCTAGACCCATGAACCATTCTAGGGCATTACTTGTCAAACTTTATGGAAACAATCATAAGAGGTAGTTGTCATTGTGCATAACTTCTTGAAACTAGGAGTAAAACTCTTGCAAGTGAGCCTTTGGATCTTTGTTTCCCTTGTATCTATCAAAATTTGGTATCTTAAAGTGCTTTGGGAAGGGAATTAGTGAGATGGATAGATCAAACAAATAGGGACATATATCTTTGAATTTAAAGGATTGTTTACCAGTCCCCACTTGGAGATCTTTCAAAGTAGCTTTAATTTCCAATAGATCTGTGTTGACTGGTTGTGCAATCAAGGTAGGTGGGTTGGATGGATAGGGATGATATGATGACTGTGGATTTTTTTGAGATAATGTTTGAATATGGACATAAGGATTTTGACAATGAGGGGATGGTGTTCCTCGTTGATGTGTCGGGGGTGTTTGTCTGTATGGAGGTTGTTGTTGTGCTATATAGTACAGATTTGTTAGATAAGAATGCGCGACCGAATGCTGAGGAGCTTGAATGTGATATTACATATTGGTTTGTTGGTATTGAAGGTATTGTTGTGATTGTTGGGAGGCCACATAGGGCGGTTGTTGCTGGAACTGTTGTTGGTTATGATAGTAATAATGTTGAGGAGGTTGCTATTGTGATGTTGACTATTGTGTTGTGGTTGAGCTTGCGGACGTAAAATGGATGCGAGGAATGGGGATATGGTCTGGGTGAGTGGCCGAGATGGATTTCCTAACGATTGGTATGGTGGTTGTTGTGAAGAAACTAAAGCATTCTATGGGGGTTGTTGTTGATGAGGTGGTTGAGATAATGTAGAGGTGTTCTATAAAGGAGGTTGTTGGGTACCAACCGAAACATTTGGTTGGGATGTACTTTATGGAGGTAATTGAGGTGGTAGGTTAGATTGATGAGGCTATTGAGATGTATACGGAAGCGGTGGTAGATTTGTGGCCCCAGTAGGTGGAAGCAATGTGGTAAAAGGGTTGCCCTCAGCGTTGATGAGAGATTGACTCGAAAGGGGTGGTGCTATTAACATTAATGGCGTAGGTTGTGGAACATTTTGTGGCATACCGTAGGCAAAAGGAATATTGGGATCAAACACTTGAGGAGCCCCCATAACTGAGATTGTAGCATGTGGGGGGTGGTTAACATGATAAAGAATGGTGTTGCCAAATTCAGGTTGATGCCAACCCTCTACTGGAGGAACATTGGGGATGTATAAACCATCTGGTGCATTTTGTAAACCTTGTGGTATATTAGATGTGGAGCTCCTATATTTGGATAAGTCAACACCTGATGGAGGTTTGACACCCTTTTCAATTAGGTGGGCCAAGATTTCTTCCCCATGTTTTTCGAACAAGCGATCAATCATTTGTACATTGGCGGGATTACTAAAATGTTCCTCAAGCGTGAGTTCAAGTTGATTAGCCATACTCTCTTCACCATGTGGTGAGTTGTTCTAATTTTCGGTGTTGGAGTGTGATGAAGTTCCATTATGAGGATCTTGGGAGATGTTTACTCCATTGTTAGGATCTGGAGAGACATTTGCATCATTTGTAGGATTTGCATTGTTATTAAGATCTTGAGACATGTTCACTTGAGAATTTTGACCTTGTTGTTGTGCCATTTTCTTCTTAGCTTGTGACCTAGTTTGAATGGGCACGCAAATGTGGTATACACGATTTGATTTTGATTGGATGAGATTGGATTTTGATTGGATAGATTAGATCGGATTTCGATTGGATTGTTAGGATAGATTGGATTGGGTTGGATGTGATTGGATTGATTAGATAAGTGGATAAGTGTGATTGGGTTGATTGGATGAATAGATTGAGTGATTGGATAGGTGTGATTGGATGATGGAAGAGGTGAGGGACCCTAAATCTAGTAGAAAAACATCACCCTTAGTGACCTAGGGCATTGATTGATCCAATGGATGATTACGGCACCGAATCCACCTCAAGATAGAAATGGATTGATTTGGGACGAGGATGATAACTCACGACACCGAATTCACCTCAAGAGGGAAGTGAATTGACTTGGGTCAAAGTTAATGATTGATGTGAAGGATAACAATCAAATTCAAGCACTAAGGTCAATTTGGGCAACAACCTTTTAACATGAGGTTAAGGTGATTTGATGATGATTGGTGTTGATGCGATACGGCTTAGGTGATGCAAATGGTAAGATTTTGGTGAATAAAGTGGTGATATGGGCTTTCCAAATAAATTACCAAAAAAATTCAAAACGAGTGGGCGAATTGAGAGAAAAAATGTATGGACACTTGGGATGACCAATGGGGATTTAGGATGATTAGAAAAATTTTGGAGGCTAAATAGAGGTTTGGAATGATAAAATGGGGGTTTAGAATGATCAAATGGGAGTTTCAAAGGTTTAGAATGACAAAATGAAGGATTGGGATGATTAGATAAAGGTTTGGAGTGATTAGATGATGATTTAGAGGCTAAACGGAGCCAAACGGGGCGATTTTGACTGTTCATGAGGGAAAATTTGCCCCACTGCAGTAAACAAGAGGGAAAATTCACCCTTCTACAGTAAACACGGGGGGAAATTCTCCCTTATGCAGTGGACAGTGACTTAGTTTTGATGAAAATAACTATGGAAAGGACTTAAAATGACAGCAATAAGGCCAATCTGTCA
Source organism: Sequoia sempervirens (assembly GCA_007258455.2). Classification (NCBI taxonomy): domain Eukaryota; kingdom Viridiplantae; phylum Streptophyta; class Pinopsida; order Cupressales; family Cupressaceae; genus Sequoia; species Sequoia sempervirens. The sequence goes on from VDFB02105785.1 coordinate 472,042,249, forward strand.
AAAAGTTTACTGGTTTCTCATAAGAAAAAACTTTCAAACAAGCACAATCCTATAATTAGTGTTAAGGGTATGGCTGATAAAGGTCTTAATCTAGGATGCACAAGATGTCTAGGGAGTCCTTGATATACTCTCGGTATGTGAGGCACAACCGTGAACACTAGCCTGTCACAAGCGTGAGTCAGGAACCCCAACAAGATACTGAAGGGCTTAGACCAACTCTTCACATCTATCTAGGTATCACCCCAGCTTCGACGCTTCGCCAATTATGACGCTACTAAATTAAAGTACAAATTTCGCTCTCCCCCCTTTGTATACCCCGCTGGTACGCGTGGTTGGGATCGTCCCTTGGGGTGATGAAATCCCCAAGCAGGTCCCACTAGAAAAAAAAATACTAATTGTTTCCAACTACTCCCAAGGCTCACACGAAGTGCAAAGGGAAAGTGAAAACAAACTACTACCCCCTTTGGGTAACATCAAAAGAGATAGACACAATAAACAATAGATATTACCCCCTAATTAAACTATGTTCCTAGATTAACGAAAAAAACACAAGGATAGGTTTGAAAATCTGTATAAATAAAAGGTCCTGTAAGCAAGTTTTAGTTGTTTTATCCTTCTTTATTCACAAGAATATGCTACAAAATGTTAGTAAAAACATCAATATCCTTGCAAAAAACAATGTTAGGGAGTTAAGATATGAAAATAGCAAAAAACTAGAGTAAAAACTAAGCTAAAACAATCGTTTTACCTCTCAAAATGTGTTGTTTTGGGGTGTATCCACCCCTCTGCAGTGGCTAGGAGGGAGTAGTTGCCCCTCTACAGCAAACCAAAGGGTGTAGTTTCCCCTCTGGAGTGAACCAGGAGGGCATAGTCTCCCTTCTACAGTGAACCAAAGGGCGGGTGCAGTTGAACTTCTATAGCAGCAAGAGGGTACAGTCGCCTTTCTATAGTGAGATGTTAGCAAACAAAATTCAAATCAGGGGCATAGTCGCCCTTCTACAGTGAAATTTTAGTAAGAAAAATTCAAATCAGGGGTGTAGTCACCCTTCTGCAGTGAAATGTTAGCAAGCAAAATTCAAATAAGGGGTGTAGTCGCCCTTCTACAGTGAAATATTAGCAAGCAAAATTCAAATCAAGGGCCTAGTCGCCCTTCTACAGTGAAATGTTAGTAAGCAAATTAAAATCAGGGGCGTAATCGCCCTTCTGCATTGAAATGTTAGCAAGCAAAATTCAAATCAGGGGCATAGTCACCCTTCTGTAGTGAACAGGAGGGCGTAGTCGCCCCTCTGCAGTGACCAGGAGGGTGTAGTCGGCCTTCTGCAGTGACCAGGAGGGCATAGTTGCCCCTCTGCATTGACCAAGAGGGCGTAGTCGCCCTTCTGCAGTGACCAGGAGGGCATAGTCACCCCTTTACAGTGACCAGGAGGGAGTAGTCGCCCCTCTACAGTGACTAGAGGGCATAGTCGCCCCTCTGTGACCTGTTCCTACAAACAACTCAACAACAACAAATGTAAAATAGAGGAACCCACTTGTGGGTCCCACTGGGCGTGCCAAAAATGTGATCCTAAATGTTTATCAACCCCAAATATGCAAAAGACAACAATAATACAATGAAAGAAACACAAAGGGAAACCTCAAGATTAGCCAAAGAAATTGTTAACACAAAGAGATAAGATGAAAAAAGATTGAAAATGATTATACCTTCTCTTTGCAGTTGAAACTCCTTGGTTGGCCCTTGATTTTGGATTATTTTGTATGCTCCTTAGATGGCTATTGATGTAGCTAAATGCAAGACTAAGTAGATGGTGGGATGCAAATGCAAAATGGCTAAAATGGATGGCTAGATGAGTGCACAAAATGACAACATAAGGTTGAAAAATGGCTAAGTGTTGTAAATGCCTTAGAGAAAGGAATATTTATAGGGAAATTTGAATTCTCTAGAGAATTCAATGGTTGAGATTAAGCCACTAAGATCAAGATGTAGGGCTATAGTGAGTTGAGGAATCACAAGCCATCACATCTTGACATGTGGAATGTGAAATGGCCAAGGATAAGATGATGTGTAGGTGATGTGGAAGGAGAGTACATGATCTGGAGGAAGGACAAGTACCTTCCAAGGACCTTGGGGAGTGAGAAGATTTCCTCAAAAAGGAACTTCTTGTCCCCAAATGAGAATGAAAGTGACATTTGAGGAATTTTGGAATTCCTCAAAATTCTCCATGGAAAATGAGAAAGTGGTTAGAGAAATAAATGTGAATTAAAAATTCACATTCTCAAGAGAATCTAATGGATAAGAGAGGGTCTCCAAAAAGGTGGGAATTGGTCACATGTGGATGAGGTGACAAGTCAAATGTTCTAGAAGTCTTGGAAGGATAAAATATGAATTTAAAATTCACATGGGGAGGAGAGAAACCTAGGATGAATAAATGTGAATTAAAAATTCACATGGGAAAGAGGGTCAATGCCAAGAAAGGCAAATGAATAGGTTGACTAAAAAGTGGTGCTAAAAGTGGTTAATGACTTTGATTCAGGTTGTGCAAATATTTGATTAGGGTAATTAATGAAAGATTAGAAGCAAGTGGCAAATGTAGGAGGATGTGACATTAATCTTTGATTAAGAGGATGCACATATTAATCCTGAATTAATTAAATTAATTCAGATTAGAGAGGGATTATGGAGGATGTGCCAAAGAGAGAGAAAAATGAAGAATTTTAAATTCAGAAAAGGGTTAAGATGACTAAATTAAATAAATTGATGTATTTATTTAATTTAGAGAGGAAAAGGGTGTAAGGTAAAACATTTAATTGTTAAATTAAATACTTTAAGAACCTTAGGCAGGAAGTGTAATATTAATTAAATAGATTAATATTGGCGGAATAAATAAATAGAGAGGTAAATTTGATCGTATGGGAGTGATCAAATTTGGATTTCTACAGGCATAATCCTTGAACCTCCTTTGGGTGCAAGTGCTAGTATATGTGTGTGTATGAAATAGTGAAAAATAATTATTATTTTTTTACAATTTTTTTATTAATATTAATTTTTAGAACTTACTTCTAAGTATTTTTGGCATCTCAATTTCATATAATTTATTAGTTCCTATTAGGAACTATATGGAGGGATCTAACACTAAACAATGATTAAACAATGTTGCCATGGCCAATTAGATTTCAATTTTGATTTTTGATTTATTCCTAGTTTGTTAGTTGGCTCAAAAAGATGCATATTTTTTACCCCAAATATTCAATAACTTTTTTTTTCAATAATCAAGAGGCCAATATAGAGGACAAGTGTAATGGCTGCAATGAGTTTAATTGTAATAGGCCTTGTGATGCAGAAAACAACAATGAGGATGTCTGCTTTGTGAATTCGTCATTTAGTTTCAGCTTTGGGTCTCAGCGGGATTGGGAAGCATCTAATCAAGGGTCTCGATGGGCTAGGATCTAGTCCTTAGAATGCCAAATTTCTCTTTTTTTTGAGGGATTGATGAGATTGGAGTATGAGGAGATTTGTGCTACCATTGTAGATTTTTCTCAAGGTACTATAAAGTTCTTCTCTTAATAACCCAATTTACAAAAATGTTTCAATCCAATAATTTCTTCTTGTTCTACAATTATGCAAATCTTTAGTTTGAAGTCTTAACTATTCTAATAGTTAACCCGTATCTTTTTTTTCCTGTCTTCTGATTTTGATGTTTCCAAAAGCTTTTGACACTATTTGTATCCAGATAATTTTTACTTCAATAATAAAGAATTGTGGAGCTAGAATCTTTATGTCTTGAGTGTTCTTAGGCTGGAGTAACCTATTTTTGTTCTCCCCTATTTTTGAAGTTTAGGTTGGAAGTTTCTTGAGTCTTGTGGACAAATCCATTTTGTGCAAATCTTGCAACCATTGCAGTTCATGAGATCATATCTATTTGAGTCATTCTATCAAACTCATGTGCCTTCTCTATGCTTCCACATTTGCATACACGTCTAACATGAATGTTGCAACATCTGACAAACTTTCTCAATCCCTTATGCTTTGATGGAATATACCCTTTTCCAAAGCTACTATTTTGGCAGCAGCAGGGAGATGCTGAAAAAGGCTGTGGATTTTCACTTTACACCTGTTAAGAGTGTCAAAGATTCAAAATTCTCTGATACCATGTCATAATTTTTAAACAAAACGAAAGCCACAGAGCTGCTGCTCTATTTTCCAGGCAAATTGGAAATACACAAATCAAAATGCGAAATAAACTTGGAGACATACAACTTTGCTTTATATTCAATAACTGAAAATGAACAATACAGGAAAGATTAAACTTAAACTACTGAAAGCTAACTCTAAGCTACAAATCACAATCTACTAGGAGCAATCAACTGCTCAACCAAAAATAGACTTCAGAAGCTACTAGGAGCTCATTGGTAGGAGCTACACAGAGCTCTTCAGGAGCAATCACTGTTCAATCAAAAAACAAATAGCTACTATTGTTCAGGAGCTTTCAGAAGCTCACACAGACTTCTCTGAATCACACAAAGAACAAAAAAATTCTTCTGTCTACAGACTACTGCTGCACAGGAATTCAATTCTAACTCAGTCTTCTCAACTCATAGAATGAAAATCCCTTCATTCTTTTTGTCTTCAACAAACATTCCCTCTCAAATTTTAAATCACCTACAAACATTAAATTTGGAATTCAAAAATTCCTAACTTCATTAATTATTCTGCAATCTTTAGGTGCACGTCAAGAGCAAGTAGGGAAGGCAATCCCCAAAGCAATCTTTTAGCTCTAGGCATCGGATGCCCCTGACAGGTAGGTGCCAACAGGAAGAGGCTTAGGAGCATTAAATTTTCCAACACCCCCCCTTGGTTCTGAGCCGACAAATAGGATCAATCCTGATCCAACTCAACAACGCCCAATATGCTCCTTAGGCACTCGAAACTGTCCTTGCTTAAAGGCTTGGTGAATATGTCTACTAGTTGCTACTCAGACTTGCAAAATGCCATTTTAATTTCACCATTCTCAACTAATTCTCTAATAAAATGATACATGATTTCAATGTGCTTGCTTCTTCCATGAAACACAAGATTTTTCGTCAAAGCTATTGATGAAACATTGTCACAAAAGATTACTATTCCATCCTCTTGTTCTTCCTTCAAATCTACCAAGATTCTTCTCAACCAAATAACTTGACATGTTGTTGTATTTGCTACTATATATTCAGCCTCTATTGTAGATAGGGAAACAATGGGTTGTTTCTTGGAAGACCATGAAATGACTACCAAACCCAAATAAAACACGTATCCTAATGTGCTCTTCCTATCATCCAAACTTCCTACCCAATCACTGTCTGTGTATCCAACCAGCCCAAACTCATTTGCTGCTATGTACAGAATGCCATATCCTTTGGTTCCTTTCACATACCTCGGGATTATTTTACCCGCTTGCCAATGGGTGTCTCTTGGAGTCTCCATAAACCTGGAAATAAGACTCACACTGTGCATTATATCAAGCCTAGTTGTTGTTAAATACATTAAGCTTCCAACCAAACTCTTAACATGATCGGATCCACATTACTGCTGCAATCTTCCTTGCTCAACTTCAGAACTATGGTTGTTGGTGTTGGGGAAGGCTTGCTTTCAAGAATCCTAAATCTCTTCAAGATATCATTTGCATATTTTTCTTGAGAGATAAATATACCATCATGCATTTTTTTTACTTCTATGCCTAGAAAATATCTCAAGAGACCTAAATCTGTCATTTCAAACTCTCTTTTCATGGCCTCTTTAAAATAAACAATGAGGAAATCATCATCCCCAATAAAAACTAAATCATCAACATACAAGACAACAATTAAAAACTTACCATCAACCGCCTTGATGTAAAGAGTGGGCTCACCATCGCTTTTGCTAAAGCCATTGCTCATAAAATATGAGTCAATCATGTTGTACCATGCCCATGGAGCTTGCTTCAACCCATAAAGAGCTTTCTTCAGCCTATACACCTTGTGTTCTTGACCCGAAACTTCATATCCGAATGGCTACTCCACATAAACCTCTTCATTCAACACTTCATTAAGGCAGACTTCACATCCATTTGAAATACCTTCCACATGTGTTGGGATACAATTGCTATGATTGCCCACATGGTTTCCATCCTTGCAACAAGGGCAAATGTCTCATTATAATCTCTCCCCCAAATTGCTGTTTGTACCCCTTGACAACTAATCTTTCCTTATGCCTTTTAATTCTTCCTTCGGCATTACATTTGGTCTTGTAGACCCATTTCACCCCAATAACTTTCTTGTTGGGAGGAAAATCCGTTAACTCCCATGTGTTGTTCCTCTCTATTGCATCTATCTCCTCATCCATGGCCTCACACCATTTCTCCTCTTTCATGACTTCCTCAAAATAAATTGGATCACCATGAGAAAATAATGCAAAATTCACACTCATGAAATTCTTCATCATACCTTTCATTCTAGTAGATCTCCCTTAGACTCTTGGTCTTCTTTGGCATTAGGGAGGTGAGAGGTGGTTTTGAACTTTTACTACTGCTGCTGTTATGCTAAACAAGCAGGTTCAAGAGCTCTACCAATGATTTCAGGAACTCTTCTGGAGCTTTCAAGAGCTCTTAGGAGCTCTTCAGGAGCCGATCTTTAGGAGCTTTCGAGAGCCAATATTTTGTCTATCTCTGGGTGCTTTCCTTTCTATATGCTCACTTTAGGAGCTTTCAAGAGCTCGACCGATACCTTCATGAGCCAATCCTCTAGCTAACTATGTCTGTCTTTTTGACTATCTTGCTAACTGTCTTCTGGCTTCAGGAACTATCAGGAGCCATTGGGAGCTTTCAGGAGTTCTTCTCGAGCTTTCAAGAGCTCGACCGACGCTTTCAGGAGCATTTGCAGACTCATCTTGCTGAACTTCATGTTCAGTTTTTGCTTATTCAAGAGTTGTCAGGAGTAGCTCTGAGCTGTCAAAATCTACCACTCCATCCCATGACTTGTCTTCTAGGAACTCCACATCCCTACTAATGACTATCTTTTTGGTGACTAGATTGTATAGCCGATAGGCTTTGGACTCTTCACTACAACCCGTGAAAATGCATTTTTCACCCTTGTCATCCAATTTTTATCTCTTTTCTTTAGGCACATGTGCATATGCTACACACCTGAACACTCTCAAGTGCTCAACTGTCCACTTGCATCTTGTCCATGCCTCTTGAGGTATCTTGTCATGAACTGCCTTTGTTGGACTTCTATTAATCAAATAAACAGCTATTGCTACAGCCTCTCCCCAATATTCAGTCGAGAGTCCTTTTTCTTTCATCATGCTACTTTCCATCTCCACGATGGTCCGATTCTTTCTTTTAGCCACTCCTTTTTGCTACAGAGTATAACTGGCTGTTAGCTCCTTCTTGATGCCATTTTGCTTGCAAAAATTCATAAACAAATTAGAGGCATACTCTCCTCCACAATCTAACCTTAGGACCTTGATAAAATGTCCACTCTCTTTTTTAGCCTGTGCCTTAAACAACAAAAACTTGTCAAAAACTTCAAATTTATGTTGCAAAAAATAAACCCATGTCTTACAGCTGTAATCATCAATGAAGGTCATAAAAAATGTTCTTTTACCAATAGAAATGATTTGCATAGGGCCTACCAAATCTGTATGCACCAGTTCCAATGGTACTCTTTCCCTTGGAGAGTTGCCTGATTGAAAAGGCTACCTATGTTGCTTGCCCAAAATGCAAGCCTCACATCTAACATTAGACTCTACTATTCTTGGAAAACCATCAATCATTTTATTCTTGGACAAAAGACTCAAACCAACATAGCCTAAATGTCCATACCTGAGATGCCATAGCTTGGAGGGATCTTGAATGGTGCTCTTGAGCACTACATGATGTACTGCTGTACATTTTCCATTCATGAGAGGTGCAACAACAGATTGAGATGACAAACACGTCTCAATCTTCAAGGGAAACATCTGGTTCTTTGTCATTTGGATTGCTGCAACCACCTTCATCCTCTCATTCTTGTCATAAATGACGCATTGACCCTTCTCCATCAGCACTTTGTATCCATTTTGGATCAACTGACCAACACTCATTAGGTTATGCTTTAACCTAGGAGCAATAAATACATTATGTATCTCCCTCTCACCTTGCTTGTTGCGGATCATAATAGGTCCTCTGCCCACAACATGAACTACTCCATTGTTCCCCATTCTAATTTTAGACTTTACATTTTTATCAATGAAAGAAAAAAGACTTTCATTACCACTCACGTGGTTGCTGCAACCATTGTCCAAATACCAGACTTTGGGGTTGCCTTCTTCAGCAATGTTGCATATGATGAAGGCTATGGATTGATTTCCTTCACCCACATTTGAATCGGCCACATTTGCACTTTGTTTTGACTGATCTCTTTGCTTGGTCACCCATTCACTTGCATAATGATCGAACTTATGATAGTAGTAGCATTCAACATTGCTCTTGTCATTCTTCAGATTTGAACTGTTGTTCTTCTTGCCTATTTGGGAGCTGGTCTGAGTGCTGCTTGCTCCCTCTTGGCTGTTTGCTCATGCCGAGCTATCTTCTCCAGCATTACCACATCCAGATCTCCCTCTACTGCATTTGGAGCTATTTCTACCTCTCCCCCTTCCTCTTGCATTCGAATGAGATTTAAAAGCTTGCTCTTGGGAGGAACTTGCAAACCTATTTAGGCGTTGCTCATGGGTTTGCAGAGAACCCATCAACTCATCAACAGACAACATTGTGAGATCCTTTGCCTCTTCAATGGAAATCACCACTGCATCAAACTTTGTGGGTAAGCTCCTAAGGATTTCTCCACAATCCTCTGATCATCAATGACCTTAGCATTCACTCTCAACTGGTTTATCAAATTGAAGAGTCTTGTATGAAAAATAGAAATGGACTCATTTTCCTTCATTTCAAGAGTCTCAAACTCTCTTCGAAGTGTTTGGAGCTTCACCAATCTGACCTTGTTAGTTCCTTTATAATAGATTTGGAGGATTTTCCAAGCTTCCTTTGCATAGTTAGCTACTACTATTCTGGGAAAAATGGCCTTTGTCAAGGCTGCTTCTATCAGACTCAATGCCTTAGCATCTTTCCTCCTCAACTCCTTCAACGGGGTCTTCTGGTTGTTTGTGAGCACAGTATATGCTGCTGGGTCAATTACATCATTGAAAAAACTAACCACAAACTCCCACAAATCATTGGTGACCATTATGGTCTTAATCTTCTTTTCCCAAACATCATAGTTTTGTCCATTAAAGGATGGTGGCTGCTACCAGCTCTTTCCTTCATCTCCAGCCATATCTCCTACACAGAAAAAACTCAATACCCAGAAAAAATAAATGCCCAAACTCACAAGGAAATGGGGCCTATGGCTCTGATACCATGTCAAAGATTCAAAATTCTCTGATACCATGTCATAATTTTTAAACAAAACAAAAGCCACATAACTGCTGCTTTGTTTTCTAGCCAAACTAGAAATACACAAATCAAAATGCAGAATAAACTTGGAGACATACAACTTTGCTTTCTATTCAATAACTGGAAATGAAAATACATGTAAGACTAAACATAAAACTCAGAAACTAAACTCAAACTACAAACTTCTAACTTATGGGAGCTTCATGGGCTGCTCAACTAGACAAACAATAAACTTTAGGAGCTACTAGGAGCTCACTGGCAGGAGCTACGTAGAGCTCTTCAGGAGCAATCACCGCTCAATCAAAAAACAAACAATTGTTGCTATTCAGGAGCTTTCAGAAGCTCACATAAACTTCTTTGAATCACACATAGAACAAAAACTTTCTTCTATCTACAGACTGCTACTGCACATGAATTCAATTCTAACTGAGTCTTCTCAACTGACAAAATAAAATTGCCTTCATTCTTTTTTTCTTCAACAAACATTCCCTCTCAAATTCAAAATAACCTACCAACATTAAATTTGGAATTCAAAAATTCCTAACTTCATTAATTCTTTTGCAGTCTTCAGGTGCACGTCAAGAGCAATTAGGAAGGCAATCCTCAAAACAATCTTTCAGCTGCAGGCATCGAATTCCCCTGATAGGTAGGTGCTAGCGAGAAGAGGCTTAGGAGCATTCAATTTTCCAACAAAGAGTAGTGCCTTCCAACTAACTGATTTTCTCCTATTTCAGGATTCTAGTGAAGATTTCTCAAGTTCAATCTAGTTGTAATGGCTTCTTTTTTAGTGGGCCTTTAACTACTTAGCATTAAGTTCTCTATGAGTGATTATATATAGTGCAAACTTTAAGTGAAAGATATGTGTTTTATAGATATACATTTTCTTGTTGTAGCTCTTTTACAATGTTGCACTGCATGTTGTGGTCTGATATTTGGTACATGCTTCTTAGGGGCTTCTAGTTTAGTTTAAGAGTTTATGTTTCCTTCTGACATAACTAATTTTTCTTTTGTGAGTTTCTGTTAATTGAAATACGATTTGTTCATTTGTAGATAAGTTTCGTTGTATTGAAACATAAGTTTCACAACTTATTGATTTTTTATTCTGAAATTAAATATGGTTGCTTGGTTTTTGTATAATATAATATATAATTTTTTCTTTGTTTTGTTTAAGTATAATGACTCTTTCTCTTAATTTTTACACTCTCTTCAAGAAAAATATCAAATGAAAAATATTTACAGTTGAATCTAAAAACTATCTTATTGATTCTATTATATAGCTTCAATCCCATTCTCTTATGTGATTATTTGTGAACATTAATAATAATACCAATTTTTCTATAATTTTTAAAAAAATTACTCATATTCTTTGTTGTATTTTTTTTATACTATATTGTAAGAGTATATTGTGTTGTAGCAATTTACCCTATTTTCACTACTTCATTTCTAGATATTTTTAAAAAAAAAATTTGTGGGGATTTATCCATTTTAATTTGTATCTCAAAACCATGCATATCATGTTTCTTAACATTTTCTATTTGAGTGAAATATTTTCTAAAGCATAATCTATGTTCTTCTCTGGTCGATAGTAATGGGAAAAACAAAAGCAACCATCGTAGCTTGGGTTTTGTGTACATTTCTCTTATCTGGGACACTGACTTCTTGGACTTAAGAGGTCAGAAACTGATAAACATTTTCAAATTTTGTTCACCTATTTGTGATAACCATTTTCTTGAAGTCCAAAGCCTATGAACATTTGAAATTATGTAGTATTGTTCTTAAATATTTGTCATCAATTTGCTTATGCTTACTCTGTATGAATCTACTCTGTATTTATGATTTTTCTTACTTCATAAATATGTCGTGTAGGTTTAAATTGTTTATATGAGTAGTAAAGTGTATGAGGATCCAAACATAAACTCAGCCTACAGTCATCAGCTTCTTGTTGTTACTTATGATGGAAGGTTGATCCAAACAAGATAATTCCTTAGAAATTATTTAAGCTCAAATCGAATTTGTGTAAATTGTTTCCGATTCTGCAATGCTTAAATTGTCATTCCATTTAATCAAAGTTTTATAGTGACATTGTTATTGGTCACTACTTTAGTCTAGATTCTTGCACTACTATATCCACCTTTCAGCATGGAGAAAGCCAAATATTTAATGGTTTACAACTACAAACATGGATTTAGAAGCTTTCCAGCTCACCTATCGAAGGCCTAGGTAGTGACTATGGCTAGTATGTAATTATTATTCGCACATTCATGCAATTAGCTAAATTTCTCTACACTAATACAATCTAGATTCATCAATTTTATATCTATATAATTTGCAGAGATGCCTGGAGTTGTTTCTATATTTACCAACAAGAAAAGAAAGCTCCATACAACACACTCATGGAAATTTCTGGGCATGCCAAATGATAATTCGTTGGAAATCCCAAATGACTCTACTAGACTTCAAGAGGATCTCATCATCCGCATCATTGACATAGGTAAGGTGGTGTACACCTTAGATTATCATTTTTCAAGATGCCAAAAGCTTTCTTACTAGATAATAGAGACAAGCGGCAGTATGCACTATCAAACTTTTCTACTATATTACTGTTCAAGAAAAAATCCCAATTCAACTTATATTTAGATGAATGTAGGACAATAGACCTATACAATAGTATTAATATTTAAATCAAAACTTTTTGTGGGCTGGACATCTTGCTTGAAACATGGAACCTCTATTTATTGTTTTAGTCAGTAGTTCTTTGGCCATGTGAGTATTACTTCATAAGCAAAATATTTTATACAGTGGATGGTTTGGATAGTTGTTGTTTTGGAGAGATTGTCTACATGTCGGTTATATAACCTTTCCCCTTACCAGATTATGTTCCTGGCACAAGGGAGTGGGTTTTATGGGACTCTAGAAAGGAAGTTTATTTTATAGAGGACCAATAGTTCTTCCCCCAATTCTGCCATCTCTGAACATAGGCCACTAAAAGATTGGAGGAAAGACACAATGTTATGTGATTGCTTTATGAAGTTGCAATGCAAAATTTGCTTCCTAGTTCTCTTCAAAAACTTTGGATGGTTGCTATCTCATATAACATGACCAATAATAGAAGGAACCTAAAAAATAATTAGAGCTACAATAAAAACTTTTAAAAATTCCCTTTTCCCCTCAAGGGTTTAAAAAATTTACAATAGGGAAAAATCTGTGACTAGTTGTTTACATGCTGCAATATGACATTCAATTTCCTATTCTGAAGGTGTAATTTGCTCACTCATTTACCTGTTTCAATTGTCATATGTTATGAGATTGTTTTGCCTATAGATATTCTATTTCATGTTTCACCTTGATGTATTGAATAATAAAACACATCCCTGATTAGAGGGTGATTTCGAAAGGACTGGGTAATTTTTATTGATAATATGACATTTAGTTTCTTTGAAGTCCTACTCCTGCTCCTCTAGTGATCCCACAAAGCTGGTTTACAATTTCTCGGAGATTTTGATTTTTGCTGAAATCACATATTTTTAGAAAATATAATGGTTTAAACCTTAAAAAGTTCCATTTAAAGCATTCCAATTGAAGCTAGTTTAATCAAACTGCATTAGATCAAAACCCCTTGGATAGAATCCCGCTAGTTTTAAACCATACCTATAACGGAGTCTCCTTTACACCTATCAAAATGTTGATAAAAAACCACTTTTGATTTACCTTGTAGGGGATCAAATGAATTCATTTAAAATTTTATTTTTGTAAGTATGTAGTCCAAGTTATTATAAGCTTCCCAAAAAGTATAACTTTAAATAAATTTAATTTAATTATTATATTTATTTTTTTATTTCTTGTGAATGTAGATTTTTCATTGAAAATCAAGCTCTTTGCTCTTCACATGTGGAAAAATAGAAGATTATAAAAAAAAATTGAAAAATATGAGTGCACCAGATATCGAAGTCCTTGATCCAACAAAAAAAAAGAAATTGAATTTCGATACATACAAAAAAAGTTATGTGTTATATGGTCCGCCTATGTCTGAATTGTAATTGATTGACTTTGAAACTTGATTAAGAAAAAAATATTCAATAAAACACTATGAAGCCAATTGTAAGCACTAGATATCCTAGTTACAAATCTAATTTTGAAAAAAATAGAATTTTATCCTTCATGGAAAAAAAGTTATGTGTTATATGGTGAGCATCACTCTTTAAAAATGGTGTTTACTGAAAAAAAATAGTTTTCGAAGGAGGTGGAAAAAGAAGTGAAATCTGATTCCAAAATTTTTGAAAAAAATATAATTAGAATCTACAGACAAAATTTCACAAATCATTAGTTTGCATAATCTTCAAATTCCTCACGGTTTAGCCGCTATAGGTGCCTGAAAGTGAAGATTTAGTTAGAAAAAATCAGTTTAGCATCCAATTTGGCCAAAAATTGTAAACCAGTATTGTGGGATCATTGGTTGTTCAATTTGAATTCCTTGATGATAGTGGAAATGATTATTATAGCTTCAACATATCACAAGACAATCCTTATGCCTTAAATATGATGTAGCTTGTTAAGAAATCTAAACATTCATTAAATTGATTAGGTATATGGCCTGAATCCCCCAACTATAGTGATCATTTGATGTTTCCTATCTCTTCTCATTGGAAGGGAGTATGCCAAAGTGGTGTACTATTTCCTTTATCAACATGTAATAGGTTAAAAAATATTCTATTGAATGTATATATTATCTCAAATTAAGATTGTTGCATGAACCCGAATACCATATTATGTGCTCTGTTTTTTGTATACATAGACTATTTTGTGAGAGTCAAAAATTTATGTTGAATTCCAAAGTAAATTGATAAATATAAGCAATATCTCTAAAGAATTTTCAACAAATAAATGTTTTTTTTGCATATCCTGCAATTATTATAGTTGAAGAGGACACATCTTTGAGGCATTGTGTCAAAGAGTTCAGGTGCCTTGTCTATGCTTCCACATTTTGCATAAATATTTACCAGGACAGTTGCAACTACAATGTCTAAAAAAATACCCCTTCCTTAATCCTTGATGAATGTCCACACCCTATTCCAAAGCTCCCATCTTGGCACAAGCAGGCAAGATGTTGGGAAAAATTGTGGAATTTTTCCTTAAATCCGCCAATTGAATTTGGTTGAATGTTTGTAACGATTTTTTTGGTATATTGTTTTAATTTTGTAGTTCATTTTCTTACCACACTATCTTGTCTTCCTACATCATATTTCAAACAATATCTCTAACAAATTGCACTATCTTGTCTTCCTGCATTATCTTTCAAAAAATATCTTTAATGAATTGCATTGTCTTGTCTTCCTACAAGATAAATTTATTACTCTAATTTTATATTTGTATTTTTTGGAATTGTGTTAATGGAACTTTGTGTATGTAAAGGCAATATGCTAATTAATTCTTCACCTAGCCCTATTAGAGCAACAAAAACACCAGATTGACATTATCATAAATGTCATATTTAAGGGGTCTCATTTGTAGCTCTTAGCATGTGCAATTACAAAGAGCAGAAGCATTTTTTGTTTATTTTCTTTGTGACAATCTACAGTTTACCAAAACTACTCTACCAATAGTTAGTAGGAACTACGCTGCACTACAGCTCTTGTTTTCTAAAGAAATTAATTATAAATTTGTACTACCCTATTAACAAAAATGTCATAAAATCATCTATCTAGTTTGAAATTGTGTGGTCCTCCCAGACAACTATTTGATTCTTGCATGCAACCTTACATGAAATATGAATTTTTCATTCATAAGATGAAAAGGTTGTGTAATGTTCCCATTGTTCTACCCATTATTTTTACTATGTTGTACCCATAAGTGAATAGTTTATGATACTATCATTATAAGCAATTTTTTTTTCTTTTCATATGAATAACATGATGCACATTTGAAACATAACCATTTCAAACTTTCCCATTGCATAACAAATAATCATTTCAATAATTCAAGTACCAATCTCACATTACATAATTTCATCATGAAGGTATTTTCCATTTACAATTTCTTAATAAGAATAGAGATACATGTTTACATTCATAGCTTCCATGAGCTCAATGATATATATGTATACAAATAGAATACAATGATCTAGATGTCCCCAATGTTAGTGCATACCTCTTAGATGTCCCCATCACTGGTGCATACATTCTAGGTGTCCCCAAACTGGTGCTACGTCCTCAAATTCTATTCACCAACTGTATGAGGGAGAGCATCACTCAAACACTTTTCTACCAAACATGGACTTATTGTGGTCCCCTGCACATCTACCTAACTGGTAAGATGGCCCTACCCTTCGACGAAGAGATTGGTTTGGTAACCCCATAATCCTAACCTTCCTAAGCATAGTGTTGTGTCCTACATATCTAGAGCTACCATACATTGGCTATAACCTACATGTATGACTTCCTTTCTAAGAATGTAATCATAGATCATAGTGAACTAAGAGTGTAAATAGTGGCTATTTACACTACTTTGGCCAAATAATTCAACACCATTACATTGAGTGAGAGTCATCTATCCACCTACCCTTTAGCTTGATTTGGTATTGACCATAATCATAACATATTCAATCTAAGGTGATGACATAAAAAACTATCCAACAAGTTTATTTCCTTAACCATGGATTACCCTAACCCTAGGAATAACCAAGCCTATAAAAAAATAATTATTAGGTTACACCCTTTCTCATGGATTAATCTAACCCCAGGTATAACCATGCTAATCATACACACACACATACTAGTGACTAGCTAGGTTACCCCCTTTTCCCATGGATTACTCTAACCCCAAGAATAATCATGCTAACCACTCATGTTCAAAATGATATTTTCATAAAAGCACTATAAGGTATCAAAATATATTCCACTTTTCATGCAATATCCATATAGACTTAACGAACTAAACATAGTTCTAGTAGCATTTAAGCCACACATACTTCAACATAATATAAATGTTATTCCAAATAATAGGGTTTCACTAATTTCAGACTCAATCAAGAATCACACAAGAATATTCCATGCTAAGTAATAACTAAGTTCATAAGATCAAGCATTCCCAAAAGCATTCATTTCTAAACAAAGACATTTATAATCAAATAACCTTTCAAACATAAACAATAGAGGAATAGAAATCATCATGCCTAGATATAAAGTTCCAATTGATAATGTTGCTTTCCAACCACAACCTCCACAATCACGAATGATACTCATTCAATATTCAACTAATCTCCAAACTCTAGCATCCTCTCAAGAATTCTCAACAAAATGTAACTCACAAACAAATCTCTCTCTCTCTCTCTCACTAAACTCTCAAAATAATGCTTGCACAAAAAAATACAGTAGAATAACAATAGATGAATCAAAATAAAAATGGTAAAGAGAGAACCTCTATATATACTTAAATTTGAGCATCATAATGCTACAAACACATTAACAAATATGTCACCTTCCTATTCGCATGCATCGATTCGGCTAATTTAAACGCTCGGATTGCAACACATAACAGTTCTCTTATTTCTAAATTCATAGAATGGATGAGTTGACCTCATGCTTGTGACAACATGACTCCTTTTACTGAGTCAAGGCATAAATGGTCATAGAAGTTCAAATCAAGGAGAAAGGACCAATGAGTCCAATCATGGTTTTAATAATAGAGGACGAGGAAAAAATAATTTCAAAAACAAACACCAAGGTTTGATAAATGCCACATCCAATATTATTATTGTAAGAAATATGGTCATTTTGCAAATGAATGTAGGAAGAAACAAGAAGTGGACAAAAATAGTGCAAATTACTTAGATGTATCTAATGATAATTCAGGAAGTTTATTTATAACTTGTAATGTAGCTCAAGAAAGTTCTAGGGATGTGTGGTTTTTAGATAGTGGTTGTAGAAATCACATGACTAAAAATATTGAGTTATTTGCTAGTCTTGATGATTCGATGAAATCTGAAGTAAAATTGGGAAAGGCATTATAATGTTTTTACTGAAAATGGAGAAAAGAGATATATCCCTAATGTTTACTTTGTTCTTAGATTAAAACATAATCTAATGAGTGTTGGACAACTAATGCAAAAAGAGTAGAAATTTTTGTTTAACAATGATGCTTGTACAATTATGGATAGAAATCCTAGTGACATATCAATTGCAAGGGTTGAGATGACCAGGAACTAGATGTTCCCCCTCTAGATTCATTGCATTCAACGAATAGAAGATGTTAATTTCAAGATAGTATACTTAGACTAGACATGGATTTGGCATTTGACGTATGGTCACCTTCATTTTGATAGTTTGAGTTTATTGCAAAAGAAAAACATGGTAAAAGGATTACCAACAATCATGCACCCGCCTACTCATGTGAGAGTTGTATATTAGAAAAACAACATAAAGAAAGTTTTCCTGTAGGAAGTTCAAATAGAGCAAGGACTCCATTAGAGTTAATTCACACTGATATATGTGGAGCAATCCAAACTTAGTCTTTAGGTGGAAGTATACATTTTCTAACATTCATTGACAATTTTAGCAAGAAAACCTAGATATACTTTCTCAAGGAGAAGTTTTAAGCCTTCAATAAATTCAAGGAGTTCAAAGCTATAGGGGAAAAACAAAGTGGACTATTAAGATACTTAGATTTGATATGGGTGGTGAATTCAATTCTAATGAGTTCCCAGAGTTTTGTAGATATCATGGGATCAAGAAACAGTTCGCAACAAGGTACACACCACAACAAAATGGTTTAATAGAGAGGAAGAACATAACCATAAAGGAAATGGCAAGAAGTATGTTGAAGGCCAAAAACTTGTCTAATGAATGATTTTTGGACAGAAGTAGTAGCATGTGTAGTTTACATTTTGAACAAAATTCCTACAAAAAGTGTTAAAGAAGATAAAACGAATGCTACAGAAAAAAATCACACTATTTTTTATTCATCAGAAATAGTTTACATTGCTTCTCTATTTTAGAGGATTTCAAACGAATGATCTCAAGTCAGATGAGGAGACAAAAAAAAAAAGGAAACTGCAACATAACAAAATAGGAGATGTGGAGAACAACTTAGGAGACATGGAGGATGGACTTAAGCAAATAGTTTTCACGGGTGGACAACAAATTAACAAACTTCAGTTTAGTTTCGATTGACTGAACACGTCAGAGATGATTATGGAGATGTGCTGGAAATTAGACTGTTTCAACATACACACGATTTGATGAGACATTTTCTGAATGTCAAAGTTGATAATTGAGAAATAGGTCGGCATCTTGGAACTTATTTTCCACCGCCAAATCCATATGACTGTTCATTTCTGGGGCGAAATGATTCTTCCAGTCACCCACTTCACCTTTGCGAAAAAAAGAATGATTGTTGACATCCAAATGAAATTTACCATTTTTGTTAATATCTAGAGTGGAAAGAGATTCAAAGTTGCATTGACTGTCTATCAAATGAATGTATTCCTCTTTTAAAGAAGATTGCCCCAAGAAATATGAAATCTTTTTGATGTGGGACAAAGAATCTTCCTTCATATCTTCATAAGTCAAAAACAAGATGTTACTTTGATTTCTACTAGCATTCCAAAAGCTCAAGACATGATCAACAAAAGGACCATAGAGAGAGACACCATTACATGAGTCAAAGAACACCTCCTTGGAAACTGGAGATGTCGTTTCACCAATGAATATACCTTGTTGTGCAGGAAAGAACTTCCAATGGGAAACAAATGCATCCTTTGGATTTCAAACGATATAAATGATTCAATAGCTCAAATACATGACTTGAGGTGGAAGAGTAGAGTAAGGAAAATGAGTACCGAGCAACCTAGGCAATGGCATTTCTTCAATTATGGTGGAGGCATTAGTGTTGATTGCAAACTGTAGCTTCCTTCTAAGTGTGGAATCAATTCATGGGCATTTCCTCCCTTCAAAACGTTGCCCTTGCTTTCACTCATAAGGTTGGAAACGATAACTTTCAACCAGGTAGTTCCTGTCTTCATTCCAGAGCACACAAACATGTCGTCCTCCCGTGCTTTGAACTATGAGTAAATCTTCTTCATTGCTTCCAAAATTATGGGCTCACAGAAGAGACCCTCATGCTCAACAAGTTCAACTCCATAGGGACTTTCTCTTCTTCCACCAAATGGAGAGAAGGTTGTGGACATATTCGAAGGGTTGGGGAATGTATGAAGAGATAAGTGGCAAGTTAAGAGTGTTGATGATAACGAACATGCACCAAGTTCTTGATATAAAGATAAACTATCAATTATGTGTAGTAACACACAACAATGAGCCGATAGGCGGAGAGCGGCATGAAAGGAAAGTGATGTGCAGGCAGTGTCTATGGAAAAACATTCGAAAGTGAATGGCATGAGTGGACATAGTAGCTATATGCAGATGTAGATAATATAGTTACACATTAGGGAATCCAATGAACAATACAATGGATTGCTAGATATATTATGGGCGATAATTAAAGTCATTGAGTGGGAACAATATTGTAACCCATTTTTACCTTACAGTTTAACATTATTATTTTATTTTAAATTATAATGGGGACTAAAGGAGGTTTTTAACCCTAATGTGCTTAAAGGAGGATATGTATATAAAGGATAAAGTGTGTAAGCAATAGTTGGTGAAGAAAGAACCTTGTAGAATATATATATACACATATAGAGGTTTGTTGAAGAACAATTGTATTAACATTGAATTAATTATTTGGTGATAACACCATTATTATTGGTAATTTGTTTGGCAGGGTAAATAATAATATTATGTAGTTAAGTTGTTTATTAAAAAAAATATTATTATTAAATTTGAAATGATTTCATTAAGTAATACCAATATCATTAAGTTTTATTAGTTAATGAAAATATAATATTATTATGGATAGGGTTCAATGTATAAATTGATGACATTACTAATGTGCAATTGGTTGGGAAATAATAATGTTGACATAAAATTAGTTGAATTCATCATTATATAAGCCCACCCCATAATTTAGCCATTGCATCAATTCTTTATGATACAAACTAAGGATCTTTTCATAGCTAGTAACAAAGAACCTTAGATCAATTATAGTTAAAACAATCTAAAAGTAAAATCAATATCATTAAGTTTCATTAGTCAATCAAAATATAATCTTATTATGGATAAGGTTGAATGTCTAAATAATTGATGACATTACTAATGTGTATTTAGATGGGAAATAATAATTGTGGCATACTATTAGTTGAATTCATGATTATATAAGGACACCACATAATTTGGCAACTACATCATTATATAAGCCCACCCCATAATTTAGTCATTGCATCAATTCTTTATGATACAAACTAAGGATATTTTCATAGCTAGTAACAAAGAAGCCTAGATCAATTATAGTTAAAACAATCTAAAAATAATATCAATATCATTAAGTTTAATTAGTTAATCAAAATATAATATTATTATGGATAAGGTTGAATGTCTAACTAATTGATGACATTACTAATGTGTATTTAGATGGGAAATAATAATTGTGGCATACTATTAGTTGTATTCATGATTATATAAGGGCACCCCATAATTTGGCAATTGCATCAATTATTAATGATACAAACTAAGGATCTTTTCATAGCCACCAACAAAGTAGCATAGACGAATTTTGGTTAAAACAATTTAATTATTTTTCTGATGTAGAGTATAAGCAAGAGAATAATAATAAAAAATGCCTAATGGAATCTAACATAAAGTGTATAAGATCAACTATTTTAGTCCATTGTGACCATATGCTTAAACATATGATTTTTTTTCTAATTCCCACGTCAGAAAGATAATGATCTGTACATACAAAATATAAAGTAAAAGTCAACACAATGAGGCCTATTCTCCACCCTACCATATTGGGTCATGGATCCTCATGGACCCTCACCAAACCCCTGAGCAAGAATATTGATTGGCCACCACTATGATAAGTGGTGAAATGAATATTGCATATTACAATCAATATAGAGTACATTAGGATATGATTGTCTATTTGACCATTGTTTCTAATTTTATAGTCACTATCATTATTCGGGAAGGTTGTTTATAACACATTAGTTTATGAAACACCGTATTATTTCTACGACATGGTCTACAAGAATAAGGAAAAAGTGTTAGTGTGTTAAACACGCACCATTGGTACACAATAAATAAATTAGAAAATATAAAGACTTATACAATTAATTACAAAGATGATGCAATACAGTTGCAGTAGAACACAGTAAGTAAATAAAATCTAGGCATACCTTCTGTATGGAATGGATTGAAGTCTAGACATAGACAAGAAGGTCTGCTCTACAGCCTACCATACTGGCTCATGGAGCACAATCGACTCTTCTCCCTTGGGAAAGAGAATTCAAGAACTTGGATGTTGATTCATAAGCACAATAACAATCACTTCAACTTCACAGTTCGTTGAACTTGATTCGCAAAGGTCGTCCATTTGTTTACCATATAAACTGGAATATTAACACCCAAGTTCTTGAACTATCTCTCCCAAGGGAGAAGAGCAATAAGATGATCAGTGAGGCAATTTAAAAATTCAAGCACAAAATGAAAAGCATAAAGGGAGAGCAAGAGGGAATTGACAACAACTCAACACAACACTATCAAAAATTGAAACAACATAGCCTTTTTGATAGCACCTTCTCAATAATCAAATGCTATAGCTTAGGCAAGAGAACAATAATCAACAATGCCCAATGGAATCTAATATAAAGTGTATAAGATCAACTAGTTCACTATGTTGTAAGCATAACCTAAAGAATATGAATTTTTTATGAATCCTATGTCAGAAAGATAGCAATTTGTACATAAAAAATATAAAATAAAACTCAACACAATAAAGCCTGCTCTCCACCCTACCATATTGGTTCATGGAGCCTCATGGACTCTCACCAAACCCCCGAGCAAGAATATACATTTCCCACCACTCTGATAAGTGGTGAAATGAATATTGCTTATTACAATCAATATAGAGTACATTAGGATCTGATTATGTAATTGACCATTGTTACTAATTTTCCAATAACTATCATTATTGTGAAAGGTTGTTTGTAAGAAATTATTCCATCAAATACTACATTATGGCTAGAATATGGTCTACAAAAATAGCAAAAAAGTGTGAAGATTAGTATGCCGATTATGCAAAAATAGAATGAATTGCATAAAATTAACTATTTTATTCCATTATAGCCATCACAACATAAAGCTAAAAAATGATACCCATGTCCCTATGCAAAAAATTTACTGTAAAGGCTAGACCTTTTGGTCACAATGCATTGAGATGTGGAGACAGAAAAGGTGCCATGCTCTCCACCCTACCATTTTAGATCATGGAGCGTCATCGGCTATCACCAGACCATTGCGATTACTTAACATAAAGTACAATAACTTTTAATGATGATTCCAATGAATAGTATTGTTCAAGTGAGCAATTTAGTGGCAGACGTAGCAAATGTAAAATGGAATAGAACAAAATGAGGCCTGCTCTCTAATATTGGGTGGCCAGTACTATGATGAATGGTGAAGTCAATGTTCCCATTGTCTTAGCCAATCTTATAATCTCTTCATATTCATAGTTGTTTGAAAGCTCAGTCATTTGTTTAGCATCTATACTGGAATATCAACATCCCACTTCTTGAACTCTCTCTCCTAAAAGAGAAGCATGTTCTCTGGAGAAACTATGAATATGAAGAGATTATAGAACTAACTAAGACCAAGTAGATGATGGGGGAAAAAGAATAAAAATTATACACCTCTTCTTGCTTCCTTCAATTATATCTCTACCCGCTTGCTATCTCTTCCCTCTATTCTTTCTCCACCGCTTGTAAAAAATGAACACAAATTTATTAGAACCCATAGCTTTTGCAACCATGAACACATGTAAAGAACACAAGATAACATTCAACCACCTTCACAGGGATTCCATAGCCAGTGAACTCACTTGCACCCCCAAAGAAGCTTGTTATGCTCATTGACAGCTACCTTCAACAACAACAAGAACCTAGACAATGAAACCAAACAATACGCTATCAATAACTGGACAGGCATTTGTTTTGTATGTCAGGGAATTTAAAACAGATGTTACTTGCACCATCATCACTATGTGGTAACCATACAACAATTAATGTTGATGTTGTTTTGCTGGCCTCCATAGCTACCTTCAACAACAACATAAACCTAGAGAATGAGACCAAAAAATACATTATCGATAACTGCACAGACATTCGTTTTGTTTTTCAAGGACTTTAAAATAGATATTACTTGCACGATCACCACTACACGAAAACCATACAAAAATCAATGCTGATGAAATTTCACTGGCCTCTTGTACAACCACTCTATTTTCCTGACCTCCTCTATGGAATGATATAGCTTAAGCAAGAGATCTGAAATTATCAACAATGGTCAATACAAGCTAACATAAAGTATATAAGATGAACTATTTTAGTACATTGTAACCACAACCTAAAACATTTGATTTTTTTTGCGAATCCTATGTGAGAAATATAGCAATCTGTACATAAAAACTATAAAATAAAACTCAACACAATAAGGCCTACTCTCCACCCTACCATATTAGGTCATGGAGCCTCATTGGCTCTCACCAAACCCCTAAGCAAGAATATGCATTGCCCACCACTCTGATCAATGGTGAAATGAATATTGCTTATTACAATCAATATAGCGTACATGAGGATATGATTGTCTATTTGACCATTGTCACTAATTTTCCAGTCACTATCATTATTTTGAAAGGTTGTTTGTAACAAATTAGTTCATTAAACACCACATTATGACTAGAATATGGTCTGCAAGAATAACAAAAAAGTGTGAAGTTTACTGTGGTGATTATGCAAAAATACAATGAACCACACAACATTAACTATTTTATTGCATAATAGCCATGACAGTGGGAAGGTAAAACTCTTAGCTATAGTTCTATTGAATGGAGTGATTATAATTTAGCCATACCTAGTATGTGCGGGAGAATACACTATGCCCAAAACAAAACAAGACCCCATTTCCACCCTACCATATTGGCTCATGGAGCGTTGTGCACTCTCACCAAACCCCTAAGCAAGAAAATAAATTGTCCACCACTATGATCAATGGTGAGAGCAATGTTTTAGCCACCAATGACTCAATACAAGATCTAACCGGATGAAAAGGACTACGAGGAAAAATTGTTTTGATTAGTAGAGAATAAAAAAATGACAAAATATAAAGACTTATAGAATTAATTACAAATGAGAGGCAATGGAGTTGCAGTAGAACAAAGTAAGTAAATAAAATGTAGAATTTCCTTGTGTACAAAATGGATTGGAGTCTGGACAAAGAAAAGGAATCCTACTCTCCAACCTAGCATATTAGGTTATGGAGCATCATTGGCTATGACCAAACCCCCGAGTAGTAACATTAATTGTGCACCACTTTGGTGAATGTTGAAGGCAGTGGTATGGCATCTGAGGGAATTTTTTCAGTGGAAACAAACATTATACATTTTTAATAATTTGACATGGAGTTGTGAAATGAGAAATGGAAAAAAAGATACGTAGGTTTACATTATATACAAATGGAATATAGGTGAAGGACATACAACATGTAAATGTGGAATTGTAAAGCGATTTAGCATTTTTAGGGAGCACTACATCTTGTATATGAATACAATATAGCTGTATTCTAAAATCGTTTCAGTGGGATAAACCTACATAGAAGCAAACTATGAACTTTGGTACTACAAACATGCTTTATTGGAAAGCAATATCTACAACACGAAATTTAAGTGGCTGTATAATTTATAAGAAAAATATATGTAATTGGACAATTACATGTCACATATAAAAAATGATAATGAAGTGAATCGAGAGAGGGTCCAAATTCTATATGCATAGAGGTGAAGAGGAAAGGAGAAGAAATTCACTTATCATAAAGAAGAGAAACTTTTGATGATGATGATAATGAATAGTTTTGTTGGAGAAGATCATCTTGTTTGATTTATAGTGCATTGTAATTGTCAATATGTATCCTGCAGTTTGTAGCAAAATAAAAAGGCAGGTCTACATAGTTGAGGCAAGCAATTTTGTTGCTTGCTATTCGGTGCAATGTTTCTATATGCCTAACCTATGAGGAAAATATAAGCTTTCTAAAGAGGCACATATATGTACGCATTGTTGATTGCACAAAGCACACAAAGATTGTGACTGGAAAACCAATAGGTGAAAAAAACCCAAGGTAGCGAGCAACAGACCATAAAAAGAAGACTAGATTATGTTAAGAATTTTATTTTGTTGCAAACATAGGTGGAAATTTGATTCCATACAAAGAAGCATAGAAAAAAATTCATGTTGAGAAGCCCATGCAAAATGTAGACTTGTTTTCGAAGAGAAGCACTAGCAAAAAATATCATAGGGGACATGCTAGAAAAGCGAAAAGGGAAAAATATACCCTAATTCAGAGAATAACAATCAACTCTCACTTATAGAAAAGAAGGCAACCTCTATAACTTGAGATTTTTGATTTGCATGCACACAAGAAACAAGCATCACTTTGCACAACCTACCATGCAAATATTGTCTCATGTATGTGCTACATATATTTCCAATGGTTGCAATAATACTTTCCATTTAAAACTCGCCAAAATAATTGAGCAGATTGGGGTAGTTTCAAAAATGCATTGTTTAGCACTGGGTTGTGGATTGAGTTGCATAACATACATAAGAGAAATTATAGGTAAGAAGCATACTACATCCACATCCAACATGGCACTATCATTAGGGATCGCAAATTAGTAGCAAGAACACTTGGTAAGCATTAAATGGTTAGCTAGACATGATAGTTACATAGACAAATACATCATCGACACATATATTTGCACAAAACTCTGTCAAAATATTCTATGCACTAAGAACATTGTAAACAAGATAAAAAGAACATTCTCTTTAGAAAAACTCATAGATAGTTATAAATATTGAATTGTGTATACATATATGCATAGATATCCAACACGTGAACCAATATCTACACACATCTGTACCAACAAGTTGTATAACACAGGGAAATCTCAATTGCATGGATACCTATTTATCTATATGTATATGTAAATGCACACATACATATAACTATGTCCACAAGTAGATATATGAGTAGGTGTAGATAGCAATACATTTGCTAAAAAGGACAATAACTCTATATAAATAAACAGTATAAAATTAAATTAGAAATATACACTTAAAATGTAAGGAAATTATAGCCAACATAATTAATAGAAAACAAAATAACTGTATCTTTTTAACTTAGACATTATAAGTTATACTTCATCGTCTTAATATATAACCAATCAAACAAACAACAAAGCAATAGTGGTCGAGAGCAAAGGTCCTTTTGATGCAACAAGGAGTCCAAGAGAATTAAACAAACTAAATGTCCAACCAAGATGAACTAAAAGAAATATACAAAGTCCCAATTAGCCATGGTTGTCTTGGTATTCAAAAGGAAATACGACAACTATCTTTGGAGCCTGCTACATGGTGGGAGAAATAGTAGACAAATCTGATAGTAAGAGCTTGCACTCAGCTTCAAAGTTAAGATTTGTAACCTTCACTATTGTTGTTTTCAGTCTTGCTTCTGAATTATAAATTTGAGTTTTGATTAGAACTGTGAAAACAAATGATGTGTAGGTGACAACATTGATATCAGACTCAACACTTATTTCAGCAGTAGACTCATATTGCAACATGTAAAGCTATTTTGCTGACATTTGTAATAGGTTTGTTGTAGCCTCATCAAAAGCAGTTGCCTAAAGCTTACCTGTGTGGTCTTTGTTCTTTAGTTGCAATAAATATCGAAAGTCATATTCAACTATTGTTCTTTAGCATTTTGGGTAGAACCATGTATTTTGCTTAGATTGTTCACACTTTTTTTTTCATTTCCTACCATTCACCTCCAACGGGCATGCAGCATAACAAAATGCATCATTTTTTATAAATTCTACTATTGCCTTGAGAGTAGCTTGCAAAGTCTCTGGCAAGCCAAGGTAGTGGTCGAACATATATGCAATAGTGTCTCTCCCATTTTCCAAAGTGACCTTTCGAGGGACTGGATGAGGGGGATCGACAACAGGTGGATCAATAAAGCCTCTCTCAATCAATGGTTGTGCCTCTGGTATATCAAGATTTATATATAGAAGAGTCCCTACGGCTGTGTTCAAAACAACTCCATTGAAGTACCCAACACGTGCATTTTTCATAGCAAGGATGAGAGTTGAACCAAGGGTGTACAACCTCTCTAACTCATGATCCTTTTCTTCCTAGTTTGAGCCCCACAAATTAACATCAATTAAAAAGGATGACAAATCATTAATTTTAACAGTCCTCTGAATTTTTTGGGACTAATCTTTTCTTTGTATGGTTGAAACCAT
Organism: Sequoia sempervirens; assembly: GCA_007258455.2. NCBI lineage: Eukaryota > Viridiplantae > Streptophyta > Pinopsida > Cupressales > Cupressaceae > Sequoia > Sequoia sempervirens. The sequence continues at coordinate 472,070,154 of VDFB02105785.1, forward strand.
TCCCACATGCACCATAGTGCCAATAATATCAATTAAACTGTTCTTAGTGCAATCTGTAATTTGATTTAATGGTGTGAAATAAAATACTTTCTCTGGCACAAAGGCCTCATCATCACAGTATTTTAACATTGAACTTTGATCCAGAATGATTTCCATCTGGCTGTTTAACTTATTAAATTTTCTATCTGCTTGTCTCACTGATCCCTTTGACACATAATAAGTACATCCCACCTCAACCTTGTCATAATGCATGTAATCCTTATTTTTGTGCCCTCATCATCAATGATAACAAAGTGGAATACCTGCCCCTCATGCCCTTGCTTTCTATAATGGTGCATATCCCTCTTTGTTGTTACATGGCCTTTTATCGTCCATTTGATTTGGTAAACATTCAACCCTTTAACAGGGCTAATTTTTGCAGGAGCATCTTGTTGCCTTGGCGATGTATTATTTCCAAAGATGTAGGCTCATTTGGATGGGGAGGGTGACTCACAACCAACTTTTTGTTATTCTTGATCTCTAAACAAATATTTAGGTTTTTCAATTAGCTAGCAATTTGTCATCTTCACATATAGGGACAGTATGACAATTACCCTAGAGTGAAAAGAATATTAAATACTTTAAAAGGTAGCCCCCACAAACAAGGAAGTAGGAAACTATAAGAACAAACAAGGAAAAACTATATCAAATCTTGATTCCCACAACTTTCTAGACAAATACTTTGTCAAGCACACAATCAAACCTATTTTCAATTCACCTGTAAACAAAAGGTCATTGTATTTTGCAAGCAAAGTTCCCATCAACATGTGGGTTCCATCAGATAGGATGACTTTGTACCGATCGACTAGGCTTTGATCACCTCCTACTTTTTGGTAAGACATTAGTTGGAGGACTGGAGATGGGAAAGCATCTCCAGCATCTATAAAGCATAGCACATCTCTTGTTAAGGTTGGATTCACATTTGTAGCCTACAAGGCAATTAAACTCAACATAGTTTCAGCAATGAGATGTCTATAACTATGACTCAACTCTGAAAGGAAACAACAACATTGACACATTTGGAAACTAAGAAATTTTCCCCTCTAAGATCTAAGTTACTCCAAAAAGGCCAATAAATTGAAGGGGAAACAAGACAGATAGTTCAAATATATATAAGTTGGAACATATATCATAGTAATTGTTAATGCAAATGAATTATTTATTTGATTTGTTTGGTGTACTTGAGAAACTGACAAGATAATTGGCAACATCAATAAACTAAACAACAAACACACTTACAGGACTGTTGCTTGAGGATTGTTTTCCAGCCTCAGAAGAGCTAGAGACCGCCGACATTGCTCTCTCTGCTCTTTTAGGAACAAAGAGCTGCAATGTTGGCGGCTGGCTAGAAGGTCTATGACTTCAAAACACAACATGGTAACTTAGTTTTTTTACATAGCCATTAACAATATGGTAGAAAATGATCAATAATAACAAGGGCTTCAATTATTCAAATAATACTTAACATACAATTTGTTAGTCCAAGTTCACTATTTCAATTTTAAAATTCCTCCTTTTTTCCCCTAGAAACACCAAGAGTACGAAGGAAAACAAATAATTAGCAAAAAAGGCTTCAATTTGTTGTATATAATAGTTGATATGAAGTATAAAATTTGAAGTATGTCATGTCAAGATTCACACAAATAACTATTTTCAGAAAACAATAATCATTGGGAAGAATACAGATGCATATTGCTTACATCTACTTTGGTTTACATACAAATCTACACACAACAAAATATAATATTGTCTCATGTATGGATTTTGTTTTATGTAAATGATTGCAATATATTTAAATAGTTTGTGTTGTTCTGCACAACACAATCTAACTGTTGTTCGATAGATTTGGCTATATTCCATTCTTTGCAATGCATAATCAAATACTTAATATCATACAGTTTATATTGTTATCCAAAAACACATTCTTCACTATCAAATATATATATATATATACTTACATAAATGTATTTACCAGGACCCTATCAAAAATTCAAATAGTACAGCCTCCTGAGCATCGCCATTTTGAGAAGAATACCTTTTGGAAAACAACATTGACTCTGTAACTTCAGCTATTTTATTATGCATTGTAAATGAAAGTATGTAGCCAAAGCTAAGCAACAACAATTAGCATTGGGCCATGGGAAACATTGGTTGGAATTTTTCCCAACCTTCGCATTTCTAGGCCTCCGACACCATGTAGTAGGTGTTTTGTTTTGTTTTTTTTTTTTAATTTAAAAAGCATTTGGAACGGCGATAGAGGAGGCCAGCAAAATGGCATCAACATTAATCATTGTATGGTTTTTGTCTAGTGTTGATGGTGCAAGTAACATCTGTGTTTAAAGTCCTCGGGGAACAAATCAAGTGTCTGTGCAATTTTCAATAATGTATTGTGCATATATATATTTATATATATTTATATGTACATATATATATACACATACATATATACATACATACATACATATATATATATATAAGAATTATCACAACCCACACCTTTTGCAACCATCAAGGCATGCAAAGAACAAAAAATAACATCCAACCACCTTCACAAAATTTCCACAGCCGAGGTGGGTTGTGATAATTCTATGTTCATTTTTAGGAAACCATCGAGAGAGGACGAAGGGAAGAGAAACCAAGTGGGAAGAGATATAATTGAAGGAAATCGGAAGAGGTGCATACTAGAAAAACCATTCGTGGAGTATTTCTAAAATAGTTTATGTTATTTTCAAAAGGGATTGTTGTGTTTCTTGTGTTGAATTTGCATGTTATCCGGGTTTCTCCATGTGGCTAGCTCTTGAAACTAATATTGTTTGATTGTGTCGATTGTTGGTCAAAAGACTATATAGTTTTATGGGTTTTGGCATGTGGGCAAGTGTTGGCTATATTGTTTCATTCATGGCTTCAATTTTATGTGAATAGTTTGAAAATACTAAATATGCTATTTCTTTGGTGAATCTCGATATCAAGATCTATTCTATTATGTGGGTTTTGTTATGTAGGTGAGAATGGAAGATTAGTGACAATGGTCAAATAGACAATCATATCCTTGTGTATGCTATATTGATTGTAATAAGCAATATTGATTTCACATTTGATCAGAGTGGTGGGAAATGTGTATTCTTGCTGGAGGGTTTGGTGAGAGCCCATGAGGGTCCATGACCCAATATGGTAGGGTGGAGAGCATGGATTATTGTATTGAGTTTTATGTCTATGGTTGCAACACAACAAAATAGTCAATGTTTTGGATGTTATATGTACATATACATATACATATATATGCATAGATATACATATATGTACATATATGTACATATACATTATGTATACATATTGTTTCTTCGCAACAATATTGTTTGATTTATGGTTCAACTTACATGCGCAGATATTTTTGTATGGATTTCTCACAATGATTTTTAGTGTTTTGCACCTCTAGCCATCTAGGTGGCTGTTGATAACAATATTGTTTTGTTTACGTCTTTTTTTTTATGGGGATGGTTGCAATACAATAAAATAGTTAATGTTATCTAGTTCATGTTGCTTTGTGTTAGGCATTGTTCACTGTTCCCATCTGCCTTACGCTATTTTTTTTCATTTATGGCTTCCATTTACGACACCAGCCCTTGCATTGTTGTTCCTCATCCCAGTCAGGCTATCTATACATACATATGTTTGTAAAATGAATGTCTATGTAGTTATCGAGAACATATTGTTGGATGGCATTCTCTGGGTTTATGTTGTTAAACGTAGCTGTGAGTGAGAATGGCAAGCTTCTGTAAAGGTGCAAGTGCATTCATAGGTTGTGGAATCATATATACATATATATGCATATATACACATAAATATACATATACAACTTATATATACACACATATATACATATATATATACATATATGTATACATATTGTTTCTTCGCAGCAATATTGTTTGATTTATGGTTCAGCTTGTGCACGAATGTTTTTGTATGAATTTCTCACAATGATTTTTAGTGTTTTTCACCTTTGGCCATCTAGGTGACTATTGATAACAATATTGTTTCATTTACGTCTTTTGTTTTGTGGGGATGGTTGCAATGCAATAAAATAGTTAATGTTATGTAGTTCATGTTGCTTTGCATCAAGCATTGTTCATTGTTCCCATCTGCCTTACACTATTTTGTTTCATTTATGGCTTCCATTTACGACACCAACCCTTGCATTGTTGTTCCTCATCCCAGTCAAACTATGTATACATACATATGTTTGTAAAACGAATGTCTATGTAGTTATCAAGAACATATTGTTGGATGACATTCTCTAGGTTTATGTTGTTGTTAAACATTGCTGTGAGTGAGGATGGAAAGCTTTTGTAAAGGTGCAAGTGTGTTCATCAGCTGTGGAATCTATGTGAAGGTGTTTGGGTGTTATCTTGTGTTTTTAATACAATAAAATAGTTAATTTTATGTAGTTCATGTTGCTTTGCACGAGGCATTGTTCATTGTTGTCGTCTGCCTTACACTATATTGTTCGATTTATGGCTTCCATCTTCCACAGCAGCCCTTGTCTTGTTCTTCCTCATTCTAGCCAGCCTATGTATACATATGCACATTTGTGGAGAAAATGTCGATGCAGTTATCGAAAGCGTATTGTTCGGTGTCATTCTGAGGGTCTATTAACTATTTTATTCCATTGCAACCATAACCACACAAACCAGAATCCATAAATAAAAAACATCACAGTACCAAATCCATGTAAAACCATACATAGAAAATGCAAACCATAAACCAAACAACATATTTGAAACAATCAACAGTACCTTATGGCAAATCAAGATAGTTACAATCGAAAAAAACTGTGCATAGGGTCAAGGATTTTTCTCCGTTGCCAACATATCCACTAAATGCAAGACATAAAGAGAGACCCACGAGAAATTTATATATATATATATGTATGTATGTATGTATGTATATATCTACACATATATACATATATATACATATTAAAATATACCTAACATAGCTTAAGGCACAAAAAAATAATCAACAATACCTAATGTAACCAAACATAGAATCAACAACATTAATTATTTTATTCTGTTCCAACCATAACCACAAAACGAAAGCCATAAATTTTATTCTAGTCAAGGATTTTTCCTCGTTGCCAACATATCCACTAAATGCAAGCCATAAAGAGAGACCCACAGAAAATTTATATATATATATATATATATAAATACATGTATATATCTACACATATATATGTATATATATACACATATATATACATATTAAAATATACCCAACATAGCCTAAGACAAAGAACAATAATCAACAATACATAAAATCAACAACATTAATTGTTTTATTTTGTTCTAACCATAACTAGAAAATGAAAGACATAAATCAAACAACATTGGTTTCAATAGCCACCCATATACAGAAAGAAACAATATAGCGCGGGCTATACAATAAGAATCAACCAAAAATCCATAACCTTAACAATTTTAATCTTACCTATAATATATATTCATATTAAAATATATGCAATATAGCCAAAGGAAGAGAACAATAATCAATAATACCTAATGTAACCAAACATAGAATCAACAACATTAATTATTCTAAATTATGTTCCAACTATAACCAAAATACAAAAGCCATAAATCAAACAATATTACTTTGAACAACCACCCACATGCAGAAAGCCACAATATAGCCCAAGCTATATAATAAGAATTGACCCAAACTCCATAACCTTAACATTTTTAATATTACATATATATTGATATTAAAATATACCCAATATAATATTACATACATATTGATATTAAAATATACCCAATATAGCCTAAGGTAGAGAACAATAATCAAGAATACCTGATGTAACCAAAGATAGAATCAACAACATTAATTATTTTATTTTGTTCCAATCATAACCAAAAAATGAAAGCCATAAATCAAACAACATTACTCTCTACAGCCACCCACATACAGAAAGCCACAATATAGGCCGAGCTATACAATAAAAATTGACAAAAACTCCATATCCTCTACAATTTTATTTTGTTGCAAACATAGCCACAAAACGCAAACATTAAACACAAACCCTATGAAATTTGACAGTAACAAACCCATAAAAAAACAATCCTATCTCAACACAATCTCCTCGAAAATTGAAAAAATATAGCCTTTTCAACAACACCTTCTCCAAAATGAAACAATTTATAGCTTAAGCAACACAACTGTAATCGACAATGCCCAATGGAAGCTAACACAAAGCAGATAGGATTGACTATTTTATTCCATTGCAACCATAACCAAAAACCGCAAGCCCTAAACCAACCAACCTAATGTAACCAAACATAGAATCAACAACGTTAATTATTTTATTCTATTCCAACCATACCCAGAAAATGAAAGCCATAAATCAAACAACATTGGTTTCAATAGCCACCCAGATCCAGAAAGTAACAATATAGCCTGAGCTATACAATAAGAATCGACCAAAACTCCATAACCTTAACAATTTTAATTTTACCTATATATATTCATATTAAAATATACACAATATAGCCTAAGACAGAGAACAATAATCAATAATACCTAATGTAACCAAACATAAAATCAATAGTATTAATTATTTTATTCTGTTCCAACCATAACCAGAATACGAAAGCCATAAATCAAACAACATTACTTTCAACCATTTGTGGCTTCAGTTATATGTGAATCATTGGAAAATAGTTAATCTATTGTGTATTTAGTGGATCTTGAAATCGATATTTTGTGGGTTTTCACATGTGGGTGAGTGTTGGCAATATTGTTTCATTTATGGCTTCCATTTTGTGTGAATGGCTGGAAAATAGTTAATTTGTTGTGTTTTTTTGAATTTCCCCATCTGGGTTACCATTGAAACCAATATTGATTCATTTAAGGTTCACGTTTTTGTGGTGAAGGTTTTGAGTTGGTCTATTACTAGGAGCTTTTTGTGTTTTGTGGGTTTTGTATGTGAGCCACTGTTGGAAGCCGTGTTTTTATGCACAATGGTTTCAACCCAATGAAATGGTTAATGTTAAACAGGTTGTGTTGTTCTATGGTATATTGATGCATTTTTGATAGGGTTCTATTGGAAAAAGAGTATATACTTTGTTCGCAACAATATTGTTTGATTTATGGTTCAGCTTTTGCGCGCATGTTTTTGTATGGATTTGTCATTGTGATTTTTGGTGTTTTGTGCGTTTGGCCATCTGGGTGAGTGCGGATACCAATATTGTTTCCTTCACGTCTTTTATTTTGTGGTGATGGTTGGAATGCAGTAAAATAGTTAATGTTATGTACTCCATGTTGTTTTGCATTAGGGATTGTTCATTGTTGTTGTCTATGTTAGGCTATATTGTTCCAACCATAACCAGAATACGAAAGCCATAAATCAAGCAACATTACTTTCAATAACCACCCACATGCAGAAAGCCACAATATAGCCTAAGTTATACAATAAGAATCGACCAAAACTCTATAACCTTAACAATTTTAATGTTACATATATATATTGATATTAAAATATACCCAATATAGCTTAAGGCAGACAACAATAATCAATAATACCTAATGTAACCAGACATAGAATCAACAACATTAATTATTTTATTTTTTTCCAACCATAAGCAGAAAATGAAAGCCATAAATTAAACAACATTACTTTCTATAGCCACCCACATTTAGAAAGCCACAATATAGGCTGAGCTATACAATAGAAATCAACAAAAATTCCATATCCTCTACAATTTAATTCCATTGCAAACATAGCCACAAAACACAAACATTAAAAACAAACCCTACGAAAGTTGACAATAACAAACCCATACAAAAAACACTCCTTTCTCAACACAATCTCCTCGAAAATTGTAAAAATACAAACTTTTCAACAACACCTTCTCCAAAATGAAACAATATAGCTTAAGCAACACAACTATAATTGATAATACCCAATGGAAGCTAACAAAAAGCGGATAGGATCGACTATTTTATTCCATTGCAACCATAACCACAAACCAGAAGCCATAAACCAAACAATATTGGTTTAAAGACCAACCCAGATGAAGAAACCCACAAAACACAAAAATGATAGATAAGAACCCATGCAAAACCATAAACACAAAACAAAAACCTTAAACCGAACAATACTCATTTTCACAAACAATATTTAGCAGCAATCAATAGCACCTTATGGAAAATCCAATGAAACAATATGGCAAACGTTTTTTTGCATATGCACCTCTTGCCAACAGATTCAAACAAACCTCTTTCCACCAGCTTTCTTTAGGATGCCTTGTTTCTCCAAGCCTCCAAACATACGCAGATAACGGAAACCATAAACACAAACCCACAAAAAATCACAGTATCAAATGTATGCAAAACCATGCACACAAAATGCAAACCATAAATCAGACAAGGTATTTGAAACAATCAACAGTACCTTATGACAAATCAAGCAATATAACCACCAACCACAAATCAAAAAATATCACCAAGGGTTTCTTCCACATGCACCTCTTCCCACTTGCTTCAAACACACATCTTCTCACCAACTTTCTTGCACAAAAATAGGCAAAATATTATTATAAGCGACACTTTTCTTTTGCATTTCCAACCATCCACCCTTGAAAAAAACACAAAATAACCTCTACCCACCTTCATAGAAGCTGCACAAAGCTTATTCCAACTTGCACTCTCACAAAAGCTTACCCTCGTCACTCACAACTCTCATATCAGGTATAGCAATAGAACGACACCAAACAATGCCTCATTGAAAATTTCGCAAACTTTCGTTTTGTTCCCCGAGGTGTTAAAGGGCAGCTGTTATTATGACGATCCCTAGTACACACAAAGCATACAACAATTAATGTTGGCACGAACCAACGTTTAATTTCTGTAGCCTTCTCTATCTGCGCAGCCCGACAAATGCCACCCTATTCCCAAAGCAGCCAACAACCGTCTCTGCCACCTTTTTTGCGGTTATCAGAAGGCCAAAAATTTGGGAGGCTAATGAAAATTTTGACTGAAGTTATAACCCACCCACCACTTTGTCGCTAGTCGCCGGAAGCCTAGAAAACGACGACGCTGATGAAAATTCTGAGCAAAGTTGACACAAATAGCCTATCGGCTAAAAATACTATTCATGAAAGGCACATTCAATAATGGAGGTCATTTCCATTCTACCTTGGTAATTGACAATTTGTTGTCTTATCATCTTTACTTTGTCGCCCACTTGTACATGCTAACCATTATTGGAAAACCATGCATTTCTTGTTTTATCATTGTCGCCCATTTGTAAATGCTTACCATTATTTGAAAACCATGGATTTCTTGTTTTATTTATGTTAAGATTAGCTATTGTACTCTAAAAAAAATTATATATAGAGAGAGGATGTTGTAATGAATTATGTAAAAATTAAAAATAATTGATATGTATTTTAAATATATTTATATTAAATTTTTTCATACATATTAATATAATAAATCTATATATATAATTTTTATATTATATTATTTATATATTGTATTATACTTAGTATTTATATTTTAAATTATTTATATTATATATTATATTCATATATAATATAAATATAAATATAATAATTAATTTATTCAATTAATATATACAAACAAATTCTATATAAATAAATTCAAATACATTTTATCTATAGAAATATCATATTTCTAAAGCATATATCAATTTAATTAAATATTTTTAATTAAAAGCAATCATTCAATGAGTTAAGTGATTTTATTCCTTGTATTTACTTTTCTAAAATAGTTGTTAGGATAAAATGATTTATTAGTCTTAGTTATCATTATCTACTAAATGTTGATTTTTATTTAATTAATCATTTATTTAATCAACTATTGTTTAGTGGACCTCTTTGTTCTTATACAAAACTAAGATTTCTTACTCATATTAGGGTTTTCCATATCAACATATTTATGACATATACATCTCACTTTTAGATAATAAAAAAATTCCTACATTTATTTTGTTTCATTATTCTTACATTGTTACAATCTCTTTTACTAGGGTTTTAAGCTTTATTGTTATATCCTTTTCACCCACCTTTAGTAATCATATTAGGGTTTCATTTTAGATCTAATAAACCACTAATATTTTCACATTTTTTTATCTTTTCACTTTTTTAATCTAAATCTAAACTTTTAATCTTTATTTTTTCAATATATTTTATTCTACGAGCTACTTGAGTTCCTAGGTAGTCTTCCATTACAAACGAGTGCTCATCTAAACCCTACCATGACTACCACATCCTATCAAGCTGAGATATATTATGATGCTCATATTGAAAAAAAAAAAGAGGGTCACAATGCTCATGAGAACTATAGTAGGTTTTCTTATATTTTCTCTTCTACTTGTGGCTATCTTTGTTTTGGTTGTGTTTATTGTTATCTATTTTAATTGGAGGAGGAAAAAATTTATATATGGGTGATCCCCCAATAGTGGTTTACAATTTTTGGCCAAACTGGACACTGACTTTTTTTTTTTAACTAAATCTTCACATTCGAGCACCTATAGCGGTTAAACCGTGAGGAATTTGAAGATGATGCAAACTAGAGTCTTGTCACATTTTGTCTGTTTGGCCAAACTGGACACTGACTTTTTTTTTTTAACTAAATCTTCACATTCGAGCACCTATAGCGGTTAAACCGTGAGGAATTTGAAGATGATGCAAACTAGAGTCTTGTCACATTTTGTCTGTAGATTCTAAAAATATTTTTTTCAAAATATTTGGAATCATATTGCACTTCTTTTCCATCTCCCATGAAAATTGGTTTTTTCAAAAAACAACATTTTTAAGAAGTGATGCACAGTATAACGCATAACCTTTTTTCCGTGAAAGATAAAATTATAATTCTTTCAAATTTAGATTTGTAACTCCATATCTAGTGCTTCCACTTGGTTAGACAGTTTTTATTGAATATTTTTCTTTAATCAAGTTTCAAAGTCAAATCAATTACAATTCAGACATAACGGGACTGTATAACACAACTTTTACTGTATGTATCGAAATTCTTTCTTTTTTTTTGTTGGATCAAGGACTCCAATATCTGGTGCACTCATATTTTTAAATTTTTTGTTTGATAATCTTCTATTTTTCCACATGTGCAGAACAGAGAGTTTTGTTTTCGGTGAAAAACCTATATTTAATAAAACTTAAAAAACAAATAGATAATATAATCAAAACATATTAAAATTATATTTGTTGGATAGCTCGTTTTGAGGGAAACCTAATACCAGTTAGGTTTTTGATATCTCCTCCATTTTCATTCTCAAATCGAGCTTCGAAGTGCAAAATTCTGAGCAATTTTGGTGCTTGAGAGGATGTGAGTGAAAATAAGTGGGTTCGGTTGAACAAAAAAATAATGTTCGGTCAAATGGGGGTTCGACCGAACCCATTTAACATACAATAAAAAAATAGATTTGAATGGGGTTCGGTCAAACATTCTAAACATGTTCAGTCGAACCCCCTCTATTAAAAATTAATTTTTAATATTAATATAAATATAACTTGATTC
>VDFB02105785.1:472081854-472333780 GCA_007258455.2 Sequoia sempervirens
TTTATTTACATATTGATATTGTTGTTATAAATTATTAATTTATTGTCATATCTATCTCTCTTTCCCTCTCTCTATCTCTAATATATTAATAAATTTTGAAAAAACCACATATATATGTATTTTGTATGTTGCCATCCCCTGCCGTCCCCTAAAAATTGCCCCTTAGGAAACGTCCCGGAAACGCGTCCCCTGCCGTCCCCCCATCCCCGTCCCCGAAACGCCGTGGAACATAGGGCTCTACTGATAGCTTGCAAGCATGGCTGTGGAGAAGTAGCCAATAACACATACTTTTATATCTGGTTGTGTTGCCATGGTTTGATGACCTAACAATATTGCAGCTTCTAAGGGACATCGTTAAAAAAAAATTGAAAGTGTTTTCTTCAATTTATCAGATATCTCAAATTTTTTTATCCTGAGATATGAGGTCAAACAACACTTGCCTCTGGCATTCACAAGGGGCTTTCCGTGCAATTTGGCTTTGAGCTTTAAAAAGTAAATAATTAAGGTATTGTATATGTTTGATTTAAAGAAGAAAAGATTTAAAATATATTTGAGATTTTTTTCCTTTATACATTTCTTGGAGAAACACAGAGTAACAGTGTTTTTTTTCACATATTGAGTTCTTTACTTTTTTAAGTTGAGAAAGGTCAATATTTTGGGAGGTCTAGTACCTCAGAGTTGTGTGTTGCCGCTCATTACACAGGCATTATTTTCTTTGTATTAGTCAAATTTACCCCCAAAATGTGCTCTAATATAGGTAAAAGATTTATGAATTTTGAAAAAACATTGATGATAATAGAACATCCCTATCCAAGTATGTATAATATTTGATATAATATATATTTAATTATGCCAAGAGGTGCTCTATAGTGGCAGCAAGGCATGGAGCATTACATTGTGACCGTGTACATGAAAACCAAAACATAGCTGGCACATAGTAAAATAAATTAAAACTACAAAATTAAAATTATCGCCAAAATAATTTGAAAGCAACATATAAGTATATAATGTTCGCTACACTTTTTAAAGTAAAAACAAAACAAAAAAAATTAACAAAATAATGAATGGTGGCTTTTCCAAAAGTAAAAGCTACATACAAAAGCAAAACAAGTGTATTACCAAAACAATTAACTCTTAAAATAAAAATAAAGAAAATAATGTAGATAAAATAAAATTTATGTGTCCATCTATGCAGTAAATAAAATAGTTCTAAAGTAAAATAAAATAACTCTTTAAGTAATAAAATAGCTCCAAATTGATGTCTCTCAATGTTTTTTAGATAATGCATTTAAGATATCTATACTAGTTTTGTATGTAAATGCATTGAGTGTTTGATGTATGAAATCTCTTTTGAAAGTTAATAAATAAATATTATTTTCTTTGTACTTTATAATCATTTATATTTGATACTTATATTTCATTGTTAATTATGAAATTAGATAACACAAGCTTAAGAATTTTGAATTCAACTTTGCATCTTCGCCTATTTGGATCTGTTAGTTTTATGATCAGATTTAATGCACAGAAATTAATTCAAAATCAGACACAATAACACAGCAGATACCCTGGGAAAACCCTGCACTTGAGGGAGAAAAACCCAGCAACAATATATCACTTATATATTGATTAACAATAGAGTCTCTTTTACAATAGAGGCCGATATGAAGGCCTATCACATGCACTCCAATCTGATGCAACAGAATAACAGATTGAGATAATCTAATAATGATAATCTCAGCCAAAAATATGTCGATCTCCTCTCAATGATAAACTCGAACTGCCTTATAGAGAACTCGCACTTCAATGAATGATATCGAACTTAACTTGAATGAATAACAATGAGAATGCCAATGAATATATATACAATATAGAGAGGAGGACGTGACTCTTCACAATCAAGTCGGCTTACATAGAAGAATGGAACTCTTCATTGAATCGCGTCCCAAGGAGTATAAGGTTGGCCTCAATAAGAATACATCTCTTCATTTAATTCGTGCTTCTTCTATAACTAAATATAGTTATAAATCGTGCCTCTTCATTTCAGCATTATTTAGAGGAAGACGCATCTCTTCATGCATCTAATGTTGGCCAATATTAATCATAAATATATAATTCAAATAGCCGTAAGGCTACATTTGAATTATCTTCACATGCGGCTCTGGAAGAAGCAGCCTGACGCTGCTAGAACATCAACAGGATCTAGGTGCTTTGGTTGCAGATTTGGCTTCAATATGTTTAATAGGTGTTTCATTAAGAAATTTGATTTTGCACATGACAACCTAAGTTACCGATTCGTCCATAGTAGCCCCCGGATACGATACGATACGGTACGGATACGGGATACGGCACAGGTACGAAACGAATTCGGAGAGGATTCGAGTTTTTGCCTGTGGATACAGGCAGGGTACAATCAATGCTCTGTAGGTACAAAAAAAGCGAATCTGGTTTGAACCTGGGCCGAATCCGGCTGCTTGAACGGAAAAAGTGACAATCCCACACATTGCATGGCAATCTAATCCCACACATTGCGTGGCAATCTGCTGCTTCGGGGGAATTTCTTCCGCCATTGCTAATTTGTGTGTAAAATATCGCTCACACCCTTCTCTATATCACACACTCGATTGTCTCAATATTCCAATGCTAAATCTTTTAAATGATATTGCTCTGTTTTCTTTCCTCGTAAATCATTACGATTTTTATTTTTATTATTCATTTTCCTTCTTTCCACAGGAAATGTTGCCAATAAATTATATATCCTTGTGTACGGGTACAAGTTCAGCTATATTATATATATCTGATCAAAATCAAAATTATAAATTATAAAATATAAACACAGTGATACTTAGAATTGCCAATAAATAAAATATTTATATACCTCATATTCATAATTTGCAAAAATAAAAATTGTCAATAAATAAAATATTTATATACCTCATATTTATAATTTGCAAAAATAAAAAGGGATTATCACTGATTGTAAATACTTTGACATTTTTATGTTTGAACTTTAATTTATAATTTTATATCATGACTTTTGACATTTGAGTATCACTAATATTTTAATATTTGAGTATAAAGTGGTGGTGTATTTTTGCAATGTTATTTGACTATTATAATATATGGTGGTGTATACTAAACTTAATTATTGCTGCAAATATGTATATATTTTTTATTTTTATATGTTTTTGTATTACTAATCACTAATAAATTAATATTTGACTTAGTGACTATGAAAGTGGTGATGTATTTTTGCTATGTTATTAGACTATTAATATGGTGGTGTATTCTGAACTTAATTACTGCTGCAAATATGTATATATTTCTGATTTTTATATGTTTTTTGTATTGCCGTACCCAAGCCGTACCCAACCCCAATTTTTGTTTTTTGCCGAATCCCGTACCGGATTTGTTGGCGTAAAAACTAACACCTGTAGTGCAGGTTTGTACGGACAACTATGCACACTGCGTAATGAGTGCTCTTCAAATTAGGGAGGGAAGCCCTCAGAGGTAAGCGCTGGAACGCGTGGAAAAGAAAAGTAATCTAAGTCCCATCTTTTGTTCTCACCGAAGAGGCACAAGGTTAAGAAATTCAAGAACGCTAGTAAGTTAAGGATTTTTTGGTTTCGTGAAATCATTAATTCATAACGGCTAACTACTTTAATTCCATCCGTTTCCTCAAGAAAAATGTATATGAGGAAAGGGAGTTGTGGATGATATCCGACGACAAGCCGGGAATGGACTCACAACGTGAAGGCAAGGTGGCAAATCATTCACTTTGTCCTAATAGGCTTATTGGTAATAAACATCGTTAACGATAAACCGATGCTGATTCTCACTTGAAGGCAAGGTGGCGATCTATTATCCTCAATCCTCAATTAGTTTATTAGTCCACGACAACACACGGAGAACAACTAAGTGCGATTCTACTTGAAGGCAGGGAGCAGAACTATTATCTCAATCTGAACAAGTTTATTAGGCTCAAAACAGATTTTATCTAAACTATAGAAAGAATTTACCATGACAATCGCATGAAACCCTATGTGGCATAACAATTGATCATAATAGTAAAGACTCACAAAACAGATTTATCATTACAATCGCATGAAACCCTATGTAGCATAACAATTGATCATAATGGTAAAGATGCACAAAACAGAAAGAATTCACCATTATAATTGCATGAAACCCTATGTGGCATAACAATTCATCATAATAGTAAAAACACATGAACAGATACAAAAAGAGCAATATTGAGGGCAAGGTAGGCGCAGCATATATTTCTCTCGTGCAAAAGTTATGTACAAATGAGAAAAAGCTCTTATTTATAGACATCGAAAGGTGTAGGGAACCCTAAAATCACTTTGAGTCAACTACAGTCTTGTAATGCATGCAAGATTTATTGCTGCTTCCCTAATAGTAAATCCATACGTTTAACCGGAAAACTACCATCGCTAAATCCCAAAACATCTAATCTGCAGCGTAATACCAGTAAGCATGCACGCTCTTATTGAAAGCATGTTAACCGGAAGAAGACTACCATCGGGCTAACGAAACTTAAGTGAAACTCCAGCAATAAACCGATCTCAGAATAGATATGTATGGGAGATGATAGCTGAAGTTAACTTGAGAAGGTAACGCCAGTTAACTCTCGCGGTAAGTTCATTCGAGGAACTGTAAGAATCTACCGTCGGACCGAGCAACCAACTCTCAACGTAGTAACGCCAACCGCATCAAAGATCTGAATAAAAGAACCGGAGTAATCTTGGCAATCTTGCACACCAAACCAGCATTTCACCTGACCGGTAGCTTCATGGCCCGTGAATCAAGTGATGGCCATTATCTCTTCATGTAGTTTGGATAATAAATCGGTCTCTGCCTTTTCTTAATCAGTCCCATGAATTAAGACCGATGGTCTTGAATTCATCGTGTAATCAGACTAAAACTCGTTGGATCAGGAACACGGCTATATTCCTCGGCTAACGTAGGAAAACTGTAATACTCCCCGGGCGAGCAAGAAGCCTTTCAAGAGTTATTTTCGAAAATATGAGATATGGTTTTAATAAAAAAGATCTCATAAGACAACCTTAACGCTTAAAATGCGTAAAACGGGCCTTCTACCATCATGAGTTTTCGCGAGAAAATTAGAAACTCGAGAACGAAGCTGCCTGGAGTTAAAATTCTGGAAATCAAACGCGACGACGAATTCGCGGGAAGCTTGCGAAATGATCCAGATGCTGAGACTTGTCGAATTTTGCCAATTTCAGGAACATGCGAATTGAAATCTGAGAGAAATTTGAGAATCAAGGAGGAAAAAGACGTTTTTTGTATGCTCTTCTTCAATGAAAATCGCCCTTGAATTCTTCAAATTGCTGAAAAAGTGAACTTTTAACCTGCAAAAAGATGTATTTGATGAAAACGCCCTTGACAATAGATGAAGATTTCGCCTTTGCTTTGCCAGAATTCGCCTTTGCTTTAAAATCACGAATTTTCTTTGAAGAAATACGAATTTCTTTTGTTTGAAGATTACGAATTTGTCTTGAAGTTAATACGCCTTTTGTTCTTCAAATATGAACTCCTCTTGAAGAAACGCCTTTGAAAATTGATAAAATTCGATTTCCTTTGAAGACATGAATTTCTCTTTAGCCTTATGATACAAAAATGAAGAAGGCGCCATAAGAAGAAATTCGCATCAACTGGTGAACTACAAGAATTTAAAACCCTGACTGAAATAGAAGCCTTCCAATTGGTTGCCCTTCAGTTGAACTGCCACTGACTCGGAGTTCAAAAATAAATAATAATAAAATATTCATCATCATGCAATTTGAGAACTTAGCATAAAGAGGGCGCCAATCTTAAGAAAATCGCCATTTAATGCTAAAATGCAATAATAAATATTAAATATTATCAAACTTCAGTTGACAATTCGGATGAAGCTTTGAGATTCACCGTTAGACTTCACCGATTCCAAAAAGTCATCATCCCGAAACTCATAGGGCGCCTCATTTTAAGTTCAAGATATTTAGCACTTTTATTAACTCTCTATTTTTATAGTCACGATGACAAAGTTACGACCGACCACAACTTCGGCTCCATTTCAATGACTAGGAGATAAGCCGAGATTGAGGTGGGAGAATCTATCGAAAAGCCTAAACAAGGAAGAAATGTTCCATTGAGACACTAATGAAATCCATCATTTAACACCCTCGAAAATTAGGCTCGGATTACCCATTTACGTTCTAGGACTTAACCATTTTCAAACCGCCATCTGGACACTTCAAACGGTCGCCAACAACAAACGGGCGTAACCCCGGGCCGACAGAAACTAAGCTCAACGTGATGCCCTGTTCCATTCCCACAAGATTCCAGTCGACCGTATCGCAGAAGGCATCCAAAAGTTCGTTAAGGGCCTCAAAAGTAAAGCAACCCCGGCTCTCGCCTGTACTGACGCCATTTTGACAAAGTTGAAACTCTCAACCAAATAATTCCTAATGGTCCTCTTTATAACTTAAGCCGGGATGATCCGGATTCGTGCACTATCTGCTTTAACTGACACAGCCGCAAAGGCCCACAGAAGTTCTAGAGGTGACGAAGCAAGAAAACCGCTTCAAGACCTCAAAACGCCAAGGCGTATTTTATTTGTTAGTAAAATATCCGGCCCGCACTTGGCCATTTTCCTGACATCTTCACTTTTCGCATTTCATCTAAAGACCTCGCATCGCATAAGCGCTTAGCTAAATCCCGAACGCTGATGGCTGGGCTCGTTGAATAGATAAAGTAATTACGCTCAAAAGCCGTGAAGACTTCGAACGTGAACGACCTCATCTGACAGGCCTAAAGGCTAGGCGCCTCTGGACTGTATAAATATACTGCAAATTTTATGTTGGTCCGCCCGTGAAATTACGCGCTTGGTAGAACCTCTGCCACAATCACCTGGAACATCGGATCAATAAGCAGGATGATGCATCGCGGAGCTGAACTAGAGTAGTACTGATGTCAGGAAGACCTCGTCTGCAAATTTTGCCATCTTAAGGGTCAACTTAACCAGCGCCTCTGGGTTGTAGTTGCACTGGAAGTGAAATGAAGAAGCTCAAGAACGTGAAACCTCCTTCATAAGCTAATCTTCAGACGATGGCTGTCGGAGCTCTGAGATTCGGATGACTGCGTTTGATAGTTCGTTGGATAAGCAGACTAGTCGTGAACAGATTGACTGCATGAGCCACCAAAAATACCAGAATCTACCCCCTCTTTAAGATGGGCGCCCTCAGGCTATAGTTGCGCTTTTGCCAGAAAAGAACAATTTTCTCCTCTCTGGAACTTTGGAAATTTCTACTTTTGACGCTATTTTCCGGAGTTACGGGTATCGGAAAGCTTTGCTGGATAGCTCATCGGATAGCCAGACCAATTATGAAGAGATTGACTATATGCATGAGCATTTTCAACAAGATCTTGACCTTCAAAAAGAAGAGCGCCCCTGGGTTATAGTTGCGCTTTCTTGCTTTTCCTCTAAGAAATCTTCATAAATTGACCATTAAAAACTCCGTTTCGATCACTGAAATCATCATGTGCAACGTGAAATGCTGTCGTCATCGTGAAATGCTCCATTATAAGTCTCTGCTTCAGGCTCTGATCAATAAAACTGACTTTGACTGACAAAATACTGATAAAACTCCATGCTTGATATTGCCCAAAAACTATACTTGACATCATTTTAGCAAGGTTAATACTCTTTTAAACAAAATGCCTTGATGAAGCAAAAATTTTGGTTTTGTGTACAACAGGATTCTCGTACCTGTACCTGAATCCAAAAATGAATCTTTAACTTAGATGACAACCTATGCATACAAAGAAACCAATCAAGAACACAGGTAAATTTGAAGAGATAAATAGTTCTTAAATATCTAAATGAAAGAGCAATAATTACTTTATAACATAAACCCTAATACTAGGGTGACACAAGTAAATGTACTGCTCGTGCTTGAGTGCGAACATTAAACACTTATTTTCAGCTTAACCCTGTGATAGAAGTGGAAGCAATCAAGCATGCCACATTACACTTAGATGGGGAAGCACACGAGTGGTGGTACCACAGATTAGTGACTTTGGGGCATGATAGTATCACTTTCTATGTAGATTTTTTTCACAAAGATTAATGGACATATTTGATAGGAAGGATCGAAAACTCCACTTTAGAGAGTTGGCACGGTTGAAATAGGTTGGTTCAGTTGTCTCATATATCAAAGTTCCAGAAGTTATCAGTTATGGTCACGGATGTGTCAGAGCATAAATTGATTGTTTTATTCATGGAGGGATTGTCAAAACCTCTTCGATGTTGGATCAAAGAATTTGATCCTAACAGCTTGTAGGATGCCATTAAAAGGGCTAGAAACATGGAGATTTCAGCCCCTAGAAATAGGCTTTCCACCCAAGTCATTTTAGAATAAAAAAGATGAGAAATATTTTCAAAAGGAGTGTTCAAAAAAGAACACAATGGATGAGGAGGTTCAGAATGAACTTAGCAGAAAAAGTTATTTTTCAGTTGCAAGGAGCCTTGGGAACCTGGCCACAGGTGTTTAGGAAAGGGAAAGGTTCATTACATTGAAGTAATTTCAGATGGTGAAGAGGAAGAGAAAGTGGGAAGAGTTGATGGCAGCGAACATAGTGATTCAAATAGTGAGCATGGGGAGGAGGGTGAGCATCCACCTAAGGAGATGAAAGGTGGAATTATAGCTACACTCTTTGGCACTCCTAGATATAACTCTTTTAGAGTTAATGGGGTTCTTCAGGGGCAATAAGTTACAGTTTTGATTGATAGTGTGGTTATTCACAACTTTATTGACTTAGCTTTGGTGACTAAGAGAGGTATCCAAGCAAAGGACTTTGAGGGCTTTAATGTTGTAGAGGCAGATGGTTTTAACATGTCTTGTACTAAATGGGTTCCACAACTGAATATTTCTCTAGGAAATTATACTGTTATAGATGATTTCTATGTGGTAGATGTTGGGAAATTAAATGTTAGTGTTCAAATAAGTTAATAATGTGAGTTGTTATCACAACTCACATAACTATTATGGATGTGAGAATAGTTATTTGTTAGAGTTTGTTAGTGGCAGGAGTGTTTGTTTGTAATTGAGTTGTTAAAACAACTCAATATATTTAGGGATGTTGTTTATGTTGCTTCCTAAATAATAGGATTGAAGAATCCTATAAATATGTAAAGTGTATTGATTGAAAAAGATATGAAGAAGCACAGGATTATTTGTGTTTAATTTTTTGCAGCTCCCTTTTATCTTTGCCGATATTTCTAATAGCAGATCTTGGTGATACTAATGCCATTTGGGCATCCAATGGCTAGAATCATTGGGGAAATGTTCACAAAACTTTTAGACCATGGAGTTGAAGTTCAAAGCAGATGGTAAAAAGGTAGTCCTAAGAGGTATGACCAATGGTGCACCTAGGATCGTATCAACGAAGAGGATGGTAAGCATATTTAGGCATGGAGATGTTGCATGGGCAGCCAAGTGTTTGATTTCATCCAAGGCCCCTTTTGATGGTAGTGGACAACATCATGTGGATATTCAATCTGTGTTGGACAAGCACAATATGGTTTTCAATGAGATTCCTCCGAGGAGACCTTTTGATAGGGGTATCAAACACATGATCGAGCTAGAGAAGGGCTCTAAGCTTGTCATCACCACTCCTTATCGACATCCTAAAATGCTTGAGGAGATAGAAAAAGCAATTAAGGAGTTACTGGACATGGGTTATATATGGCCTAGCTCAAGTCGCTTTGCTTCTTCAGTTGTTTTGGTGGAGGATGGGACCATGCAGATGCGCATTGACTACCGTGCACTCAATAAAAATACAATTTAGAACAGGTATCCTATTCCCAGGATTGAGTTGTTAGACGAACTTCATCGCGTTGTATATTTTTTGAAGATTGATCTTAGATCTAGATACCATCAAATTAGAGTGAGGGAGAAAGATATACACAAGATGGCATTTAGGTGTCATTATGGGCACTATGAGTTTATTGTCATGCCATTCAGTTTGACCAATGCTCTTGCCACCTTCCAATCTTTGCATGAATCACATCTTCAACAAGCAGTTGCAGAGGTTCCTTTTGGTATTCTTCGATGATATTCTCATTTACAACAAGATTTGGGAGGACCATATTAGACATCTTGATGAGGTCTTGGGTATCATGGAGTCATAGTCACTATTTGCAAAAGCCTCTTAAGTGCTAATTTAGGGTGACAAGGATTCTTTATTTGGGGCATGCGATTGGTGCAAATGGAGTCCAAGTTCATCAGGAGAAGATTTAGGCCTTTCTAGATTGGCCCCAACTGAAGACATTGATAGAGTTGAGGGGATTCTATGGACTTTGTAGTTATTACAAGATATTTGTGAAGATGTTCTCACAGCTTGGTGCATCTCTCACTAATCTTACGAAGAAAGGAGCTTTTAGGTGGTTGGATGGGGCTCAACGCACATTTGATAGACTTGAGGTAATGAGCACCTCCCCTATGTTGGCCTTACCAAACTTCTCTCAACCCTTTGTTTTGTAGTGTGATGCTTCAAGTGAGGGAATTGGGGTAGTGTTGATGTAGAACAGGCACCCCATTGCATATGAGAGTAGAAACTTTCGAGATGTGGAGAGATTATATTCCATCTATGATAAGGAGATGCTTGCCATCATGCACGCATTGGCAAAGTTCAGACATTACTTGGTAGGTGGAAAATTTGTTGTAAGAAAAGATCACAACAACCTAAAATACTTCTTGGAGTATAATATTTGAATGAGAGACAACAAAAGTGGGCGAGTAAAATACAAGCATATGAGTTTGATATAGAATATGTGAAGGGAAGGAAGAATATTGTTGCAAATGCACTTTTCAAGAAACTCGCTATTTGCTCCTTGACAGATTTTAGCCGATTGAAAGGCTCATCTCCTAGTTGAGTATTCCAAGAACACATTTACACATGAATTGATGGATGGTAAGGTTCGGGATGATAGATACAGGGTGGTGGATGATGTAATGCCCCGCCATGCAACCCTAGGGGAAGTTGCAACTACTAACAATTCTACAGCAATTTTTTTTTTTAAAACATACAATTACATGTATAATAACTACGCAAAGCCAACAATCCCCTAAGGTCACAAGACAAAGGTTAATTAATTCACAAATTATAATCACATGCATGTAATGAAACATAACAGCATTCACTTAACTAATTAAAGCACATACATTCCATACATGAGATTTTCATTAACGCCATGAGATCCTTCATGGTTTCCAAAAGCAGAAGATTATATAATTACAATTACATCTCTCATTCCCAGAATGAGGCAAACCAATAACATGATTGTTTATTACAATTTCCACCTCGATAAAAATGAGGGGTAAATAAAATACAAAAGCACTTGCATAAGTGAAACTAAGGTAGCAACTGGAATCCCACGAGCCCTCCAACACGAAGGCCTCGTCCACATAAGCCAATGCCAAATCAACGGAATATGGTGCACGTTCCACCCAACCATGTGATACCCGAAGGCTCACCCCCCGTGCTAGGAGATAGTAACAAGGGTTTCAGGTCAAGACCAACAACCTCTAAACATAGGCAACATGACTCAACTGATAAAGGGTACGAACATGACACCACATGACACAAGGGTTACAATGCTTCCAGATTTCAAATACATGAACAAATCACAAATACAAATATAATGCTGACTTAGAAGAAGTGTCATCACAATGTTGCATGGGATATCCTGGTAAGTCTTCCTAGGTCCTGGCCCCCATCTCGGGATATCCTGGTAACCTCTAACGACTCCCGGCCCCACATGCAAACCAATGCGGAATCATATTCGGAAGGGATAACGATTCAAGGAAGCCTGGCCTTTCTTGCCTCATCCTAAGTCTATATAATGAATTTATGCCCATGATGAAAGTAAATGAACTTTAAAATGTTGAACCACCTAAATTACTGGTTGTTTTGGGTTTTCAATCAATTCAACCAAATTACTGAGACTGTTAACCACTATGTGTGTCGGCCCTCAATGCAAGCCACTTCTCTAAGACAACACGTGGAACTATGCCACCACCAAAGGGTACTCAAGTGCAACCTAGGGATAATGAATCCCTAAACACGACATGAAGTCAATTTGTCCCATCCAAGATAACCGGGTTTGACTGGACACATTTAACGCACTACCCAAGGTTAACCAGAAGGACCGACACAAACAAACTCCCACACACATAAAGAAAGTTCCAGAATTTACAACACCCAATGACAATTCCCACACACCAAGAAACAAACCATGACAAAAAAAAAGGAAGCTATAATACAGGAAATTTAAACTCATCTATGTTAGGATTTCTTAAATCCAATTCACTCAATAACGTAGTGCACTAATCAATGTAAATAAACATATTCTTTGCACAATCACATAAGGGTTTGAATGTTCGTTTGATTCTTATTGGTGCAATACACACAATGTCTAAGAAAAACAATTTTTCTTTGCTAACCAATGATTTTCCATAAGCCAATTTCCATCTATCTCTTAACAAATAACTCATTATAATTTAAATACTTTATCTCTTTTAAGAACATAATTTCACATTTTAAAAAAAACATTTATATTTATTAAACATCTACAAAATCGAATAAACATGTATATATATATAAACATATACTCGCTATATATGTCTATATATATATATATATAATTACACATATATTTTAAAATATATATACATGTAATTAATTCTAATTATAAAAGACAATTACTTAAGCACTCATTAAAATATAATATAAATATATTATAATATATATTATATATATGTAATATCAAATTACATATATATTATATACATTAAATATATATATATATATATTAATTATATTTTAATCATTAAATAAAATAATAAAAACAAATTTTATATTAATATATATATTAAATATAAAATATATAATATAAAATATATCATATATTTTATACTTAATATACATATAATAATAAAAAGAGAAACGCATTTTACTTTAACCCTAAAGTCAATATATTTGACACGGGTTTGCCGCCCTCAAGTTTTATCAGAAGCAATTTGAACTCTATTCGATGGGGCTGCCACCCTGTATGTCATCGTCATCTACTGCGCCGGCCAATTCAATGTAATGGGGTAGAAACCCCGGCCCATTCACACAAAAAAACTCACATGTCAGCTTTTATGTAATCTCTATCAACTCGACCAAATGGGTAAAAACATCTCTCAAAACCCTGAAAAATTGATTTATCATAGTTGAGAAAGAGAGAGAGAGTATATATATGTATATGTGTATATATACAATTTGGGTATGTATATATATATACATATATATAAATATATATATCCAAATTTGCAACTATAAAACAAAAACACAGATTTTCTTCATACCCAGATTGGGCAAATGATCATTTCCAGCATTTGAAATGAAATGAAAACAATGGATTTAAACAACCTAAAATGGAGATTTCCCTTTCTTTTTTTTTAATTCAAGAAAGTTTTCACAACATACAGCAATCTAAACAAGATTTTGCATTGAAATAACCATGTTTTCACAATATTTTTGGAGGATTTTGATTCAAATTTAAATGAAGTTTCTTTTTCTTTTGATGGGTTTAACATCTAATTCACAGTTTTGAAACTTGAACAATTTTAAAACAATTCTACAAGATTTTCACATAAACAAAATTTGCATATGGATTAAACCAAGCACCTTGTGTTTTCTCCAACTTGAAGCCTTCCAATGGAGGTTGCTTTTCTTCAAAATTTCTTCCACAAATCTTTCAAACACACCCTCCAAGAATTTCTCCAAGCTCCTTCAAGTTTTTCTTGCTCTCAAAAATTGTTTCAATTATGAAAAAGATAATTCAAAAAAAGAATCCATTTTCCTTATGCCCTTCTCCAAATTGTCAAACCCCTAATTTAGTCACCCACCATAGTTATTGCTATTTTGGATATTTTCATTTTTTGAAAATTAAAAAAAACAAGTCTATTTCCCTTTTCAAAAGCATGATAATTATTTAAAACCAATTTCTATTTGCATCCCCAAATGACAATTAAATTCCCCTTTGCTTCACAAAATTTAATTTAACAATTTACGTTAAAATAAAACAAAACATTTTTAATTTATTTTCTTACAAAAAGGAATGCAAGGAAATCTTCCATCTATTTTTTTTTTATTTACCTCAAATTTAATAACACTAACATAACTAATTTAATTTACTTAATCAATAATTAAATCTAATGCATGATTAGATTAATTTATTGATTGAATTTAAATTAACTAATTAAATAACAAGCACTCCTTATGTATTTTGACAATAAAATTAAATAAAGCAAGCACCATTTCATTAGGAAATTAATCACACAAGCAAGGAGAGACGAGATGACAAGGAAGATAACATATCCCAACTGACAACCCAACGACACACTATGGTTAGGGTGATGTCCCGACACAGAAAACCAAACTACTATCTCCCAATTGTTTTCTGTTGAACAAGGGACATGCTCAGACCTGTGGAATCAGGTGGAGTCACTGTCCTGTATCTACATCCTGCACACAACACGAGTGTCGAACATGCATACATATATATATATCAAAACACATCGTGAAGAGGAAATCACAGTATCACAGGGCACTCGCATGCGAGTGATGTGACCCCGTCCCCTTCACCAACACAATATCGCTAACTAACGCCTCTAATCATCAATGGTATAATCAAAGCATAAAGCATCAATAATTCACATACATAATAATTCAATCCACAACATGAATTAATAATATCATCTGATTAAAGTACCATCACATCAAAACATAGTGTTTACATCGCTTAATAATTTGCGGTCAAAGAAATCAAGTTTACAACCAAAGTGCTGATAAAGCAAACATAAATATAACAAACATTGCTCGATCAAAAGAACAAAATGGAGGGGTGTTACACAAATGATGTGTGAAACTCTCTCTATGACAACTAGAAGTCAATTTTGTTGTACTGCGTAGATGATCATTGTTCTCTGGAAGCATTGTAACCATTGTGTTAAGTGATATTGTGTTTGTATTTGATTCAGTTCAGATATGTTTTAGCCTGTGTCTAGAGGTAGATGGTCTTGTGTAGGAATCCTTGTTACTATCTCCTAGCATGGGGGGTGAGCCTTCGAGTATCACATTGTTGGGTGGAACGTGCACCTTAATCCGTTGGGTCATCTTCTTGTTCGTGTGGATGAGATTTCTAGTTGGAGAGCCTGTGGGATCCAGATTCATTTCATGCTTTATTCATTTCATTTGATATTGTAATTTATTACCCCTCATTTGTATCAAGGTGGAAGATGTATTATGTAACCATGCTTATTGGAGTTACCTCATTCGGGGAATGAGAGTTGTAATCTTATTATAAATTATTGATATTTAAAATCATGTGGTATCTCTTATGCTTTGTTGTAATATATCATGTATGGAATGTATGTGTTTTTTAATTCGTTAAGTAATTAAATGCTATGGTTTCAATTCATGTTTCTTGTTTGGGTTTTAAAGTAATCTTGGTCTCGTAACCTTAGAGGTTGTTGCAATGGGTAGTGAACTTGCATGTTATTTGTATTTAAACAAAAAAAAAATTTAGTACGTTTGAGTAGATAATTGCAACTTCCTCTAGGGTTGCATGGCAGGGCGTTACACAAACCATAAACATAATCATTTAATTTAACATTTCAATAAAACCACATTAAATTAAATAACTTAGTAAATAAAACATTTTACTAATTAATCAATTAATTTCCAAACAAGACAAAAACATGAATGACATGATGAAACTAAACAACAAACAACGATGGGTGACAACACAGATAATCGTCCCATAAGGGAACGATGGCTAAGTAAGGACCTGATATTATCTGTAAAACATGTTTCCATTGGGTTAGGGCATGCTTAGACTTGACAAAGTAGGTGAAGCTGATACTTGGTACCTGCAAACTGCATAAAACAACACTATTAAACATATCTACATAAACTAACAAGCACACCGTGAAAGAGAGTCGCAACGTAGCAGGGTACTCACAAGTGGGTAATACTACACTGTCTCATTCACCAAGACTAACTTACAATACTACATCATAAACAAAATCACATACATCATCATAAACACACTAAACAACTACCAACAGAACAAAAACAATTAGATACAAAGTAGAGCCACAAGAGGGACACTACATAGCTAATCAAAATATTAACTACTAACAATATAAGTAATATAAATAGCCTGAACATATGTTATAATCCTTTCAAAACATACAGACACTAACATGAATTTTAGATCATAAGGACCTTAAAAAGCAACATGAACTAGACTTATAATAAAATAAATGCATGATTTTTTGCATTCCTTATCCATGCAAGATGCTCATGAAGGTGGAATCTTCAACTTAGTTTGCACAATTATTTTTCGATATTACCATTCATCAAAGATGCTCGAATGAATATGTACTTAGTCTAGAATCTCATATCAATTTAATTCCATTTAAGGGTCATTTCAAAATGATCAAGTGACACAAGTAGCACACTTCATTTTAGGTTGGAGATTATTAGTGCAAGGAGGATAGACTTCCATTTTCATAACCTTGATCCTTAAATTTATTATTTTATTAATATAAAGTTGTTTAGAGTTAACAAATTTAACTCATGGCTCCATTAATAATCTTCTTTTCTATTGTTTAGGGTTATAACATCTAGCCTATTGGGTGAATTAAACTTCTTGGAACTATTGGAAAAGTATCAAAGAGATCTACTTATAGTCCTTAAGGTCACATTTCACGGGATTAACGATAATCCTTAGGAAAAAATATACTTTTGAAAAATAACAAAAAAAACATAAATTTTCAAAAAACATGTTTATTTAGAAGATAGTAGAAAAGAAGATACTCAAAATGAATCAGTTTTAAAGAATTTAGAAGCTCTAAAGAACCTAAAAATGGTCAGTGTAATGCTAAGCTCCATGACCTTTACCAACTTTGACTCATGCTTGCGCCTAAATGACAGCTTGAAACTAGACATGGTTTTGCATAAAGCTTTAAAACAGAGAGTGCATGTGAACTGTTTCACAAAATGCATTGAAGAAATGTAGTTTCAATGGGATGTGTTACAAAGGATAGACAAAGTGGATTTATTGAAAATGCTTTAAGAACTTTCAAAAATTGTATTTGGCATATATGGGCAGAATGGTGCATAGCTACCCCCGACCAAGTAGATGAATCAAGGGCCTTGCATTGTACATTACCTATCCATGGTTTCATTGTGATGACATCTTCTAGTGTGTGAATCATCTTCACTGTCACTGAAAAAGAAGACAGATCAAATGGGTATGTGCAGGATCATCATGGAAAAAATAGGCCTTTAAGTGGTAAAAAATTCAGAAAAATCAGAGTTAGGCAACTTGACGTAAAAATTTGAATAAGTTATCTATATTATTTCAATTTAAATATGTAAGAATAGAATATGTAGCAAATTGAATGTAGTTTCTCTAAACCACTGTGGCTTATTTCTTTATTTTTTAAATCTATTTGGTGAAAAATTTTGAAATTTCATGAGGTAATTCTTTTAAATTTTAGGGAAAATAATTAGGTGTGTGTTCCACCTCACCCTAACCACAATAAAATGATAATATTTTTATAATATTTAGACATAAGTAGAGAACTCATCTCGTGACAGCATTTATTATTTTTTTGTAATTTTTTCAGCAAATAATTACACTATGATTTTTATCACAACTTCTTAAAAATATAAAACCGTATTTCTAACCAATCTTAACTTGGTCAAAACTTCATAAAATTCATTTTTTTCATTTCAACTTCTATAGTGTAATGCACATAGAATGTGATGCACAAGTTTTGGATTCCAAAATGTGATACCTGCTTGAAAGCTATAGATTTTTTTTCAATCAGCCTATCAATCAGACTTTAATGTAATTCAAATAAAAAATGGAGTCAATACTATTATTAAATTTAAAGTAAAGCATAATTTATATTGGTGGAAAGGTGAGAATCTCCTTTAAAAACCCTTTTCATTTCATCAATTTTGGGTAAAAAAAAAATCGTCAACCACATACCCTACAAATACCCATCATATTGCCACTTTTTGGCCCATCATGATCCTGCACATACCCAAACTTGGCACCAAGAAAATGAGATTTAAAAAAAAAAAAAATAGACTAAACTTGTCGCGAATCATCTCACAATGTTGATTTTTCCACTTGAAACGGTGTTACAGTGAATTGGAGTTGTCTCTACAAAACAATTAGTTAAGACATTGAGGACATAAAACTATAGTTATGATGTATGGAAGTCATCCATGCCATAGGTGCATTTTAAGGGCCAAATAGTCATTTCCTAAATTTTATATTTTTATTAAAATATTTTAAAATCAGATAATATGTTTAAATCTTAATTCAAATATTTTAAAATAAGATAATATGTTTTAAATCTTAACTTGATGAAAACTTTCTTTTTCCACTTGCATTGCTTTAAATTTTAAATCTTAATTCAAATATATTAAAATCAAATAACATGCTTTAATTTTAATTCAAATATTTCAAACTCAAATAATATGTTTTAATTTTAATTCAAATATTTCAAAATTAAATAATATGTTTTAAATATTAATTTGATGGAAAAAAAAAATTTCACTTGCATTGCTTTATGTTTTAAATCTTCATGGAACCATACCAAAATCAAATAATTTCCTATAAATATAGCTGAATTGAAGAACAAATATACTTGCATTCAGTAATTACTCTACAAAAGTACTCTTGGACACCACAAAATTCAGCGTGTGCAATCTGTATTTCTTTTCACAAAGTACATCTAATTGCTAATATTCTTTGGTATTAAATTTCTTTATTGCAATTTTTTCAAAATAAATAATTAGCAATATCAAAATTTCTATTAAATATTCTTTTTTGCATAGTAATATGCAATTTTCAAGCTTTTCTATTATTTTATATTTTGTGTTGTAGGAATCATTGTGATTTTATATTAATGCTATATCTTCAATAGAATAAATGATAATGAAATATGGTACAAATTGTAGGACCAAGTAGCACACTAGAGAGAGCTTGCAACAAACAACATATTGAAGAAAACAAATATCAACAATATATTTATTATATTAATTCTGATTATTATAAATTTTTTAATTATTATTAAATAATTGAATTACATTGTAGTAACATTTTCTTAATAAAAATGTATTGATATGCTTAATTTTATTCAATAATTATATACTAAAACCTTACCGGTCCATCAATTCTTGGATAGTATTGCTTGAGAGAAAAGATTTCAATAACTTGGTTCTTTCTATGTAACTCTTTAACAAAGGAGTTGTACATAAAATATTTTGTATTATTTTCCCATATGTTTGAAATTTCAAATTCTATCTACACCACAATTAGATTATCAATGGATTTCAAGTTTTGAGAACAACAAGCAAGTCTTTTCTTATGTGAATTAATAGGGTAATTTTTAATAAAATAAATTCCACCTTATTCAAAAATTTCAAGGTTTTGCACAAGCAGGTTATTATGCTATGACCAACCTATAGTGATGAGTTATGGGATTTTTTTATTTGTGAAACAAATTTACTATTTGTAATTGTAAATGGGAGATTAGTGTCTTCAAAAATTTAAAATTAGATAACATGTTTAAATCTTAATTTAAATATTTTAAAATCAAATAATATGTTTTAAATCATAACTTGATGACAACTTTATTTTTTCACTTGCATTGCTTTAAATTTTAAATCTTAATTCAAATATATTAATATCACATAATATGTTTTAATTTTAATTCAAATATTTTAAAATCATTTAATAAGTTTTAATTTTGATGCAAATATTTTAAAATCAGATAATATGTTTTAAATCTTAACTTGATGGCAACTTCCTTTTTCCTCTTGCATTACTTTATATTTTAAATCTTCAAGGATTGTAGTGTTTTTTGTCAATTTGAAGGGCAACATTCTTAATTCAAATATTTTAAAATCAAATAATATGTTTTAAATCTTAACTTGATGGAAAATTTCTTTTTCCACTTGCATTGTTTTAAATTTTAAATCTTAATTCAAATATATTAAAGTCAAATAATATGTTTTAATTTTAATTCAAATATTTTAAACTCAGATAATATTTTTTAATTTTAATTCAAATATTTTAAAATTAAATAATATGTTTTAAATATTAATTTGATGGAAACTTTCTTTTTTCACTTTCATTGCTTTATGTTTTAAATCTTCATGGAACTATACCAAAATCAAATCATTTCCTATAAATATAGCTGAATTGAAGAATAAATACACTTGCATTTAGTAATTGCTCTACAATGAATTGAAAAATAAATATACTTGCATTCAATAATTACTCTACAAAAGTACTCTTGGACACCACAAAATTCATCGTGTGCAATTTGTATTTCTTTTCACAAAGTACATCTAATTGCTAATATTCTTTGGTATTAAATTTATTTACTGCAATTTTTTCAAAATAAAAAATAGTAATATCAGAATTTCTATGAAATGTTCTTTTTGATTAGTAATATCAATTTTTCAACTTGTTTTATTGTTTTATATTTTGTGTTGTAGGAATCATTGCGGTTTTATATTAATGCTATGTCTTTATTAGAATAAATGATAATGAAATATGGTACAAATTGTAGGACCAAGTAGCACACTACTGAAAGCTTGCAACAAACAACATATTGAAGAATACAAATATCAACAATATATTTACTATTTTAATTATGATTATTATAATTTTTTTGATTATTATAAAATAATTGAATTACATTGTAGTAGTGTTTGCTTAATGGAAATGTATTACTATGATTAATTTTATTCAATAATTATATACTAAAACCTTATTGGTCCATCGATTCTAGGACAATATTGCTTGAGAGAAAAGATTTCAATAACTTAGATCTTTCTACAACTCTTTAATTTATTTGTATCATTCTTTTGTTTTGTAGCACAGGAGTTGTACATAAAATATTTTGTATTATTTTCCCATATGTTTGAAATTTTGAATTCTATCTACACCACAATTAGTTTATCAATGGGTTCAACAAGTTTTGAGAACAACAAGCAAGTCTTTTCTTATGTGAATTAATACTAAGTTAATTTTTAATAAAATAAATTTCACCTTATTTAGAAATTTAGGTTTTGCACAAGTGGGTTATTATGCTATGAGCAACCTGTAGTGATGAATTATGGGATTTTTTAATTTATGAAACAAATTTACTATTTGTAATTGTAAATGGGGGATTAGTATCCTAAAAATTTGAAGATAGAGCCTCATCCTACGAATGATTTACCATTGATCTATTGAGTTTTTTCTTTATGCAATTTTTTAAGGTTCTTTCTTGAAGTTGTGGATTATTGAGCTATATGTTATAATTCTTTAAAAACGGGAAATATTGCAGCTCTGTCTAGGAAATTTTTTAATAAAAAATTGTATAATCCTTCATTAGAAAAGATATCCTGAAGTGTGGACCTTTTGTATGGTTGAGACATTGTTGTTAGTAATTTTCTTGAAGGTCTCATGCAAGTAATAAGGTTAAAATTTTCTACATATTTCAACACCAATCCTGCTTAAGTATAGAGTATAGTGAAGAGAAAAGATAGGCTTAGTTAGAAATCCTTCCCAGAACATAAGAGTGCTAGACTGTCTAGATTGTTGTCATAAGAAAATAATTATTTATCTAGGTATTTAGATGTTTCCTTATTTCTTAGTTACAACTTTAAATAAGTTTCCATTCTAATATTTAGATCACATAATACTAAGATTTTTCTCTATACTTTGTAAAATTTTACCATGTGGGATCCTTCAAAATCATCAATTGTAATAGGAAAGTTGTGTTAAATTATAAAGGAGGTGTTGTGCACCTTCTCCTATCATGATATTGTAGTGAATCTTGTAGTCACCCATCAAGGCTTTCCATACACCAACATTAGGACCTAGCATTATTTGTTTGAATTAAGTCGTATGCTTCGTTTAGATGCCTTGCACAACCAAGAAGGTTGATGTGGAATGTGTAATGCTCCATCGTAGGTGTAACATTATAGTTTTGACTCATTCCCTCAAATCATTTCCAACATTCACCCATTAGGCCTTCATTATTGCATGCGAACAAGATAGCAATCAAAGTAATGCAATTGGGATCCACTTTTTCCTATTGCATTTGGTTAAAAAGGTTAAGGGCTTCTTTTTCAAACCCATTTTTTTGATACCCTACAATAAGCATTGTCCATGAAGTAACATCATTTTGAGACATTCTATTTAAAACATTCTATGCTTGATCTCAATTCTTCTACAATTATTGTATATGTTTATATGAGCATAATAGATAAATAGATTGAACTCAAATCCGCTTCTGATTATGTATGAATGGAGTTCCTCACTGGGTGATCCCACATTACTGGTTTACAATTTTTGGCCAAACTGGACACTGAACTGGTTTTTTCTAACTAAATCTTCACTTTCGAGCACCTACAACGGCTAAACCGTGAGGAATTTGAAGATGATGCAAACTAGTGATTTGTGACATTTTGTCTATAGATTCTGAATATTTTTTTTCAACATTTTTGGAATCAGATTGTACTTCTTTTTCCATCTCCTTCGAAAACTAGTTTTTTTAGTAAACGCCATTTTTAAGGAGTGATGCTCACTGTATACAACATAAAAAAAAAATTCATGAAGGTTAAATTTTTTTTTTTTTTGAATTTAGATTTGTAACTATGATATCTAGTGCTTTCATTTGGCTTCATGTAGTATTTCCATTGAATATTTTCCTTAACTGCTCAAAGTCAAACCAATTACAGTTCAGACATAGGCTAATTGTATACAACATAACTTTTTTTGTATGTATCAAAATTCTTTTTTTTTGTTGGATCAAGGACTTCAATATCTAGTGCACTGATATTTTTCAGTTTTTTTTGATAATGTACTATTTTTCCACATGTGTAGAACAAAGAGCTTGATTTTCGGTGAAAAACCTACATTCAAAAGATATAAAAAATAAATTTATTTAAAATTATACTTTTTGGGAAGCTTATAATAAGGACTACATACTTACAAAAAATAAATTTTAAATGAATTCATTTGATCCCCCAAAAGGTATATCAAAAGTGATTTTTTATCAACATTTTGATAGGTGTAAAGGAGACTTTGTTATAGGTATGGTTTAAAACTAGCAGGGTTCTATCCAAGGGGGTTTGATCTAAGGTGGTTCAACCAAACCCTCTTCAATTGGAATCTTTTAAATGTAACTTTTCAAGGCTTAAATCATTATATTTTCTAAAAATATGTGATTTCAACAAAAATCAAGATCTCCCAAAAATTGTAAACCAGTATTGTGGGATCACCCCACCCTTATGCAAAGCTCCTAAATCACCACATACAAGGAGAAAATTTATCATAGTAAACTGATTTGGCTTCTTAGCATTCTAATTCATTTGATGAAATATTTCAAAAGCATCATTGGCATAACTATTTTGAGCACACCCATTAAACATGATTTTCCACTTGTAGGGTTTTGTCTCCAATGTGTCCAGTTGCTATAACTATGCCACTAGCACTGAAACAAGGGTTGAATATTTTGTTAATTTTTCAAAAGTGTCCACTCTTCTACCTTATTACATAATAAATTAAGCATAAAAATTAATTAAATAAAGATGCGTAAAAGAGATATTAGACTTACAACAAAATAATGCTTGTGGATTACATAAATGTCATACTCTCGAGGAAGATGCATGGTTGTTTGCATTAGAGTAGCTATGCTTAGGCTTATGAAATTTGATGATGCACATGTTTTGTGCAAACCCTTGATGCTTTCATTCATATCTATACCAATAATATTTTGCACACAAAAGATTTTGTATTACTTCTTCATGAAAAATTGTGAATCATTGATGCAAGTATAAGGTTGTGGTATGTGGGTTATTAATAATGTTATCTTTGTGGTATTTGTTAGTCTAGACGGTCTTGATGTATGCCATTAAAAAATAGTTGATGTAAATCTAACCATTTAGTGTCTGCAACACTTAATGTGAAGAAAAGAGTGGGGATCCTATTTGGTACCAACAAAAAAATTGTACCATATAAGGTGGATTCATGGACAACCAAATTGCCACAATTATAATTTTTATAAGATTATCATTCAATTTGATATAAAAAAATATGCATTACCAAAATTTTGTACATTTTACAATCAGTATTGTATATATTTCAAGCTGGACTACAATACCATCCTTACTTATGTAGCAATGAGTTTATTTCATTCCATTATTTAACACTTATTACTAATTTCCTAATCCAACCACACATTAAATTAGAATTTACAGCAAATGGCATCCATCCAAGCACATGCACAAACACATAATCTCTAACATATTAACATACATATAGTTTTCTATTGGCGTAATCCTTGAACTTCCTTTGGGTGCAAGTGCTAGTATATGTGTGTGTGTGTGTTTATAATTAATGAAGTAGTGAAAAATAATTAATTTTTTTTTACAATTTTTTTTGTTAATATTAATTTTTAGAACTTACTTCTAAATATTTTTGGCATCTCAATTTCATTTAATTTATTAGTTCCTATTAGGAACTATAGGGAGGGATGTAACACTAAACAATGATTAAACAACGTTGCCATGGCCAATTAGATTTCAATTTCAATTTTTGATTTATTCTTGGTTTGTTAGTTGGCTCAAAAAGATGCATATTTTTTACCCCAAATATTCAACAAATTTTCTTTTCAATAATCAATAGGCCAATATAGAGGACGAGTGTAATGGATGTAATAGGTTTAATTGTAATAGGCCTTGTGATGCAGAAAACAACAATGAGGATGTCTGCTTTGTGAATTCATCATTTAGTTTCAGCTTTGGGTCTCAGCGGGATTGGGAAGAATCTAATTGAGGGTCTCAATGGGCTAGGATCTAGTTGTTAGAATGCCAAATTTCCCTTGTTGTTGAGGGATTGATGAGGTTGGAGTATGAGGAGATTTGTGCTGCCACTGCAGATTTTTCTCAAGGTATTATAAAGTTCTTCTCTTAATAACCCAATTTACAAAAATGTTTCAATCCAAAAATTTCTTCTTGTTCTACAATTATGCAAATCTTTAGTTTGAAGTCTTAAATATTCTAATGGTTGACTCGTATCCTTTTTTTCCTGTCTTCTGATTTTGATGTTTCCAAAATATTTTGACACTATTCATATCCAAATAATTTTTCTTTCAATAATAACGGATTGTGGAGCTGGAATCTTTATGTCTTGAGTGTTCTTAGGCTGGAGTAACCCAGTTTTGTTCTCCCCTATTTTTGAAGTTTAGGTTGGAAGTTTCTTGAGTCTTCTAGACAAATCCATTTTGTGCAAATCTTGCAACCATTGCAGTTCATGAGATCATATCTATTTGAGTCATTCTATCAAACTCATGTTCCTTCTCTATGCTTCCACATTTGCATACACGTCTAACAGGAACATTGCAACATCTGATAAACTTTCTCAATCCATTATGCTTTGATGGAATATACCCTTTTCCAAAGCTACTATTTTGGCAGCAGTAGGGAGATGCTGAAAAAGGTTGTGGATTTTCGCTTTACACTTGTTAAGAGTGTCAAAGATTCAAAATTATCTAATACCATGTCATAATTTTTAAACAAAATGAAAGCCACAGAGCTGTTGCTCTGTTTTCCAGCCAAACTATAAATACACAAATCAAAATGAGGAATAAAATTGGAGACATACAACTTTTCTTTCTATTCAATAATTGGAAATGAACAATATAGGAAAGATTAAACTTAAACTATTGAAAGCTAACTCTAAGCTATGAATCATAATCTGCTGGGAGCAATCAACTGCTCAACCAAAAATAGAAAACTTCAAGAGCTACTAGGAGCTCATTGGTAGGAGCTATGTAGAGCTCTTTAGGAGAAATCATTGCTCAATCAAAAAACAAATAATTGTTGCTATTCAGGAGCTTTCAGAAGCTCACACAAACTTCTTTGAATCACACAGAGGACAAAAAGATTATTTTTTCTATAGACTGCTACTACACAGGAATTCAATTCTAACTGAGTCTTCTCAGCAGACAGAATAAAACTGCCTTCATTCTTTTTTTCTTCAACAAACATTCCCTCTCAAATTTGAAATCACCTACCAGCATTAAATTTGGAATTCAAAAATTCTTAACTTCATTAATTCTTTTGTAGTCTTAAGGTGCACATTAGGAGCAAGTAGGGAAGGCAATCCCCAAAAAAATCTTTCAACTGCAAGCATCAAATTCCCCTGATAGGTAGGTGCCAATGGGAAGAGGCTCAAGAGCATTCAATTTTCCAACACTTCCCCTTGATCCTGAGCTTAAAAATAGGATCAATCCTGATCCAACTCAACAACACCCAATCTAATCCTTAGGCACTCGAAACTGTCCTTGCTTAAAGGCTTGGTGAATATGTCTGCTAGCTGTTGCTCAGACCTACAAAATGCCTTTTTAATTTCACCATTCTCAACTAATTCTCTAATAAAACGATACATGATTTCAATGTGCTTGCTTCTTCCATGAAACACACGATTTTTTGTCAAAGCTATTGATGAAACATTGTCACAAAAGATTACTGTTCCATCCTCTTGTTCTTCCTTCAAATCTATCAAGATTATTCTCAGCCAAATAGCTTGACATGTTGTTGCATTTGCTGCTATATATTCAACCTTTTTTGTAGATAGGGAAATGATGGGTTGTTTCTTGGAAGCCCATGAAATGACTCCCAAACCCAAATAAAACACATAGCCCAATGTGCTCTTCCTATCATCCAAAATTCCTGCACAATCACTGTCTGTGTATCCAACTAGCCCAAACTCATTTGCTGCTATGTACAGAATGCCATATCCTTTAGTTCCTTTCACATACCTCAGGATTATTTTACCCACTTGCCAATGGGTGTCTCTTGGAGTCTCCATAAACCTAGAAATAAGACTCACACTGTGCATTATATCAGGCCTAGTTGCTGTTAAATACATTAAGCTTCCAACCAAACTCTTAAAAATGGTCGAATCCACATTGTTGTTGCAATCTTCCTTGCTCAACTTCAGACCTATGGCTTTTGGTGTTGGGGAAGGCTTGCTTTCAAGAATCCTTAATCTCTTCAAGATCTCATTTGCATATTTTTCTTGAGAGATAAATACACCATCATGCATTTGTTTTACTTCTATGCAGGCCTAGAAAATATTTCAAGAGACCTAAATCTGTCATTTCAAACTCTCTTTTCATGGCCTCTTTAAAATCAGCAATGAGGAAATCATCATCCCTAGTAAAAACTAAATCATCAACATACAAGACAACAATTAAAACCTTACCATCAACTACCTTGATGTAAAGAGTGGGCTCACCATCACTTTTGCTAAATCCATTGTTCATAAAATATGAGTCAATCCTACTATACCATGCCCATGGAGCTTGCTTCATCCCATAAAGATCTTTCTTCAGCCTATACACCTTGTGTTCTTGACTTGAAATGTAATACCCCTCCTCTTACTGGTAGGATTTAGTATTTTTCAATGCAGTTGTTTGCTACTTGTGACTATGATGGTACTATTATTGTGTGACTTGGTTAGTTAGACTTTTGATGATGCTGTTATTCCATTAGTAGACTGTTGGTGATTATGTTTATGCACTTGAGGATTTGATTATTTCATTTGACATTGTGGTTGGTTAGATGTTAGTTCATTTTCAGAATTATATTATGATGCAGTGATTTATTTAGATATGTTATGAGATGAATTGTTAGTTTAAAAATGTTATTTTATCAGATAGATTATAATTGTTAGAATAGGTGTGATGAAGGACAATATGGCATCACTCCTTCGCGAGTGCCCTGTTATGTTGCAATTCCTTCTCACAATGCAATGCCTTGATTTAATGCTTTGACTTTATATATATATGTATGCACATGTACACGACTTCGTTTGTATGCAAGATTGCAGGTACAAGTCTCGATTCCACCTGCTTCGGCAGGACAGGGTGAGCACCAATAACCCAACGGTTAAATGTTGAAACAGAGGTGACGATGAAGTCCTCCCATCCCATGATGTCAGGTCATCTTGTTGATTGGTATTGTTCATTGTTGGTAATTATCGTCATTGTGGTTTGTGTTTTGTATTTGTCGTCCTTTGATTAATGTTGGTACTTTGTTTATGTTGTGGTGTATTCGATTTAAATAATGAAAATAATTAGTTGTTTTAATGTTAGATTTAAATGATATTCGAATATTTAGATGATTTAATTGTTTTTGGAAAAATCATATATTGCAATTAAATAATAATTAAATATTAAATGTGACTTAATTATTTTAATCATTTATTTGGTGGTGGATAATTATGAGAATAATTTATTTAAAATAAATATGTAATGTGATGTGCAAGAAAAGTTGCAAAAACATAAATAAAAGCAATAAAACAAATAAAATAATAAAAAGATTGTGTGAGCCAATAGGAATAGAGATCAGGGAAAAAGCTAGCTTTTAAAGAATTGATTTTCTTTTAACTTTGATTTTGAGAGTTTTTGAAGAGAGGGACAATATATTTTTATTTAATTAAGAATTTTTGGAAGTTTACACACACAGGAGATTAGGGATTGAGAAGTTGCACAAGTTATTAGGTATTTTGAATCTGAAGAAAAGAGGGATTTTGACCTTTTGCTAATTGGAAAGGGAGTTCTAGAAAGGGTTTTGAAAATCTATTACTAGTTATTTTGGAGTCTTCTGATCAAAGGATCGGGTTCGAGTTCGAGCACGAAATTCTGTAGAGAAGATTTTGAAGCACAAATAAGGAGCTCTTCGAGGCCGTCAGAAATTAGCTTCATCAGATCTTCGAGAGCGCAGGACTCCAGGTTCCACTCTCTCTCTCTCTTCTTGATTGTTTGAATCTGTAAAAAGAATAGAAATGTGATTTAGATCAATTTTTGTTTGTAAAAGAAAAGTTTCAGAGAATTAGATTTAAATGATTTAGTTTGTAAAAACAAAATAAATAAATAATTAGGTTTTTCTTCATATGAAATTTCTTTTTAAATTCGAAATCATTTTATTTTATTGCAAGCAAACGGAAAGATAATTCTATTGAATTTCGTTCGAATATGTTAAATTTTCTCTCTATTTATTTTCTATGGAAAAGATCAATCTTGCTTTTAATAAATTTGAGATGTTCTTATAAGAAAAATTTTATATATATATAAAATATATATATATATATATTTTAAATATAACTATATATATATTTATATTTTCTGTATTTTACCCAGAATGACTGATAAATTTATATATATATCTATGTTCTCTGTAATAATATATATAAAAATAAAGTTATTCACCGTAAATTTTGATTTGGGTTGTTTTAAGGGCCGAATTTATGTTTCCGTCGGCGTTGCCAGGGTTTTTATGTTTTCAAAAAAATGAAATTTTAAAAACAAAAAAATAAAATAAAAAAAATTGCAAATTCGAAAGTTGTATTTATCATAGTTTTTAGTTTAATAAAGATT
The DNA here is from genome assembly GCA_007258455.2 of Sequoia sempervirens. Taxonomy (NCBI): domain Eukaryota; kingdom Viridiplantae; phylum Streptophyta; class Pinopsida; order Cupressales; family Cupressaceae; genus Sequoia; species Sequoia sempervirens. The sequence goes on from VDFB02105785.1 coordinate 472,111,458, forward strand.
TATTTTTTTGGGGTTCGGTGGAAGGACGGCCGAAGCCGTACCTTCCCCGTCACCCTACTGCCGCGGCAGTACTGCCGCAGCAGTCTTAATGACTGTTGCGGGCAGTATGGCCGTCGGCCAGTACTGTGTCGGCATTTGTGTATTTTAAATTTAGTTTTTTTTTGTTTTTCAAAGAAAAATATATATAATATTATATATTAAAAAAAAATGTGGTGAATATTTAGTTTATTAAATATAATAATTATAATTTAGTTTCAAATAAAATATAATTATAATTATTTTATTTGATATTATTTTATTGTATTTTAAAGATCAAATAAAATGTAATTTTTTTTTAGAAATAAAATCTTAATGATTTTCTTTTAGTAGAATAAAATTTAATTTGTTAGTAATAATTATATATATATATATATATATATTATTTAATATTATTATTATTTTTTTAAAACAAAATATAAAAAGGAAGGATATTATAATTATTTATTCTAATATTTAAGAAATGTAATTTCTATTTGGAAATTAATTATTAAAGTTTTTATGTAGTAAAACAAAATTAATGTATTATTTTTATGTACATATAAATATATATATTTGATGTTCTTTGGTTATATGTGATTTATTTGTGTGGGGAATAAACAAGTTGTATTATTTAGATTTGTACCGAGATACTTGTGCGTGGGTAAGGATATTATGGTATTGTTAATTGCTTTGTGGAATTTTTGATAAAATTGATTGATTATTTCTTTATTGTTATTTTATGGTTTTAGCGTATTGATGTGGAAGTCCTGTTGTAATTGTGAAACCCTATGGATTGTCGGTCTTTCTTGTGCATTTTGATTATGGTTGTTCCTTTATTCTGGTTGCGGTGTGGGAACCTTGTGATTCAGTTGTTGTTTATTGAGAACCCTAGTTCCAGAGGCATGTCTTTTAATCTGTGAATGTGTTTCCGTGTGGTTGTGCTCTTGGATTTAGAAATTTATTATAATTAATTTTGGAAGGGTTGTACGTGGGTATTGGCATTTTGATTATGAGCTATTGCGAGATGGATTTTCCTCGCTTGTTTATGTTTTGAGTTATATGTTTTGTTCGTGATAGTACAACCCTTGCCTAGTTTTGATTTATGTTAGGAGTCATAGGGAGAGTGGCTCTTTGTGGGCGCCGACGCCTCGGGTAAGAGGAAGTGCTCAGGGGAACCCACGTAAGAGTAGATAAACAAGTGATAACCTAAAAATAGAATTTAGGGGGATGGGTAGTTAAACACACAAGATAATTAAAACTGGATTCCTCGTCTATGCATTAGGGCTACCGTAGACTAGTGATAGACTGAGTAGGCCATGGTCGGCAAAGTCGTAGTCTTGTCTTCATGAGAGATTATCGGCTCCGCATTAGCTACCCTATGGTGCCGGCGCCTCAGTTAGGAGGAAGGGCCAGGAGATCCATAGATGGGTGCCGGTGCCTCAGTTGGAGGAAGTGCCAGGGGATCCCATGAGAGCTATGCGATGACACTCTCCACTAGACATCCTTGTTCTTGTTTCTTGTCGCTTCTGGATATGGTAATATTTATGTTGTTTCGAGGGCTAGGGAATCCATAGATGGGTGCCGGCGCCTCAGTTGGAGGAAGTGCCAGGGGATCCCATGAGAGCTATGCGATGACCCTCCCCACTTGACACTCGTTTGACTTGTTTCTTGTTGCTATGGAATTGTGTATTGAATGGTTGTTTTAGATTGATTATGGAATCATGTTCTTTTTATTGTTTCAGATTTATTTGGAAACGTATTTTGGATGTTGTTTCGGTTCTTCTGGATATTGTCTTTTTATGATGCTTTTGATTCTTGTGAATTTGTCTCATGATTGCTAATTGGTGACACTTCATGTTATTGTGATGAGTTTCTTAAGTTTTAACTTGTTATGTGATTTGTGAACGATTGATGGTTGTTCATTGTATGCTTTGAGTTGTACTTGTTTGGTATCATGTTGTTGTTGAGTCGGTTTGACGTTCATGGTCGGGTTCACTTCCTCGTCACCTCTGAGCACGGGGGGTGAGTTACTTGTAATTCACATGGTTGGGTGGAACGTGCTCCGCACCCTGTTGGGTTCCCCATCAGTGTCTTGTCTTCTCAGCTTTCCGCAGTGGAGGTGTTCCAGTGATCAGTTGTACTTCATATTTCATTATACTTGTATCAATCCCCATGTTGGGAAGTTCAATGTAATTCAGTATCAAAGAATTGTAATGTATTATTATATCAATGATGTTATAGTTAGGCTCATTTGTAACTCTGTTAAAAGATTTATCATGGATGTAATTATGCGATGTTCATTATACTCGCATCATGGTTATGGGATGTATCATTGTTTATGGTTATTATAAGGTTAATGGTTATGTTGTAATCTTTATCTTTTCTTATGTTTAGTTGTTGCGATGTAACCTCGCGTGCCCCAGAGAACCAAGTGTGCTAATGCTATGTAATATGATATGTGGTTATGGTTTAATGTTATTGCATGTTTATTTTTATTATTTAAAAAAAATAAAAATTATTTGCATTGTGTGTGTTCTCTGGGGTTTGCACGGCGGGCATTACATGAAACTTCATATCCGAATGGCTACTCCACATAAACCTCTTCATTCAACACTCCATTAAGGCAGACTTCACATCCATTTGAAATACCTTCCACATGTGATGGGCTGCGATTGCTATGATTGCCCACATGGTTTCCATCCTTGTAATAGGGGAAAATGTCTCATTATAATCTCTCCCAAACTATTTTTTATACCCCTTGACAACTAATCTTTCCTTATTCTTTTCTATTCTTCCTTCGACATGACATTTGGTCTTGTAGACCCATTTCGCCCCAATAACTTGCTTGTTGGGAGGAAAATCTGTTAACTCCCATGTGTTGTTCATCTCTATTACATCTATCTCCTCATCCATGGCCTCACACCATTTCTCCTCTTTCACGACTTCCTCAAAATGAACTGGATCACCATGAGAAAATAATGCAAAATTCACACTCTCATCAAATTCTTCATCATACCTTTCATTCTAGTAGATCTCCCTTAGACTCTTAGTCTTCTTTGGCATTAGGGAGGTGAGAGGTGGTTCTAAACTTTTACTACTATTGTTGCTATGTTGAATAGGAAGGTTCAAGAGCTATCAGGAGCTTTCAGGACCTCTACCAGTGATTTCAGGAGCTCTTCTGGAGCTTTCAGGAGCTCTCAAGAGCTCTTCAGGAACCGATCTTCAGGAGCTTTTGGGAGCCAATCTTTTGGCTGTCTCTGGCTGCTTGCCTTTTTGTATGCTCACTTCAGGAGCTTTCAAGAGCTATCAGGAGCTTGAACGATACCTTCAGGAGCCAATCCTCTGGCTGACCGTGTCTGTCTTTCTGACTATCTTGCTAACTATCTTTCGGCTTCAGGAGCCGTCGGGAGCTTTCAGGAGCTCGACTGATGCTTCTTGTTGAACTTCATGTTTAGTTTCTACTTCTTTAAGAGCTGTCAAGAGCGGTTCTGAGCTATTAGAATCTACCACTCGATCCCATGACTTGTCTTCTAGGAACTCCACATCCCTACTAATGACTATCTTTGTGGTGATAGGATTGTATAGCCGATAGGATTTGGATTCTTCACTATAGCCCGTGAAAATGCATTTTTCACCCTTGTCATCCAATTTTTTCCTCTTTTCTTTAGGCACATGTGCAAATGCTACACACTTGAACACTCTCAAGTGCTCTGTCCACTTGTATCTTGTCCATGCCTCTTGAGGTATCTTGTCATGAACCGCCTTTGTTGGACTTCTATTAATCAAATAAATAGTTGTTACTACAACCTCTCCCCAATATTTAGTCGGGAATCCTTTTACTTTCATCATGCTCCTTGCCATCTCCACGATGGTCCGATTCTTTCTTTTAGCCACTCCATTTTGCTACAGAGTATAACTGGCTGTTAGCTCCTTCTTGATGCCATTTTGCTTGTAAAAATTCATAAAAAAATTAGAGGTGTACTCTTCTCCATGATCTGACCTTAGGACCTTGATAAAATGTCCACTCTCTTTTTTAGCCTATGCCTTAAATAAAAAAACTTGTCAAAAACTTCAGATTTATGTTGCAAAAAGTAAACCCATGTCTTAGGGCTATAATCATCAATGAAGGTCATAAAAAATATAATTTTACCAATAGAAATGATTTGCATAGGGCCTACCAAATCCATATGCACCAATTCCAATGGTGCTCTTTCCCTTGTAGAGTTACCCGATTGAAAAGGCTATCTATGTTGCTTGCCCAAAATGTAAGCCTCACATCTAACATTAGACTCTACTATTCTTGGAAAACCATCAATCATTTTATTCTTGGACAAAAGACTCAAACCAACATAGCCTAAATGTCCATACCTGAGATGCCATAGCTTAGAGGGATCTTGAATGGTGCTCTTGAGCGCTACATGATGTATTGCTGTACATTTTCCATTCATGAGAGGTACAACAATAGACTAAGATGACAAACGCGTCTCAATCTTCAAGGGAAACATCCAGTTCTTTTTCATTTGGATTGCTGCAAACACCTTCATCCTCTCATTCTTGTCATAAATGACACATTGACCCTTCTCCATCAGCACTTTGTATCCATTTTTGATCAGTTGACCAACACTCATTAGGTTATGCTCTAACCTAGGAGAAAAAAATACATTATGTATCTCCTTCTTCTCACCTTGCTTGTTGCGGATCATAATAGATCCTCTACCAACAACAAGAACTAATCCATTGTTCCCCATTCTAATTTCAGACTTTACATTTTTATCAATGAAAGAAAAAAGACTTTCATTACCACTCATGTGGTTGCTGCAACCGTTGTCCAAATACTAGACTTCGGGGCTGCCTTCTTCACCAATGTTGCACATGATGAAGGCTGTGGATTGATTTCCTTCACCCACATTTGAATTAGCCACATTTGCACTTTTTTTTGACTGATCTCTTTGCTTGGTCTAGCATTCACTCACATAATTCCCGAACTTATGATAGTAGTAGCATTCAACATTGCTCTTGTCATTCTTCAGATTCAAACTGTTGTTCTTCTTGCCTCTTCGGGAGCTAGTCAGAGAGCTGCTTGCTCCCTGTTGGCTGTTTGCTCACGCTGAGCTATCTTCTCCAGCATTACCACGCCCAGATCTCTCTCTATTGTGTCTAGATTTGTTTCTACCTCTCCCCCTTCCTCTTGCATTTGAATGAGCTTTAAAAGCTTGCTCTTGGGAGGAACTTGCAAACCTATTTAGGCACTGCTCATGGGTTTGCAAAGAACCCATCAACTCATCAATATACAATGTTGTGAGATCCTTTGCCTCTTCAATGGAAATCACCACTGCATCAAATTTCGTGGGTAAGCTCCTAAGGATTTTCTCCACAATCCTCTGATCATCAATGACCTCAAAATTCACTCTCAACTGGTTTATCAAACCAAAGAGTCTTGTATGAAAAATAGAAATGGACTCATTTTCCTTCATTTCAAGAGTCTCAAACTCTCTTCGAAGCATCTGGAGCTTCACCAATCTGACCTTGTTAGTTCCTTTATAACAGCTTTGGAGGATTTCCCAAGCTTCCTTTGCATAGTTAGCTACTACTATTTTGGGAAAAATGGCCTCTATCAAGGCTACTTCTATCAGGCTCAATGCCTTAGCATCTTTCCTCCTCAACTCCTTCAACTGGGTCTTCTAGTTGTTTGTGAGCACAATATATCCTACTGGGTAAATTATATCATTGAAACAACTAACCAAAAACTCCCACAAATCATTGGTGACCATTATGGTCTTCATCTTCTTTGCCTAAACATCATAGTTTTTTCCATTAAAGGATGGTGGCTACTTCTAGCTCTTTCCTTCATCTCCTACATAGAAAAAACTCAATACGCAGAAAAAATAAATGCCCTAACTCACAAGGAAATGGGGCCTATGGCTCTGATACCATGTAAAATATTCAAAATGCTTTGATACCATGTCATGATTTTTAAACAAAACGAAAGCCACATAGCTGTTGCTTTGTTTTCCAGCCAAATTGGAAATACACAAATCAAAATGTAGAATAAACTTGGAGACATACAACTTTGATTTCTATTCAATAACTAGAAATGAAAATACATGTAATACTGAACATAAAACTTAGAAACTAAACTCAAACTACAGACTTCTAACTTCTGGGAGCTTCATGAGCTGCTCAACTAGACAAACAATAAACTTTAGGAGCTACTTGGAGGTCACTGGCAGGAGCTACGTAGAGCTCTTTAGGAGCAATCATTGCTCAATCAAAAAACAAACAACTATTGCTATTTAGGATCTTTCAGAAGCTCACACATACTTCTCTGAATCACACATAGAACAAAAACATTCTTTTGTCTACAGACTGCTGCTGCACAAGAATTCAATTCTAATTGACTCTTCTCAACTGACAAAATAAAATTTTCTTCATTCTTTTTGTCTTCAACAAACATTCCCTCTCAAATTCGAAATCACCTACCAACATTAAATTTGGAATTAAAAAATTCCTAACTTCATTAATTCTTCTACAGTCTTTAGGTGCACGTTAGGAGCAAGTAGGGAAGGAAATCCCCAAAACAATCTTTCAACTGCAAGCATCGAATGCCCCTGACAAGTAGGTTCCAACAGGAAGAGGCCCAGGAGCATTCAATTTTCCAACAAAGAGCAGTGCCTTCCAACTAACTGATTTTCTCCTATTTCAAGATTCTAGTGAATATTTCTCAAGTTCAATCTAGTTTTAATGGCTTTTTTTTAGTGGGCCTTTAACTACTTAGCATTAATTTCTCTATGAGTGATTATATATAGTTCAAGCTTTAAGTGAGAGATATGTGTTTTATAGATATAAATTTTCTTGATTTGTAGCTCTTTTAGAATGTTGCACTGCATGCTATGGTCTGATATTTGGTACATGCTTCTTAGGGGCTTCTAGTTTAGTTTAAGAGTTTATGTTTCCTTATGACATAACTAATTTTTCTTTTGTGAGTTTCTGTTAATTGAAATACGATTTGTTCATTTGTACATAAGTTTCACTGTACAGAAACATAAGTTTCACAACTTATTGATTTTTTATTCTAAAATTAAATATGGCTGCTTGGTTTTTGTATAATATAATATATACTTTTTTCTTTGTTTTGTTTAAGTATAATGACTCTTTCTCTTAATTTTTACACTCTCTTCAAGAAAAATATCAAATGAAAAATATTTACAGCTGAATCTAAAAACTATCTTATTGATTCTATTATATAGCTTCAATCCCATTCTCTTATGTGATTATTTGTGAACATTAATAATAATACCATTTTTTCTATAATTTTTTTAAAATTTACTCATTCTCTGTTGTATTTTTTTTATACTAGATTGTAAGAGTATATTGTGTTGTAGCAATTTACCCTATTTTCACTACTTCATTTCTGGATTTTTTTTTAAAAAATTGTGGGCATTTATCCATTTGAATTTGTATCTCAAAACCATGCATATCATGTTTCTTAACATTTTATATTTGAATGAAATATTTTCTAAAGCATAATCTATGTTCTTCTTTGGTAGACAGTAATGGGAAAAAAAAAGCAACCATCGTAGCTTGGGTTTTGTGTACATTTCTCTTATCTGGGACACTGACTTCCTAGACTTAAGAGGTCAAAAACTGATAAACATTTTCAAATTTTGTTCACCTATTTGTGATAACCATTTTCTTGAAGTCCAAAGCCTATGAACATTTGAAATTATGTAGTATTTTTCTTAAATATTTGTCATCAATTTGCTTATGCTTACTCTATATGAATCTACTCTATTTTTATGATTTTTCTTACTTCATAAATATGTCGTGTGGGTTTAAATTGTTTGTATGAGTAGTAAAGTGCATGAGGATCCAAACATAAACTCATCCTATAGTCATCGGCTTCTTGTTGTTGCTTATGATGGAAGGTTGATCCAAACAAGACAATTCCTTAGAAATTATTTAAGCTCAAATTGAATTTGTGTAAATCGTTTCTGATTCTGCAATGCTTAAATTGTCATTCCATTTAATCAAAGTTTTATAGTGACATTGTTATTGGTCACTACTTTATTTTAGATTCTTACACTACTATATCCACCTTTCAACATGGAGAAAGCCAAATCTTCAATGGTTTATAGCTACAAACATGGATTTAGAAGCTTTGCAACTCACCTATTGAAGGCCTAGGTAGCGAATATGGCTAGTATGTAATTATTATTCGTACATTCATGCAATTAGCTAACTTTCTCTACACTAATACAATCTAGATTCATCAATTTTATATCTATATAATTTGCAGAGATGCCTGGAGTTGTTTTTGTATTTACCAACAAGAAAAGAAAGCTCCATACAACACATTCATGGAAATTTCTGGGCATGCCAAATGATAATTCATTGGAAATCCCAAATGACTCTACTAGACTTCAAGAGGATCTCATCATCCACATCATTGACATAGGTAAGGTGGTGTACACCTTAGATTATCATTTTTCAAGATGCCAAAAGCTTGCTTACTAGATAGTAGAGACAAGCGTCAGTATGCAATATCAAACTCTTCTACTATATTACTGTTCAAGAAAAAATCCAAATTCAAATTATATTTAGATAAATGTAGGACAATAGACCTGTACAATAGTATTAATATTTAAATTGAAACTTTTTGTGGGATGGACATCTTTCTTGAAACATGGAACCTCTATTTATTGCTTTAGTCAGTAGTTCTTTGGCCATGTGAGTATTACTTCAAAAGCAAAATATTTTATACAGTGGATGGTTTGGATAGTTGTTGTTTTGGAGAGATTGTCTACATGTCGGTTATATAACCTTTCCCCTTACCAGATTATGTTCCTGGCACAAGGGAGTGGGTTTTATGGGACTCTAGAAAGGAAGTTTGTTTTATAGAGGACCAATAGTTCTTCCCCCAATTCTGCCATATCTGAACATAGGCCACTAAAAGATTGGAGGAAAGGCACAATGTTATGTGATTGCTTTCTAAAGTTGCAATGCAAAATTTGCTTCCTAGTTCTCTTCTCTTCAATTTTTTTGGATGGTTTCTATCTCATATAACATGACCAATAATAGAAGGAACCTAAAAAATAATTAGAGCTACAATAAAAAATTTTAAACAGTCCCTTTTCCCCTCAAGGGTTTATAAAATTTACAATAGGGAAAAATCTGTGACTAGTTGTTTGCATGCTGCAATATGACATTCAATTTCCTATTTTGAAGGTGTAATTTTCTCACTCATTTACCTATTTCAATTGTCATATGTTATGAGATTGTTTTTCCTATAGATATTCTATTTCATGTTTCACCTTGATGTATTGAATAATAAAACGCATCCCTGATTAGAGGGTGATTTCGAAAGGACTGGGTAATTTTTATTGATAATATGACATTTAGTTTCTTTGAAGTCCTACTCCTACTCCTCTACTGATCCCACAAAGCTGGTTTACAATTTCTAGGAGATTTTGATTTTTGCTGAAATCACATATTTTTAGAAAATATGATGATTTAAGCCTTAAAAAGTTCCATTTAAAGCATTCCAATTGAAGATGGTTTAATCAAACTACATTAGATCAAACCCCCTTCGATAGAAGCCCGCTAGTTTTAAACCATACCTATAACGGAGTCTCCTTTACACCTATCAAAATGCTGATAAAAAACCACTTTTGATTTACCTTTTAAGGGATCAAATGAATTCATTTAAAATTTTATTTTTGTAAGTATGTAGTCCAAGTTATTATAAGCTTCTCAAAAAGTATAATTTTAAATAAATTTAATTTTATTATTATATTTATTTTTTATTTCTTGTGAATGTAGGTTTTTCATTGAAAATCAAGTTCTCTGTTCTTCACATGTGGAAAAAAATTGAAAAATATGAGTGCACCAAAATCGAAGTCCTTGATCCAACAAAAAAAAAAGAAATTGAATTTCGATACATACAAAAAAAATTGTGTTATATAGTCCACCTATGTCTGAATTGTAATTGGTTTGACTTTCAAAATTGATTAAGGAAAAAATATTCAATAAAACACTATGAAGCCAATTGTAAGCACTAGATATCTAGTTACAAATCTAATTTTGAAAAAAAAAAAAAAAATTATCCATCATGAAAAAAAAGTTGTGTTAAATGGTGAGTGTCACTCCTTAAAAATGGTGTTTACTGAAAAAAAAACTAGTTTTCAAAGGAGATGGAAAAAGAAGTGCAATCTGATTCCAAAAATTTTGAAAAAAATATATTTAGAATCTACAGAAAAAATTTCACAAATCATTAGTTTGCATCATCTTCAAATTTCTCATGGTTTAGCTGCTATAGGTGCCCGAAAGTGAAGATTCAGTTAGAAAAAATCAATATAGTGTCCAATTTGGCCAAAAATTGTAAACAAGTATTGTGGGATCATTGGTTGTTCAATTTGAATTCCTTGATGATAGTGGAAATGATTATTATAGCTTCGACATATCACAAGACAACCCTTATGCCTTAAATATGACGTAGCTTGTTAAGAAATCTAAACATTCATTAAATTGATTAGGTATATGGCCTGAATCCCCCAACTTTAGTGATCATTTGATGTTTCCTATCTCTTCTCATTGGAAGGGAGTATGCCAAAGTGGTGAACTATTTTCTTTATCGACATGCAATAGGTTAAAAAATATTGTATTGAATGTATATATTATCTCAAATTAAGATTTTGCATGAACCCGAATACCATATATGTGCTCTTTTTTTGTATACATAGACTTTTTTGTGAGAGTCAAAAAATTTATGTTGAATTCCAAAGTAAATTGATAAATATAAGAAATATCTCTAAAGCATTTTCAACAAATCAATGTTTTTTTGGCATATCCTGCAATTATTATAGTCGAAGAGGACACATCTCTGAGGCATTGTGTCAAAGAGTTTAGGTGCCTTGTCTATGCTTCCACATTTTGCATAAATATTTACCAGGGTAGTTGCAACTACAATGTCTGAAAAAAATACCCCTTCCTTAATCCTTGATGAATGTCCATACCCTATTCCAAAGCTCCCATCTTGGCACAAGCAGGCAAGATGTTGGAAAAAATTGTGGAATTTGTCCTTAAATCTGCCAATTGAATTTGCTTGAATGTTTGTAATGATTTTTTTGGTATATTGTTTTAATTTTGTAGTTCATTTTCTTACCACACTATCTTGTCTTCCTACATCATATTTCAAACAATATCTCTAACAAATTGCACTGTCTTGTCTTCCTGCATTATCTTTCAAACAATATCTTTAATGAATTGCACTGTCTCGTCTTCCTACAAGATAAATTTGTTACTCTAATTTTATATCTGTATTTTTTGGAATTGTGTTAATGGAACTTTGTGTATGTAAAGGCAGTATGCTAATTAATCCTTCACCTAGCCCTATTAGAGCAACAAAAACACTAGATTGACATTATCAAAAAAGTCATATTTAAGGGGTCTCATTTCTAGCTCTTAGCATGTGCAATTGCAAAGAGCATAAGCATTTTTTGTTTATTTTCTTTGTGACAATCCATAGTTCACCAAAACTACTTTTCCAATAGTTGGCAGGAACTACGCTACATTGCAGCTCTTTCTTTCTAAAGAAATTAATTATAAATTTCTACTACCCTATTAACAAAAATGTCATAAAATCATCTATCTAATTTGAAATTGTGTGGTCCTCCCAGAAAACTATTTGATTCATGCATGCAACCTTACATGACATATGAATTTTTCATTCGTAAGATGAAAAGCTTGTGTAACGTTCCCATTGTTCTACCCATTATTTTTACTATGTTTTACCCATAAGTGAACAGTTTATGCTACTATCATTATAAGCAATAATTGTTTTTCCTTTTCATATGAATAACATGATGCACATTTGAAACATAACCATTTCAAACTTTCCCATTGCATAACAAAGAATAATTTCAATAATTCAAGTACCAATTTCACATTACATAATTTCATCATGAAGGTATTTCCCATTTACAATTTCTTAATAAGAATAGAGATACATGTTTACATTCGCAACTTCCATGAGCTCAATGATATATATGTATACAAATAGAATACAATGATCTAGATGTCCCCAATGTTAGTGCATACCTCCTAGATGTCTCCATCACTGGTGCATACATTCTAGGTGTCCCCAAACTGGCGCTACATCCTCAAATCCTATTCACCAACTGTATGAGGGAGAGCATCACTCAAACACTTTTTTTCCAACCATGGACTTACTGTGGTCCCCTTCACATCTACCTAACTGGTAAGATGGCCCTACCCTTCGACGAAGAGATTGGTTTGGTAACCCCATAATCCTAACCTTCCTAAGCATAGTGGTGTGTCCTACATATCTAGAGCTACCATACATTGGCTATAACCTACATGTATGAATTCCTTGCCTAGAATGCAATCATAGATCATAGTGAACTGAGAGTGTAAATAGTGGCTATTTACACTACTTTGGCCAAATAATTCAACACCATTACTTTGAGTGAGAGTCATCTATCCACCTACCCTTTAGCTCGATTTGGTATTGACCATAATCATAACACAGATTCAATCTAAGGTGATGGCATAAAAAACTATCCAACAAGTTTATTTCCTTAACCATGGATTACCCTAACCCTAGGAATAACCAAGCCTATACAAAACTAATTATTAGGTTACACCATTTCTCATGGATTACTCTAACCCCAGGTATAACCATGCTAATCATACACGCACACATACTAGTGACTAGCTAGGTTACCCCCTTTTCCCATGGATTAATCTAACCCCAAGAATAATCATGCTAACCACTCATGTTCAAAATGATATTTTCATAAAAGAACTATAAGGTATCAACATATTCCACATTCCACTTTTCATGCAATATCCATATAGACCTAACAAACTAAGCATAGTTCTAGTAGCATTTAAGCCACACATACTTCAACATAATAAAAATGTTATTCCAAATAATAGGGTTTCACTAATTCGAGACTCAATCAAGAATCACACAAGAATATTCCATACTAAGTAATAACTAAGTTCATAAGATCAAGCATTCCCAAAAGCATTCATTTCTAAACAAAGGCATTTATAATCAAATAACCTTTCAAACATAAACAATAGAGGAATAGAAATTAGCATGCCTAGATATAAAGTTCCAATTGATAATGTTGCTTTCCAACCTCAACCTCCACAATCATGAATGATACTCATTCAATATTCAACTAATCTACAAAATCTAGCATCCTCTCAAGAATTCTCAACAAAACGTAGCTCACAAACAAATCTCTCTCTCTCACACTAAACTCTCAAAATAATGCTTGCACAAAAAATATAGTAGAATAATAATAGATGAATCAGAATAAAAATGGTAGAGAGAGAACCTCTATATATACTTAAATTTGAGCATCATAATGCTACAAACACATTAACAAATATGTCACCTTCCTATTCACATGCATCGACTCAGCTAATTTAAACTCTCAGATTGCAATACATAACAATTCTCTTATTTCTAAATTCATTGAATGGATGAGTCGACCTCATGCTTGTGACAACATGACTCCTTTTATTGAGTCAAGGCATAAATGGTCATATAAGTTCAAATCAAGGAGAAAGGACCAATGAGTCCAATCATGGTTTTAATAATAGAGGATGAGGAAAAAACAATTTCAAAAACAATCACCAAGGTTTGATAAATGCCACATCCAATATTATTATTTTAAGAAATATGGTCATTTTGCAAATGAATGTAGGAAGAAACAAGAAGTGGACAAAAATGGTACAAATTACTTAGATGTATCTGATAATAATTCAAGAAGTTTATTTATAACTTGTAATGTAGCTCAAGAAAGTTCTAGGGATGTGTGGTTTTTAGATAGTGGTTGTATAAATCACATGACTAAAAATATTGAGTTATTTGCTATTCTTGATGATTCTATGAAATCTGAAGTAAAATTGGGAAATGATAGTAAAGTATTTGTAATGGGGAAAGGAATTATAATTTTTTTACTAAAAATGGAGAAAAGAGATATATCCCTAATGTTTACTTTGTGCTTAGATTAAAACATAATCTAATGAGTGTTGGACAACTAATGCAAAAAGAGTACAAATTTTTCTTTAACAATGATGCTTGTACAATTATGGATAGAAATCCTAGTGACATATCAATTGCAAGGGTTGAGATGACCAGGAACTGGATGTTCCCCCTCTAGATTCATTGCATTCAATGAATAGAAGATGTTAATTTCAAGATAGTATACTTAGACTAGACATGGATTTGGCATTTGACGTATGACCACCTTCATTTTGACAGCTTGAGTTTATTACAAAATAAAAACATGGTAAAAGGATTACCAACAATCATGTAGGCCACCTACTCATGTGAGAGTTGTATATTAGCAAAACAACATAAAGAAAGTTTTCCTGTAGGAAGTTCAAATAGAGCAAGGACTCCATTAGAGTTAGTTCACTCTGATATATGTGGAGCAATCCAAACTTAGTCTTTAGGTGGAAGTATACATTTTCTAACATTCATTGACAATTTTAGCAAGAAAACCTAGATATACTTTCTCAAGGAGAAGTTTTAAGCCTTCAATAAATTCAAGGAGTTCAAAGCTATGGGGGAAAAGCAAAGTGGACTATTAAGATACTCAAATCTAATATGGGTGGTGAATTCAATTCTAATGAGTTCCTAGAGTTTTGTAGATATCATGGGATCAAGAAACAATTCACAACAAGGTACACACCACAACAAAATGGTTTAACAAAGAGGAAGAACAAAACCATAATGGAAATGGCAAGAAGTATGTTGAAGGCCAAAAACTTTTCTAATGATTTTTGGAAAAAAGGAGTAGCATGTGTAGTTTACATTTTGAACAAAAGTCCTACAAAAAGTGTTAAAGAAGATAAAATGAATGCTACAAAAAACAATCACACTATTTTTTATTCATCAAAAACAATTTGCATTACCTCTCTATTTTAGAGGATTTCAAACAAACAATCTCAAGTCAGATGAGGAGACAAAAACAAAATAGGAAAATGCAACATAACAAAATAGGAGATGTGGAGAACATATTAGGAGATGTGGAGGATGGACTTAGCAAACAGTTTTCACGAATGGAAAACAAATGAACAAAATTTAGTTTAGTTTCGATTGACTGAACACGTCAGAGATGATTATGGAGATGTGTTGGAAATTAGACTGTTTCAACATACACACGGTTTGATGAGACAATTTTTGAATGTCAGAGTTGATACTTGAGAAATAGGTTGGCTTCTTGGAACTTATTTTCCATCACCAAATCCATACAGCTATTCATTTCTGGGGTGAAATGATTCTTCCAGTCACCCACTTCACCTTTGCGAAAAAAAGAATGATTGCTAACCTCTAAATGAAATTTACCATTTTTGTTAACATCTAGAGTGGAAAGAGATTCAAAGTTGCATTGAATGTCTATCAAACGAATGTATTCCTCTTTCAAAGAAGATTTCCCCAAGAAATATGAAATCCTTTTGATGTGGGACAAAGAATCTTCCTTCATATCTTCATAAGTCAAAAACAAGATGTTACTTTGATTCCTACTAGCATTCCAAAAGCTCAAGACATGATCAACAAAAGGACCATAGAGGGAGACACCATTATAGGAGTCAAAGAACACGTCCTTGGAAATTGGAGATATCATTTCACCAATGAATATACCTTGTAGTGCAGGCAAGAACTTCCAATGGGAAACAAATGTGTCCTTGGGATTTCAAACGATATAAATGATTTGACAGCTCAAAGACATGACTTGAGGTGGAAGAGTAGAGTAAGGAAAATGAGTACCGAGCAACCTAGGCGATGGCATTTCTTCAATTATAGTGGAGGCATTAGTGATTGATCAAAAATTGTAGCTCATAAGGCTGGCAATGATAGCTTTCAACCAGGTAGTTCCCGTCTTCATTCCAGAGAACACAAACTTGTCGTCCTCCTGTGCTTTGAACTGTGAGTAAATCTTGATTGCTTCCAAAATTATGGGCTCGTAGAAGAAACCATCATGCTCAACAAGTTCAACTCCATAGGGACTTTCTCTTCTTCCACCAAATGGAGAGAAGGCTGTGGACATATTTGAAGGGTTGGGGAATGTATGAAGAGATAAGTGGTAGGTTAAGAGTGTTGATGATAACGAATAGGCACCAAGCTCTTGTTATTAAGATAAACTAGAAATTCCATGTAGTAACACACAATAATGAGCCGATAGGCAGAGAGCAACATGAAAGGAAAGTGATGTGCAAGCAGTGTCTATGGAAACTCATTCGAAAGTGAATGGCATGAGTGGGCATAGTAGCTATATGTAGATGTAGATAATATAGTTACACATTAGGGAATCCAACGAACAATACAATGGATTGCTAGATATATTATGGGCGATAATTAAAGTCATTGAGTGGGAACAATATTGTAACCCATTTTTACCTTACATTTTAACATTATTATTTTATTTTAAATTATAATGGGGACCGAAGGAGGCTATTAACCCTAATGGGCTGAAAGGAGGATATGTATATAAAGGATAAAGTGTGTACGCAATAGTTGGTGAAGAAATAACTTTGTAGAATATATATATACACATATAGAGGTTTGGTTGAAGAACAATTGTATTAACATTGAATTAATTATTTGGTGATAACATCATTATTATTGGTAATTTGTTTGGCGGGGTAAATAATAATATTATGTAGTTAAGTTGTTTATTAAAAAAAAATATTATTATTAAATTTGAAATGATTTCATTAAGTAATACCAATATCATTAAGCTTTATTAGTTAACGAAAATACAATATTATTATGGATAGGGTTCAATGTCTAAATTGATGACATTACTAATGTGCAACTAGTTGGGAAATAATAATGTTGACATAAAATTAGTTGAATTTATCACTATATAATCCCACCCCATAATTTAGCCATTGCACCAATTCTTTATGATACAAACTAAGGATCTTTTCATAACTAGTAACAAAGAACCCTAGATCAATTATAGTTAAAACAATCTAAAAGTAAAATCAATATCATTAAGTTTCATTAGTCAATAAAAATATAATCTTATTATGGATAAGGTTGAATGTCTAAATAATTGATGACATTACTAATGTGTATTTAGATGAGAAATAATAATTGTGGCATACTATTAGTTGAATTCATGATTATATAAGGACACCACATAATTTGGCAACTGCATCATTATATAAGCCCACCCCATAATTTAGTCACTGCATCAATTATTTATGATACAAACTAAGGATCTTTTCATAGCTAGTAACAAAGAAGCCTAGATCAATTATAGTTAAAACAATCTAAAAATAATATCAATATCATTAAGTTTCATTAGTTAATCAAAATATAATATTATTATGGATAAGGTTGAATGTCTAAATAATTGATGACATTACTAATGTGTATTTAGATGGGAAATAATAATTGTGGCATACGATTAGTTGTATTCATGATTATATAAGGACACCCCATAATTTGGCAACTACATCAATTCTTAATGATACAAACTAAGGATCTTTTCATAGCCACCAACCAAGTAGCGTAGACGAATTTTGGTTAAAACAATTTAATTATTTGTTTGATGTAGAGTATAAGCAAGAGAAGAATAATCAACAATGCCCAATGGAATCTAACATAAAGTGTATAAGATCAACTATTTTATTCCATTGTAACCATAAGCTTAAACATATGATTTTTTTATTTACTCCCACGTCAGAAAGATAATGATCTGTACATACAAAATATAAAGTAAAAGTCAACACAATGAGGCCTATTCTCCACCCTACAATATTGGGTCATGGATCCTCATGGACCCTCACCAAACCCCTAAGCAAGAATATAGATTGGCCACCACTGTGATTAGTGGTGAAATGAATATTGCATATTACAATCAATATAGAGTACATTAGGATATGATTGTCTATTTGACCATTGTTTCTGATTTTACAGTCACTATCATTATTTGGGAAGGTTGTTTATAACACATTAGTTTATGAAACACCGTATTATTGCTGCAACATGGTCTACAAGAATAAGGAAAAAGTGTTAGTGTGATAAACAAGCACCATTGGTACACAATAAATAAATCAGAAAATATAAAGACTTATACAATTAATTACAAAGATGATACAATACAGTTGCAGTAGAACACAATAAGTAAATAAAATCTAGGCATACCTTATGTAGGGAATGGATTGAAGTCTAGACATAGACAAGAAGGTTTGCTCTCTAGCCTACCATACTGGCTCATGGAGCGTCATCGACTCTTCTCCCTTGGGAAAGAGAATTCAAGAACTTGGATGTTGATTCATAACCACAATTACAATCACTTCATCTTCATAGTTGGTTGAACTTGATTCACAAAGGTCGTCCATCTACTTACCATATAAACTGGAATATTAACACCCAAGTTCTTGAACTATCTCTCCCAAGGGAGAAGAACAATAAGATGATCAGCGAGGAAATTTGAAAATTCAAGAACAAAATGCAAATCATAAAGGGAGAGCAAGAGGGAATTGACAACAACTCAACACAACACTATCAAAAATTGAAACAACATAGCCTTTTTGATAGCACCTTCTCAATAATCAAATTCTATAGCTTAGGAAAGAGAACAATAATCAACAATGCCTAATGGAATCTAATATAAAGTGTATAAGATCAACTAGTTCACTATGTTGTAAGCATAACCTAAAGCATATGAATTTTTTATGAATCCTATGTCAAAAAGATAGCAATTTGTACATAAAAAATATAAAATAAAACTCAACACAATAAGGCCTGCTGTCCACCCTACCATATTGGTTCATGGAGCCTCGTGGACTCTCACCAAACCCCTAAGCAAGAATATACATTTCCCACCACTCTGATAAGTGGTGAAATGAATATTACTTGTTACAATCAATATAGATTACATTAGGATCTGATTATGTAATTGACCATTGTTACTAATTTTCCAACAACTATCATTATTGTGAAAGGTTTTTTGTAAGAAATCAGTCCATCAAATACCACATTATGGTTGGAATATAGTTTGCAAAAATAGTAAAAAAGTGTGAAGTTTAGTATGTCGATTATGCAAAAATAGAATCAACTGCATAAAATTAACTATTTTATTCCATTATAGCCATCACAACATAAAGCTAAAAACTGATACCCATGTCCCTATGCAAAACTTTTACTACAAAGGCCAGACCTTTTGGTCACAATGCATTGAGGTGTGGAGACAGAAAAGGTTCCATGCTCTCCACCCTACCATTTTGGATCATGGAGCGTCATCGGTTATCACCAGACCATTGCGATTACTTACCATAAAGTACAATAAATTTTAATGATGATTCCAATGAACAGTATTGTTCAAGTGAGCAATTCAGTTGCAGTCTAAAATATAAAATGGAATAGAACAAAATGAGGCCTACTCTCTAATATTGGTTGGCCAGTACTGTGATGAATGGTGAAATCAATGTTCCCATTGTCTTAGCTAGTCTTATAATCTCTTCATATTCACAGTTGTTTGAAAGCTCATTCATTTGTTTAGCATCTATACTGGAATATCAACATCCCACTTCTTGAACTCTCTCTCCTAAAGGAGAAGCATGTTCTCTGGAGCAACTACGAATATGAAGAGATTATAGAACTAACTAAGACCAAGTTGTTGATGGGGGCGGAAGAATAAAAATTATACACCTCTTCCTACTTCCTTCAATTATATCTCTACCCACTTGCTATCTCTTCCCTCCATTCTTTCTCCACCGCCTACAAAAAATGAACACAAGTTTACTAGAACCCATAGCTTTTGCAACCATGAACGCATGCAAAGAACAAAAGATAACATCCAACAACCTTCATAGAGATTCCATAGCCAATTAACTCACTTGCACCCCCAAAGAATCTTGTGATGCTCACTGACAGCTACCTTCAACAACAACAGAAACCTAGACAATGAAACCAAACAATATGCTATTGATAACTAGACATGCATTTGTTTTGTATGTTAGGGAATTTAAAATAGATGTTACTTGCACCATCATCACTACGTGGTAACCATACAACAATTAATGTTGATGCTATTTTGCTGGCCTCCATAGCTACCTTCAACAACAACAAAAACCTAGAGAATGAGACCGAAAAATACATTATTGATAACTGCACAGACACTGGTTTTGTTTTCCGAGAACTCACTTGCACCCCTAAAGAAGCTTGTGATGCTCACTGACAGCTACCTTCAACAACAACATAAACCTAGACAATGAAACCAAACAATACACTATCGATAACTAGACAGGAATTTGTTTTGTATGTTAGGGAATTTAAAATAGATATTACTTGCACGATCACCACTACACGGAAACCATACAACAATCAATACTGATGACATTTCATTGGCCTCTGTTGTGCAGTTTTTTTGCACACACGTCCCGCTGAAAGCAAGGAGCCTCTTTTTCTTTCGCTTTTGGTTACCTTTGCACATGCTTGAATGCTTATCTTATTCATGCAAATGATTCCCCTAAGTTACACATTGGGAAATCTAAGTTCTGAAGAAAGTTTGGGTTTTTATACCATTTTGGGATTTTCTGCTCCATCCGGATTTCCCCGGATTTCACTCAGAGCCCGGCAAGGAGATTAACACTGCAGTTCAGGAAATATGGGACTTCGCGGAATTCCACCTGGACCGGATTTTTCTGAAATTCCATTTTTTCGTTGGCTTTCCGAGTTTCTTCAACTTATCTTGTTGAATGTATTTATGATCACTCGTACGAATTGTGAGGGATGTATTTAATCAATTTTTGGGGATTTTCTTGCCATTATGATTTATCATTTGCATTCTATTGAGTTGGGGTGTTCAATCTTGTGGTGCTTGGCTGAATTTGGTGTGTTGAGCCTCTGAATTGTGGGATTTGGTAGTTGTTTTTTGGGTGTCAGTGTTGTCAAAGCTTGCTTCGGCGTTCGAGATTGTTGTCTGTCATTGCTATAATTGATTTCCATTTCATCAAATGGTATGTACACATTTCCTATCATTTGATTGATGAATGTGAGTGGTCCTTTGGCATTCTAGATATGCTTAGAGTTCAAATTTTTGTGTGTTTGGGTATTCTGAAGCTAGGGTTGCATGATGTTGATTTTAATTGATGGTTCCTCAAGTGATTTTCATGCTTGCTTTTCACTTTCATCTTGCTTTCTTGTGGGCCATGATTATACTTTGAAACCTAGCAGTTGAGTAAGCTAAATCCTGAGCTTGTATGTGCGTCAATGGCGAATCTTTAGGGTTTCATACTTAGGGAATCACCATTCCCCTTCAATCTGCTTTAAGAGGAGCTTTAAGTTCAATGAAAATCAATAGGAGGTTCTGGTCAAACTTGTTGCAGGCCCGAATTCCTCAAATTTGTGATCGTTCGATCAATTTGAACCAGACCGTGTGAGAACATCAATATTCGGGTCTTCCTTCAGTTTCAGGATTTTCCTATGCTGGTGGATTTCCCCGAGTTTCCTTGTCCCCTCCGTCTTCCCAGAATGTGTTGAAAATTCAGAATCTTGCCTTCTTCGCGGATTTTCATTGATCCCGAATTTTCCCGATTTCTCCTTCGTCCCTTCGTTTCCCCAAAGTTCATGTGGTATTGTTATTTTCGCAGAATTTTGGTCCTACCAAATTTTTCTGAACTCTCTTGAAAGCTTTGTGGAACTTAGAGATTGGATGAGATGGATGAATTTAATGATGAATGTTTAAAATTCCATGCTTTTAACTGATAGATCACACCATGTTACATGCATTCTTTCTCCATTTTGATGATTTATTCTTGATTTTTGTGCCTTCTTTGGGAAAATCCACCTAGTCTGGAATTTTCTGAAATTCCTCCTAGACTGGTTTTCCCCAGTTAGCTTGGAATCCTTAACTTCATAGTTTGGTAGTTTATGGTTGATTTGATGGTTTTATTGTGATTTTGAGCTAACACTTTGATGAATATGTTATCAACCATTGGATTTTCATGTTAGCATTTGATGGATGTAGGTTGAATCTAGCAAGGCAATGGCTAGAATGGATAAGGGTGATATGGAAGGATCCTCTATCTCAGAAGCAGAAAGAGTTAAATTGGACATCAAGAGTAGGATCCCAAAAAGTAAGATAGCCTTAGTCTGGTTTGAAGTTTCAGAAACAAATGTAGGTCGATGGGACTATGAAGAGTTTAAGGCGAGGATGGCACAAAAAGATCTTCCAGTGCTGGCCAGGAGATTAATGGAATCAGGATTATCTCATGTAGCAAGATTTCCACCCACAGTCCAGTGTTATGAGTTGGTATTGGAATGTGCTCAACACTATGATAGAGATTCACAGAGGATAGTTAGTCCTCAAGGGAGAGTATTGGCTAATCTTAACCCTATCTCTATTGCATAGACTTTTGAAATGCCAGACATATCACATTTAGTAGCATTCAATATGGAGGCAGCTAAGAGGTACTATGAGGAGGAGACTATTAAGTCACAATAGGTTATCAATTCTTGGCTTGAGAAGCCAAAGTCTCATTTCTCAAAACTACCTAAGTAGTTGCATAGGGAAAAGTTTAAATAAGAAGTCTATGATGCCATCACATTGCTTAGCCGGATGGCAGGCCTGAAGAGTGCAGGTATGTTCGAGAATTGGATGTTCCATGTTATTGTGAGGATGGAGCAGGAAAATATTAATTATCATTGGGCAGGTGTAATAAGTAAGGTGATTCATGAACAAATATGTAATGTGCTATAGACTAAGACATTCACCATGACTTCCTATTTAGTGTATGCACTTGCAAGATTTCATCCCTATAAAGGATTGAGCACAAGAGGAGTATTTGGACATGATGTAATTTATGAAGTTTATCCTCAATTGTACTTAGAAAGCCCAAGTTACAAGAGGGTGAATGATGCATTCAACATGCACATCACTAGATTGCTCCAAGGTGTAGAGCATGTGAGAATATCAGATGATGCTAAGGAGCTGATGAAAAGGTATGGGGCTTGGTTCATACAGTTTCCCACCTTCTCCTACATAAGAATTGATGGTTGTCAGAGGGCTCCATATAGGCTTCCAAGGTACCCCACAGACCATGTTCTACTTCTGGAGGTTACAAGGCAAATATGTGACTTTGACGCCATTGTAAAGAAAGATAGGCATAAAACTAGATTTTGTGGAGATTTTCCTCTAAAGATAGGTACTAGCGAGGTATGCCCTTCAATTAATTGAGCCCATGATTCTAAGGAGGAAATGAGCACTCTTGGGTTGTCTTGCCATTCCAAAAGGGTAGGTTTTGATATCACTGGTGAAGCACAAAAGCAATCCAGCAGGGAATACCACCACAGGAATGGCATAGAGGACTACTAGGCTAATACCAAGGATGAGTTTGAGGTAAGAAAGAAGAAATTCTCCAGATTCCCAGTTGATGTGGTTTGAATGTATAGTGTGAAAATGGTTCCTAATCAGGTGGAAGATGATGGAGACTGAATCCAAAGTCATGACTATGAGCTAATCAAGGACATGCCAATTAGAGAAGTAGACTGGCTGGAAGAAGAAAAAAATGAATTAGAACAAATCATGATCCTTGTGACAAGATACACCAAGTTGTAGGAGCTTGAAAGTGAAGGTGTGCCATGTACCTATAATCTGATGGGGGATCTAAAATCCCATTCCACTTCTAAGGAGTTAGCTGAGGAAGATCTAAAGGGAAAGACCAAGCTGGATTCTCCTTTTAAGATTAAGATCAAAGGTCCCCAAGCAGAAGAGCAGGAGAAACAAAGGAAACCAAAATCAAAGAAGAGGACTGCTACTTCAAAGACATAAA
Organism: Sequoia sempervirens; assembly: GCA_007258455.2. Classification (NCBI taxonomy): domain Eukaryota; kingdom Viridiplantae; phylum Streptophyta; class Pinopsida; order Cupressales; family Cupressaceae; genus Sequoia; species Sequoia sempervirens. The sequence goes on from VDFB02105785.1 coordinate 472,135,308, forward strand.
AATATATAGAGGAAGAATCCGATGAAGGAGAAGAAAAGGACAGTTCCCCAACACCTAAAAGGAGGAAAACAACAAGGGGTTCAAGAAAGAAGGGCGGACCTTCCAAGGAGAAAGGTGAAACTGATCCTTGAACAGTGGTAAATGTAGAAAGTTATGGGGAGAATACACATGTATACACAAGGAGATCGAGAACTCCTTCTCCCAAGGAAAATGTGCCAAGGAAGGATATTCCTCCAACAACCTTTGATGCAGAACAACATAAAGAGGCTTCTCCACTCCATGAGCCACATGGTGCATCAGAACAATGAGCAAATGTGGAGCACCTGTCAAGTGAAGGGGGAGAAGAATTTCAAGAAGGTGAGCTTCATAGTGCAGCTACAGAAATTGATAAAATCCTACAGACTCCCTTGGTAACTTATGAGGATTCTCTTGCTAGAAGTGAAGAAGACATACCTCTTCAGATAGAGGAATTTCCTGTTAAGAATCCATCAATAGTGCTTGTAGAAGAGGAGTGTGGCAAAGAAGAACATGATAAAGATGAAGAGTTTCCTGAGAAGCAGGAAGATATACCCAAGTGTCAACAGGAAGAAGTGGGACAAAGTGAAATATAGCCAGAGTCTGTTGTTCCAAGTTGGCTTGATAAAGAAATAAAGAGAAAGAAAATTGTTTAGGATGATACCCCTCCCAATTGGGATGAGCTACTGGAAAAAATAAGAAAAGGTAAAGGAAAGAATAAAGCCAGGGTCATCTCCAAGATTGAAAGGGATGAAGCAAACAATAGAGTGGTCCACATTGCTACTCCTGCCACAAAAAAGAATAGAGATGAGGCTACTGGGAGTGATTACAACATGCAGACCATCCACCTAGGACCTACCTCCATGGAACAATATATTGAAGAATATGAGGGTTCAAGTGTTGCGATCTTAGGAAGATTGAGGAAAGAAGCGCAAGCTAAACAGGAGTTGAAGAAAGAGAATGAAATACTTAAGAAATATTTGGAAGATTTGATGAAACCCCTGCAATCTATTAGTTCCTCATCTTCTGCTGCAAGTTTCCTTCCCCAAGAAACTATATCTAAGCTGGAAAGAATGAAGGCCATACTCTTGCCACAATGAACTGGTTACAAGGGGTGCAGACTAAAGGAGATGATGCTATCAAAGACATCCTTTCAACGGGAGGAGATGCAATGAGGGAAATAGATTGGTTGAAAGATGTAATGGCTCAAGATAAAGAGGATGTAGATCTCCTGTTTGAGAAGACCAAGACCATCATGGAATACACTAAGGATAGGCTGGTGAGTGATGGAATTCTCCCTTCCTCTAGAGCTACAAAACCTTGGGAATGGTTTGAAGCTTTGCAAAGAAGGTAGAAGGTTTTGAAGAAGATATATAAGCAGAGGAGGAAAATTGAGGATACCTTTACTGATATCCATGATAGATGCATTTATTTCTTTGAGGTGATGAAAGGGAGAAGAAAGTTTGCACCAAAGAATTTGAGCTTTGAATAGTTGAAGAAATGGTGGTGAGATGTATATTCTCTAGTCATTGAGGATCCAATTACTAAACATCAGTTGGATGATGTGGCCACTTATATTGCAGTCATTGATAAATATCAAACCAACAGGGTTGAATAGGATAAGTCGGTGGAGCAATCAAGGGAAAATATTAAATCCATCAAAAAAAGAATTAAGGTTTTTCCTTTGCCACCTGTAGCCGACTTGGACAAGGTGCTTGTGATGGTGCATGATAGGGTGGATCGAAATAAAGACAAAGGGGAAGGTAGTTAATGCAAGGCTACATCAAAATTTGTGCTTCCCTATTATTTTTCATGCATTGGTCTAAGCTACATTGGAGATCCCAGGCCGACCTAGATGGAGTTCATGCATTTAATGCATATTCTATTTTATTTTGAATTCCTCTTGGCCAACTTGTTTTGTGGCCATTTATTATTATTGTAAATTCTATTTAGGCCGACATGCCTTGGGGGTTTCTATTAATATGGCATTCTGCCTCATTTGTAAGGGCTAGCTAGACAAATAGATAGTTTTGATGCTAGAGTGAATTAAGCAGTAGAGCAAGAGTTAGAAGTTAGTTCATTTTGAGCAAGTGTTGTAACAAAATACTAGAATTGTTGCTACTTTGGGTGATTCAATACAATTGGAGACATTGTGCTTTTGGTGAATTCTCTTGTGTTGATTTATCTTGCATGGTTCTTGTGATTCTATCTTTTGAATTGCTTAAGTTATTTGATAAATTCACTAGGTTTAATGTTAGATAAATTGATAGTGTTTATGATTTAGTAATTGAAATGTTTCAGCAATCTCTGGTCCATAGTTTTCACAACCAACTGATTGTTAGTTGCTTTGCAAAGTTAGCCTGGACTTTTATATTCATTGGGCTTACTTCAATTGTGAGGATTTATTCATTTCAATTGAAATAGGGTTATTTTGAATGAATGTTCATGATCTGAAAATCTTTAACACCTTAGAAGATTGCACTATTTCTATAAGATTGCAGATCCATCTGGGTCAAGTAGAAATCAATTTTTGAGGGATTGGTCCATTTCAAGTGTTTTATCATTTGCATTGTTAATCTTAGGTTTAGTGTTAAATTTATAAATCTTTTGAAACCTTATATCTTTTGTTATTTCTTTTATCATTTGGGTTAGATTTAGGATTGGAAGTATCATCAAATTGCAAAATCTGATAAATTTAAGATTCAGTTGCTTGTAGTAAGGTCCCTCTGTGATTACCAACATTTTCACATTTATCACTGAGTTGTTTATGCATTTTCAAGACCTGACATTAGAGACCTTTGGGTTATCTCTTGAGGCTTGCTAATAGAGATTTAGCTTTCAAGAGAGATAGGATATTATATTCTGTCTAAGTTGTTGCTGTGCAGAAAACACCATCAATAGCCTCCTATACAACCACTCTATTTTCCTGACCTCCTCTATGGAATGATATAGCTTAAGAAAGAGATATGAAATTATCAACAATGGTCAATACAAGCTAACATAAAGTATATAAGATGAACTATTTTAGTACATTGTAACCACAACCTAAAACATTTGATTTTTTTTGCGAATCCTATGTGAGAAAGATAGCAATCTGTACATAAAAACTATAAAATAAAACTCAACACAATAAGGCCTACTCTCCACCCTACCATATTAGGTCATGGAGCCTCATCAGCTCTCATGAAACCCCTAAGCAAGAATATACATTTCCCACCACTCTGATCAATGGTGAAATGAATATTGCTTATTACAATCAATATAGCGTACATGAGGATATGATTGTCTATTTGACCATTGTCACTGATTTTCCTGTCACTATCATTATTTTGAAAGGTTGTTTGTAATAGATTAGTTCATCAAACACTGCATTATGGCTGGAATATGGTCTGCAAGAATAACAAAAAAGTGTGAAGTTTACTGTGGTGATTATGGAAAAATAGAATGAACCACACAACATTAACTATTTTATTACATAATAGCCATGACGGTGGGAAGGTAAAAATCATAGCTACAGTTCTATTGAATGGAGTGATTATAATTTAGCCATACCTGGTGTGTGTGGGAGAATACACTATGCACAAAACAAAACAAGGCCCGATTTCCACCCTACCGTATTGGCTCATGGAGCGTCGTCCGCTGGACCCCCGAGCAAGAAAATAAACTGTCCACCACTATTATCAATGGTGAGAGCAATGTTTTAGCCACCAATGAATCAATACAAGATCTAACAGGATGAACAGGCTTGTGAGGGAAAAATGTTTTGATTAGTAGAGAATAAACAAATGACAAAATATAAAGACTTATAGAATTAATTACAAATGAGAGGCAATGGAGTTGTACTAGAACAAAGTAAGTAAATAAAATGTAGAATTTCCTTGTGTACAAAATGGATTGGAGTTTGGACAAAGAAAAGGAATCATGCTCTCCAACCTAGCATATCAGGTTATGGAGCATCATTGGATATGACCAAACCCCTGAGCAGTAACATTAATTGTGCACCACTTTCGTGAATGTTGAAGGAAATGGTATGGCACCCGAGGGAATCTATTCAGTGGAAACAAATGTTATACATTTTTTATAATTTGACATGGAGTTGTGAAATGAGAAATGGAAAAAAAGATATGTAGGTTTACATTATATACAAATGGAATATAGGTGAAGGACATACAACATGTAAATGTGGAATCGTAAAGTGATTTAGCATTTTTGGGGAGCACTACATCTTGTATATGAATACAATGTAGTTGTAATCTAAAATCGTTTCAGTGGGATAAACCTACACAAAAGCAAACTATGAACTTTGGTACTACAAACATGCTTTATTGGAAAGCAATATCTACAACATGAAATTTAAGTGGATGTATAATTTATAAGCAAAATATATGTAATTGTACAATTACATGTCACATATAAAAAAATATAATGAAGTGAATCGAGAGAGGGTCCAAATTCTATATGCATAGAGGTGAAGAGGACAGGAGAAGCAATTCACTTATCGTAAAGAAGAGAAACTTTTGATGATGATAATAATGAACAGTTTTGTTGGAGAAGATCATCTTGTTTGATTTACAATGCACTGTAATTGTCGATATGTATCCTGAAGTTTGTAGCAAAATACAAAGGTAGGTCTACACAGTTGAGGCAAGCAATTTTGTTGCTTGCTATTCAGTGTAATGTTTTTGTATGCCTAACCTCTGAGGAAAATCTAAGCCTTTATGAAGAGGCACATATATGTACGCATTTTTGATTGCACAAAGCACACAAAGATTGTGACTGGCAAACCAATGGGTGAAAAAAACCTAGGGTAGCGAGCAATAGACCATAAAAAGAAGACTGGATTATGTTAAGAATTTTATTCTGTTGCAAACATAGGTGGAAATTTGATGCCATACAAAGAAGCATAGAAACAAATTCATGTTGAGAAGCGCATGCAAACTGTAGGCTTGTTTTCGAAGAGAAGCACTAGCAAAAAATTATCACTGGGGACACGCTGGAAAAGCAGAAAGGGAAAAATGTACCCTAATTCAGAGAACAACAATCAAATCTGACTTACAGAAAAGAAGGAAACCTCTATAACTTGAGATTTTTGATTTGCATGTGCATAGGAAAAAATCATCACTTTGCACAACCTACCATGAAAATATTGTCTCATGTATGTGCTACATATATTGCCAATGGTTGCAATAATACTTTCCATTTAAAACTCACCAAAATAATTGAGCAGATTGGGGTAGTTTCAAAAATGCATTGTTCAGCACTAGGTTGTGGATTGAGCTACATAACATACATAAGAGACATTATAGGCAAGAATCATACTACATCCACATCCAACATGGCACTATCATTAGGGATCACAAAGTAGTAGCAAGAACACTTGGTAAGCATTAAATGGTTAGCCAGACATGATAGTTACATAGACAAATACATCATCGACACATATATCTACACAGAACTCTATCAAAATATTCTATGCACTAAGAACATTGTAAACAAGATAAAAATAATATTCTCTTTAGAACAACTCACAAATAGTTATAAATATTGAATTGTGTATACATATATGCATAGATATCCAACACATGAACCAATATCTACACACATCTGTACCAACAAGTTGTATAACACAGGGAAATCTCAATTGCATGGATGTATATTTATCTATATGTATATGTAAATACACACATTCATACAACTATGTCCACAAGTAGATATATGAGCAGGTGTAGATAGCAATACATCTGCTAAAAAGGACAATAACTCTATATAAATAAAAAATAAAAAATTAAATTAGAAATATACACTTAAAATGTAGGGGAATTATATCCAACATAATTAATAGAAAACAAAATAACTGTATCTTTTTAACTTAGACATTATAAGTTATACTTCATCCTCTTGATATATAACCAATCAAACAAACAAAAAAGCAACAGCGGTCAAGAGCAAAGGTCTTTTTGATGCGACAAGGATTATGAGAGAATTAAACAAACTAAATGTCCAACCAAGATGAACTAAAAGAAATATAAAAAGTCCCAATTAGCCATGGTTATCTTGGTCTTCAAAAGGCAATATGACAACTATCTCTAGAGCCTGCTACACGGCGGGAGAAATAGTAGACAAATCTGATAGTAAGAGCTTGCACTCAGCTTCAACGTTAAGATTTGCAACCTTCATTATTGTTATTTTTCAGTCTTGTTTCTGAATTATAAGTTTGAGTTTTGATTAGAACTATGAAAACAAATGACGTGTAGGTGAAAACATTGATAACAGCTACTTCGAAGCTGACACCATAAAAGCCTTATGGAGAAGGTTCTTCGTGTTATCATGGAGTACATAACGGTGGATGGTCGTTTCACCAGGGTCTACGGTTATCACTTTGCCCTGCTCAACCATTTCCGCTACAAGGTCAAGGTTTCTATCCCCTAATATCTTCTCTATTCTTTGAGAAAATTTTTGGAGGACCACAAGAAAAACCCAAGAAGATTTCCTATTTTGCATACTGGCCTGATTAGTTTAATTGTTGAATATTACCAAAATTTTCCTGTCCCTGCTAACTTGGAAGCCTCCCCTAATTCTGAGGAAGATGATACTGAACCCAGCTGCTTGGGGTTTTTGCTCAATTTAAGTCTGGCCAGAACGGTCCTTAGCCCACCCACTGTCCAATTTGGTATGAAAAACCCTAACTCCCTTACTGTGAAAGCTCATGTCGTGCCTGATCTGGGAAGCCCTTCCCTCAAAACTAGATACATTGTTAAGAATCCCTAGGCTAAAAACCTTGTCTCGTACTCTGAAGATTCCTCTAACTCTGAGGCGTCTGGCGCTAACAATACTGAGCCCTCTGTTGACCCATCGCTGGATAAAAATGCTAGAACTGGCTCCCCCGTTACTCCTGACCCTACTAATACTTGTTTCAACACTGATAGGGATTCCACTGTGGATGTTCTAAATTTAGTTAGAAATAATGCTAACAACCATTTCAAACTTTTGAAATGGATTTTTCATGAAATTAATGAGCTAAAGATAAAAAAATTGGGCCCTATAAAGTAAACTGGAAGATTTGGGAGCCAAGGTAGCAGCGCTTGATAAGAAAGAAGTGGAACGAAGAGATAACGGTCTCAACAAAGATACCTAGTACCAAGCTGGAAAGAACATAAATGTTGAAATTGAGGTGGAAAAAATGAAAAACACTGTCAAAATCATTGCCGAGAAAAACAATCGCATGGCCAGACACAACGCTATCATCATCAATGCCATGACTGAGAAATTGGACAAAGCCCAATAGGGATCTTTGGTGGTTGATCTAATGGAAATCAATGATAGAAACCAGGAGGAGGATGTTGGCATTTCTAAGAGAACCAGGGCCAATTTGAAGAGGAAGGCTCCCCCACTCCGCAAATGATTCAAACCTTTAAGAAGGGTGTTCAAGATATGCAGAACCTGGAGGCTGATATAGAGTCTGTCTTGAAGACTCTGGGTTAATTGCGGCGGGTTTTTTGTCGGTTTTGCTGCTGGCTTTTTTGTTTGACCTTCCTGGTCTTTTGCTCAGGGTTGTTGCTTGTTCTGGTTTTTTCCTTTTGTGCAGCCGATTGTTTCTATTGGAATTTTATGTCCTTTCTTTTATGTTGTAAACTTTGTGGTTTCGGGTCCCTGTAAAACCCGTTTTAGCCTTTATCAAAAACATTGATAACAGACTAAACACTTATTTCAGCGGTAGACTCATATTGCAACATGTAAAGCTGTTTTGCTGACATTTGTAATAGGCTTGTTGCAGCCTCATCAAAAGCAATTTCCCAAAGCTCACCTATGTGGTCTTCGATCTTTAGTTGCAATAAATATCGAAAGTCATAGTCAACTATTGTTCTCTGGCATTTTGGGCAGAACCATGTATTTTGCTCAAATTTTTCACACTTTTTTTTGCATTTCCTACCATTCACCTCCAATGGGCATGCAACATAACAAAATGCATCAATTTTTATAAATTTTACTATTTCCTTGAGAGTAGCTTACAAAGTCTCTGGCAAGCCAAGGCAGTGGTCGAACATATATGCAATAGTGTCTCTCCCATTTTCTAAAGTGACCTTTCAAGGGACTGGATGAGGGGGATCAAAAACAAGTGGATCAATATAGCCTCTCTAGATCAATGGTTGTGCCTCTGGTATGCCAGGATTTATATATAGAAGAGTCCCTATGGCTGTTTTCAAAACAACTCCATTGAAGTACCCAACACGTGCATTTTTCACAAGGATGAGAGTTGAACCAAGGGTGTACAACCTCTCTAACTCATGATCCTTTACTTCCCAGTTTGAGCCCCACAAATTAACATTAATTGAAAATGATGAAAAATCATTAAGTTTAACAGTCCTCTAAATTTTTTGGGACTAATCTTTTCTTTGTATGGTTGAAACCATCCCCACATGCACCATAGTGCCAATAACATCAATTAAATTGTTATTAGTGCAATCTATAATTTGATTTAATGGTGTGAAATAAAATACTTTCTCTAGCACAAAGGCCTCATCATCACGGTACTTTAACATTGAACTTTGATCCAAAATGATTTCCATCTAGCTGTTTAACTTATTAAATTTTATGTTTGCTTGTCTCACCGATCCCTTTGACACATAATAAGTATATCCCACCTCAACCTTATCATAATGTATGTCTAAAATCTCATTAAAGCATGTAATCCTTATTTTTGTGACCTCATCATCAATAATATCAAAGCGGAATACCTGCCCCTTGCACCCTTGCTTGCTATAATGGTGCATATCCCTCTTTGTTGTCACATGGCCTTTTATCGTCCATTTGGTTTGGTAAACATTCAACCCTTTAACAGGGCTAATTTTTGCAGGAGCATCTTGCTGCCTTGGCGATGTATTAATTCCAAAGTTGGAAGCTTGTTTGGATGGGGAGGGTGACTCACAACCAAATTTTTGTTCTTCTTGATCTCTAAACAAATATTTAGGTTTTTCAATTAGCTAGCAATTTGTCATCTTCGCATATAGGGACAGTATGACAATTACCCTGGAGTGAAAAGAACACTAAATACTTTAAAAGGAAGCCCCCACAAAAAGGAAGCAGGAAACTATAAGAACAAACAAGGAAAAACTATATCAAACCTCGATTCCCGCAACTTTCTAGACAAATACTTTGTCAAGCACACAATTGAACCTATTTTCAATTCACCTGTAAATAAAAGTTCATTGTATTTTGTAGGAAAATTTCCCATCTACATGTGGGATCCATCAGATAGGACGACTTTGTACCAATCGACTAGGCTTTGATCACCTCATATTTTTTGGTAAGACATTAGTTGGAGGACTGGAGATGGGATAGCATTTCCAACATCTATAAAGCATAACATATCTCTTGTTAAGGTTGGATTCACATTTGTAGCCTACAAGGCAATTGAACTCAGCATAGTGGTAGCAATGAGATGTCTATAACTATGACTCAAGTCTAAAAGGAAACAACAATATTGACACATTTGGAAACTAAGACATTTTCTCCTCTAAGATCTAAGTTACTCCAAAAAGGCCAATAAATTGAAGGGGAAACAAGACAGACAGTTAAAATATAAATAAGTTGGAACATATATCATAGCAATTGTTAATGCAAATGAATTATTTTTTTGATTTGTTTGGTGTACTTGAGAAAATAACAAGATAATTGGCAACATCAATAAACTAAACAAAAAACACACTTATAGGAATGTTGCTTGAGGATTGTTTTCTAGCCTTAGAAGAGCTAGAGACCACCGACATTGCTCTCTCTATTATTTTAGGAATGAAGAGATGCAATGTTGGTGGCTAGCTAGAAGGTCTATGACTTCAAAACACAACATGGGCACTTAATTTTTTTACATAGCCATTAACAATATGACAGAAAATGATCAATAATAACAAGGGCTTCAATGATTCAAATAATACTTAACATACAATTTTTTAGTCCAAGTTCACTATTTCAATTTTAAAATTCCTCCTTTTTTCCCCTAGAAACACCAAGAGTATGAAGGAAAACAAATAATTAGCAAAAGAGGCTTCAATGTTGTATATAATAGTTGATATGAAGTATAACATTTGAAGTATGTCATGTCAAGATTCACACAAATAACTATTTTCATAAAACAATAAACATTGGGAAGAATACAGATGCACATTGCTTACATCTACTTTGGTTTACATACAAATCTACACACAACAAAATATAATATTGTCTCATTTATGGATTTTGTTTTATGTAAATGATTGCAATATATTTAAATAGTTTGTGTTGTTTTGCACAACACAATCTAACTGTTGTTTGATAGATTTGGCTATACTCCACTCTTTGCAATGCATAATCAAATACTTAATATCATACAGTTTATATTGGTATCCAAAAACACATTCTTCACTATCAAATATATATATATATATATATATATATATATATATATATATATATATATATATATATATATATATATATATATATATACTTACATACATGTATTTACCAGGACCCTATCAAAAATTCAAACAGTACAACCTCTTGAGCATTGCCATATTGAGAAGAATACCTTTTGGAAAACAACATTGACTCTGTAACTTCGGCTATTTTATTATGCATTGTAAATGAAAGTATGTAGCCAAAGCTAAACAATAACAATTAGCATTGGGCCATGGGAAACATTGGTTGGAATTTTTCCCAACCTTCGCATTTCTAGGCCTCCGACACCATGTAGCAGGAGTTGTTTTGTTTTGTTTTTTGTTTTTAATTTAAAAAGTGTTTGGAACAGCGATAGAGGAGGCCAACAAAATGGAATCAACATTAATCATTGTATGGTTTCCGTTTATTGATGATGGTGCAAGTAACATCTATGTTTAAAGTCCTCGGGGAACAAATCAAATGTCTGTGAAATTTTTAATAACGTATTGTGCATATATATATTTATAAATATTTACATAAATATACATATATATACACATATATATTTATACATACATACATACATACATACATACATACATACATACATACATACATACATACATACATACATACATACATACATAAATACATACACACACACACACACACACACACACACACATATATATATATAAGAATGATCACAACCCACACCTTTTGCAACCATCAAGGCATGCAAAGAACAAAAGATAACATCACCTTCACAAAATTTCCACAGCCGGGGTGGGTTGTGATAGTTCTATGTTCATTTTTAGGAAACCATCGAGAGAGGATGAAGGGAAGAGAAACCAAGTGGGAAGAGGTGTAATTGAAGGAAATCAGAAGAGGTGCATCTTGGAAAAACCATTCATGGAGTATTTCTAAAATAGTTTATGTTATTTTCAAAAGGGATTGTTGTGTTTCCTGTGTTGAATTCACATGTTATGCAGGTTTCTCCATGTGGCTGGCTCTTGAAACTAATATTGTTTGATTGTGTTGATTGTTGGTCAAAAGACTGTATAGTTTTATGGGTTTTGGCATGTGGGCAAGTGTTGGCTATATTGTTTCATTCATGACTTCGATTTTCTGTGAATAGTTTGAAAATACTAAATCTGCTATTTTTTTGGTGAATCTCAATATCAAGATCTATTCTATTATGTGGGTTTTGGTATGCGGGTGAGAATGGAAAATCAGTGACCATGGTCAAATAGACAATTATATCCTTGTGTACGCTATATTGATTGTAATAAGCAATATTGATTTCACATTTGATCAGAGTGGTGGGCAATGTGTATTCTTGCTCGAGGGTTTGGTGAGAGCCCATGAGGGTCCATGACTCAATATGGTAGGGTGGAGAGAAGGGTTTATTGTATTGAGTTTTATGTCTATGGTTGCAACACAACAAAATAGTCAATGTTTTGGACGTTATATGTACATATACATATACATATGTATGCATACATATACATATATATGCGATATACATATATATACATGTATATATGCATACATATACATACATATATATACACACATATATACGTATATATATATATATATACATATATGTATACATATGGTTCAACTTGTGCACGGATGTTTTTGTATGGATTTCTCACAATGATTTTTAGTGTTTTTCACCTTTGGCCATCTAGGTGACTGTTGATAACAATATTATTTCGTTTACGTCTTTTGTTTTGTGGGGATGGTTGTAATGCAATAAAATAGTTAATGTTATGTAGTTCATGTTGCTTTGCATCAGGCATTGTTCATTGTTCCCATCTGCCTTACACTATTTTGTTTCATTTATGGCTTCCATTTATGATACCAGCCCTTGCATTGTTGTTCCTCATCCCAGTCAGGCTATGTATACATACATATGTTTATAAAACGAATGTCTATGTAGTTATCGAGAATATATTGTTGGATGGCATTCTCTAGGTTCATGTTGTTAAATGTAGTTGTGAGTGAAGATGGCAAGCTTCTGTAAAGGTGCAAGTGTGTTCATCGGCTATGGAATCTATGTGAAGGTGCTTGGGTGTAATCTTGTGTTTTTAATATAATAAAATAGTTAATGTTATGTAGTTCATGTTGCTTTGCACAAGGAATTGTTCATTGTTGTTGTCAGCCTTACACTATATTGTTCGATATATGGCTTCCATTTTCCACAACAACCCTTGTCTTGTTCTTCCTCATTCTAGTCAGCCTATGTATACATATGCACATTTGTGGAGCGAATGTCGATGCAGTTATTGGAAACGTATTGTTCGATGTCATTCTGAGGGTCTATTGACTATTTTATTACATTGCAACCATAACCACAAACCAGAAGCCATAAATAAAAAAACATCACAGTACCAAATCCATGCAAAACCATACACAAAAAATGCAAACCATAAACCCGACAACATATTTGAAACAATCAACAGTACCTTATGGCAAATCAAGATAGTTACAATTGAAAAAAACTGCATAGGGTCAAGGATTTTTCTCCGTTGCCAACATATCCACTAAATGCAAGACATAAAGAGAGACCCACGGGAAATTAATATATATATATACATATTAAAATACACCCAATATAGCCTAAGGCACAAAACAATAATCAACAATACCTAATGTAACCAAACATAGAATCAACAACATTAATTATTTTATTTTGTTCCAACCATAACCACAAAAAGAAAGCCATAAATTTTATTCTGGTCAAGGATTTTTCCTCGTTGCCAACATATCCACTAAATGCAAGCCATAAAGAGAGACCCACATAAAATTTATATATATATATATATATATAAATACATGTATATATCTACACATATATACGTATATATATATATACACATATATATACATATTAAAATATACCCAACATAGCCTAAGACAAAGAACAATAATCAACAATACATAGAATCAACAACATTAATTGTTTTATTATGTTCCAACCATAACTAGAAAATGAAAGACATAAATCAAACAACATTGGTTTCAACAACCACCCATATCCAAAAAGCAACAATATAGCCAAGCTATACAATAAGAATCAATCAAAACTCCATAACCTTAACAATTTTAATCTTACCTATATATATTCATATTAAAATATACACAATATAGCCAAAGGCAAAGAACAATAATCAATAATACCTAATGTAACCAAACATAGAATCGACAACATTAATTATTCTATTATGTTCCAACCATAACCAAAATACGAAAGCCATAAATCAAACAATATTACTTTGAACAACCACCTACATGCAAAAAGCCAAAATATAGCCCAAGCTATATAATAAGAATTGACCCAAACTCCATAACCTTAACATTTTTAATATTACATATATATATTGATATAAAAATATACCCAATATAGCCTAATGAAGAGAACAATAATCAAGAATACCTAATGTAACCAAAGATAGAATCAACAACATTAATTATTTTATTATGTTCCAATCATAACCAAAAAATGAAATCCATAAATCAAACAACATTACTCTCTACAACCACCCACATGCAGAAAGCCACAATATAGGACAAGCTATACAATAACAATCAACAAAAACTCCATATCCTCTACAATTTTATTTTGTTGCAAACATAGCCACAAAACACAAACATTAAACACAAACCCTACGAAAATTGACAGTAACAAACCCATAAAAAAACACTCCTATCTCAACAAAATCTCCTCGAAAATTGAAAAAATACATCCTTTTCAACAACACCTCCAAAATGAAACAATATAGCTTAAGCAACACAACTATAATTAACAATTCCCAATGGAAGCTAACACAAAGTAGATAGGATTGACTATTTTATTCCATTGCAACCATAACCACAAACCGCAAGCCATAAACCAACCAACCTAATGTAACCAAACATAGAATCAACAACGTTAATTATTTTATTATGTTCCAACCATAACCAGAAAATGAAAGTCATAAATCAAACAACATTGGTTTCAACAGCCACCCAGATCCAGAAAGCAACAATATAGCCTAAGCTATACAATAAGAATCGACCAAAACTCCATAAAATTAACAATTTTAATCTTACCTATATATATTCATATTAAAATATACACAATATAGCCTAAGACAGAGAACAATAATCAATAATACCTAATGTAACCAAACATAGAATCAACAGTATTAATTATTTTATTCTGTTCCAACCACAACTAGAATACGAAAGCCATAAATCAAACAACATTACTTTCAACCATTTGTGGCTTCGGTTCTGTGTGGATGGTTGGAAAATAGTTAATCTATTGTGTTTTTAGTGAATCTTGAAATCGAGATTTTGTGGGTTTTCACATGTGGGTGAGTGTTGGCAATATTGTTTCATTTATGGCTTATGCTTTGTGTGAATGGCTGGAAAATAGTTAATCTGCTGTGTTTTTTGTGAATTTCCCCATCTGGGTTACCATTGAAACCAATATTGATTCATTTAAGGTTGGCGTTTTTGTGGTGAAGGTTTTGAGTTGGTCTATTACTGGGAGCTTTCTGTGTTTTGTGGGTTTTGTATGTGAGCCATTGTTGGAAGTCGTGCTTTTGTGTACAATGGTTTCAACCCAATGAAATAGTTAATGTTATACAGGTTGTGTTGTTATATGGTATATTGATGCATTTTTGATAGGGTTCTGTTGGAAAAAGAGTATATACTTTGTTCGTAGCGATATTTTTTTATTTATGGTTCGGATTTTGCGCGCATGTTTTTGTATGGATTTGTCATTGTGATTTTTAGTGTTTTGTGTGTTTGGCCATCTGGGTGAGTGTGGATAACAATATTGTTTCCTTCACGTCTTTTATTTTGTGGTGATGGTTGGAATGCAGTAAAATAGTTAATGTTATTTACTCCATGTAGTTTTGCATAAGGGATTGTTCATTGTTGTTGTCTACATTAGGCTATATTGTTCCAACCATAACCAGAATACGAAATCCATAAATCAAACAACATTACTTTCAATAGCCACCCACATACAGAAAGCCACAATATAGCCCAAGCTATACAATAAGAATCGACCAAAACTCCATAACCTTAACAATTTTAATGTTACATATATATATTGATATTAAAATATACCCAATATAGCCTAAGGCAGACAACAATAATCAATAATACCTAATGTAACCAAACATAGAATCAACAACATTAATTATTTTATTTTGCTCCAACCATAAGCATAAAACAAAAGCCATAAATTAAACAACATTACTTTCTATAGCCACCCACATGTAGAAAGCCACAATATAGGCCGAGCTATACAATAACAATCGACAAAAAATCCATATCCTCTACAATTTAATTCCATTGCAAACATAGCCACAAAATGCAAACATTAAACACAACCCCTACGAAAGTTGATAGTAACAAACCCATACAAAAAACACTCCTTTCTCAACACAATCTCCTCGCAAATTGTAAAAATATAGACTTTTCAACAACACCTTCTCCAAAATGAAACAATATAGCTTAAGCAACACAACTATAATTGACAATACCCAATGGAAGCTAACAAAAAGTGGATAGGATTGACTATTTTATTCCATTGCAACCATAACCACAAACTGGAAGCCATAAATCAAACAATATTGGTTAAAGACCGACCCAGATGAAGAAACCCACAAAACACATAAATGATAGATAAGAACCCATGCAAAACCATAAACAAAAAACATGAACCTTAAACTGAACAATACTTGTTTTCACAAAAAATATTTAGCAGCAATCAATAGCACCTTATGGCAAATCCAATGAAACAATATGGAATTTTTTTTTTTGCATATGCATCTCTTGCCGACTGTTTCAAAAAAACCTCTTTCCGCCAGCTTTCTTCAAGCTGCCTTGTTTCTCCAAGCCTCCAAACATACGCAGATAACAGAAACCATAAACACAAACCCACAAAAAATCACAATATCAAATGCATGCAAAACCATGCACACAAAATGTGAACCATAAATCAGACAAGGTATTTGAAACAATCAACAGTACCTTATGGAAAATCAAGCAATATAACCGCCAACCACAAATCAAACAATATCACCAAGGTTTTCTTCCACATGCACCTCTTCCCACTTGCTTCAAACACACATCTTCTCACCAACTTTCCTACACAAAAATAGGAAAAATATTATTATAGGTGACACTTTTCTTTTGCATTTCAAACCATCCTCCCTTGAAAAAAACATAAAATAACCTCTACCCACCTTCGTAGAATCTGCACAAAGCTTAATCCAACTTGCACCCTCACAGAAGCTTACCCTTATTGCTCACAACTCTCATATCAGGTATAGCAATAGAACGACACCAAACAATGCCTCATTGAAAATTTCTCAAACATTCATTTTTTTCCCCGATGTGTTAAAGGGCAGCTGTTATTATGACAATCCCCAGTACATGCAAAGCATACAAAAATTAATGTTGGTGTGAACCAACATTTAATTTCTGCAGCCTTCTCTATCCATGCGGCCCGACAAACGCCATCCTATTCCCAAAGTAGCCAACAACCATCTCTGCCACCTTTTTCACGGTTATCGGAAGGCCAAAAATCCAGGAGGCTAATGAAAATTTTGAACGACGTTATAACCCACCCACCACCTTGTCCCCGATCACTGGAAGCCTAGAAAATGACGAGGCTGATGAAAATTCTAAGCAAAGTTGACACAAATGGCCTATTGGCTAAAAATGCTATTCATGAAAGGCACATTCAATAATGGAGGTCATTTCCATTCTACGTTGGTAATTGAAAAAATTGTTGTCTTATCATCTTTACTTTGTCGCCCACTTGCACATGCTAACCATTATTGGAAAACCATGCATTTCTTGTTTTATCATTGTCGCCCATTTGTAAATGCTTACCATTATTGGAAAACCATGGATTTCTTGTTTTATTTATGTTAAGGTTAGCTATTGTACTCTAAAACAAATTATATAGAGAGAGAGGATGTTTAAATAACGTAATGAATTATGTAAAAATTAAAAATAATTGATATGTATTTTAAATATATTTATATTAAATTTGTTCATACATATTAATATGATAAATATATATATATATATATATATATAATTTTTATATTATATTATTTATATATTGTATTATATTTAATATTTATATTATATATTATATTTATATATAATATAAATATAAATATAATAATTAATTTATTCAATTAATATATACAAACAAATTCTATATAAATAAATTCAAATACATTTTATCTATAGAAATATCATATTTCTGAAGCATATATCAATTTAATTAAATATTTTTAATTAAAAGCAATCATTCAATGATTTAAGTGATTTTATTCCTTGCATTTACTTTTCTGAAATAGTTGTTAGGATAAAATGATTTATTAGTCTTAGTTATCATTATCTACTAAATGTTGATTTGTATTTAATTAATCATTTATTTAATCAACTATTGTTTAGTGGACCTCTTTGTTCTTATACAAAACTAAGATTTCTTACTCATATTAGGGTTTTCCATATCAACATATTTATGACATATACATCTCACTTTTAGATTAAAAAAAATTCCTACATTTATTTTGTTTCATTATTCTTACATTGGTACAATCTCTTTTACTAGGGTTTTAAGCTTTATTGTTATATCCTTTTCACCCACCTTTAGTAATCATATTAGGGTTTCATTTTAGATCTAATAAACCACTAATATTTTCACTTTTTTAATCTAAATCTAAACTTTTAATCTTTATTTTTTCAATCTATTTTATTCCACTAGCTACCTGAGATCCTAGGTAGTCTTCCATTACAAACGAGTGCTCATCTAAACCCTACCATGACTACCACATCCTATCAAGCTGAGATATATTATGATGCTCATATTGAAAAAAAGAGAGGGTCACACTGCTCATGAGAATTGTAGTGGGTCTTCTTATATTTTCTCTTCTACTTGTGTCTATCTTTGTTTTGGTTGTGTTTATTGTTATCTATTTTGATTGGAGGAGGCAAAAGTTTATATATCAAGTCCCAATGGTCATATATCATTGATCTCTTTTATCTAATGGCCTATAATATTATTTTCTAGTGTATTTCATGATTTGGGATCCCAACATCTATCCATCTCTTAGTCTAACATTTGGTGGGAATTTGGAAGAAAACTTCTTCTCTTAGGCCCTTAGACTATACTATTACTTCATTTTTATAAGGTGGGGCCCAATTCTAGTAGATGTTTGGTCCAAATTCATCTACCAAAGATACCATTTGATTTACATTTTAATTTTTCAATGAGAGAAGAGGATATGCAAATATGAATTTTAGGAAGCTACACATCCCTAGTAGATTATTTGTAGTTTGGAGCTCCAAGGTAGCCATGGTTGTCTGACTACCAAAGGAGATATAATAATTCCCATTATTCAATCTTTTTGTAGAATTATGAAGCTCATATGAGGAAAACCATAATCAAGGACAAGAAAGTCTAATTTTACCCTTAGATATCTACAAAGCATTAATGACCAATCTAATTCTCTATTTGAAAAGGAAGAAGGGGGAAGTTTGGATGTCAAGGAGGCAACTTGTTGGTGACATAGGAAAGAACTCAACTACTACTATAAACCAAACTTGTGGTAACTTCACTATAAAATTATGTTAGTTATCCCTACATGGTAAGAATTTTATATGTTAATGCATACTTAGCATGTGAGGTGATGGAACCTTCAAATTTTGTAAATTTGAACTTTGAAGTGCCTATGCCCTTTCAATTTGACGACAAAGGTTAGGTCCATGTCTTGCTAAATCTACCCCAGAGCCCATCTTTGCTGATTAAAATTTTTAACTCGATGATTGTTTATGCAAATCTGTGTGGTAGAAATATTTTTGGTATATATGGAAATACGCCTACTTAATTTTGTTGTTTCAAGACAAGTTTTGATAGGCTATTTAATGCATTTCTAACTATGATTGGGCTAGATTTGGTGTTCTAGAAAGTTACAAATTTCAAAATCTTAAGGGAAACACATTTCTTATTTTGGCCTAAAACATCTCCAATTCTAGTTTCATCAAAATTCAAGGCCAATTGATGCATTATTTTAATGTCTTTTTGATGTGGAAAACACCTCCAACAGGCTCATTTACAAAGGAGGTACCAAAATTTGGATTTGGATTGTTGGGAAAGATCCATTAGAAAATCCATGTTTTATTTAATTAATTAGGCCCACTCACAAAATTTTTTGGCTCCATAGGTTCCGTCTGTATGCAATGAAATTTCACCGTTTGGTCCACAAGGAAAATTCAAATTTGCATATTTTTAATTAGGCCCACTCGCAAAAAAAATTGGCTCTCTAGGTTTCATTTGTATGCAATGAAATTTCACTGTTTGGTCCACAGGAAAAATTGAAATTTGCATATTTCCTAATGTTTTCAAATGCTAATATTTAAAATATTCTAAATGTTTTAAATATTATGCAAAGTGAAAGGCACGTGAATGGGAAAAAATTTAGGGAAAATTTAATTAAAGTTAACATTTGGGGAAAAATTTATAAAATCATTTAGTGAACCCAACATACATCACATTTTTTATGAATTGTTAAGAAATAAAATGTGTCATTGTTATGTCATGTGATGGCTCAAAGTTTCAATGCACATCACATTTATGAGATTCTCCTTTTCTTCAAAACTGTGACGTGTTTGTATCTTGCAATGGTTTTCATGTAGTGCATGTTAATTTCTATAACCCACCAACAAATTAATTGCTCAATAAATTCACAGAAAGAAATCTGATTTATAACAATTAACACAACTGGGTTAATTAACAACTAATAATAGCAGAAGCAAAAATAACAATAAGCCAATTACAAAAAGACAATAACACAAATTTACCCAAGAAACCCCAATGTGGGGAAAAACTTGCAAATGTTTGATCTTCTATTTAGCCTAACAACAAACTTTTCTTTCCAAAATACAATATGAGTTTGCTACAACAATCTTATATTTATAGAGCCTAGCTGCTTTACTTAGTGTGCAAGGAAATAATATTTCCTTGCTTTCTTTGGCTTTAATTACACATAAAATCACTCTTGGATTCATCTTATCCTCACAAACTCGAAAACATTCTATTAAAGAATAAAAATCTTGTTGTTGCTAAAAATCCAACTCAAATTGCTTTAAAGCATATCTAACTCGAGTTGCTTTAAAGTGATTTAAAGAATATCCAACTCAAGTTGCTTTAAAACAACTCCACATCCCACCTTTCGAGCTACAAAAATAAACACTCCCTCTTAGTGAGGAAGGTGTTCTACACCACACCCAACTTGTCCCTAAAGAATTCAAACTTTCTCTTCATCAAGGCCTTCGTCAAGATATCTGCTATCTGTTCGTCCGTAGGAATGTAAATGAGCTTCACTATCCCCTTCTCCACACAATCTCTGATGAAGTGGTACTTGATCTCAATGTGCTTTGACTTGTCATGAAACACTGGATTCTCAAAGAGTTTGATACAACTCTGATTATGATAGTAAATGATTGTAGGATCCAGCTCCTAATCAAAGAGCCTAGCTAGAAGTTCATGAAGCCAGATAGCCTCACATGTAGCCATACTGGCTGCCATATACTCGGCCTCTACAGAACTCGGCGCAACTGACCTTTGTTTCCTGCTATACCAAGAGACTTCTCTTGATCCCAAATTGAAACTGCACCTTGGAGTGCTCTTCCGATTAGCTGTACTGCCTTCCCAATTTGCATCGATAAACCCCTCGAGCTTCACTCCATCCTACTGAACATACTTCATCCCATAATCAACTGTGCCTCAAAGATATCTCAAAACATGCTTCACAACTATCCAATGAACATGTTTAGGTTCCACCGTTAACTGACTAAGTGAGTTTACTGCAAAACAAATTTCTAGCTTGGTATTGACCAAATACATAAGAGAGCCTATCAATTGTCTGTATAAAGTCGAGTCCACTGCCTCTGATCTAGAAGCATCAATCTTCTTCCAATTGGTCACAAGTGGCGTTGACATAGGCTTATAGTTTTCCATCCTGAATCGCTTCAAGATATCAATTAAGTACTTCCCTTGTCCAAGGAAGATCTCTCCCTCTTTCTGCCACAATTCCAATCCCAGAAAGTAGTGCATCAACCCCAAGTCCATCTCAAACTCCCTTGCAAGATCCCACTTCCAGTGTGCTATGAGCTCCTCTGACCCTGTGAGAAATAAGTCATCAACATATAACAACAATATGAGAAGTTCACCCTTCACCTGAACATAGTACAAGTTCAGATCTGCCTCACTCTTGATGAAGCCCACACTCTGCAAGTAACTGTCAATACGTGAATACCACGCCCTGGGAGCCTGCTTGAGTCCATACAGTGCTCTTTTCAACTTGCATACATGAGAATCCCTCTCATGTGCTTCAAATCCTTTTGGTTGCTCTATGTAAATCTCTTCCTCAATCACCCCATTGAGGAAGGCCGTCTTTACATCCATTTGGTGAATCCTCCAACCCATTTGTGCTACTGCAGAAATGATAGCTCTTATGGATGAGTACCTGGCTACTGGAGCGAAAGTCTCATCATAGTCGACTCCTTCCTTATGATAAAACCCCTTAGCCACAAACCGGGCTTTGAAATTCTCCACACTACCATCTGCAGCATGCTTAATCTTATACAGCCATCTCGAGCCCACCACAAACTTATCTTCTAGTCTTGGTACTACCTCCCACACACTGTTCTTCATGATGGAAGAATACTCTTCCACCATGGCATCTCTCCACACTTGGTGCTTGGATTCCTCCTAAAAGCTGGAAGGTTCTACTTTAATTAATTCACTCATAAGTGCCACATACTCAGAATAACATTTGGGAGCCCTTCTTTGTCTAACTGAATCTTGAGAATCACCTACATATTCTTGAGCCTCTTTCAGTGTCTGCTTAGTTGCTCTATTTCTCCTCTTTTCTGTAATAGGAATCTAAGGTTGAGGAATTATTGATTCCTCCTTCTGATCACCCTGCTCACTCTTCTCTCCAGCTTGCATGACTGAAGTTTGAGGAAATTGTGTTGCCTCAACTGTGGGTGATTGCTCCCCCTCATTCATCAAGTTGCTATATTTCTAAAGAGCCCTCTCTTCCTCGAACTTCACATCTCTGCGAACAATTGTTTTCCTGAGAGCAAGAATGTTAACCCGATAAGCCTTAGAAGTTTCACTATACCCAACAAGGATACCCTTCTCTGTAGTAGGTTCCAACTTGGTTCTCTTCTCAACAAGAATGTGACAATACACAAGGCATCCAAAGATGTGAATGTGCCCCAAGTCTGGTTTCTTACTAGAGAACACCTCTTCTGGAGTCAACTTTCCCAACACTTTGTGAGGGCTCCTATTCTGTAAATACACAGTTGTGTTACAAGCTTCTGCCCATAAGAACCAAGGAAGATCCTAATCATGAAGCATGGCCTTGGTTGCTCCAACTATAGCCCTATTCTTCCGTTCAGCATCCCCATTTTGTTGAGGGTTGTACGGAATAGTCAACTCTTTCTTGATACCTTCCTGAGCATAGAAATATTTGAAGGCATTTGAGGTATACTCACCTCCATTATCAGACCTCAGTATCTTGATCTTCTTCCCAATTTGGTTCTCCACGAGAACCTTAAACTCTTTGAACTACTAAAGACCTCATCTTTATTCTTCATGAAATATATCCACGTCTTCCTAGAGAAATCATCAATGAAGGTGACATAATACTCATATACATTCAAGGATGTTGTTGACATAGGTCCACACACATCTGAGTGTACGAGATCCAAAATCCCTTTAGATCTAGTGTTTCTATTTGGAAAACTGGTCTTGGCATATTTCCCAAGTGCACAGCCTATGCACACCTCATGCTCCATGGTGAAGGTGAGCCATCCTCTTGTGCCACAATTCTCCTATCCCTTTATAGCTACTAACCAATGCATGTGCTGGCTCAAACTGTAACTGAAACAAGCTGTCATGCCTGACTCCAATCACTTTTGCAATCTTGGAATCTTTGGGACGAATATAGACTTTTCCCCTCTCAAAGGTCATGATGTAACCCTTGTCTTCCAAAGCAGAAATTGAGATTAAATTCTTTGTCATGCCAGGGACATACAACACATCCTCCACCAACAAAGGTTTTCCAGACTCCCTCTGAAACTTGATGGTGCCAATACCAGTTGCATGGTACTTGGCATTGTCTCCAAGCTCAATATAGAAATACAACTTCTTCTCCTCCAACTTGGTGAAACATTCTCTAACTCCCATCATGTGGTGAGAAGCCCCACTGTCAATATACCATACTTTGTTGGCAATTGAACTTGAGAGACAGGCAATGATTGAAAACTCATTCTCAAATCATGATGCAAACTCGTCCACCTTTGCTGTAGCAGCAAAATGCTTCTTCTACTTGTCCTTATTTTTCTTATTCAGACATTGACTGGCATAGTGACCCATCTGATGGCAGCAAAAACATTTAATCTTGCTCAGATCTTTCTTCTTCCCACTCTTGGAAGAAGAACCTTTAGATTGCTCTTTATTGGACTTCTTCTTACCCTTGCTTGCAAGAGCAAGATTTTCTTCATCTTGACCCTTCTTCATCTGATCTCCCAGATGAGCACCTTCACAAATCTCCTCTTGAACAAAATCATCCCAAAGTCTTGCCCAATCAGGTAGTCAATCTCTGCTAACAACACACTTCAAAAACACTTCTTAGTGCTTCAAAAAACCATTCAAGGCTATACGCACCAACTCATCTTCATCAATCATCTCTCCAATAGTAGCAAGCTCATCCCTGACCTATGTCAACTTGGACAAGTAAGAGGTCACACTCTCACCTTTGGACATCTTGGTATTATGCAATCTGTCCTTGAGCATCATCTTACGACTCTGATAGTCGCTCTGATAAAGTTTTGTGAGCGTATCCCACATCTCCTTGACGGTGTCTTTCCCTGATAAATGAGGAATTAAATGATCTCTTACTCCATCCAGGATAATCCTCTGAGCCTTGGCCTCTTTAACTTCATGCGAATCTAAGGCAACATGATCATTTGTTGGTGGTGTCACTTCTATGCTAGCATAGATCCACAGCCTGTTCTCCTTGAGAACAGATGTAATCCGAACCTTCCACTACAAGAAGTTAGATGCACCCTCAAGCTTGTCCTCATATCGAACACTGGTTTCCATAGCCACAAAAATAACTGGAGATGAAAATCTGATTTTTTTTTCTTGAAATCTGCATCACAAATCTTGGCTTCATATTCAGAGTTTAGTGCTCTGATACCATGTTAATTTTTATAACCCAACAACAGATTAATTTCTCAATAAATTCACAGAAAGAAATCTGATTTATAACAATTAACACAACTGGGTTAATTAACAACTAATAATAGCGGAAGCAAAAATAACAATAAGCCAATCACAAAAATACAATAACACAAATTTAAGCAAGAAACCCCAATGCGGGGAAAAACCTACAAATGTTGGATCTTCTATTCAACCTAACAACAAACTTTTCTTTCAAAAATATAATATGAGTTTGCTACAACAATCTTATATTTATAGAGCCTAGCTACTTTACTTAGCATGCAAGGAAAGAATCTTTCCTTGCTTTCTTTGGCTTTAATTACACATAAAATCACTCTTGGATTTATCTTATCCTCACAAACTCGAAAAAATTCTATTAAAGAATAAAAATCCTGATGTTACTAAAAATCCAACTCGAATTGCTTTAAAGCATATCTAACTCAAGTTGCTTTAAAGTGATTTAAAGCATATCCAACTCGAGTTGCTTTAAAACAACTCCACATCCCACCTTTCGAGCTACAAAAATCAACAGTGCATACCTCACAGGCAGCGCATTTGTATAGGGCATTGTCAAAGAAAAACAACAATGGATGTGGAGGTTGCAATGGGATATTATTGGTTAAGGTTTTAATTGGCTACCTCATGTGAATGGTTTAACATTTTATTCTTCTTTTATCACATGTTCGGTATGCATTTTCTTTTTTCCTTACTTCTCCCATTGCACAACTTGTAACTGGCACATTTTGCAATGAAAGAGCAATGTTTAAAATGAAATGTGAATGCTATATGCGATGGAATTAAAATGTGCCATGTGGAGGCTCTTTTGAAAAGGGATTTTTATTGAAGAAAGAGCAGAAATGATGGTGTTCACATCCAATAACTTCCAACAATGGCTTCTCACTCTATGGAAGCTATTTTAGTTTTGTTTTGTGTAATTTTTACTCCCAACCATTGGTAGAATTGACCCAGCCAGTGTTTCCAATGCTTGGGAATCATTTTTCACTATGTTCTGAGAAATTTTTATCGCATGTGAGGTGAAAAACAACCAAAAATTCATTATAATGACCAAGCAATATTTCTAAATACCTTTGCAATATTTTTAATGTTGTTATGAGCATTCTAGAAGGATAGTAAGATGCAAATGAATTGCATAATGGTAGAAATGATTTGGTGTATTTTCTCATAACCTGTAGGTGCTTTTAGACTCCATTTGTAACTAATATAAAATGCCAATGCATTTTTACAAATATCTATGTGTTTTTTTAATGTAGCTCATGGGTGTTGATGGTGATTTAGAGATGAGGTTTTCATAGCTAAAATGTAAATAAAGGTGAAGAAGATAATTGTAGAAAAAATGCATAGGTTGAAGGATTACACACCAACTTATTGAAAATATGTAAAATTTAAATGGAAAGTGAAATGAAAGATCAGATGGTTAAAATACATGACTGAAATCTTGTTTTGAATGCCAGATGGAGGATAATAACGTATGGGTAAAAATTGTACCTACGAGAAAAAGGGGGCAACTGGGTATGTGGGTTTTTACCTAGAGGTAATATTTTCACTTGCAAGTGAAAATAAAGTCAGTAAATGAGTTCTTACATGCAGGTAAAAGGTTACACGGGATTTGCAAGTTGAAAAAGACACATAACTTTAGTTGCAAATAAAGAGGGAAAAAAAAGAGTGAGGAGCATCTTCTAAATGCCATTCTATTACAGAATCAAGGGAGCTCAAGTGTGTTGTGTGTCAACTGTGGATTGATTCTAGGTCTTCTAAATTTTTTTCTCCTCTTTATAATGGTTTCCCTTCTTCTAGGTATTTGAAAAGATGCTCACTTTTTCCTCTAGATATATATGTTAAAGTGGTTTCAGATGGAGATATTATTTAGGAGTTTTTTGACTCGATTGATGAATGCATTCTCCTAGGTCAAAGCCATTTATAAATTAAATTAACTACAATGAGAGATATCAAAGACACCATTCACAAACATGCAATTGGCCTATATGTTATCAATACAAATTTAATTGGAATTCATTTACCTTTAAAATTGAAGTGTGCTCTAGTTAACATGTGTGTGTTTGTTTAAGTATATGTTGAATTTATTTAAACATCATGGCATTCTAACATCTTGAATGTAACATGTGCTAGGTTGGCTCATAAAAAACAATAGAAGGGGGCAAGAAAATTGGAAGTTGAATTTGTACTCTTTGGATTTGAGGATTATGCTTATGATCCTCAAGATCAACTTGGATCAATATTGAGCCATGTGGAAATAATCTACAATAACAAGGTGGTGATCTTGGAGTGGGAATAAAATTATGGAAATAAGTAAATTAACAAGGATGAAATAAGGATATGTATATAATACATGAAAACATGTGCAACAAGGTACAATGAAGATGGATAAGGATTAGGCCATGAACTAAAGACAATAATATATCACTTATCAATATATTGTTGCACTAAGACATTATCATGAAGGTGGGGATAAATGGGAAATGGTATGTATTAGTGTATTCTAATCTAGTTAGGCTAACTTAAGCCTAGTTAGGTGTTGGAGTTGACCCAAGTGACTCATTACCCATGAGGTGTCAAAGATGATCTTTATCTCAAGAGAGGTGTACAATCCCTCTCAACATCTCTCCCTTGCATTGAGGAGAGCAACTCGACACCACTGTAGGATGAGGAGTCCTCTCCTCAATCCATGGCATGTGTTTGCTCATCCTCGTTCAGTCCTCTCCTCAATCCATGACATGTGATTGCCTAATCTTGTAGCATGTATTTGCTCATCCTCATTCTTTATAATGAGGCTTTGAGCTCATTTTCAATAGTAAGCTACATACAATTTTATGCATTGTTCATCTTCTTGTTTCTTATCTCCTATATCTTCCTAGTTAGGTGTTGGATTTGACCCTTGACTCATTTTCCATGAGGTGTCAAGGTTGTTGAGGTGACTTGAGAGGTGTCCAGTCCCCCTCAACACCTCTCCCTTGCATAGAGGAGAGCAACTTGCCACCATTGCAAGATGAGGAGTCCTCTCCTCAATCCATGGCATGTGATTTCCTATTCTTGTGGCATGAGTTTTCTCATCCTCATCCTTTATAATGAGGGTTTGAGCTCATTTTTTTTTATAAAGGAAAAAATAGATTTTGAAGGGACCTAGAACCCTTTAACAAAAAAGAGCAAGGCTGCAGAAAAGACAACAAGCAGCCAGTGAAAAAGACCAGCTCCAAAACAAGACCAATTAAGATTTACATTTTACACTTTTCTTGTGGGAGCGGAGAGTCATGTTGAAAGATGGCCAAGAGGATTTATCTTTTTTTCCCTTAACTATGATCCAACCATCTTCCACTTGTGTCGCCTTACCGTGCCACACCATCTCGCTACTTTCATGAAGATGAAAGCCAATAGCCAAAGTATTATGGGTTTCATCTTGATTCCTTTGCACATATAAAGACTTTTCTGAAGAGCCACCAGATAGGGAAGCCGATGCACTTCCACCTGAAATGGTAGTCATTGAATCAATAGGGGTTGCCTTAGCGACCCCACCATTTTGATCGACACACATAGGTCCAACCTCATGATCTTTAGGGGTTTCAACATGATGTTCAATTTCAGCAACCCCACCAAAAGAAGCATCCAAAGGGGATACCTCACGAGCTTGTGATTTTGAGGAAAGCACCTCAGAAAAGCTCCTAAGTTGATCAACTTTCTTCTCAACCGTATAATGCCATTGAGAGGCACCTTTCCACCAAGAAGTTGAAGTATTTTTCTCGAAACCACATTGTGCAATAGCGTGACCTATTTGAAAACATCTTCTACAATGGAAAGGAATCCCTTCATAGTCCAAGGATTGAATCCAAGAACCCTTTGAAGTTTTAATTAAAATTTCAGCAGGCAACCCTTTTGAAACATCCATTTCAACCAAAATTTGGGCAAAGGTGGAATGAAGTATGTTAGAAGTAGCAACATCTACCAATAAGAAATCACCTAGGGCATCACCCACTTCTTCCAAAATTAGGTTAGTCCATAAGTGGAGGGGAAGGTAAGGTAGTCGTACCCAAATCAGGATCTTGCTAAAAGTTTCAGAAGCAGGGTTGAAGTCAGCATGCCAAGGCTTAATCATCAACACAAATTTATTCTCCCAGCTAAAAAATTGTCACAGAGAATAATGTTTTTGTCTTGAGCATTGCCAAACTTTTCCACAAAAAACCCCTTAGCCATGGGAAAAGGTTTGAGCTCATTGTTAATATCAAGCTAAATACAATTTTATGCATTATTCATGTGCTTGTTTCTTATCTCCTAGATCTTCCTAGTTTCCACATGGGTTTTATCCTTTACTCCACCTTATGAGAAAATTTTCTACATGGGTACCTCATCTGGCTACTAGTCGAGACCCATTTCTTCTATACCCACCTAAGTTATGCTTAAGGGGGGTTGTTAGTGTATTCTACTCTAGTTAGGCTAACTTAAGCCTAGTTAGGTGTTGGAGTTGACCCAAGTGAATCATTACCCATGAGGTGTCAAGGATGTTGAGTTATCTCGAGAGGCGTCAAATCCCTCTCAACACCTCTCCCTTGCATTAAGGAGAGCAACTCGCCACCACTACAGGATGAGGAGTCCTCTCCTCAATCCATGGTATGTGAATACCTAATCTTGTGGCATGTATTTTCTCATCCTCATTCTTTATAATGAGGGTTTGAGCTCATTGTCAATAGTAAGCTAAATACAATTTTATGCATTGTTCATGTGCTTGTTTCTTATCTCCTAGATCTTCCTACTTTCTAATAGTATGAATATAGAAACAATTAATATCTTAGTGAAAAGTGAGTCACTAATTAATTGACTAATGTGGATTGTAACTTGTTTATATCCCACAAAAAAATCAACTTAAGAGCTAAGTGAGAACCAAGTTTGGAATTTGATACTAACCATTCCTATCAATTAATTTTTTTATTAATAGTTATAAAATTTCATTTCCTATCATTTTACGTTTAAACAAACATCTTAAATTTGTAAAACCCTTTACAAATTCATTTTCATTCCAAAAAATATTTGAGGCATTGATTTTACAAAGTAAAAGTACTAGTATCACATTGCATGATAAGCACAAAACTATAAAAAGTTGATTCACTAATGTAATGGTCATTTACAAAATTGTTAGTTGTACCTTTTGTACCACTAATAAGTTGTTAGAAATAATATGCAATTTAATTCATCATGAAGAAAATAAATGAAACAATCTATTAAATAGAATTTTAAACATTAATGTTTATAGCAGTACCAAGATTATGTGTTTTTAATATATCCATTTCAAATAACAACAAAATTTCAACAAAATGTGTTTGGGTATGCCAAAGTGCAATTTATTAAAAAAAAGTGTATTTTGAAGCATGCAATTTGTTATAGTAGGTATTGTGTGCAATGTGAAGTGTGTACCATGAAGGTTAAACCCATATGCCATTACGTGTAGGTTAAAAACCAAATAATGTTTTGACACCTCAAATTTCTTATAATATATTTAGAATTGTCGCTATGTTTTATAACCTTGATCCAATTAGGCCTAGGAAAGAACATTAAATTGCTTCTCATAAAATTTTCTAAATAACCATATAGAAAAGTTCTTACAAGAATCACCATTGACATAAGAAATAAATGAAGAAAACAACATAAATTACTACTATATAAGAAGAATACATCATGCTATTAGTGAAATGACTAATATAAATATAATTAGAATCCTCCCAATTTCTAGAAAGTCTTGAGTGGTTTCTGTGATTGCTTACTATATTTCCCTTAAATTCCATCTTCTCAGTTTTGTTCAATTCTTTGTTGGTCAATTTCAATGATTAATACTAAAATCTCCACTGAGGTGAAATTCAAAATTATCCAATGCATAAGGTCTTGACATTAATTTGGATAATATATGAAGGAACAAAAATGGTTTGTGTGATTAAAGAGTGCACAAAACAATCATGACACCATGACTTCAAAATTCATTAATGAATGATAAGAACAAAAATAATATTGGGAAGGAATGTATGCGAAGAATCCATTGTACATATACAATTTCCAAATGTTTCATTAGGAAAAAATCAAATGATTGTTTACATTGAAAACTAAATACAATATTTACAAGGGTTCTTCTAGTGTTGCCCAATTGCTCAAATAGAATAATGTGAACCAAGGCAAGGATTTGAGTTCCCACTACTTTCAAAATTGTTGCAATGCTTTTCTATTCTCACTATCATTGCTTTCACAGGATTAGTTTTGAGGTTGTGATGAATGATTAGAGGAGCAGGTTTTGACCTTATGTGGAGAAAGGGAGAGTTACCTTCTCTCTCAATTGCTTCTTACTCAAATAAGTGTTCCTGTGATTCTTGATTTGATTTTTGTTCACTCTTGTAGTCTTCCCACAATTAACAACCATTTGTGTTCATAATACAATCCAAACATTAGAACTATAGAACTTCCTAAATTTGATATCTTATATGTACAATATTCCTTTTAA
The DNA here is from genome assembly GCA_007258455.2 of Sequoia sempervirens. Taxonomy (NCBI): domain Eukaryota; kingdom Viridiplantae; phylum Streptophyta; class Pinopsida; order Cupressales; family Cupressaceae; genus Sequoia; species Sequoia sempervirens. The sequence goes on from VDFB02105785.1 coordinate 472,166,573, forward strand.
GAATATGAATATGTAATATTTAGTAAAATTTGTTGTGGGAGGCTATAGGACAACCTCTCTTTTAACATCTTGTATTTTCTTTAGGTTGGATTATGACAACAAAATTAGAAATAAAGTGGAGTTTTATCTTTGAAAAAGATCAAGGAAATAAAGAAAGGAAAATCTTATCTTTGAAAGAGATAAAGATTTAAAACAATAGAAACAAAATAAAACAAAACAAAGCTGGATTTTTCTATGTTTAACATAGGTTGAAGATATTATATATATCTTGCTTCCTTGAAGGGTAAATCATATTGTAATGAAATGTAATTCAAGAGAAACAATTGTGTGAAGGTTGTAATCAATTTTTCTGAGCAATAAGAATACCGATACTCTGCCCTGTGGATGTTTCCTTGGCATATTGTCAAGGTTTTACCACACAAATCCGTGTCTTGTTTATTATTATGTTATTTCATTTTATTAACTTTCGTATTCCTTTGCATCTAACTTGTGCTACAACTATTTAAGTTTGTGGGTTTTACACTTCCATTTCCACAACACTTCAAGACTTGATTCAGTTTAACAACAAATATTGGAAGCTAAGCCAAACTAATTAAACACCAAAGCGAGGAAAGAGCCGGATTTGAATTTTCTCATGGCTAGACAAGCACTCATGCAACATTTTATGGGAGCAGTGATGCCTGCAAAACTAGGGGAGAGGACCCAATAGTTGAGCACCCTAACTTTGCGCTTCTCAAAATCCTATATGAAAATTTGAAAAAAATCCCATTCTTTACAATAGCTTGCTTGGCAACGCCCTTGCTTATAACTAAGGTTTCAGGGCCACATCATCAAATATGATGCCACATCAACATGCTCTTTGTTGAGGTGTCCAAAAAGGTCCAAAAAAAGTGAGACCGATACTTGTGCACTAAATCACGTTTTATTGGTGTGCTGATGTGGCATCACATGATTTGTTGCTTATTAGATCTAAGTAATACATATTATTCAATTATTGATAGTTATCATGAACACTAACAACTTTAAAGTCAAAACTATTTGTTCAATATTGCTAAAAATATTGGACATTAAATCAACAAATACTATAACAACTATTAGAACATGCTAAACTATTAGATCCTTTCCCATATGAATAACTGCTTAATTTTCTTTTATCTACCATTTCATAGCAGTGTAGTAATCTGTAAGTGAATAATCCAAAAAAAATTATGGAGGTGGTGCATGTGGATATGAAAACCTATATGACCAAGGATACATAATCAACACGACAGCACTAAGCACTGCTCTATTCAATAATGTGCTCACATGGAGAGATTTCTATGAAATAAAGTGCAATGATGATCCATAGTGGTGCCAGCCCAATACGATCATGGTCACCACTACCAGTTTATTCTCACCCAACTATGCATTTCTTAACGTTTGATCGCATTGCATAGTCGAGGAGTATATTTTGGGGTTTCACATCATTGTGGATGACTGGATCTGTCTTTAAACTATGTACATATTGTAAAGCGGAGAAAACTTAGGTGGTAATGTGAGTTTTGGCTTGGAACAGAGAGTTTGCAGGTCACCATGATTTTTTTCCAGACATCCGTTGGTTATTTATTCACTACATAGCCTTTCTCGAAACAGGTAATGAGAATTTTGTATGTCTCTTAAAAATATTGATCTACAAAGAGAAGACTATATTGTGAGGCCCACCCCTATGCCATATCTAGAACTTGGAGTATTTTGAGTTTGGTTATTATCTATGCCTATTGATAAGATTTATGATGAGATATTTAAATGTTTAAGTTCATATGATGATTGATCAAATTTTATGCTAGTTATTGAGTTTGTTTATTTAGAATCTAGAAACTTAATGATGAATGAATGAAACCAGTGGTGTGAACCAAACATGATGCAATTAGATGAGTATGAAAATTAGGGCTAATGAAAATGGGATAAGATAGGTGGCTAATGATTTTTTAAATTATGTTATGAGATCTTTATGCTATGCGAATTATGAAAATTGTGTGAATGCAATTGTGATTCCAATTGTTTGATTATTATATGAATATGATTTACTTCGATGGATTAACGTGTGAATCAAGTGTGCAGGTACATTTTCCATGGCCAATGGAAATTGGAGGCAACCTTGGGAACCTTAGGTAATTTAACCAGTGAAACCGAGCTAAATTCCATATAAAGGGACTATAGTTCCATCATGTAATTATTGATGTTATTTGTGAATGCTTTTAATTTGGTTTTTATTGCCACGTCATTCCATCTAGGAGGTGAGTTGTCTATTCAAGTGGACAAACTCAGATTTGAACTTTTAGGAACTTTTTGGGGATTGAAAAGTGATATTTTTTTAAGTGTTTTTATGGGTTTAATGTCCCTAGGGCAAGTACCTATGGGTTAGGTACCTTTTTAGCTCAAAATCATGGGTCAGTCTCAAGATAGGGCACTCTTTTTGAGGCCTTATAGAAGTTTGACAAAAATAAGGTTTGGGAGGTGGGATGGGGAGTAGTCCCTTTCCAATCCCACTTCTCCATGTTTTCTTGGAAGTCTCCCAAACCCTCACACATGTGTGAGAACACATGGGTGAGTGTGCCTGAGAGAGTGAATGGGAGGTTGACAAATGTCAACTCCCTATTCAAAGGAGTTCATACTTGAGTTCCTATAAAACAAACTCAAAACAAGGGTTAGTGGATTCTTTTGCATTCTTGATTTTGGGTGAATATTGGGGGAGTGAGGAGTTTGAAGAAAAAGCTTGGAAGAAGAGGAGTTGTGTGGATCCTCAACCCATCCTTCCTTGAGCTTGGTTTTAAGGTAGATTCACCACTTTTGTTTCTTCTTCTTCATGTTTGTATTTGAAAGATTATATGTGTAGGTGAAAAGATGTGCTTGAAACTTTATCTATTGTGTTTTCTTTGTATGTTATTTCAAATTTCTCTTGGAGCATATATTCTTGTGTTTTTGATGTATTATGTGTTATGGGAAAAAGGGTTGTGTAGGGATAGGCTCACCCAAGTTGGGAAGAGCATCCCTTGTTAGGGATGGTAAGGAGTAGGAACCTCCATGGGGAAGTTTAATTCCTCCTTAAGAGGAGAGGCTCAAAAAGGGTATGAGTACCCATGTGAAATAGTGAAATGGCAGAAATGGTTTTGGTGATATGGGTTTTGGAGAAAGAGAAGAGATTAAAGAAGGGTTGCATGTGAAATGATGGGAGTATGATATGAATTATTCTTGTTGTTATTACTATGAGTCCCCATATGGAGTGCGTAGTCCACTCTCTATCCCCCACTTTGGATTCTTGATGGAATCCTAAAGTTATGTGAAAATCCCTTGGGTGGGTGTAAAAAAAAAAAAATCTTGCGTATATCATGTGTGTGTAAATATTGTTTTGTTTGGTCTTCTTTTGTACCCGGTTCCCTCGATTGCCTCCTAGCTCGGGGGTGGTTGGTTTTCCAACCAAAGGTTGGGAGGTGAGCACTACCTTGGCTATGGAAAAGTATTGTGTTCCTTGTGTAGGTTGGAAGATTTGGGATACATGCAGATTTTGAAGAAATCATATTAGTTGTGTATTTGCAAATTTGATGAAAAGGTTGTAGTTGTCATTAAAGTTTCTTGATGAACCTTTAGAGATGTAATGTAAAAGTTGTATATAAAATGTTAAATAATTAGTATGTGGTACTCTTATTTCTCCTATTTTTCCAATGGAAGTCTTAGTATAATGTTCCACCCTTTAAAAAAATTCAAAAAAAAGGAAATATGTGAATATAGGTATTATATTTATTTTGGGTGTTTCATTGTTCAATGGATGGAAAGCCCATGTCAAATTTGTATCATGTCATACAACTATATTACTGTGTTCAAATGACCTCCTACGTTTTTTCTACAGTAAGAAGGGAAGATTTGCTTTGTTGCATAAAAGAAAAATAAAATGTATATATTTGGGTTTTGAGATAGTCACTATTATTCTGCTTTGGGAAGATTTACTTTGTTGCATAAAAGAAAAATAAAATGTATATTTGGTTTTTGAGATAGTCACTATTATTCTGCTTTGGAAATAAATTAAAAGAGAAAACTTTTATAATTAAAGATTTGTGAAATATAATATGATTCTTGTAAAAGCTACATGTAATGTGTTGAGAGAAATCTCATAAAATAAGAATACAGTCAGTAATTTATTTCAGAATAAGTCTAGGTGTAATTTTGTTAAAATGTATTGCCATTTGTAAAATTGCATTTCCTGTCCTAAGAAGTTAGCTCTCTGATACGTGAGGAACATAGTTAGATAAATAGTATACATTTCCTGAAATAGCAGAATTAGAGAGGCATTTAGAATGACAGAACCCTTTGAGAAATTTCTATTTCCATATAGTATTTTCATAGCTACAGGAGTTGGATCTTGGAAGGAAACAAATAAATAAATAAATAAATAAAACAAAATAAAATCTGTAGCATATCTTAATACCAGTCCACAGTTCAATTGCTCGAGCTACATAGTGGGTCTATATGTTCCTTTCACCAGTCTCTTTGTTCCGTCAGTGCTTAGTTCCGAAGGAATAATGTGGAGTATTCATTTTATTTCCTGTGCACTTTGCAATAGTGTAAAACAAGGGAGAAATAACGTTCTACCTGGAAGAAAGCAAAAATAAATAACAGAGGACCTACAAATTATAGCATACCAAAACTATATTAGAATGAACATTCATCAATGCATATATCTTTACATGCAATAGTGCTTGAACTAGTACCCCTCATCTATTTACTATAGTGATCTAAACTTTTGTCCAAACAATAACATTCTCTTTTGATGAAACGACTGTCTAAACTGTTGCCCAAACAATAACATTCTCTTTTGATGAAACGACTGCCTTGAGAGTGGTCAGACTGAATGAGAGGTAGATCATTTTAAACGCCTTTATGAATAGGTGAGTTTTCTTTAAACTTTTTTTTTTTTTTTGTTGTAGCCATTTTTTAATCCTCATGTAGCGATAGATGATCCTATGATATTTCGCCTGCAATATGCAGATGGGAGAAGTTGACTGTAATTAGCATTCTTTGATCGATGGGTAGAAGGATATAGATAAATAAGAAAATAAAGAATGATAACAACACCTGTGCAGGCACTGCGAGCTTCATTCCTTGGCTGGTGTAGTAGTCACGGCCATTTTCCTGAGAAACCCACTGAAGATTGCAATGTCTCTGAATTACTGGCAAACTGTTACCTTGCTTGGGTGTTTAAATAAATGAGAAGGGTTGTGCAATGAATGAGGATCAATCTATATGTTCAAGCACTATGACATCGACTGCTTGCCAATGTTGAAAAAGGGTTACCAGACCAATCTTGAGGGCTCATGTCTTCCACTTTCCATGCCTTGCAGTCGTGATGTGACGGGAGGAATAAGTCTGAATCTGATGCCAGAAGAGTAATGACAACTGCGCACCTCTAGGTCTGGTCACTGTCTCAAATCTTGTGGAGGTTGCCACGGGTGCTATTCTTGGGGAACTGCTAGAAGTTTCCATTGCATGGGACAACCCTCACAAATTGTCCTTGAGCCAGCATTGTCAGCTCGATAAGAGGGAATGATTTTCTGTGCATAAGCAGCATGAATAGAGATACAGTTAGAATGCCTCGCAATTTGTACTAACGAGGAAGAAGCATATTAATTGATGTTGTTTCCTATGATGCGAAGGGAACAAGAAAAACTTAGGTGTTCGTCTCTCTTCTTTCTAGACACCGTGAAGAATGGATTGAACAGGGTACTGGGATGTCAGATTTTGTGGGCACGATGTCAGTTAATGTCTTTGCAATGATGATAAAATCCATGAAATATTAGGCTGAACGTGCACATTAATCTTGTCTTCGATTATACGTTTGGATCATGGATTGGCCTGACTCATGTTTTAAATCTTGTGTCTCAGATTGATGTAGCCAAGCGTAATATATGTTAACAATTAGAATATTGTGTAAGCGGTTGAGTATAGATGAATCGTAATAAGATTCACGCCATACTTTGCACTTATCTTACGTAGCTTCGAATAAAAAGAAATTATGAAGAGAGATATTAGGGGAGGACGACTTGCCTACTATAAACTAAATTCTTAATAAATTTCAGATTTTAATCTTTCGTTCGTATCTTAAAAGCTAAAAAGGAGATCCTTTATAAGATACATTTTTGAATAGTTCCATTCACATTAAAATATTCCTTTTTAAAAGTTCTTAAGTTTAAGTTTAAGAAAGAAGAAGGAATCGTGAGATTCTCTTAAAAACTTAAAGGTTTTAATTTATTTACTCTAGTATTAGCATGATATTTGCAAAGTAAGATAAAAAAGAAAAAAATTAAAAAGAGATACCTTTCATACATATAAATATATTAAATATCAGTTTAAAATATTTTATTTATTTTATTTTTAAGTGTCAATTCCTTTTGAAAGAATATTTTAGGAAAATTTAATTTTATTATAGTAATTGCAATAATCTTAAGGTTAAGGGGGACTTTAGTATCAATAACTAATCATCACATTAAGGGTATAGGTAAAGAACTTAGTATGATGATAGTATAAAAAGGTAGTATTAATACAAATGTCAAAGTCGTAATAGGATTAATGAGCTAATAATTACGAGACTTGTTTTGGTAATTGGAGTTTTAGGTAGTTTAGTATTTATATATATATATATATATAGAGAGAGAGAGAGAGAGAGGACAATATTAGTGTTAACATTATCTTAATCTTAAAAAAAAATACTGATGTTGGTAATAGGAGTAACATTGGTATCATTGATTGATCTTAAACTTACATGGAAGAACAATATGCACATTAGTAATATGTGGTAATATTACTTTAGTTGTGGAATTGCACTAGAAAATTATAGGTTGGGGTAATCGAGTGTGATTAGTGATACATCATTATTAATAAACCCTAGTAAGATAATGTTAGATGTATGAATGTTAATATTAAAAATTAGGCTCCTTCTCTTCATAGCTTGAGGGTCTACACAATGAATCTACATAATCCCCCTTGTCCTTTAACCCCACTCCCTACTCTCAAGCGACGAGTCGTTGATGACGTTGCAAGAGTATTGTCATCCAATTAATATAGTTTAGTCACCATGTGGAACATGGTAAATTTTCTTATGAATATTTGTGGCATTAAACAATAAAAAAAAAATGTTAGTCGTGTTTTTGCCCTAGTGTAAATTATGGGCATTACATATATAGAACACTTATGAAAACCAAGGAGAATAAATTTTCGAGTGCTTTGAAGTAATTTATGTATATAACTCATGGTGGAACATTGGCCAGGTTAGCTTCTACCATTCAGGAAGGCAAGTTCAATAATGGAGGTCATTTTCAATTTACACTGGTAAACGTCAGATTTCATGTCTTATCATCTTTATAGCCCACTTGTGTTCCTTGAAAGACCCCACTTGCACATGCTAAAAGGAAAGGCAAGGCAAGTTCAATAATAGAGGTCATTTTCAATTTACGCTGGTAAACGTCAGATTTCATGTCTTATCATCTTTATAGCCCACTTGTGTTCCTTGAAAGACCCCACTTGCACATGCTAAAAGGAAAGGCAAGGCAAGTTCAATAATAGAGGTCATTTTCAATTTACGCTGGTAAACACCAGATTTCATGTCTTATCATCTTTATAGCCCACTTGTGTTCCTTGAAAGATCCCACTTGCACACACTAAAAGTTATTGGCTAGGAAATAGTATTATAATTTGTAAGCTTCTTCCTAGGGAAACTTTTCATGTATGAATCACAATTTTTTAACAATATAATATTCAATACATTATTTTTTCATTTTTTTCCCATGTCAATATCATATGGAAATTAGGGGAAGGATCTTGTAGTTGAGCATGTTCCAATAGTTGTTATAACATTTGATGATTTAATGCTTAATGTTTTTAACAATATTGAAGCAATAGTTGTGACTTTAAAGTTGTTAGTGCTGATGATAACTACCAATAATTGAATAATATTTATTTCTTAGATCTAAAAGCAACAAATCATGTGATGCCACATCAGCACACCAATAAAACATGATTTAGTGGACAAGTATCGGTCTCATATTTTTTGAAACCTTTTTGGACACTTCGACAAAAAACATGGTGATGTGGCATCATATTTGATGATGCGGCCCTAAACCTTAGTTACAAGTAGGGGCATTGCCAAGCAAGTTGCTGTAAAAATTTGGGAATTTTTTTAAATTTCCATCTAGGATTTTGAGAAGCACGGGGTTAGGGTGCTCAACTACTCAATCCTCTCCCCTATTCAATCAGTATTATTTATGCTTTCAAAAGATGGGTAGAAACATGGAGTGGTTGGATAATAATTGAACAATAATTTTTAAGTGAAATAATTAATTATATCTAAGATGTAATAAGATATTTAAAATTCAATTGAGGAGTACATCCAAGGATATATGACAAAAATATTAAATCACATACATGATAGAGATGATTTAAAGATTTGAATTTAACATAAAAATGTAGATATTCATAACTAGTAGGTTCTACTAACTAGAATATTTGAAATCTACTTATCATTAACAAATAAAGTGACACGAGGCATCTACTCGAGGAATCTTCCTCACTTTAGATTCATTTTTTTCATTGATAATTCAACTTATATTATCAAATATTTTTTGAAAACACTAGTGTGAGCAAGAGATTTTACTTTATTTGTATGTGTAGAGATTTTATTTATACATTATATCATAAGGATATATTGTGCCTTTTGACATAAAATACTTTTAAGTTTAGATTATAGTTTTGTACTTTGGCTAGAATTATGTCTATGATTTTATTTTATTTTGCTTGGATTAAAATGACAATTATTTTTTTATTTTTAAAATTAATAATATATATTTTTAGTGTTATTTATTAATATAGGCAGTAAAAACTCTAAATTGTGTATTTAAAGTAGTATATTTTAAAATTTATTTTAAAATATATAGTTAAATTTTTCAAGCTATTAATAAAAGAGAATCTATATCTATATATAACAAAGAAATTTCTAAATAACCATAACTATCAATAAATCAACAAAACAAATAGTCAGGGTTTCAGAAAAAACCATCAATCCCTTGAAATATAACAATTATTGAACCAAGACAAACATGGGGGACTCAAAAAGTTTTGAAAGGGATAATTAAACTTATTCATGTTAAATAAATTGAAGAAGGATCTTGGATTTATCTGTACAAGGAACCCCATTTAGACACATTCAAGTTACCAATAGTTTTAGAAGGTCATTTAATTAAAGAATAATACATATTATTCCATTCCTTATGAGTAAAAATAAAATAAATAGAATAAAAATTAGGAATCAAATATCGGATCTACTCAAGTAGGGAACCAAACTACTAGGAAACCATATTAGACATTCTTTATTCAGAATAGTCACCAAATTATGGAGTCCATCTCACAAATAATAATTTTCCTTCCCAATTCATTGGACCTCCATTTGATTATTATTAAGTTGTCTCATATAAATAGTGAAAAAAGAAATGAGTGAGACCTTGATTATCACTACTCATTCCTTGAATCCCAATTGCCCCTAGGTTACCCCTTGATGATTTGTGAATATTAATTTTGGAGATCCCTAAAGGAGATAAAGGCCACTTATCAATCCAAGATCATGATGGGTCAAACAAGGCTTCTAACTAGAAATCAAAATATAGTAAAAAAACTTAAGCAACTTAACATTAAACTTCAATACATGTCATTAATATAGTTTGGAAAATATGTAGGAATAGAATTTGTAGAAAATTGAATGTAGTTTATATGCTACTAGGATATTTGGAAAATAATAATTTTATTTGACGAAAATTTGAAATTTCGATACAGTAGTACTTCAAAATTTGAAAAATAAATAAAAATCATATGTTTTTCTAAGCAAAATAAGTATATGCAAAAAAACATATTTTTATTCACATCATTCCATGTAAGTAGAGGATGCATGCTCAAATGTGACACATATTTTTTTATAATATTTTTGTAAGTAATAACTAATTATGAATTTTTAGTAGCAATTTTAAAAGTATTAAAAAACATTTGTCTAACCACACCAAGTTGACCTAAAACTTTTATGAAATTATTTTTTAACATATAGTTTTCTAAGCATGGAGTGTGAAAGATCTTTCATATTCAAAAAATGGGTCACAGTTTAACAAATATAGAATTTTTTTTAATTAGTCTATCAATAAGGACTTTAAAAATAGTGTATGTTGAAAATCAATAATAATTATCTGTTAAATTCAAAATAGAGCATATATCTTATATTAGTAGAATGTTGAAAATTTACTAAATAAACCTTTTCTTTTCATCAAATTTGAATTAAAAAGCCATTAGCATGAAGGGTGAACTTCGAAAAACCACTAAAACCCTTCTAAACACATCTATATATACATACCAATTTATACATCTCTCTTTGTATCTCATTCCCTCTCTCCCTCACCTTCCCTCTCTACTTCCTTCGATGTCCACTCACCATCTCCCTCTCTACCTACCTTTCCTTCAATCTCTTCCACCCTATCTCTCTCTCTACTTCTCCCTCCCTCACTCACTCCTCTTTCTCTCTCACTCTCTCCTTCCCTATTTACATCTCTATCTCACCATTCTCTCTCACTACCTCTATCTATCTCTCCCTCCCTACCTCTCTCTTAGACCCTACCTCTCTCTCAACCTACTCCCTTTATCCCTCCCTCTATCCCTCCCACCCTCTCCCTCCCCCCTTTCTCTACATCTTTATCTCTCTACCTCCCCCTCCCTACCTTTCCCTCTTTACCTCTCTCTACTTACCTCGTCCATAATATTATAATACAACCAACGATAATATTTAATATATATTAGAATATATTTACATTAATATAATATATTATATATTAAAACATATTAATTTTAATATAATATATAATATATAAGATTTATATTGCATGTGTATTATATTTGATTGTTATAAATCCATTTTTATTTAATATAATGGATATTTGTTTTGTTCAAAATGGGTTCTCAATTTTTTCAAAATGGATATCTATTTTAGAGCACAAAAGGAATATCCATATTGGAGCACAAAATTCATCTCTTTTTTTAGTGGAAAAAATGGCCCAATTTCTATTTTGGGTGTTACAATGGTCACCACATGTTGTCTAGTGTCAAGAGTGTCATGATTTCTATCCAATACATTTTTTTTCTTTTGCTAAACTCTTTTACATAAAGGGATTCTATAAATCACCCAAGGTACTTGTTTTTTTTTGTATAATGAAAAGTGGAAAGATGAAAGGAAGAGGAAATTTCAATCGAAGAAAATTGAAGCAAGGACAAAGATAGATCAAGGAAGAGGATGGAAAGAAAAGGTTTGTCAAACAATCTTCAAGAAGAAGGCTCTTGTTTACCCTTAAATGACATTGAAAGTGACTATGATATTGAATTTGAAAATGTTGAACATGAAATTGAAATTGAAAATGTTGAAAATGAAGATGTTGTACATAAAATTGAAAATGAAAATGTTTAACATGAAATAAAATTTGAAAATGTTGAACCTAAATTTGAAAATGTTTAACATGAAATTGAAAATATTATAAAATGTGATTAAACACCTAATGATAAGAGTAACATCATACATGAACAAGAAGAAATATGTCAAAATTCTCTTCAAAAATATTCATATGAACCCATGTAATTAAAATTACACTCCATAATCAACTCATTCATAACATTGATAAAATCAATAAGACACAAAACAATGAAATTCAATGTATCTCCAAATTACAAAAGAAGAGAAGACCTTTGTGAAGAAGAAAATGAATGCATAAATCCATACTTTTTCAATGGTTCGAGTAAAATTGCAAAAAATTCAAGAACCTAAAATGGTTAGTTTAAAAAGATGATAACATAATAGAAAAACTTGAAGGAAAAATATCATACAAACCATTTAATTGCCAGATACCTAAATTTTTAATCAATACTTTTCTAATAATATATTTTTTACAATTACTAAAGTCATACAAAATATTACCATTACTAAATAAATTGAAGATTCATGTTGAACCATCAATTTTGATGAGGTCTATAGACTACTTTTGCACTCTTAGGGTTTTTCACCTAAAAGGAGAGAGATAAACCCTCAAAATCAATGTGGTTCACTCAATCTAATGTATGTATGATGTGATTATGGCTAAATGAGATTATCTAAATCCAACTAAGCAATGTAATTGACTGATTATGAATGCAAAACCTAAGAAATGTGCAATGTTTGAAAACACAATGTGATATAAAAGCATGAACTAAACATGAACAAATGTAAAATAGAATTGAAAAAGGTTGAGTAGAGTGCACCTGGGAAATGAATGTTGAATTTGGAGTGATTTGAATGTTGGCAGAAATCAATGAAAATCACTAGTGGGACTCATTCACCACTGATGGTGAATTAGTCCTGCTACTAGCAAAAACTCCTGAAAACTGGTTTCTGACTGTCGAGATATGGAATCTAACAAAAGCTAGTTTTCCAAGCTCAAGGTGGGACTCATTCACCACTGATGGTGGATCATTCCTCTGCTAAAATTCTATGAAATTAGGGACTAATCCTATACCACCGGATCTACACTTGTCCTCTTGTTGGGTTGATAGAGTCAAATATGCATAAAATAGATTGTAGGTTGTCTCCAAGCTTGAAATAGGTTGTAGTTGGCTTGAAAAAATTTGTTGACTTCTTGACCACCTTTCAACACCTATTTTCTTGACAAATATACATACACAAGTCTGCAAACACACATGCAAAAGGGGAAAAATGGTTAAGGGTTAGGTTATAGGGATTTTCCTTGGTCAAATCCCACTTTGGTAATCAAACCCTTAATGAAGAAATGGAATGAAATAAGCAAGGAAAAATGAATAAACAACATGCAAATGTTCTAAACTCACCACAACCTTGTTGAAGAAATATGAAGATATGTCAATGGCTGCTCCAAGATGCTTTAAAATTGATGCTTGATTGAATGATGCAAAGTGCTTGAATTGATGATTGAATGCTTGAATGAATTATGAGATTAGGAGATGTAAAATGAGGAGAAAAACACTTATTTATACACACTTGTGCCTTACTAACCCAATGATACATCATCACAGGCTGACATAAGGTAATTTTGAATAAAAACCCAAAAGAAAATTATAAATATTTTGAATTTGGAGCCAAGAGGGACTCATTCGCCACCCATGGAAAATATGCCCCACCTTGGACTTGTAAGTGGGTGTTGGGAATTAAGTCACATTTAATGTTATTTGTTGAGCTTACATTTAAAAATACACTTAAGTAAGCCTTATGAGTGCATAAAGGGGCCAAATAAAGCATAAGAAAGGTGTAAATAGTGAAATTAAGCCTAGAAAAGCATGAAATCTTGTTACAAGACTTTACAACACTTCAAAATAGGACTTGATAAGTAATGAAAATGTGATTTTTAGGTGAATTGTAATGAAAAGAGTCTAGAAAATTGTAGAAATGTTTTACAACACTTCACAACACCTTCACAAGACGTCATAATTTGAATGTTTAGGATCTAATGTGAATGTAGAAGTCACATTGCAACATTAAATCAAAGGAAAATAGATCAAGCATCATGAGAGAAAGACCTAAAAGACCATGAAAATGTCCCAGATCCATTTTTCTATGGTACATTTAGCCCCCACTTTAGTGAGAGGATGAACTTGCTTCAAACTCACACTAAAGTAGCCATGCACATCGAGAGGTATTTTGAATGCACTTATGCTAGCAAGATGGAATAACAATGATCAATAGGGATGATCAAGCCCCCAGGATGAAGATCCCATGGAAAACTAAACATAAGAAAAAAGGATCACACATGCGAAGAAAAGGGAGAATCAGATGAAGCTTCGATTGTTTGTCCAACTAGTTGTGGATTAGATCTAGGTTGTTTGTGAGAAAAAGAGAATGCGTACTCACTCTGGGGTGACAAAACTCATGGCAGTCTGCTAGGTGAGAAGTCCCAAAAGGTGAGAAACATACACTAGTTGGTATGCACTCACAAATAGAAAAGTGGCTATTGGGAAAGTCGTGTTGCTGAATGGACTTCCCGCTCAACCATATCAAAGTTATACCTCATGATAACTTTAACAAGGTGCCACAAAGGAAAATTTCAGTTCGTGCTTCATGAGACAAGCAAAGCTTCATATGCTTAGAACTCATGAACAAAGAGGATAGTACCACAGGCATGCAATTTGTGTTATGCAAGGTGGTAAAGATGTAAAATGTAAAGGTGCAAAAATGTAAAGTGTAAAAGATGTTCAAAGGAGTCTTGTTAAGTTCATGTAAGGTTTGTCACTTAGGGAACATTGTGTCTAATGTCTCCAAGAGAGGACCGATCAAAGAATAAAATACTCACAACTTAGGGGATGCAGTGTGTCGCATCGAACCACTAAGAGGAATGTAATATGCTAAGATAGATCACACTTATGAAGGACATCACACCCAATGTCATCCACAAAGCAATAGAATGCATCATATGAAGTGACAAGGTTACAATAAGAACCAGGAATGCAAATGAATTATGCCAATGTATGCCCCCCACTTTAAAGGAATTGCTACACACCGGTTTTGTGAGCAAGTACTTTAAAGTAGCAAAGGAAAAATGAAAAAAAACAAGACATGAGAGCCGACTTGGAAAGCCCTATGCCAAGTCAAATGTTTTTTAGTAAGGTTGCATCATGTAAATGAAAAAAAAAAAGGAGGTTTCCCCCCAAAAAAGAACACACCAAACACATAAGGGATCTATGAATTTGGGGTCAGTATGTTTGTTGCTGCAATGTTTTTATGAAAGAGCTCGAAACTTACATCATTCCCCAAAGCACATACAACTAGAAGAATGACACAAAGAGAGCGAAAACAAAAGAAAAATAAAGTCCATTTTGGGTCAACATGGAAGAGACATTCTGGTCTCAACGCTTTGCATCATCCCCAAAAGGAAAAGACAAGTGAAAAGAAAACAAAAAGGAGAAATAAAAGGAAAAACTTTTGGGTCAACATGAAAGAGACATTGTTGTTTCAATGCCTTACGTCATCCCCAAAAGGAAAATACAAGAAAAATACAAAGTAAAAAGGAAAAGGGACCATTTGGGTCAACATGGAAGAGACATAGGGCATCTCAATGCTTTGTGTCATCCCCAAAAGGAGAAACATAAAACAAAAATGGAAAAAAAGTAAAAGGACCTTTTGGTTCAACATGGAAGAGACATTGGGCGTCTCTACATTTTGTGTCATCCCTAAAAGGAGAAACACAAAACAAAAAGGGAAAAAAAAGTAAAAGGACCTTTTGGGTCAACATGGAAGAGACATTGAGCATCTCTACTCTTTGTGTCATCCCCAAAAGGAAAACATAAAACAAAAGCAAAAAATTCAATGTACGACATATAGAAGAATAGAGATACAAATAGAGGAAGTGGACAAAAAGAGAGAACATCAAACACACATTACGAGGAACACGATATGCACATACAATTGCAAAAGAAAGATCAAATAAAAGAAAAATGCAAAAAAGCAAGAAAGTTGAATGCAAGTCAACCATCTAGCAAGTCATCCTCCTCCCAATCATGTTCAGTGTATTGCAAGGGCGGTTGACTATCCAAAGGAAGAATTGCAAGCGTCAAACTAGGAGATGTACCAGGTTCTTCACTTGGTTGAGAGGATTTATTGTTTAAGCTCATGGTAGATGAAAATAAAGAGTTTAGATCATTATGCACTTCTCCATATATTCTTGTGATCTCCTCATCATCATCATCATCATCAAGATTGATTACTACGGTAGGACAAAGGGTGATTTCCAAGGAAGGATGTATCAAGAGGTGCGGTTATTGGATCAGATTATGTTGTTGTGAGGGTTGGATTGTACTATCTTGTGGTGGGTCAGGAGGAGGAGGGTGATCATCTATTATGTTTTTCAAAGGTGGAGGTTAGTTTTCTTTTTTTTCTTCCATTCGTGACTGACGAGCAAGGAGATGACGACAAAACCTATGCTGCCTAGCACCACGGTTTTGTTTAATTCTATTTTGAAGTTGTTGAGGTGCAAGAGTGGGTTGATCCACTATAGGTTACTTTTCATTTGAAGTGGGAAGAACGAAAGAAATAGAAGAAGATGGGTCAATCACTTTCTCTTTAGCTTTATACACTTGTTTAATGTGAGGAGGCATGATGGGATTAGTTTCATTATCTCTTGGTCATTTAAATGAGGAAGGGGAAGTGTTTATGGTTGGTTGCTCATGGGGTTGTGTTGTTTGTTCAATTTCAGACTTAATCATAATCATGGTCTCATCTAGAATAGGAGAAGCGGAAATGGATAGGGAGATATTACGAAGAGACAATTCGGCTATTCGTTTGGCTTTGAACTTTTGATAGGCTATGAAAAATAAATCTTTACGAGGGGTGATGGGTTCCATAGGTTCAAGCCAAAAGGCTTCTAAGGAGAAATTACCTTTAGAATAAAATGGATGAAAACCATTATGGTGTATGGT
The DNA here is from genome assembly GCA_007258455.2 of Sequoia sempervirens. NCBI lineage: Eukaryota > Viridiplantae > Streptophyta > Pinopsida > Cupressales > Cupressaceae > Sequoia > Sequoia sempervirens. The sequence continues at coordinate 472,183,094 of VDFB02105785.1, forward strand.
AAATATTTCATTTCCATGTGGAAACTTCAAACATTTGTGAACAATGAACGGACCACTTTCATCGAGCGAAGCCAAGGGTAACCTAGCTGCAAATGAAATTGATCTGATTGTGGAATAATAGAAAATGTTACATCCAAAGTTTTGGTTCTTATTTGTAATGGGATTATGATCGATCCAATTGTAGAGCACACAAAACAAGTATGTGTTTTAATCCATGCAGTTGGTTTATCATAATCTTCTTGATAAAGCTCATGTAAGACTAAAAATTCTTCTGTGATCACATTCTTGCCACAGGCAGGATCTATTAATATCCCATTAGTGGGCTTATCATAGATTTTTCCGGCTATGTAGAGAGGACCATTGGGAAGATTTTTAAGTATATCATGAGAAGAAAAAGTAATATCAAGGGATTTGATGGTTGGGACCTTACGAGGGACATCTATCATACCCACAAGTTCATCCATAGGATTGACTTGGGTAACAGTTGGAGAAATATCATGTTGTTCATTAAATGTATTAACGTTCATCACATGAGTGTTTGAAGGTTCACTAGCATTGAAAAATGAAATGTTGTGTTTAGGCATGGGGTTGGTAAATATTTTTAAATTTTGATTAGGGGGTGCAACAGATTTATTGCCTTGATAATTGACACCTGCAATGGAAAAACAACTTGAATTAATGAGGTTTTGAACCAAGTGTTTGAGACACTTACATTATTCAGTTTCATGTCCATTGTGGTGATGAAAATGACAATAAGCATTTGGTTTGAAGGTGGGTGGTAGAGGTTTGGTGGTGTCAAGGGGTTTAACGGTAGGAAAAGTGATCATTTGTTGCTAGAACAATTGATTCATTGTGTTATGGAGGGTATCAAGTAAGGGAGTAAACTGTCTCTTCGGGTCCCCATAGGTAAAGGGCACCATTGCCTTAACAGTTGCCACTTGACTTTGAATAGGTTGGGTTTGTTGTTAAGGAGGTGAATTGAGTTATGTAAAAAGCCTCTATTTGGTTTTCTAAATTTTTGTGTGTTATTTTGGTTGTTCTGCTCAGACTTCTCAGCTCGGTTAGAAGTGGACTTTGAATCATGACTAGAAACCGAGTTGTCATAAATGCATGAACGAAGGAAATTTCATCATAGTCAACTTATCCTAAAGGTGAGTGTGTAAGTTTTCGATAAACATCTTTTGCAGATGTGAATTAGGAATCTTGACATCAATTTGAGCATACAATGACTGATATCGTGAAATGAAATCAATTAATTTTTCATCTGCATTCTATTTACATCTCATTAAATCGTCCATTGTCTTTTTGGGAGTCATATGGACTTGGAAATGACTTATGAAAGCATCCACAAGTTCATTAAATGATTAGATTGAATGATTAGGTAGGTTTGAAAACCACTCTAATGCAGTGTCCTTCAAGGTCCTAGGAATTTTTTTTGCTAATAGCTTATCATCGAGGACAAAATCACAACACAAGGTTGTATAAGCATTGACATGATTAGTAGGGTCTCCTTTACCTCTATATTTCTCAAACCTAGGAATTTCAATTCCTTGTGGCATCTGTGTGCATAAGATCTCTAAGGATAATGGGCTACTACAAACATGATATATGGGTGGAGCATTTTGAATTTGGCTAATGGTGGAGATTTGTTGTTGCATGGATGAAACAATGTTAAAGAGTTGTGTAATGATGGGATCAGTGTAAGTGGTATGAAGTGGAAGGGAAAATGGCATTGATGGAGTGTATGTAATGTTAGGGCAAGTGAAAGGGACACTAAGAGGGGTGAAGGTGGAAGAAGGAATATTCGATGCCACAAAAGAACTATCAATACTAGTTGGAATAGCGAAAGGAGTTACATGACTAACCTGTTGCATAGTTGTTGTAACTTGAGGAGTGGTATAAGTTGGTATGGATGCTATGGTTGAAGGGGGAGGAATGTGAGGTCCTCCTTGGATCACAACAATTTTTGTTGATTGGGAAGTAGAAAGAACATGTTTTTTGCATATCTCAGCAATTATTTTCATGAATTGTAAGCCATCATCACTTTCAATCAAATGATGAAGGTTTTCTATTGTAAGGGATATATCTTGTTGTAAATGTGCAAAATCCTCATGAATAATAATGATTTTTTTCTTGTGGAATGGAATTGTTTTGTTTGTCAACATGAATTGGATGGAAAGGTGAAGGAATAGTAGTGGTAGTATCCATTCCTAATGCACCATTGTCCATACTAGGAGTAGGATCTCTTGAGATCCCAAGGTCCACAACGAAAGTGCTATCGCGGGAAGCCATGAGTCTAGAACTCCATCTCACTAAAGTATTATCAATGGGCCACCAAACACTCATACAAGTACCACAAAAGATGGGCTGAATGAAAATGCAATGCAATCTAGGAGTGCAAAATGTAAATAACATAAATTCTACAAATTGAAACAGAGAAATAACAACAGATAACAGAAATGCAGTAGATACCCAGAAAATGCCTGAAAATATTGTTTGAAATATGCAAATGGATTGATTCGCCCAGGGTGGCGAATGAGTCCAGCTATGAGATTTTTTTGTGTTTTTTAGAAAATTTAAAGTGAATTGAATGATTTTCATATGCAAATGCAAATTTTTAGTTTTTGAATGATATGATATGCAAAAATGAAATCTAAATGAGTCGTTCACTAATGCAATATGAGAAACCTTAGGATACAAAAACAAAGCAAGATCTATTTGAATGTTGATGAAAATGAAACCTAGGAAGCAAGATGCAACTAAAATTAGAAAGATAAAGTGCTTAATATGCAGGTTCACCAAAATGAACAATCAATTTTGATGAGGTCATTAGACTACTCTTGCACTCTTAGGGTTTTTCACCTAAAAGGAGAGAGATAAACCCTCAAAATCAATGTGGTTCACTCAATCTAATGTATGTATGATGTGATTAAGGATAAATGAGATGATCTCAATGGAACTAAGCAATGTAATTGACTAATTATGAATGAAAAACCTAAGAAATGTGCAATGTTTGAAAATGCAATGTGATATGCAAGCATGAACTAAACATGAACAAATGAAAAAAAATTTGAAAGAAGGCTGAGTAGAGTGCACCTGGGCAATGAATGTTGAATTTGGAGTGATCTGAATGCTGGAAGAAATTAGTGAAAATCACCAGTGGGACTCATTTGCCACTAATGGCGAATCAGTCCTGCTACTGGCAAAAACCCCTGAAAAACTAGTTTTTGATTGTCAGGATCCAGAATCTGACAAAATCTAGTTTTCTAGACTTAAGGTGGGACTAATTTTCCACTAATGGCAAATCAGTCCTCTCTCAAAATTCTATGAAATCAGGGACTAATCCTGTAGCACCAGATCTGCACTTGTCTTCTTGTTGGGTTGACAAAGTCAAATATGCAGAAAATGAACTGTAGGTTGTCTCCAAGCTTGAAATAGGGTGTAGTTGGCTTGAAACAATTTGTTGACTTCTTAACCACCTTTCAACAGTACCTATTTGCTTGACAAATCTTCTTACACAAGTCTGTAAACACACATGCAAAAGGGGGAAAATGGTTAAGGGTTAGGTTATAGGGATTTTCCTTGGTCAAATCCCACTTTGGTAATCAAACCCTTAATGAAGAAATGGAATGAAATAAGCAAGGGAAGATGAATAAACAACATGAAAATGTCCTAAACTCACCACAACCTTATTGAAGAAATCTGAAGATATGTCAATGGCTACTCCAAGATGCTTAATTGATGCTTGATTGAATGATGCAAAATGCTTGAATAGATGATTGAATGCTTGAAGGAATTATGAGCTTAGGAGATGTAAAATGAGGATAAAAACACTTATTTATACACACTCAAGTGCCTTACTAACCCAATGATACAACATCACAGGCCGACATAAGGTAATTTTGAATAAAAACCCAAAAGAAAATTAGAAATATTTTGAATTTGGAGCCAAAAGGGACTCATTCGCCACCCATGGTGAATGGGTCCCACCTTGGACTTGTAAGTGGGTGTCAGGAATTAAGTCACATTTAATGTTATTTGTTGGGCTTACATTTAAAAATACACTTAATTAAGCCTTATGAGTGCATAAAGGGGTCAAATAAAGCATAAGAAAGGTGTAAATAGTGAAATTAAGCCTAGAAAAGCGTGAAATCTTGTTACAAGACTTTACAACACTTCAAAATAAGACTTGATAAGTGATGAAAAGGTGATTTTTAGGTGAATTGTGATGAAAAGAGTCTAGAAAAGTGTATATTTTTTTTACAAAACTTCGCAACACCGTCACAAGACATCATAATTTGAATGTTTAGGATCTAATGTGAATGCAAAAGTCACATTACAATATTAAATCAAAGAAAAATAGATCAAGCATCATGAGAGAAAGACCTAAAAGACCATAAAAATTTCCAAGATCCATTTTTCTATGGTACACATGTAAACAAAAAGTCCAACCAAAATAAATTATCATAAAACTTATTTTTAATGCACTCAATTCTATTGGAAGGACTAATAAAGAAAAATATAAGAGAGTTGCTTGTAGATTAATGAAAATTTCTTTAGTAAGCAATACATTGATAAAGGTTTGATTATTGAGAAAAATATGTGTCAGGATAAATCATAAAACATTTTCAAAAGAAATAGAAATAAGATCAAGACTAGTTAGTCCTCTTCAAAATAATATTTGGGCTTTTAGTGGTAGGATTCCATGAGTTGATAAGAATTTAACTAATACTACAAAGGATGAAATTAAAAAAAAATGGAACTTTAACTCTAGAATATTACCCAATGTAAAATATGTTTTAAATTTAAGAATTGGTGATCAAGACCACAAACCACATCCTAAAAATTTCTTAGAACATAGCCAAAAACATTGTATTAAATATTTTTTGAAACACATCCAAGGTAAGTGCAAGAATTTTGGTCCACAAAGAGGGGAAGTTACAATAAGAAAGTGTTGACACAAGCGAGTACCAATTTAGGAATGAGATCTTGAGCCTTAGATCAAGATATCCCTCCTAAATGCTTACCTGTTCTAAAAATAAAATGAGTAATGGGTACCTACTCTAAAAATAGAATGGGTACCCACTTTAAAATGGATACCCATTCTAAAATAGAATGGGCACCCATTTTAATGAACATACCCATTTTAAAATAGAATGGGTACCCATTTTAAAGTGGGTATCCATTTTAAAATAGAACATGCGCCCATTTTAAGGTAGGTACACATTGTAAAATAGATTGGGTGCCCATTCGAAATAAAATTGAAATCCCAAATGACATTTTGATTTGGTTTTAGGTTTGAGAATGGCTTGGTCACCTAACCCTTAGCATTGGACCTACAACTAAAAGACTAAAGCAATGTCAAGAGAAATAATTGAATTTGGCTATATAGATGATGTATTATTTTTAGAATTAGTTTATGAAATTAAAAACCCCTTATAGATCATGATTTCTAGTTTCTAAATATATAAAAAAATTATGATTGGATTGTTTTTTAATTTTAATTAATTTTTAAGGGAACTTGTCTTGAAACTTGAAATGTCAAGCATTTTACTTTTTTTAATAACTTTTAATTTATTATTTTTTGTAAAAAAAATATATGAAATAAAACTACAAACAATTATCTACACTTAAAAAATGATTAGTTTAGGTCAAATTATTGTGTGTGTACACAATGGTTTTCAAAAACATCAGTTAGGCCCAATAAAAAATTAATTAAAAAAATATTTAGAAAAAAATTATAAAAAATATTCTCATCAATATTTAGTTTGTTACACATCCTTCCTTAGAAGGAATTATAAAAAATAATTTTATTTAGGTCAAATTATGGTGTATGTACATGTGTATGGTATGGTCCTAAAGTGACTTTTAAAAAGTGGTATTTATGCATGCCTAATAAAAATTATTTTATATCATCTTGGTATTAGAATGAATTATATATTTGGAAAATAGACTCAAAATACTAAATTTTATATTACTGAACTCTTTTAAGATTCAATGTGTAAGTGCTTCAAATTTTTAGTAGAAGTGTGATAAATTCTAAAAATCAAGAAAAACACTTCCACTTTTTGAACATTTTGTGGACCCAACTTATTGCACATGCCCTCCAAATTTGAAAGTATCACAAAGAAAATTTTAATCTTGTAAGCCATGTGTTCCTCTTAAAATTCATAATACATGTTGCAAATACCATGTGGATTTTTCTTTGCATCATTAACTATTATGCAATATTCATTGTACTTTGGATACTAATGAAATGCATTAGGAGTGTGGTGCAATGCAACTACCAAAGTCATTGGGGAACTTATTTATTTTCATTTACTAGAGATTATGGTCTCATTTTCTATAAAAAAATATTTTTAAATAAAAAATGTTTGCAATGTAATGGGTTATCAAAGTTATTATCATGTATTCATGAGGGAAACAACCAAGATTTTAGAAATAAAATGGTCAAGAAAAAGATAGTTTAGATAGTGACATACAATTTTAAAAGTGGATTTAAAGGTTCTAGATGTGAAATGGTTACAAGAGAATTAAGTGTTACTAATTTTATTTAATATTTTAAGAAAAAACTATTTTACAAGTATACAAGACACAACCACAGATCTAGATGGTTAGATCAACATTTTAGGATGTGTAAATATTTTTTATCAATTGGAATTTTTACCTCTGTAGTCGATTTTGTAGAAAAATACACATTGGAACCATGAAATGAAATCCAATCTCAATATTACAATTCAATTTAGATTGTTATTTTTGTTCACACCACATACAAACATGCCACTGATAGTATAGAAGAGAACACAAATAAAGTCAAGGAGTACTATTGTTACATGAGATGATTGATCTCATTCATGAAAGCATGTGCAATATTCTCTCAAAAAAATTTGAGTTTTAGTAGGAAAAATATATTAGAATGGTTCGACATCTCATTTGGTTTGGTCAAATAATTGCACTATTCAATTCAAGAATGCTCATATGTTTTATTGGTTTAGAAAAATAAATGGGAATAGGGGTATACTTCATATTTGGAGTGATTTTTAAGCTTGTAGTGGAGAAGGAGAGCATGACAGAGCAAGTTCCTACATAAAGAGAGATCTACTTAAAGAATAAATAAATATTAGATGTGGTGCTACATGTAGTGGCACAACTTCAATTATTGAGTGGGGTAAATATGCATTATCACAAGGAGATGCACATGACTCAGAAGTGTATAGGTTCTTTTGGTCAAATGATAAGGGGATAGTGGGAGAGAGATTGGATTATCAAACAATGAAGGAATAATCAAATATTCCTTCATCTCAAAGCTCAGATGAAAGTACATGGACTATTTAGACATAATATTTAGCCCATTTTTATAAGATTTGTATTAAATATGAGTGAGATAATTGTGAGTCAAGTGAGTGGGTAATAAACATGGATTCCACAATATCTAACCCTTTTATATGAAGCTTGTTCATCTATACCTAGTGAAATGGAAAGTTTATTTGACTATGACCATATTTAAAACCTTATACAATTAAGACATGTTTATGCAGTTGTTACACTATATGGGGATGAAGAGATCAAGCTATTATTTGGCACGATATGTTAAAGGAAAAAAAATTCTAACACATGTGATAGATGATGATGGGTTTACATACCCTATGTTGTAAGAATGCCATTGATGTTTTTGTTGGCAACATGAGCATGAGGGATAAGCACAAAGGTATATAACAATGTGTTGCAATATTGTCCTTGATGTCAACATTGTATCTTGATGTGAAGATCATGTTGTAGATAATTACAATCATTTTGGTTAGTTATAATAGGTTTTTGAATTTTTTTGGAAGAAATTTTTGTAGGATGGTTTGATCTAGTAAAGTTGGTTGTGACGGAAAATTGACTAAGTGTCAACTTTGTTAATTCTATGTTACAACAAAGCTCCAATTTTTTGGTCTGCATCGGTCTGCAAATGAAGTTTTCACTCTGCACTTCTAACATTATTTTTTTGATTCTTAGAAATATTTTATTATAGAATTTTATCATATTTTGGCATTTGGTTTGAGAGATATAAGTAACAGAAGTTTGGTCTAGCAAGTTATAGGTATTTCTTGTATAGTGCATCTGAGTGGGAGAGTCTACACTTCTTTGCAGATAAGTTTTTGGCTTCACACTTTTGAGGATATGTTGACAGATGGCATTAGTGTGTGAATTCCAATTGGCATGATGTTTTGAGGTCCACGTGTCTAGATGTGGATACACAATTGAAGAATTTTGGTATTAGGTCTTTTGCAGTGCCGACCTAATAAGTTTGAAGGTATGCGAAGGTTAAATAGGTGTTTTCATCTTATGTGAGATCTATTATAGGTCCATTCCGACCTATTTTAAGTTATTTTAAGATTTAAATCTTGGTGCAAAGTTTGAGTGTGGAAGAACTTAACCTAACAAGTGATATTTTGAATGCTACATCTAATTAGACTAACATAATTGATGCTATGCTCGATGTGAATATATAAGTTATATATTTTTTGGTACTTTTTTGAATTTTACAAGTGTTCTGCATATGTAAGTGATGTGAATATTATTAGACAAATTCAAACTTAAGTTTTAAATGTTGAGTATAAGATTAGAGTGATGTGAATGTAGAGGAAAGTAGAGTGTTAGACCTAAATTAGATGAAGTGTGTAAAGTTAGTTTATTGAGCTTCATTGGAATTGTATTTCATGCATATGAAAGATGTAATTGTAATAGTTTCAATTAGGTTGTGAGCCACAATCTCTCTTCCATATTTTTCTTTGTGGGCAGTGAGTCCACTTGGACAATGATTCCACCTATAGTGAGCACTTTTGTAAATATACTATAACTGGTTATAATATATTGTGAGCTAATCCTCACTGTGGTTTTTCCCATTTTGTATTTTCCACATAAAAATCCCTGTGTTCATGTGTTATGTGATGTTATTGATGTTTCATGCTCTCTTTATTTACTACAGTTGAATATGTTATGTGGTTTGGATGTTTAATTGTTTGAATGGTTTAAAAGAATACTGATTCGCCCCCCTCTTAGTATTCTGAGTGTTCAACAATTGGTATCAAAGCTTGGTTCCTTGGAAGGAGCTTAACTACTTGGGGAAGATCTTGGAGGTTGAACACATGACTAGTAGAAGACTACCTACTCCTTCGAAATATATTCCTACTATTGGATTCATGGAAGAAGATTGCATGCTTTACAAAGATGGAGAAATCAAAGTTTCCCTTGAAGATCTTGAAAGGATTGAAGGTGAAAATAGAGATATGAAAGAAAATGTCAAAGAAGCAAATGAATGCATCAAAAAATTGAGATAAAAAATCAAGAAGTTCAAAGAAAGGAATAAGGAAGTTAGTGAACAATTGAAGCAAATAAATGAAAATATCACTAGCCTAAAGGTGCAAGTTTTAGAAAATAAAAGAATTAAGGAATGTATGAATGCAATGGTGAAAAGAAAATATGAGGAATGCACAAGGATTGAACAAGAAGTTGTAAATCTGATATTAGATCTAGAGAAAGCAATGAGTCATGAAGACAAACTCAAGACGAGTTCTACAAATCTTGATGAGATGATTGAAAATCATAAAGGATCTAAAGATAAAGAAGGTTTAGGATTTGAAAAGGGTCAAAGTTCAAATTATACATCAAATATTGAAGATAAGAATAACAATGGCAAGTAGATCTAGAATTGAAGAAATGAAGTTAGAAGACCAATGGTCAGACAACCAAATGCACAAAGGTACCCATATGTTAATGGATTTTTTATTCCTACAATAAATTTGGACATAAGGCAATGGAATGTAGAAGAAGAATGATTCAGAATGTTCCATCCCTTACTGGTCAATATTTTACATGCATGAAATTTGGTCATAGATCTAGTGAGTGCAAAATTCAAATAATGAATGGATATAGCAATGGTAGAATGGCTCAATCTTTCAAAGGCTACTGTTATACATGCTATGGATTTGGGGGCGGGTGCAAAAAGTTGGGGGGCCAAAGAGTGGCCAAATTTTTGAAAAAAAAATTAAAGGCTATAACACGAGTGCATTATAACATGCTTGCATTATGGATTTGTGTGACCGAGCCTAAGGCTCAGTCACACTGAGCCTATGTGTTTAACACGAGTGCATTATAGCCTGTTATAAGAAAAAGAAAAAAAGAACATCAAATTCATTTCATTTTCACTGTCATTTTTTCTTGCCCACAACCAACAAACCTTGTGATAGTGTGCTCGCATTCTGGAAGCATAAAATCTTGCAATTTCTTCATCAAATCTTTGCAATTTCTTCACTAGGATGTCACCACATCAATGGAGAGGTCGAATGAGTAAATTTTTTTTTTTTTTGTGAATTTGTTGTTAAATTGGTAAATTTAGATTGTTTTTGATGTTTGTTTCTTTAATTTATAGAAGTTGATAATCAACCTAAAAATCCTCTTCAAAATCCTTATCCTCCTCATGAACAAGCACATGAACAAAATCTTGAACAAACACAACAACAAACTCCTCCAACAATTCCTCAACATCCTCCTAGAAATCAACAAAATTTAATGAGGGGAAATTGAAAACAACAAAAAATAAATTGATTTAATCACGAGGTTGGACGATCCTATAAGTTCAACCTTGGAAAGAACCACACTTTCAAATTCACTTCAAGCCATGTTATCACATGTAGATGTAATTAGCAAGCAATTAGGTGGTTGGGTGGATAAGAGGTAGGAGTGGAGGAATTTTTATAAATATGATTTGTGCTCACTATTCACTAATCCATGTACAAATAAAACTATTGACCTTAATAGCAAGAGGTTTCATATCCATTGGTGCAACCACTAATGGATTAGGAACAATTTTCAAAAGAGGTGGTGGATTTTTTTGAGCATCCACCATGCAACAATAACAAGGTCCCCTAATATTTCTTTAGGAAACTCTATTGTAAGTTCATCCTCAACAAAATCCCCAAATATTTTGATATGCGAGACTTTTAGGGGAGAGGTGGTGGGTTGACACAGGATAGACCAGGTGCACATCAGAATCCTCAATGGCAAGGGTGACGAGCACTCGCTAGGTCAGCTTATGATCACGTTGTTATCGCTTCCATCATGAAGGAGAGTGTTGAGGTGGACACTCTACAATCTATTAGCTCTCTAACCTAGAGTATCATCCAACATGCCAGTCCTGTAGTACAATGTTAGCCAGGGGAGAGTTTGAGGGGCAGGGTTCTACCCCATTCTTGTTAGGTTTGTGAGTCAGCCTATACATATGACCCCATAGACAATTAGGAGGCTGATGCATAGTATACATCTACAGTTGCGGAGTTGGAGATGGAAAATGACATTTTGAATGAGGCTTTTGACCTTGATACTCAAGTAAATGTTAGCATGTTCATTGAATTGAATTTATTAAATTTCATTATTGAAATAAGATTAAAGTTAATTTAGTTTAATGATTGTAATAAAATTTTAGGGTCATAGTTTTGATCCTGTTTACATTGGCCCTCCACCTATTTTTTACTCCACTACATCTACTATTGAGGTATGTAACTAGTAAACAATTATAAATATTACATGTGAATAGCACTGTTATATGAATGGAATTCTAATATCCAATTTTGGATGTTGAATAGGTTAATATTGGAGGTTTCATAGAAACACCTCCCAATGCCAGTGGAGTACAAACCTTCACGCATGTAATAGAATAAAGAGTTTAACTAATGAATTGTACTTAATAGATTTGTGTGGTTTATATTCATATCATTGATTATATTGCATTGCAAATCTTTCAAACTCAAAGCATTACTTCACATTGCATAACTAATAACTAGATGTTGATAGATGAAAAAATTATAATTACAATATAGTTTTTTAGAAACTCAACATAAGCAGTGATGCAATTACTTCACATAGCATAAGTAAAAACTAGAAGTAACTGCCAATTGCATTTTCTTGTCATGGAATTCCATTAAACCACATTTTATTGAGTCATTTTTTTAAATAGTTCACTACCTTTTCTATGTTATGGATGATTGGAAAAAATCTATGAAAGAATAACAGTAAGCAATAGCATAGACAAGGCAATGAGTTGTTTGAAAAATGCCTCAAAGAAATGTGGTCTCATGGTGATGTCCATCACCATGAGATCCAATTTATTTGAGGCATTTTTTCAAAAATCTCATTGCCTTTTCTATGCTACCACATTTTCCATACATGTCTACCAAAGCACTTTATCAAACAGTTCACTTCCTTGTTGCTATGTCTAAAAGACTAAAACAGGTGTTTTCCAACAAACTATGGATGCTTGGGAAAACTCTATCAAAGCATAATAGTAAGCAATAACATAGACAAGGCAGTGAGTTGTTTGAAAAAATTCATTGAAGAAATATGGTATAATGGTGATGGAATGCCATTCCATCACAATGAGACCACATTTCTTTGAGGAATTTTTTCAAAAAACTCACTTCCTTAAGAATAGAAGCCAAGACTTTAGCCAAAATTCCCCTCCAAATCCTTTTCAAGGTCCTCACGCTCAATTTACCAATCCATGGAAGCTTCCACCTCTTATTCCAATTTTTCATATCCCCACGCCTCCCTCTTCATGTCATGATCCCCCTCCATATCATAACCAAGACCACACTATACCATCCACCCCATCCTAACATAATACCATAGAGAAGGAAATGAATTGTTTGAAAAAATGACTCAAAGAAATGTGGTCTCGTGGTGATGGAATGCCATGAAACATTTGTGTTTCATGGCATTCCATCACCATGATACCTCATTTCTTTGAGGAATTTTTTCAAACAGTTCACTTCCTTCTCTATGCTACCACATTTTTTCGTACATTTCTACCAAATCATTTCATCAAATGATTCATCGCCTTGTTGCTATGGATAAAATCCTAAAACAGGTGCTTTCGAACAAGCTATGGATAGGGAAAATAGTAAGAATGATAGTAATAAATATAGAGTTAAATAATTACTCAAAATTTTATTCATTATCTCATACATTATAAGCCATGACCTCCATCACTATTGTAGTTTTTGTGATTGAATAATTTTTTGTTTTATTTTCAGACGTTGCAAGCAGAAGCACCTCTATATGTTCATATGGCAATGGATCTTTTTGTTTCTTTTTCTATAGACTCCTCGATGCCTCTCATGGGGGTATGAGGTAGATTACTAAATTTCAAATTACATTTGTTGTTATAGTTGTTAGTTAGTGAAAAATCAAACGATTATTGATTTGTAGTTTAATTTCTCTTTGGATGGTTTCTATAGGACTTCAACACATCACAACATGGGAATGTGAATATTCCCCTTGAGGAGAGTGATTATCTAGTGGTGGTAAGTGATTATTTTGTTAAATATATATTTTTTATAATGTAATTTCTATATATTAATGTCTTTACTTGTTATTGTAATAGATTAAGCTTGATGAGGAACTAAACCTTAGGAGGAGCACCAAGAGCACCCCTCAACCTTAGAGTAAATGAGTGATAGACTTATCACCATCCATCTAACCAACAAAGGGAAAGAGTTTATTTCAAGATCTTGGAGGGCAATGACTTTTGATTCTACGGTCCTTTTTCGTATTCCTATATGGCATTTTTGGACATATTTTGTATAGCATATATTTGACATTGTATGCCTATATTACATTCTTGTAAGCCTATATGGCTAATTTGTATATATTTTATACTTATATTGACAAATATTGATGTATTCCTACATGGATATTTGGTTAATACAAATCTTTTTATTGATGGTGTCCATATTTGCATTAAAAATCCACGCCTCAATAGATATGAGTTATGTGTATTCAAGTGTATACTTTACAACTTACATGTATACTTTGTGACATACGTGTATTCCAATGTATACTTTGTGACTTACATGTTTTCATGTGTATACCTTGTATTCAGACATATACTTTGTATTAATGTGTATACTATGTATTAATATGTATACTTCAAGGATTATGTGTATTTGAGTACTTGTGCTTCACTTATTCACATGTGTGCTTCAATTATTCATGTGCATACTTATTAATTGGTTAGACCTAGCATTGCTCATTGTTTTCCTTCATGATTTATATTGAATATTTATTAATTTATGGTAAACAACTTTATTAGTTGCTATTAAACAACTTCAATATTTCCAAAAAATGATTCACCAATGATTTATCATTTACTTATGTGCTAATTCAATATGGAATCCAAGGATGAATTTAAAAGGGATAAAGATAGGAGGAGAGGGAAGAGATATTTATAGTGTAACCTATTGTACCTTCTCTATACAAACCTCTAATGGCTCTTTTATTCTTTTCTATTCCATTTTCTATTTTTCATATCTCATTTTCATAGGTGGATCATCACTTCTCTCAAAAAAAAATATTGGCCTCTTCTAGGTCCTCACCTCCGCTTGTGGTATTCTAAAATAAGCTCTATTTTGTGGTGGGCGCCTAATAAGATTCAAAGGATTCACTAGTTTTCCCCTTAGTTGTCTTGGGTGATTTTATTATTTCTTGGCTAGTTACAATGTATTTGATAGTTAATTTTGTGGAGATGAAACCTCACATTCTTCACAGTAGGACATTTTAGGTAGATTCCTCTTCAATAAGACCTAGAGTTAATTGTTTCTTTTGTTTTCTTTAAAATACTCATTGGAGTGGGGTTAGGATACTTTTAAATGAAATATATGGTTGAGTAGATGCATAGGTTGTAAATTTTTCTAGCACAAAATCTACCGATGTAATTAGCTACTTGGTTTTAAAACATGGAGGTTTTGATTTTTACTCATTTTTCATCACAAAATTATATTATTGTTATTTCACTTACTTGGATTTGAGGCTTTTTTGGAGTGAAGGAAGAGGTAGGATTGAAATGATCCTTCTCATATATGCCATCCCATTTATTACCCAAGGAAAAGTGACTTGGTTTTTCCACCATGTGTCCAAATTCTTGCCCATATTTTCACCAAATACTTATTTTATATTCACTCCAACCTAGCTTCTTCAAAGAATGCATTTTTCAATTATAGGTGATATGCAAAAAAATTCTTCCAGAACATCTAATATGATTGTGAAGGAGTAGGAATAGGGGTTGTAATATCTCATGTATCAACATATATTTATACCTCTTCTTTGAGATATTTTTAGCTTCTACTTATGGTTGAGGCTCTAGTGTGAACTTATTAACATTATTGTTCTTGATTCTCTTTAGCTAGGTCATAAGCCACCATGTGGGCTCATAATTCAATTGAACTATAATTACGTTTAGCTATAAATCTTTCAATTTTTTTCTAGAATCTTGAAAAATTTCCTCTTTACAACAACCATATTATTGTAAGGGAAAGGATGATAATTAAAATATGTCTTTCCCTTGCTAGATTTGAGGATGATTATACAATATTTTAAGAGTCATGTAGCCTTCTCATTTGTGATTAGAGCCATAATAGGAATAAGAAAGTGACCTAAATACTATGATTAATAATAACCAATTCCATGCAAGTATGAGATCCACATAGTAATTGGATCATAACCCCTTTGAGAATGAAAAGGTTTAGGATTTCCTCAACTCTTTTGACACTTAGATGTTTTACCTCTTTCATGCAATCATATGCTTTTGGTGTGGAGAACTCAGACTTGTCAATTGTCATGTGAATGTTTCTCTTTCCTTTGTTTTGCATGCCATCATAAGGGATCAAGTTGGTTGAACGTAGGGTAAGTGCACAAAGTTGAGTCCACGAAACGTGGGATTTTTTTCCTTAGCCAACAAAATGAAATCGACATTTCAAAAATGGGATCCTAATTTTTAAAAAGCGGGATCTTGTTTTACATTTAGGCTCAGGATCTTGTTTGTTAAACAGGATCCCGATTTTTAAATGGGATCCCACTTTTTAAAAATCAGGATCTCATTTTTTAAAGGGTCCCAAACTAACGAGTAGGGGATGGGATCCCGATTAGTACAAAACGGGATCCTGATTTATAAAAATTGGGATCCCATTTTTTAATAATCGAGATCCCATTTTGTTATAATCGAGATCCTGTTTTGTAATGGTATTTTTTTTTTTAAAATGAACAAACCTATATTTTAGCTGAGCACTTGATCCAAAGCTGTGAGCAACAGCGACCACTAGAAACAGCCTCCAAGTACCCGTCCACCCCCATTTTTTTGTATTTTTTCATTTTTTTTGAAATTGTAAATAGAATAATTGATTTTAGCATTTTTTTTTAATTTATTTGACGTTTTAAGCATTTTATTTCTTGTTATAGTAGAAATGAGGAATTATAGAAATAGATAAAAAAATCAATGAAACCTAAAGATATTGAATAGAAATGAAAAAATGAACCTTGAATTGTATTTTAGAAACAAAATTTAGCTTTTGAAACCTAAATTGTTCGATCAAACCAAAAAAAATTGTATTTGAAAACCCTAATTGAAACAAAACAAAAAAAAATTGCATTTAGACACCCTAATCAATCTTTTTGAAACCCTGAATTCAAATCAAACAAAAAAAATGAATTTGAAAACCCTAGTTTGAAATGAAACAAAAAAATTGCATTAAAAACCCTAATTGCTTAGAAATTGAAACCCTAAATGGATTTGAAACAAAAAAAAATTGCTAAAACCCTAAATTTAAATCGAACAAATCATTTTGATTTTGAAAACCCTAATTTTAAGCTCAAGAAAATTCATTTGCATTGCTTAAATGTTTTAAATTTCATTTACATTGTATGGAGAAAATGATATGTTAAAATTTAGTTTCAATGTTAAATTATAATTAGATTAGAAAACAATATGTTAAAGAATAGTTACAATTCATAAATTTTATCAATGTTTGTTTGCAAAGTTAGTTAGAAAATTCGCAAATCCAAGTGTACAATCGATTTCCAATTGTCACTTAATTAGATAGTATTCAAAATTCATTTCTATTTTATGTTTTGATCTCTCTTAGTCATGCCTTGTTTCCATTTCTTGTTTGCATGTGTTGTATGTTGTCTTTTGACAATCTTAACCCTCATTCTAGTCAATTACTTGTTAATTAGGCTTCTAGTTTAGTCTAAAATCTCAATTTATGCACTAGCTACCTAGACACTAAAAGAATCTAAATATTTTTCTTTTCTTTCTTTTAGGTTCTTTCAATTCCAAACAATTGAAAATAAAATACTTGATTCAACATTAACTAATTTTATATTATACATTTTATATCATAAAATTCATTTAAGTGGGAAATATTAATGAAAAAAATGTTAAATAAAATGATCTTATATTCAATTAAAAAAATATCCAGTTAAAATATACATCAAACTCAATCTTAGTAATACATAATTATGTGTTTCTATTACGGAAATAGTCAATCTATTCATAAAATAAAAAATATTCATAAACTAGGCACTAACTTGCAAGTCCATTATTCCAAGGGCCACCCAAACTTCACCCTAAGTTCGCTAAACCCTAAACTTTGAACTCTAAAATCTAAACCCTTAACACTAAAGCATTCATTTTGTCCTAGGACCTTAAAATGAAATTTGGTTGCCTTAGGCAACTCCACCAAATTTTGTTCCCTTAAGCCATGTCATTTTGTCGTAGGACCTTACTACAAGGATCCCCTTAAGCCATCCTATTACCCTAAGCCCTAAACTCTAAAATCTAAACCCTAAACCCTAAATACATCATTTTTTCCTAGGCCCTTAATGAAATTTGGTTGCCTTGGGCAATGTCACCAAATTTTATTCACTTGAGCCATGTCATTTTGTCCTAGGACCTCACTATACATAGATCCCCTTAAGCCATCCTATCACCCTAAATCGTAAATCGATGTCTTAAAGGGTCCTAATATGACATTTCTTAAGGGGATCAAAGAAGTTCTCAAAATTTGGTGAAGTTTCCCAAGGAAACCAAATTTAACAATAATAAGATCATGCAAGATTATAATATGAATGAGATTTCATGATCTAGGTTGGTCAATTGAAACAAGAGCTATCTCAATCAACTGTTCCACAAGAAAATATTCTTTACTAATTTGCAAGTTCATTATATTCCAAGGGACACCAAAACTTCACCCTAAGTTTTGTAAACCCTAAACCCTGAACTCTAAAAGCTAAACCCTAAGCACTAAAGCATTCATTTTGTCCTAGGACCTTAAAATCAAATTTGGTTGCCTTAGACAACTCCACCAAATTTTATTCCCTTAAGCCATGTAATTTTGTCATAGTATCTTACTACATAGATCCCCTTAAGCTATCATATTACCCTAAACCCTAAAGCCATCATTTTTTCTTAGGCTCTTAATGAAATTTAGTTGCCTTGGGAAACTTCACCAAATTTTATTCACTTGAGCCATGTCATTTTTTCCTAGGACCTCACTAGAAATAGATCCCCTTAACCCATCCTATCACCCTAAAATGTAAATTGATTTCTTAAGGGGTCCTAATATGACATTTCTTAAGGGGATCAAATAAGTTATAAAAAATTGGTGAAGTTGCCCAAGGAAACCAAATTTAACAATAATAAGATCGTGCAAGATTATAATATGAATGAGATAAATCATGATCTAGGTTTATTGATTTATGGTTTAGGGTGATAGGATGGCTTAAGGGGGTCTATGTCTAGTAAGTTCCTAGGACAAAATGACATGGCTCAAGTGAATAAAATTTGGTAAAGTTGCCTCGAACCTTAATGAAATTTGGTTGCCTTGAGCATCTTCACCAAATTTCATTCACTTAAAAGCCATGTCATTTTGTACTAGGACCTTACTACATAAATCCCCTTAAGGCATCCTATTACCCTAAAACCTAAATCCTAAACTCTAAACCGTAAACCCTATAGCATTCATAAATTTTCCTATATTAATAGTTAATTGTATTTTCATTCAAGTAACATGCCTTAGACATAAATGAGGCTTACATATTTTATCATTTGTATTCAATTAGGCCATTTATATTGAATGGTTTAAGGGTATTTCCTAAACATGTATCTTACATTTTGAAATTACAAATTTAATGCAGGTTCACTCATATCTTAGAGATCACATGGATCGATTCAATAATATTCGTAATCCACCTCCGCGTCATCCATCTCCACCACCTTCACCTCCACCTCCACCCACTCCACCTCATAACCCCCCACCTCCACCACCTAAAATCGATGGTGCTCGTTTGCAATCACGAATCAATTCCAATGTTAGAACCATCCAAGATCAAATCAACATTATTCAAAATGAAGAATGTGTCGCACCACCTTTGCGGATGATTACATCTAGGATGCAAACCATTGTTGATGTTGTTAGGGCTATGGATGGGATCTTAGATGAGCATCAACAATGGCTAGAGGAGAGGAGAACTTCGATTCTAAAAAGGAAAACGCAAAGAAATGAAGAGATGCAGTAGAGAGCCACAATAGTTTCTAAATTAAGACAATAATCTTAAATAGTTATGAATTTATGAATTTGGTGAACAATGGATATTTTGTGTGATGAATTTATAAATTTGGTTGGATGGATATTTTTAGTGATTTGAATTTATGATTTTGGTTCTAGATGGATATTTTTAGTGACGTGAATTTATGATTTTGGTTCTAGATGGATATTTTTAGTGACGTGAAATGATTTTGGTTCTAGATGGATATTTTTAGTGACATGAATTTATGAATTTGGTGGAATTTATGAACTTATAATTTGGGGGAATTTATGAACTTATAATGATGAATTTATAATAGTATATATTTTATGACTATCTACTAGATCATGATTTCTCCTGTTGGAAAATTGTAATATATATGTGTGTGTGTGTGTGTGTGTTAGACATAAAATGAGCTTTTTGTGAATGTTTCAAGTTTATTGTTTAGTATGTACACATGTATTAAAATTGCATATAGTTCTTAAATTTTGAAATTTGTGTGTATGTACATAGTTTAGTTTAATGATGTATGCATACAAATTTTGCATCGTATTTTTTATTTTAAATGTATGTACATGTTAAATTTTGAATTTTGTATGCACATGCTCAAGTTTAATCAATGTATATGTGTGCTTCAAGTAGTATGTACACATGTATTAAAATTGCATATAGTTCTTAAATTTTAAAATTTGTATGTATGTACATAGTTTAGTTTAATGATGTATGCATGCAAATTATGCATCGTATTTTTTATTTTAAATGTATGTACATGTTAGATTTTAAATTTTGTATGCACATGCTCAAGTTCAATCAATGTGTATGTGTGTTTCAATTTTATATGATCTTAATATATGTATGCACATCATATTTAAACAAATTTGCATGTGTTTCAAATTTATCTATTTCTTGTAATTTTTTAAGTTTGTATGTTAATTTTGTATAATTTAATGCAAGTGCACACTTATATCTCATATCATTGATGATATCATCAATCCACCACCTCAGCCATAGCCACCTCCACCTCCCCCTCCACCTAATATGCCACCTCCAACACCTATTGCATCTGATGAAGCTCACTTGCAAGCACACATAAATGATTAGATTGTATCCATACAAAATCAAATCAATGCTATGCAGAGTCAAGCATTCATTCCACCACATGTGAGACATTTTGCATCTGCAATGCAAAACGTTGTGGATGCCATCAGGACCATTGATTCTGACCTAGATAGGCATAGATGAGACAGAGAATAGATGAGACAATTTTATGCTGACAGTCTCTCTTATAAACAAATTTTAGACCTTAAAATAACGAAATCCCACCTAAACCCCTAATTTCTCAACCCTGTTACTCGACAACCCATTCCTCCCAACAAATCTAGAATATCCATGAGGTGGTGCATACATCCACGGATGAGTGCACATTTTTGGGATCAATGGTATATGGTTTTTGACAGTCCCCCACACGCTAGTTGGGAGTTCCCATTGTATTTTTTTAGGAAATTGTATGTAGAGTTTGTTATGGGGCAAAAGCCCAATTATTTTGATTTTAAATCATTTCAAGGTGTTGGTGGTGGCATGCCACAACAGAGGTTAGGGAAAAGGGTTGATCCCCAATTCCTCGTACATGGGCAACCCCTTGTTGTTGCTCCTGGTCCTCCTATTCCCGCACCTATGCATTATCGATTTGTGGTCTCGATATTAGGTTACCTTAGTGCAATCGTAGGAGACCTTGATCAACATGATTTTGTGATAGTGGGTGGGGAGCATAGAGATGATGATGATGGAGGAGTGTTTTATGGAGTTGGTTCGAGTACCACTCTAGGAGTGTTGAGGCCCATCCCACATGTATGTACTAATTGCAATCAAGTATGCTATGGACCTGATCAAGCCACGCCTAGTTCAGGTAGACATGGAGATTCTGGTGATTCATTTGGTCACATCAGTTCATTTGTAGAGTTTCTTATAGCAGACCATCACCCTGAGGACACTGCAACACATGTATAAATATGCATCTACACGTTCATTTTATAAGAATTTTGATGAATATATATATATATATCAAAGAAAATTTTGCAATACATTTTAACAATAAATTTGTTTGGTGTATAGATGACACTAACGATGGGGAAATCATCTATTTTACGAGTACATACATAGACATCAGTCCTACTTGGCAACCCTTATGGGGTATTTTCATTTCAATTTTTTAAATTATATATGTTCAATGATTTTAAACTTGAGTTTTAAAGTTATAATTGAATCACATATATGTTTGAAATATTTATGTTGGTTTAGGTGAGTCAATCAGCTTCCACCTTGATTCCACCCAAGGGGTTGTCGAGCACTCCTCCACTATCAGGCATCGTAGATCAGGGGCAGGTACATTTATATTGTAAATTATTTAACTTACATTAGTCTAGTTACAATTATGAATTTTGAATTCACTATATATGAAATGTGCATGTACACTTGTAAATATTATAAGCGTTAAATGTCTACATGTATGTCTAGGTTGATACCACAATGAGAATGGGCATCAGGAAAACATTAGATGTTGTGGCTACTCATGAGGCCTCTGATTTTTAGGTTGTTTAAAAAAAATTCTACACAAAATACGCAAACTTGGATATATATATAAACCTAATTCAAGTATGCATGCTTTAATTTTGATCTTGTAGGACTTTGTTAGTGCAACTTTCAGCCCTAACCCAAACATAGTTACACCTCCAGGAGGACATGTAGAGCAGGCTCCAAATCAAATGGTAATTAAATTTTTTTATTATATTTAAAGTCAATTATAAATTATATATTCTGAATATAACTTTAATTTTAAATTTCAAATTGAATATATATATAATATGAGCTAATATAGGTTTTAAATTCTATTTATTTTATAGCATGAGACACATCTTGTAGTTAAGCATCTACAAACAGGTCCTGGAGAAGAGGGTGCACAACCTTAAAATACGGTACAATTAAAATATGATAAATTATAAATTAAATTGAATTAAATCATTTTTAATTGTAGACTTGTACATCTAATTTCAACTTTCTTTGTCTTGTTTATGTAGATTGATTCAAAGAATTTAGAGGTTGCTTCAGGTGCACCAGAGCATCCAGACCCAAATATGATGGTAATTTAATTTTTTGATGAATTGTAAATTAAATTGTCATTAAATCATTTTTCATTGTATTACATATGATTTCATCTTTCTCTTGTACAAAGTGTTTTTGGTCATCCGCATAGTTTGCATGGCGTGAAGAGGTTTCTTGGTTATAGAGATAATACATGATCTAGAAACATGATTTTATGGGTTATATTTGTTTATTTCATGGACTTTATTTCTAGTTTCTCGTGTACTCTGTTGGACTTTATATTTCATGGCTCAAGTACTTAGTTGGACTTTAGTTCATGGGTTTTACTTTGATGGACTTTATTTCATGGGGTTTAATATATTGGTTTCATGCACTTAATATATTTACATAAATTATGGACTTTATTATTGTTTGAAATTTTAATTTACACATGTACATTTATGCATTTTATGTTCATAGTCAAGACATTAATATAGGACATTAATGTGAAATTAAATATAAATATGAAATTAAAGTTGAAATTAATAGGACATTTTAATATTTAAACTTTACAAATTTAGTGATCTTATACATGATATACATGATATTTACATTCAATAATTAGCAATAATTAGTCAATGAACTTATTCAATTCATGTCAATCAATAATTAGTCAATAAAACATAATTTACAAACAAAAACAATCCATTTATATACCAGAAAGGATAAAATTTTAAGAAATAAACAATACCATACAAGATTTGAGAACAAAAGCATTAATAAATTCTATAAATAATAGCATCCAACACTAATTTCTAAGATGTCAAAACAAGTAATGGCATCCAATACTAATTTATAAGCTGTCAAAACAAATAATGGCATCCAATACTAATTTATAAGCTGTCAAAACAAATAATGGAATCCAATACTAATTTATAAGTTCTCAAAACAAATAATGACATCCAATACTAATTTATAAGCTGTCAAAACAAATAATGGCATCGAATACTAATTTATAATTTGTCAAAACAAATAATAGCATCCAACACTAATTATAGGTTGTCTTAAGGGGATGTCTTAAGGGGTCCTAATATGACGTCTTAATGGGATCAAAGAAGAGTATAATTGAGTCTAAATATTAAGTGATATTAACAAGTATTATAAGTTTTAGGGTGATTCATCATAACAAATGATATAATTCAGTATAATATTTAGGATATGTGCTAATACGACACGTCTTAAGGGGATGTCTTAAGGGGTCATAATACAATGTCTTAAGGGGTCCTAATACGACATCTTAAGGGGGTGTCTTAAGGGGTCATAATACAATGTCTGAAGGGGATGTCTTAAGGGGTCATAATACGACATCTTAAGGGAATGTCTTAAGGGGATGTCTTAACGGGTCATAATACAACGTCTTAAGGGGATGTATTAAGGGGTCATAATACAATATCTTAAAGGGATGTATTAAGGGGTCTTAAGGGGATGTCTTAAGGGGATGTCTTAAGGGGTCATAATACAATGTCTTAAGGGGATTTCTTAAGGGGTCTTAAGGGGATGTCTTAAGGGGTCATAATACAATGTCTTAAGGGGATGTCTTAAGGGGTCTTAAGGGGTCATAATACAATGTCTTAATGGGATGTCTTAAGGGATCATAATACAATGTCTTAAGGATATAATTGATTTAACAATAATGTATGCATGATATTTAGTGATTATACAATCAAATATAAAGTTTCAAAGTAGAAAACATGCACATTTAACAAACAAAATATATAGAATATCGATTTTGATACATACAAGTACATAGAGTACATAATTGTGTATGTACATGTATTTGTAATTTGTACAAAATGTTTAATTTTGTAAGTATGTATGTACATATATGTCATCTTAAAACAATGTTTACAAAATTTGGATATGCCATCTCAAGAACATCTCAAACTCATGCCCAGAATGTAGTAGGTCTTCACACCACCTAATATCAAAAAGGTACAAGCAATATCAATGAAATCATCAAAACATGCATATTTTAATTTATATAAAACTATCTATATGTACACAACTCAAGTACCTGCATTTAAAAATATTCCACACATGTGTGTAGGTTGAATCTAGGCATCCTCTCCTTATTGTTTCAAAGTATGGGATCAATGCAATGATGGATTATGGATACAAAAAAGGATAATAAATCAATTTTAACTATTAGTGTACAAGCAATATCAATATGTAATTGAAACATGTATTTAAATATAATTTAACTAATAATCACCTATTTTTACCAAGTATTCCATGTTGTCTAGGTGGAATTTACATGGAGTAGATCCTTTTTCTGATTATGGCTTAAGGATCTATAAAAGGACAATTTAAATCAATTTCAACTAATAACACACTTGACCAATATCAAAACACGTATTTAATCTATTTAAAAGGACAATATAAAACAAAAACTATATTTACCTGTATTTTCTTATTCCATTGTACCGTCTGCATCCTCTCTTTTTTGCAATGCATCTATGATTGTCTCATGCTCTTCCATAGAAATTGTCCATAGCACTTTATTTTCAGCTCTTCCACAATACCGATCTAGTTTTATATTTTTTGCCACCACCAAATGTGAATAATGTATAATCTTTTTATGTGTTTCATAATCTTCGAATGTAGGTAGACCATTCTTCCTTGCCAAGTATTTTCATAGGCAAGTGCCAACAACCACCACCGATCCTATTGGAAAACATAAAAACCATCATCAAATAAGTTCTCAAAATTTTCTTAAGGGGATCAAAGACTTGTTTTAAAAAATTGCTTAAGGGGATCAAAAACTTATTATCAAAATTTGCTTGAGGGGATCACCGTACCTATTACATAATGATAGCCATCATCATCTTCTCGAGGTTATATTAACTTATGTTTAGTCTCCACACAATGAGCCAACCAATATTTTGTTTGCTCTTCATTCCCCTCAAATGCAACATCAGCATACACATGTCCTACAAACAAAAATTAATTTAATAACTTGCACATATCCATATAAATAATTTAGTATCACAAAATAACTTAATAAAGTGAAATAAAATGAAATAAATTGAATTTAATTACCTTCGTGTACAAGGTATAAAACACAGTCATAGTCTTTAGATGCAAACACTTGATCATTTTCTTCAATAGTTCTTTCATATTCATCATGTGCTTGTGCAGGTGTCAACGATCTTTTCTCCCACTATTCAACCCATTATGTATTTCCACATGCTTCCCAATCTCCTAAGATATAAAACTAGAAAAAACATGCAAGCTCCCTTGTCCAAATAGTCCATGTGCTTGCTGTTGAACTCCTAAATGAATGCCATTTAGTAGATCCACTGATTGTCTCATAGTCAACTCTAGGTACAATGCTCTCTTCTTCAACCAACCAAAATAATTGATGAACTATAGAGTACTCACTCGAAGCAGGTGTAGATAATATTGTATTACACCAATCCACAATCCCACCTGCATCTTTAAATTTTACTACATCCTTAGATTTTAATTGTTCTCTAGCAAGAATTCTTTTGACACACGCACTAGCTCCATCATGTTCTCCTTTACCATGCCCAACTTCAAAAAAACTCCATATATGTTGGACATTAAGTTCCTTGTGAACCCTACTTAACCAATAGAACATTCAAGCATTCTTGAACTGGCCCGTACAATTATCTGACCATATGAGGTGTTCTTTCATCTGGATTCCTCTTTCTCTTAAATATCTATAAAATATATTGAAACAGTATTGAAAAAACTCTAACGAGTGTAATCGGTTGTCAATCAAATGAAAATGATACTCCCTCAAAAAATTTCTATCATCCTCAGTGCTATTATCTGCATGTCTATAAACAATATGGACAAACATAGATACTTGCACTGAATTATAATACTGTGATTGAATTTCCTCTTGCAAAGCTAGAGTATAATTTTTCACAAAATCAACCACTAACAGTATAGTACCAATTGGAAATTTGTTTCTACATGCGCGAAATTGGCCATCAAGCCATCAAGCATGTTGAGAGTGCATGACATATTTTGGTACAATCTTATTCTTAAATTCACTCATGAATGCATGCACACCAACTTTTTCTATAACTAAATCACAACACTTTCCTATTTTTCCATCTTTTAATGAATAGTGAACATTCTTAAATCTTGTAACATCTACTAATTGTTGTCCAAAATCATTATCAACACTTTCATGCATACAAATTTTTAAGAATGAAATATTTCCACAGTCAATGCATTGTCCAGAAATACAAGAACTTAAATAAAACAATTTACCATTAGATCTTTCACAAAAAAAAACCTAAAATAAACTCCCTTATTGCTTCAAGTGGAATATTAATACCACATTCTTGTATAATCGTGTTAGTATGCAAGGTACAACGTATATATCGAAAAACATCATAAAAATAATGAAATTGAACATGCGTTTTACAACAAGATATTTGTTGCTTATTAATTTTTACATACCATGGTTTACATTTTTCAAAAGACCTTTCACTTATTTTAATATTACCAGGTAACACTAAATCGCCACACAATTTTCTATAAAATTCAGTTTGTGTTGTATCTAATAGGTGTTTTGGGTGAGGATCACGAACTTTGGACCCCATCCTTAATTTTAAAACATCTCTAGCATTAGATGAAACCCTAGTATTATGATGCCAATATTTTTTGATTAAATATTTAATTTCAACATTCAATTTCATATCAGGCATTTGGAGTCAACCACTAAAACTCCAACATTGGTTGATAGGATCATTTTCTATACTTTCTCTTCTTTTTTCCGCTCTTAGCAATGTTTTAGGATGTATTTTTAAAACTTCACTAATATTGCTTACCATTCTTTTATACAAAGTTGCTTTATTAACTATAGTAGTTGTTATAGCTCTTCTTGCTGCATTTTTTATCTTTAGATCAACTATTTTTCCCAATAGATTGAATGGAACTAGCAATAGTAGACATAACATGTTTTAATGATTGATCTTTTCTTTTTGGTTTAACAAAAAATCCTAATGTTCTCATTATTTTCCTCATTTTTTGCATTCTCATCAATTGCATCATTAGTTGACATTGAATTGCCATTTTTTTATGATTAAAGAATTTGTTGTATATTCTATTCGCATGTATTCTTATTTTCCTCCTAGAAATTTGACCAGGAAGATTATCAAAAACACCACTTTCAATTTTTAAGAAAGTATTTTCATTAAGTTCAACATCACATTCTAGATTTTCATCTTCATCTTCATTTTCATTTTCATTTTCATTTTCAACTTCAAAACAATTTACATTTGCATCTTCATTTTCATCAACAAAACAGTTTTCATTTTCATTTACATCAACAAAATGGTTTTTGTTTTCATTTTCAACAAAAGGATCATTTTCATTTTCATTTTCAACAAATTCTATAAAATTTTCATCTCTCTAAATATTATAATTGTCAACATCATTAAGTCCAGCATCTTGTAAAACTTCTACATACGAATTTACCATTTCACTAACATGTGGATTTGAAGACATACCTGGATTTGTGCATATTGAAACATTCTCCATAGCATTGAAAGAGGGATTTGAAGACATAGTAGGACTTTCTTATATAATCATATTCTTCTCCAAATTGAATTCTTGAAAATTAGCTTCATCTACAACCATGGTCTCCTCAATGTTTTCATCTTCAATAGTTGTGGAATTGGATGCTCCCCCATCATTCATTGATTTAATTCTCATTCTTCTTTCTCTTTATCTTTGTCTCTCCTCTTTTTTTGCTTCAATTTCTTCAAGAGTCAATGTCTTCCTCCTTTTATTACGAGCTTTATCTCCCATGATTATAAAATTCTCAAGCACAAATGAATGTAAATAGTGAAATTCTTCAAAAAATTCAATCCAAATTGGAAGTTGAAGACCTATAAGGAAAAAATTCTTCCTCTTGTGTTCCTCAAAACAAGTAGAAAACTAGAACAATTCCAATTTAAAATTTGTTTTCTTCATACCTCTGAAAAAATCAATCCATATTGCAAGTTGAATACCTTTTGTTCCTCCAAACAAGTACAAAATTAACACAATTCCACTTCAAAAATGGTTTACATGATGCCTCATTTGAAAAAATTAATCAAAAATGCAAGTTCACCACCTGTAAAGACAATAGTTGATGAAAAATAGCCCAATTTTACTGTTCACGGCTGTACATGTGAAGTTGCAAACTTCACAATAAATTTTGACAATAAATTTAAATAAAACGGTTAAAAACAAATAGGATCCCATTTTATAATCGAGATCCTATTCCCAATATTAAATGTGGGGACCGTTGACAAAATAATGGGATCTCGTTTATAAAGCAGGATCTCATTTCCCTGTCAACGGTCACGACATTTAATATTGGGAAACGGTTTGTAAACGGGATCCCGTTTCCAAAAATTTGAATTTGGATTTTCTTTGTGGTTGGATTTTTTCCTTGTATTTTGATTCAGGAAAAGCATTGGGAATCCGAACCTAGGCCTTCAACCTAGTTTGACCTACAAGTTGAAGGTCCTAACAATGTTAGAGAAAAATACCAAGTTTGGACATATGGCTGATGACTTTTTTTGCAGAATTTTTTGACAAAATTAAAACCCATTTTAGATGAGACAATGTAGATTCCAAATATATAATTTTTTTTACAATTGGATTAATTTTTCTATTTTTCAATTATTTTTTGATGAAACTGGTCCATAAACTTTAAATATCAGGGTTTTTTACTATTTTAATAACTTTTGATTAACATAACATTTTTACGAACGGATTGCACGAGAACAAACTTCAGATAATTCATTTCAATTTAAAATAAAAATAAAAAAATTATAATTTTAGGTCATCTTATGCATGTCGTACATGACGATTTTTTAAAACGACAAATATGCCTAATAAAAATTTAACCAAAAAAAAAAATTCAATAAAAAATTACAAAAAGATATTGAGAACAAGCTTCAGTGAGTCACAAATCTTTTCCCAAAAGGATTTAGAAAAATACGATAATTTAGGTCAAAATATGGATGTCGTACACATGCATGGTATGGTAAAAAAAAAGTGACTTTTAAATAGTGGTTTTTAGTAATGCCTTTGAAACTCAATTTGTACAATTTGGGTATTGAAATAAATTACATATTTGAAAACTAGAATCTGAGTACTAAATTTTATGATTAGTGACTTTTTTGAAGATTTCATCTCTAAGTGCTTCAAATTTTAAGGTCAAATGTGTCAAATTCTAAAAATTAGGTAAAACACTTCCACTTTTTGGCAAAAAAATGGACTCAACTTCTTGCCAGCACCTGATTCGGTGTGTTTGGGTGTGAAAGAGAACCATTCCTAGCATAAAAATACCCATCTGGATGTATTGAAATAGTTGATTTTTCCAAACAAGTTGTAGAACAAAATTTGCACCACTTTACATTTTTACACTGCTTGCATTTGACAACTTTTTCTCTAACTGAAAAGTCATCACCACAGGAAAACACCTTCAAGATAGCAAAAATCGAGAGAGGTTATTATAGAGGAGCCCAATGCAATCTTGTATCCTTAGAAAGGGATTTTGTAAGCATCATGGTTTCTGAGTAATAGCCCATTAAAGATTGCAGTCATTTTGCACTTTGGAATCTTAAGGGATTGAGCGAATTGAAGATATCTCAGATTGATTTGGTGTGTTTGGGTGCAAAATAGGACCATGCTTAATATAAATGTACCCATTTTGACATGTTGGAATAGTTGGTTTGGTCGTACAAGTTGCAGAACAAAAGTTGCACCACTTGGAAACTTTACACTACTTGCATTTGACAACTTTTTCCTCAACTAGAAAGTCATCACCACAAGAAAAAACCTCTGAGATACTAAAACTGAGAGAGGTTATTGTAGAGGGGTCCAACGCAATCCTGTAGCCTTAGATGGAGAGTTTGTAAGTGTCAGGGTTTCTGAGTAATAGCTCGTCAAATATTGCAGTCATTTTGCACTTTAGACTCTTAAGGGATCAGGTCGATTGAATGTAGCTCATAATGATTCAGCAT
This sequence comes from Sequoia sempervirens, assembly GCA_007258455.2. Lineage (NCBI taxonomy): Eukaryota > Viridiplantae > Streptophyta > Pinopsida > Cupressales > Cupressaceae > Sequoia > Sequoia sempervirens. Next base: position 472,213,633 of record VDFB02105785.1, read on the forward strand.
GTTTGAGTGCAAAAGAGGACCACACATAGTGTAAATATACCCATATGGATGTGTTGGAAACTTGGAACAGTCGGTTTGGTTGTACAAGTTGCAGAATGAAAGTTACACTACTTTGCAACTTTACACTACGTGCATTTGACAACTTTTTCCTCAACTGAAAAGTTGTCACCATGGGAAAACACCTCTGAGATAGAAAAAATAAGAGAGGTTATTGTAGAGGGGCCCAATGTAATCTCATAGCCTTAGACGAAGAGTTTGTAAGCATCACAATTTTTGAGTAATATCCCATCAAAGATTGCAATCATTTTGCGCTTTAAACTCTTAAGGGATCGAGTCAGTTGAACATAGCTCGGAGTGTTTTGGAATGTTTGAGTGTGAAAGAGGACCATGCCTAGTATAAACTTACCCATCTGAATGTGTTGGAATAGTCGGTTTGGTCGTACAAGTTTCAGAATGAAAGTTACACCACTTTGTAACTTTACACTACTTGCATTTGACAACTTTTTCTTCAACTAAAAAGTCATCACCATGGGAAAACACCTCCTAGATAGAAAAAAATTGTGAGAAGTTATTATAGAGGGTCCCAAGCAATATTGTAGCCTTAGATGAATATTTTTTAAGCGTCATACTTTTTGAGTAATATCCCATCAAAGATTGCAGCCATTTTGCACTTTGGACTCTTAAGGGATCAAGTTGGTTAAATGTAGCTTGAAGTGATTCTATGTGTTTTGGTGTTGTGATTGGATAGATTAGCATGGGCCGATTATGCTTGATCCATGAAGAACCAAAGCATAATGAAGCCACTAATGTCAATCTCAACAAGATCAATCAAATGTAAATTAAACTAAACATTTATCAAAACTAAGCATTATAAACTATGAAAGCATTCAAATTTCTTTTCTAATCCATTTGAAACTTATCCCATTGTGGGAGTGGTGTCGCGTTGATGTGGAGCAGCGACCCTTTCCCAATCTCGTGGATGAATGAGCTTGTTCCAATCAGTTTTATTGAAGAAAACTAATGAAACAATTGTGAGATGTGTATGAAAACATGATTTTAATCTAAATGAGCATGATGCAAGCTAATTTAACATGATTTTATGCTAAAATGATTAATATATGCCTATTCTAAGCTATTTAAATATATTCTAAACTAAAATATTCAAACGCTAATTAATAAATAAGCTAAATGGATGCATTATATGATCATGAAAGTCATTAATGGAAGCTTAAATCTAATTAATGCAATTAAAATTAACTAAAAGATGTTAAATGTGTGCTAAATATGAGTGTGAGTGTGAGTGATTTTAACAGAATAACTCTAATGTTAAAAAATGGAACCATTTGTCTCCAAATAGTGACCTATTTATAGGAGAGCAAATGAGAAATGGAGGGTTGAGATAAAAAAAAGCTAATCAATGGTCAAGAATGGAAGAAGTTGGAGGCATGGATCATGGATTCTCATCAATGGATGAGAATGAAAGATTAGATTTTAATCAAGGGTTAACATTCCTTCAAACAAACAAACTTTTGACCTATACAAGAGGTCACAAGTTAACTTGCACAAGAAGTTTTGAGTTAACTTGCATATGAAGCTTTGTAAGAATATTCCCTTTTTCAAAATGAGTGGAGGAGAGAATATTCTTTGGAATATTCTCATGGGTGAGGGAAAAGGATAATTTAGTCAATTAAAACCAAATGAAATTGTGCGTAGGAATATTTCCCTTTTGGAGGAATGTGCAAAGAAGGAACATTCCCTTGGAATATTCCCTTGCAAGTGGGAGGAAATTGGATTAATTAAGATAATTGATAATTAAACAACGTTAATTATTCAATTAGGGGATTAGAATAATTTAGATGATATTCATTAAATAAAATGATTTAATGAATGGGGGAAATGTGGAATGACATTTAATTAAATAGCTTAGGGTTATTTAATTAAATAAGAAGATTTAGGGATTTAAATTAAATAGTTAGATTTATTCAATTTAATGAGATGAAATGTTAGCATGAAAAGGGGGAATCAACCTACTTAAGTTGATTAGGTTAGTGGATGAAGATAACATAATTAATTAAATAGCTAGGCTAATTTAATCAATTAAACAAAAAGAGGATGGGTTTTAGGAGGAAATGGTGTTAGTATACCTAATTCAAATGCATGATATCATACAAGACATTTTTAAGTGGCTACTTTTTTCTCCTCTTTGAAACAAGGTACCTGCTACTTTGGTTCAAAGATTGACATTCTTTTGGATTAAAAAATTGTTGATTAAATCAAAAAATAAAAAAAATAAAAATTTAGATGCCTCACTGTTTCCCTAGTGGAAGGAATAAGTTGGTTCCCTACCCCCTCAAAAAATTGGGCGAAAATTTAGAATTTTGGGTTGATTTCTCGACAAAGGTAAAAAATTTCCCAAGGGATCCAAAAAGGCTTTGGGATGAAGGAAACATGCCAAAAACGCAAAAAATAATACAAAATAAGCTTTAGTTTGGAAAGATTGGTGAAATTGATGAAAAACCCTAGCTCCATGGTTAAATTAGGGAAAAAAACCCTAATTTTGAGGCATAAATAGGTGAGGAAGGGTCACTTTCAATTCATTTGTGCATTCACACCTTCAAGATTCTTGCAAATTGAGCTTTGACTCTCCCACAAGATCACGCAACAAGTGCTCCCATGACAAATTTTTGACCGGTTTTGCGAGTACCAGATGCTTCCAAGCGCAAGACCACCAGTATGTGATTTGAAACTTGATTTGAAATTTGACTTTTAGGTGCATTTAATGCATTTTGAAATTTTCATTTTCTTCACATCATGATATAGTGATGTTATTTCTAGAATCGGCGATGCTATTTTGATTTATAGCAATACATACGTGTTTAGCGACATAGTTCGTGATTTAGATTTAGGGTTTCAGATTTTAAATCACAATGCATATGTAAAAAGTGACATCTTGTGATTTCAAAATTAGGGTTAGGGTTTTCCAAAGTCAAATTATGATGTAGGTGTTTTGGCAACGCATATTATGATTTAAAATTTAAATGCTTCAAGTGTCACAGTTTGGAATTTGCGTTATAGCAACGTTATCGTGAATAGAAATGCTATTGTCATTTTGGGGGATAAAAACTCCAAACTTGGCCAAAAAAAAAATTGAATTTTGATGTTGTGCACTTCATGGGTGCAGGAGGTGATCCTACCTTTGATGTCCCACGAGCATCGGTTGACTGTTTTATCCAGACTTGGTAATTTGTTTCAGTTGCGACAAGAGCACTTGGGAGAGATTGGCTTGTGGTACGTTGCTTACATGCCCATCGTTTGGATGCATTTGGCAATGATGACAACATTGTGTGAGTGATGGAACAATGAGACCTCATTGTTCCACTTACCTACTGGCAAGGCAATAGTGATGCTAGAGGATGTATGGCATATTTTGTGTTTGTCAATACATGGTGAGCATGTGATATATGATGTTGATGTTGGCTACGATGCGTGCCATGAGGTGTTTGAACAGGAGGATATTACCCTAGTCACTTCCCAAATTGACCTTGAGATGTACAGAGGTCGGGTGTCAACTTTCAAACTGATCACTGCGGTGATTATCTCAGGTTTGGTTGCTCTGAATCATTGGAGCAGAGGATTTAGTCCAGGATGGGGCCTAGCTTGGCACAGGATGCTCTTTCAGAGGACCCAATTTGCATGGGGGCTAGTGATGTTGGCCTCCTTATACCATGATATGCATGATTTTGTATATTGCAATGGTAGTGCTATTGGCACAGGGGTCACCCTTCACATTTTGTCTTGGAAGCACATCATTGTGCTTCAACCTATAGTTCATATAGAAAATGTAAAGCCAAATGATCCAGGTTTCTGGAGGTACAGAGGTGCCATCACACTACAACACATAGGGTAGCTTAGGATTCCCTACTAGCGTCAAGTGATCAAAGATATAATAGTATTCAGATGGTAGTCATGGCTCCAAATGCCAACTTGGTATGATGATCTGTAGTAGTTGTTCTTCGCTCGATAGACCCGATATATGCAGGGTCTAGAGCACACGATCATTGAGAGGTACATGCTCGATAGGGTTTCCATACAGTTTGGCAAGAGGCAGGACATGTCTGATGATGCATACACTACCATTTTTTCTAGGTCAGCTCGAGAGATTCCATGGGGACATACGATCCCAACCCATGAGGTCGTTGAGCGATTTCAACATTTGGTTTCTATGCCTTGGGCATATGATCATGGATAGGTGAATGCATAGACTACACCTACTTATGATGCATGGTTTGTACCCCCTCACCAATTGATAGATCTAGTAGGTGTATCTCCCTAAGGGAGACTAAGAGGGAGGGGTGTAGGCAGAGGTAGAGGGTAGCCAAATGATGGACAAGGAAAGGGATGAGGTAGGGGATAGGATGGCTAGGATGGACAGCAGTAGGATGGATGGGTCCCAGGTGCACCCCCATTAGATCAACAGCCTCCTCATCAACCACAGATATAAGAGAAACCTCCATAATAGCCATTGTCGAGGCCAGATCCTCATGATGCATAGATACAACAGTTGCAGTAATAGTGTTAGGTTGCAACAGGTGAGATAGATCATGCCAGACAGTAGATTTTGGTTATTACTACTGAGAGAGACCAGGCCCAACAGCAGGTGTAGGCAGTTATAGTAAAGAGAGACCAAGAGCATTAGCTCAGGAAAGCCTTTGAGATGTAGTTAGCATAGGAGTTTGGCAGTGCCAGTCACTAGAGACCATGACAATTGTAGCCTAGGGGTAGATAGTGTTTGTCCATTTGTAGAGAGAGGTTGTGACAAAGGCGGCCTACTATTGGATGCATTATCACCGAGATGTCCCACAAGCGCTTAAGAAACCATATTACTCATATAGTGGGGCACATCCTAGGTTTGAGGATCATCCAAAGAGACAGTTGGGTGAGGGGAGTAGCCATCAGGGCTAGCTCGCTTGTACAGAGACACTTTTTGATTATCACTTGATTCTTTTATACAGATATACATTCATGGGCTCCTTTTTGATAGCCTCATGGATATTGTATTTTTTATTGATATACATACACTGACTCAAATATTGTATTATGATAGTCATTTTTTGATATATATGATATACGAGATGATACAGATTTATGATGCAATGTAATGGATGGATGTACTTATTTTTCAATATCTTTTCATGATATGTTATGGGATGGATGATGTGATATGCAGATGTTATGCTTATGTAAATGATATGGATGCATTTCTTTTGTGTATTTTATTATGCAATTTTTTATGATATGTTGATGTATGCATATCGATGTATGGATAATGCAGATGCTTATGCTTATGATATGATAATACAATGCATGTTTATGATATGTGTGCAATGATTTAAGATGCTTTAGAATAAGAAATCTTTATTATTCATCACAACTTAAATGATAATGATGATGCAGGGTGTATGTTTTATGATATGCTATGATTATGTGAGATGTATGCATGCTAATGATTTGTGGATGCAGGATGGATGAATTGATGGTGTTTTTTTTTATTGTCATGATACCAGGTTAGCGCCAAGAGAAGATAGAAGAAACAAGATGAATGATTTGACCATTGATTTTGATGATTGATTCAAAAGATCCAAAAAGTCTATGATCCACCAAGACTTTATTAGAGATGGCGATGAGAAATGCATGATGATGGTGATGATTTTCTCATATTTTGGGATTGGGATTTTCTAACATTCCTTATTGTTTGATATAACACATAGACACGATGCATCAAGGTATTGATAACCTAGATGGCATTATATCTAGTGTAATAGACTTGGACTCTACAAATAGATAGGATAGTTCTTGTTCACACCTTGACATACGAAAACCTCGTTGGAATGTAACTTAGAAGCTTAGAATATATTGGACAAAAGCATACACAATAGTCAACAATGTACTCCAAACAACTTCCCTACACACAACTAAGTAAGTATATGCCAACATTATTTTACAAGAATACCCAAGAGCACAACAAACAAAAGATAATGATTGATGTCCCATTCCTTTCTCTCTAAATCGTTTTGATAGACATCAATCGAGAGGTCCTCGAAATGGGTCATTAAGATAAATCATAAGAAAGGATCAATGACAAATAGTCAATGTTATATATATCTCTCATCAATTTAACTTTAGCAAAGGTGATGTCTGATGTTGATGCCCATTGTAGGAAGGATGCATCCTAGGACATGTTGATCAAATGGGTTTGATTAGGATGAGGTTTACAATAAGTTGTCGATATAAACTTTATTGACTCGTTTACCTATGACTTGGACTTTAGATTTTGACACTTAGGTTCTCACTTTATGACTTGTGATACTTGTTTTCTAAATTTGTTTTACCAAAGGTTGAAGATGACGATTGATTTATTATGAGTTAATTTTTATTGTGGGTGAAAGTGATGGGATGGATGGTCTTTATGGAATATTTCAATGTTTTTGGTATTTTGCAATGTTTTTAGACTATTTTTGGTCTTTTTTTAGAGTTTATATGAATGTTTTGGTTTTCAGTTATTTGACGTTGTTTAGGGTTTTCTAAGATATTTGATGTTGTTTAGGTCTTTTTGAACATTTTCTGATATTTTTGGATTTTCAATTTTTCATTTTATTTTTTTTCTAAATATTTGGATGTTTTGGGGTTTTGTGTTGTCTCGATGTTTAGGGGATTTTTCAAGTTTTGACCAAGAACCTAACCTAAAAGACCTATCCTTGGGATCTCAAGGGTTGATCAAAGATTAGCCTTGCCTATGTTATACACGCAGAGACCATGTAGTTTGACTAACTTAAATTATTAACAAAGAGATATGAACAATTGAGGGATGGTAGTTTATTATGATGGACTCTTAAAGGACTGACCTAGGGTGTCTCGAGGGCACATCAATGATGGCCTTGCCTACGTTCAAGATCAAAGACCCATAGTTTGACAAGGGTACTATTTTTGGATTTTTGATGTTTTGACCTTTTTATGGATTTTGATGTGTTTTGGATGTTTTGGATTTTTCCTTTACAATTTTTGGATGTTTTTGGATTTTAGCTATACAGGATTTTTGAAATGTTTTTGGATTTTTTGATGAACATTTTACGAACATTTTTGGGATTTTTTATTGTGGTTTCCAATAACCTTAAGATATACTAGAACCTGATCTGATCCATAATGAAATGCCCCTAGTGTGACATGATAGACTACCTTGATATAGGCAGGATAAACTATCCTTTAGAATATGCCAAGTAGTACTAAGGGGATGTGATACTTCACAACATCAAGCTATGATAAGGATGTGAATGGGTGATGGAATAAATAGGATGGATGAGGCGATAGATGGATGGTGATGCAAAGAATGATAGGATGAAGAGCCAAAGAATAGATGGAGGTGCTTTATTTACATAAAGAGCATGTTTTCCAGGTTTTAACCAAGGTACTTGCCCAAAGCACCACCAAAGTGGTTTTTACTAGAGGACAGTTATTTTTCTTTACTATTTTCAATCCTTTTTCTTTCTTTTTTGGATTTTGATCTTTTTTTATTTTTTTGTATTTTCAAATTTACACCCTTCAAGACTAGGCATAAAACTTTTTAAGATGCAAGCTATTGGTTGGTTCTTGCAAGGGTTCACCTTTAGGTACTGACAATTGATTTGCTCCTGATCCATAACTTGTTGTGATGACAAAGGGACCCAACTAGTTAGGCTCAAACTTTCCTTTATTGTCCTAATTTGGAAGATTCTTCTGATTCTACTTTAGGACAATATCCCCTACCTGGAAAGACTAATATTTTATCTTCTTGTTATAGCTATGTTTTAATCAGTTTTGATATACTTGTAAGTGATTAAGAGTGTCAAGATGATGCTCATCCAAGAATTCTAGCTCATTCAACCGAGATACTTTGTACTCTTCATCAGTGATCAAGTTTTGTAGAAACACTCGCAGTGATGGGAGCTCAACCTCAATAGGTAGGATGGATTCTGATCCGTAGACCAAGGACAATGGGGTTGCACCTATTAGCATGTGGATGTTGGTTCGATATGCCCAAAGAGTAGGATTTAACTATAGATTTCAGTCATGACCAACTTCATTGACTATTTTCTTTAGGATTTTTAGGATGGTCTTGTTTGAAGCCTCAACTTGACCATTTCCCTAGGGATAATACGGGGTAGAGAATCAGTGTTGGATGTTGAATATTTGACATAGCTCTTTCACATCCTGATTCTTGAAGGGTGTTTTGTTGTTTGAGATAAGGGTTTGTAGAACACCATAATAGTAGATTAGGTAATTCAAGATAAACTTGGAAATTTTCTTCCCCATTATGTAGGTCATAAGAATGGATTCAACCCACTTGGTAAAGTACTCAGTGGTTGTTATGATAAAATTGTGGTCATTAGATGAGGTTGGAGTGATCTTTCCTATGAGGCCGAACCCCCACTACAAGAAAGGCTGAGCTGTGATCATTGGGTGCAATTCCTAAGCTGGAGCATGAATCAAATCTCCATGTTGTTGATACTGGACACATTTCTACACATATTGATGGGATTGTCTTTCCATGGTTGACCAGTAGTACCTCATCCTCAATAGTTTCTTAGATAAATGCATACCACTATAATGGGAACAACATATTCCATCGTGAACTTATGTTAAAGTAGTAGAGGCTTCCTCTTGGTTAAGACATCGTAGTAATGTCCCTTCAATGTTTCAATGGTAAAGGGTATCACCTAAGATCATGAATTGGGATGCCTATTTGACAAAGGTCTTTTTAAGGTTAGAGGTGATATAAGATGGGAGGGTTCCTCTTCTTAGGTAGATGAATATGTCATGATACCGTGGGGATCTAGGACCAACAATGACACACATGAATCCAAATATAGGGATTTTGGAAGTTGGTATGAGAAGTTTTTCTACCAAGAATTCACATTGGAGGATGTTGTTCGACATGTCTAATAGTGATTTGATTGTTGCCATGGCATCTATTGCTCAGTTTTTCATGTGAGGGATCTACTCAAAAGTTATATCAATGAAAATTTCTTTGAGACTTTCTACCATATTCTTGTAAGGAGTAACCTTGTCATTCTTAGTTTGATAGTTGTCATTGACTTGGTTGATAACCAACTGTGAGTCACTATAGACTTTCATCTCTTGTATCTGCCATTGAACTTCTAATCTTTAGACCTATGATTAGGGCTTCATGTAAGGAAAGCCAAGGTGCGGAAACAACTTTCCTAACGTCAAACCATAGGGAATAATGTAGACAATACTTTTAATTTCCAAATTACAATCCAATTAAAACACACATGATTTACAGAAATGAAAAAATACACAAAGACAAATGAACACCAGATTTACATGGGAAAACCCTTTCAGGAAAAAACCCACCACACCAAGCCGAATCTCTTTTTATTTCAGTAACCAGCAAATTACATACAATACAGAGACACAACTCTCTGGTATCAGTTTTTACAGTTGCTTCATTCACTGTTCAATTTTTTACAAAAATCCTCTCCAAGATTCGATGACACTCCAACTCAGAATGATTACTTTGAATCTTCCCACATTCTGATTTTATCCTCTGTTTATCCTTATCTGCAATTTCCCATCGTAGAAAGTTTCCATTCCAGTGTAGATTTTTCCTTGCAGACTGTTCAGTTCCAACGTCGCAACTACTGCAAAAAACCAACCGCCAACTATTTGAATTTTGATTCCTCTAATTGTTCCATGAGACACTGCATAGGATATTCATCACTCAGTCAAGGGCGTTCAATATGTATTCGCATGTCGGTGAGACACAAGCAGTGTCTCCCCGATGCTCAAAGGCTTCACTGTCGATATCGGCGTAGGTTCCAACAGTCGGCAAGATGATATAGCAAATGCTACGAGACATACTAAATCCACTAACATCCATTACATTCCTACCAGCATCCATCTATCGGTAAGAGTTACCCCATCGACATGATTGGCGAGACCTCCCACCGACCTCCAGTTTGAATGCATCTACCATTGCTATCGCTAAGACATCCAACTATCGCCAAGTGTTTCACTGAGACCTCTTATATTACTCTGAAGTCACACAACCATCAGCAAGACCTCACAAGTCAACGAGATGACATACCGAAAGATAAGACTTCCACCGAATAGTCTACCGCTTTCGCCGAGAGTTCATAGCGAACACAACATGTCACCCTGAAGACTATATACTATTGGCGAGACTTCAACAGTCGCTAAGAGTTCTTACCGAGGCCTTTGTGTTACTCTGATGACACAGTCACCATGAGTCTCCCCGACATCCGCTAGACATCAACCCATCAGCTAGAGGTTTCCACTCAGTAGAGGGTTACAGCGAACACCACAAGTCATAGCAACAACACCAGTTGGCAAGACAGCAGCATTGTCTCGGCGACATGAACATTTCACAAGGATTTAGAATAGCTAGTCGGCCAGACAGCAGTAATGTCACACTAACTTTTCCCTTCAGGAGTTACATGCCAGTAAGAATTGAGGCACATTTTCCAACACTTCATACTCAACAATGTTATTAGTACACAGAAATGATAGCTTGTATGACTTTTGGATGTAATCACCTTGAGGGGTGATGAAAAGGATACCCATCTCTAATCCATGTTGGGTGAACAATCCATCAATGTACATCTTCCACTAATCTCTTAAATTGACAAGGAACACTAATTCATCAAGAAACTCATATATCAAGGGGTTCTCAGCATAGTTAGGTATATCTTCTAGTTGGTCTATGATCACTTGTCCCTTGATTGCCTTGTGCTCCATGTACTCTATGTAAAATTTGGTTAAGATCATTACCCATTTGGCCATTCGCCTAGTGAGAGTTGCTTTGGTTAACACCTATTTCAATGGGTCGATCTTTGCAATAAGTTTGATTTGATGTGACAGCATGTAATGTCTAAATTTTTGTGAAGTAAAAACCACTTCTAAGAATTCTTTTTCAATGGATGAGTAGTTCATTTCATAGCCCACCAAGGTCCTACTAATGTAATAGATAGCTCTTTCCTTTCAATTTTCATCATGTTGTGCTCGAAGAGCACCTAGTGCTGCTGGCGTTGCTAAGATATTCAAGATCAATGGTTTGTTTGGTATTGGTGGCGTGAGAACTAGAGGAGTCAATAGATAATATTTGATCTACTGGAAAGATTTATCACATTTCGCATCCCACTTGTAAGTTATTCCTTTATGAAGAAGATGTGAAAAAGGGTGGATTTTATCTGATAGCTGTGCTATGAACCTTCTAATGGACTGCAATCTTCCTTGTAATCCTATCATCTATTTTAGTGTTTGTAGTGGTTCCATATCTAGGATTTCTTTCACTTTTGCTAGATCAATTTCTATCCCTCTTTGTAAGACAATATAGCCAATAATTTTTCCTAATGTAACCCCAAAGACACACTTTGTTCGATTTAGTCGTACCTTATGTGTCGCCAAAAAAATGTATAGTTGACATTTTATGCTCACTTGAATCTCTCTTATGGACTTTGGCTTGATTTTTTCCTAGATTTATTGTTTTAATGTGGCTAATACGTTCACATTAGGTCTTGGACCCTTGAGAATCATTAATACTTCTAGGATGTCTTGTAAAAGTGTTGTGAAGTTTTGTAACCCACTTTAACACTTTTCTAGGACCATTTCATTATAACTCACCTAAATAACTCCTTTTTATCACTTACCAAGTCTTATTTCAAAGTGTTGCAAAGATTTGTATTAAACTCTCATGCTTTTCTAGACTTGTCATCACTAATTCAACCCTTTCTCATGTTTCAATGACCCCTTAATGCGCTTTCTGGCCATTCTTAAGTGTATTTTTGAGGAAATTCCCATTAGACATCATTTAATGCACTTTAATCTCTGGAACCCAGTGAAATTGCAATGGTGGGACCAAGTCGCCACCTAGGGCTACTTAGTCTCACTGGGCACAAAAATCAAAATAATTTTAATTTCTTGGCGGGATTTTATTCTCTTATCCTTGAGGTCGGCCTGAGATGTGTTATTTTTTGGAATTAATAGAAAATAAAGTATAAATAAGGGTTTTTCCTCTCATTTTAACGCCCATTCATTCAAGCATTTATTCATCTAATCATTCAAGCAATTATCAAGCATTCAAGCACTCTAAGCATAATCAAGTTATCCATTAGAGCACTTCATTGCATATTTCAGATTTATACATCAAGGGTTTGGTAAGTTTATGACATTTCATGTTGTTTATTTATCATTCTCTTCATATTTCATTTCAATATCTAGGGTTTGATTACCAAATTGGGGTTTGACCAAGGAAAACCCCTATACTCTAACCCTTAACCCTTTTTCCCCTCTTTGCATGTGTGTTTGCAGACTTTGTATGCATATTTTTCAAAGGGTTTGGTGTCAAAAAGTGGTCAAAAATCCATCAAAGTCAACGTAACCCTAATTGAAGCTTGGAGTCTCTTTTCAACCCATTTTCTGCAAAATCAGGATCGAACACCTATCAGAAAAGCAAGTGCAGAACAGAAGCTACAGAATCCTATCCCAAAATTCCAGAAATCTCCAGGTGGACTAAGTCACCATCTGTGGTGAATTAGTCCCATTTCCAGGACTAAAAATTGATTTTCACATTTCTGGACACCCATTTGGCAGATTCTTGTTCAGGCAGATTTTCCCCGAAACTAGACTAAGTCACCTAGCATGGCATAAGTGTCCCAGTCAGCATTTCTAGTCAACTATGCAGGATTCTAGGGCCTCTCTACATTAGATTCCAAATTCTAGGTGCACTTCTCCAGTTTTGTTCAATTATTTCATTATTTACTTATATTCTTAGGTGCTTTTGCATATCACATTGTGTTTTCCAGTACTTTGCATTTCTTAGGTTTAGCATTAATAAATCATCTTTCTTTTAGTTTATTGCATTAGTGCATTACATTTAGATACATTGCATCTCTTTTACATTAATCTTGAACGTAGACATTAACATTTTGGCACCATTTCCTCTCCTTTTAGGTGAAAAACCTAGAAGAGTTAGAGGAACCCTTAGGTAACCAAAATCATTGTCCACATTTTGGTCAACCTGACTTTTGAACATATTTGCTTCTGATTTTAAGTGCATCCTATGTTTAATTTTCATTATGTGTTGCATTTAAATTGCATCCTAGGGTTTTAAAATTTCATTAGTGAAAAGCTCATATAGCTTGCCTTTTTGCATCGAAAACAATAAAAATTTTGCATTTTCATATTATAGTTGCATCTGTGCATCTAAAAGACATCAAGTTGCATTCAATTTTTTTGAAAAAACACAAAAAAATCCTCACTGGGACTAATTCGCCACACTGGGCGACTTAGTCCTTCTACACATTTTTCACTATAATTTATGGCATTTTCTAGAAATTTTCTGCATTTCTGTTTGTTGTTCTTGTCTTCTGTCATACTTTCCATATTTTTTGTTTATTGTATTTAGTTTACTTTCATCGTGGCTTTTTTCTTTAATAAGTTTTTAATGTCATTAAAATATTTAGTGGACATGTCAAATTGTGCCTTTGGAATTGAAGCTAATGACCTTGAGCTTCCTCATGCTCCTTCAACTCCTCATGAATGTTTTCCTTGTGTTGTTGAAATCATTGGAGAAGATGATGATAGCATGAATAAGTTCTTAATAAAATTCCTTTGCAACCTAGAAGCCAATGCATCCTTTTATCCATCCATGAAACAAAAAGACCTTCCTACAGTCTCACCAACTGATACATTTTGGATACCTACATCTTGAAACAAATGAAGGACCTAAGTTCCCTCCAATAGGTGGACCTAATTCCTCTAACCAAGAAATTCCTCAACCATTTTATGATAACAAAGTTACCAACACACCAATCAACCTTGAAGAAACTTTTGACAAAGGTTTTACCATCTTAAACAAACAAGGATGTGACACAACAACTAAACCAATCGATTAAAACACAACAGGTCTAGGATATCAAGATCCTCCTCATGACAGCAAGCCTCCTATAGAATATTGGGGACTTCGTAGTGATGGCACACTGATATTTGATTCCCCTCCTGATATTAATATCCTCCTCCCTCATGAAGAGCCGGTGCTTCTCAAAAATGAAGAGTTTCTCTTCAGTTTGTCTCCTCAACCTTCACTTGATGAACTTAGACAATATAGCAAGAAACAAAAGCCTTATAAATTCAAATATTTTCCCTTTATGCAAAATCCCACAAGTAGTGAACAAAATTTGGAAGCACTTATTAACTGAGGATGGATTTCCATGCCTCCTCCCACAAGAATCAAACATCCTAAAAATGACAAATATTGTGCATATCATAGGACACTCAGACATCTCACTGATGAATGTCGCACTTTACAAAATATACTTAAAAAACTTAACCTGTTAGAAATAAATCCCTAAACCATTCACCTTATCATGTAATAGTTGTAGAACATTCTCTTCTCACTATTGCATGATCTTTCCCATCACCTATCTCAACTCATTCTTTCCTTGCACTAAGTGGGGGAAAGAAATTACTAGCCTTGTCCTAGTAATGCATTTTTCCTTGTCCCTAAGCTGTGTTATTCACCTTCCACTTATACCAATTGAGATTGGGAGGAGAATGACTTGCTTGATGGTTGACTCGTGTTTGCGTTACTAGTATTTTTCTTTTTCTTTTCTTTTATATGTGTGTATCATGTTCCCTCGTGATGTGATGTTTGATGTTCTCCTCTCTTTGTAACATTCTTTTATTTGTACCTTCATCCTTCTTTATGTCGTATGTTGCTTTTTCCTTTCATTTTTATTTTTTGTTTTCCTTTTGGGGATGATGCAAAGCGTGGAGACACCCTATGTCTCTTCCATGTTGACCCAAAAGGTCCTTTTACTTTCTTTTTTGAATTTTTTTTGTGTTTTCCTTTAGGGGATGACGCAAAGCGTAGAGACGACATATGTCTCTTCCATGTTGACCCAAAAAGTCCTTTTCTTGTTCACTTTTGTTTTTTGTTTTCATTTTGGGAATGACACAAGGCATTGAGATTGCAATGTCTCTTTCATGTTGACCCAAAATCCTTTTCCTTTTCCTTCGCCTTTTCATTTTCACTTGTGTTTTGCTTTTGGGAATGATGCAAAGCATAGAGATGCCCTATGTCTCTTCAATGTTGACCCAATAGGTCCCCTTCTTTTTTTATTTTGTTTTTTTTTTCCTTTTGGGGATGATGCAAGGCATTGAGACCACAATGTCTCTTTCATGTTGACCCAAAAGCTTTTCCTTTTTCGCCTTTTTGTTTTCTTTTCACATGTGTTTTCATTTTGGGGATGATGCAAAGTGTTGCAACAGAAATGTTTCTTCCATGCTGACCCAAGAGGGATTTTTTTCTTTTTTTTTTGCTCTCTTTGTGTCATTCTTCTAGTTCTATGTATTCAAGGAATGATGATAGTTTCGAGTTTTTTACAAAATATTGCAGCAACAAACATACTGATCCCAAATCCATAGATCCCTTATGTGTTTGGTGTGTTCCTTTTTGGGGGAAACCCCTCTTTCTTTTGTTCCTTTTCCTTCACATGATGCAGCCTTAATCAGAAATGTATGACTTGGCATAGGGGCTTTCCAAGTTGGCTCTCATGTCATGTTTCTATTTGCATTTTTCATTCGCTACTTTAAAGTAATTGCTCACGAAACGGTGTGTAGAAATTCCTTTAAAGTGGGGGAATACATTGGCATAATTCATTTTTCTTTTCTTAGTGCAGCCTTGTTACTTTATATGATGTGTTTGTCACTTTGTGGATAGCATTGGGTGTGATATCTTTCATGAGTGTGATCTATCTTAGCATATTACATTCCTCTTAGTGACCTGATGTGACACACTACATCCCCTAAGTTGTGAATATTCTCTTCTTTGATTGGTCCTCTTTTGGAGACATTAGACACAATTTTCCCTAAGTTAAAGACCTCACATGAACTAAGCAAGACTCCTTTGAACATCTTTTTTTTTGCATGTTTCATTTTTAATTTACATGGCCACCTTGCATAACACAACTTGCATGCCTGTGGTGCCATTGCATTTGTTCATGAGTTCTAACCATACTAAGCTTTGCTTGTCTCATGAAGCATGAAACAACATTTTCTTTGTGGCACCTTACTAAATTTATCAGGAGGTATAACTTTGATATGGTTGAGCGGGAAGCCCATTTTGAGGCACGACTTTCCCCATAGCGACCTTTCAGGATTTCTCACCCCACGGACAACTAGAATTTGTGGCCCCAAAATGAGTATACTTGGGCCTTCTCACTTGGTGGATAGCCATAAGTTCTATCACCCCATAGTGAGTACACATTTCTTTGTTTCAAAAAAATAGCCTAGATCTTATCCACAATGGGCTAGAAAAATGATTGAAGCTTTCTTTCATCACTTTCATGTGTGTTCCTTTGTGTCTATATTTGGTTTTCCATGAGATCTTGATCCTAAGGGCTTGATCATCCCTTTTAATCATTGTTGTCTCATCTTACTAGCATGAGTGAATTTGGATCGCTCTCAATGTGCATGTTGGGCTACTTTAGTGTGAGTTTGAAGTGAGTTCATCCTCTCAGTAAAGTAGGGGCTTAATGTGTCACCAAAAAATGTATAGTTGACATTTTTATACTCACTTGAGGCTCTCTTATGGACTTTGGCTTTATTTTTTCCTATATTTAATGTTGTAATGTGGTCAATATGTTCACATTAGGTCTTGGACCCTTGAGAATCATTAAGACTTCTAGGATGTCTTGTAAAAGTGTTGTGAAGTGTTGTAACCCACTTTAACACTTTTCTAGGACCCTTTATTATAATTCACCTAAATAACTCCTTTTTTATCACTTACCAGTCTTATTTCAAAGTGTTGTAAAGAGTTGTAACAAACTCTCATGCTTTTCTAGACTTGTACTCGTCGCTAATTCAACCCTTTCTCATGTTTAAATGACCCCTTAATGCACTTTTCAGCCATTCTTAAGTGTATTTTTGAGGATATTCCCATTAGACATCATTTAATGCACTTTAATCTCTGAACCCCAGTGAAAATTCCCTAGTGGGACCAAGTCACCACTTGGGGTGACTTAGTCCCACTAGGCACAAAAATAAATAAATAAAATTTCTTGGTGATATTTTATTCTCTTATCCTTGAGGTCAGCCTATGATGTGTTATTTTTGGGAATTAAAGGAAAATAAAGTATAAATAAGGGTTTTTCCTCTCATTTTAACCCCCATTCATTCAAGCATTCATTCATCTAATCATTCAAGCAATTATCAAGCACTCTAAGCATAATCAAGTCATCCATTGGAGCACTTCATTGCACATCTTCATATTTATACATCAAGGGTTTGGTAAGTTTATGACATTGCATGTTGTTTATTTATCATTCTCTTCATATTTCATTTCATTATCTAGGGTTTGATTACCAAATCATGGTTTGACCAAGGAAAACCCCTATACTCTACCCCTTAACCCTTTTTCCCCTCTTTGCATGTGTGTTTGCAGACTTTGTATGTAGATTTTTCAAAGAGTTTGGTTTCAAAAAGTGGTCAAAAATCCATCAAAGTCAACATAACCCTAATTGAAGCTTGGAGACTCTTTTCAACCCGTTTTCTACAAAATCAAGATCAGACACATGTCAAAAAAGCATGTGCAAACCGGAAGCTATAGAATCCTGTCTCGAAATTCCATAAATCTCCAAGTGGACTAAGTCACCATCTATGGTCAATTAGTCCCACTACTAGGACTGAAAATTGATTTTCACATTTCTGGACACGCATTTGGTAGATTCTTGTTCTGGTATATTTTCCCCAAAACTAGACTAAATTTCCCAGCTTGGCGTAAGTTTCCCAGTCAACTCTACAAGATTCCAGAGCCTCTCTACATTATATTCTATATTCCAAGTGCACCTCTCCAGTTATGTTCAATTATTTCATTATTTACTTGCATTCTTAGGTGTTTTTGCATATCATAGTGTGTTTTCCAACACTTTGCATTTCTTAGGTTTAGCATTAATAAATCATCTTTCTTTCAGTTTATTGTATTAGTGCATTACATTTAGATACATTTCATCTCTTTTACATTAATCTTGAGTGTAGACATTAGCATTTTGGCCCCATTTCCTCTTCTTTTAGGTGAAAAACCTAGAAGAGTTAGAGGAACCCTTGGGTAACCAAAATCATTGTCCACAACTTATACTCTTCAAGTCTGTCGAAGATGGGTCCTAAGAATTTTATGTGGTCACTCCTTTTCTTTGATTTTACCAAAATATCATCCACATAATCTTTTGATTATTTTGAGGATCATGTCATGAAAGATGAGGTTCATTTCTCTATGATAGGTCGCTCCTACATTTTTCAACCTAAATGGCATCGTGTTCCAGCAATAGGTTCCCCATGGACAAGTGAATGTGTTTTTGTGATGATCCTACTTGGCGATTATGATTTGATTGTATCCTAAAAAAAAATCCATGAGCTGTGATAGCATTTCATGCCTAGCTATTAAGTCCACAATGAAGTTGATGTTAGGAAGAGGGAAATCATCCTTCGAGCATGCTTTGTTTAAGTCTCTGAAATATGTGCATATTATGATGCCCCCAATGGGTTTTGAGATTGGTAATAGGTAGGAAACCCACTCAGGATAATCTATAGGTTGGATAAATCCAATTTCAAGAATATTTTGTAACTCAAGTTTCATCAAGAGTGTTATCTGAGGGTGCATCTTCCTTAATTTCTTCTTTACTAGTTTGGCTTTAGGATAGACTGAAAAGTGATGTACAACTGATTCTAGAATGAGCCCTAGCATATCAGTGGATGACCATGCAAAGTTATCTCTTTGCTCTTTCAGGAATGCTGCTAGGTTTTTCTATTCTTCATCTAACAAGGATTCGGCATAGAAAGTGATCTTGGGTGCTTCTTTTGTTCCCACATTGACTGGAGTGGCCTTTTCTGCTAGCACTACTGACTTCTTCGGATGTATTGCACTAAGGGGGAGATTGAATCCCTCATCCTTGGGTGCCTCAAAGAGGTTTTCACCCTCGGATTTCCTTTTACTATTTTAGGATTAGAAAGTGCTACATTGTGGTTTTCACTCAAATATTTACATGTTAGTTGCATTTCATCAATTTTGTGACTGAAGGATTCAATCGTCCCCTCATAGTACACCCCTGTGTCTAGCTCTATGTCAAAACCTACTTTGTGATCTAGCCATGGTAAGTTGTCATGGAGTCCCATGAATTTTGAGATCGCTTCATCGTTTTTGAATAAATCTAGAATCGGTGGTCCTTGTTTGTCCAAGTCAATGAGTTGTGGGTATACTAGACGTATTTCAGTTGGTTGATTGCTTGGGATGAAGGATGTCATGGATATCATGAAGAGGGAGTTATTCTCAAATAGGTCAGTAACATCAAGGGGTAATTCATCTGAGGTCGTATCACATGATGTAGGTAACCAAGAGGAAGCCTCATATCAGTTAGCCAAAGTACTTTTTCCAATAAGGATGACCTTGCTAGTAGTACAACCTAGGACAAGATTCTTTAGTTGTTTCTCAAGAACGATGGGTTCTAGTAAATCATTATCATTTTATCCTAACTTCTCATTCTTGTTATAGCCCCATCCCTTCATTAGTTGCAAGCCTTTATTGTCATCTTCCAAGGGAAGAACAAGAATAGGTCATTCATCCTGATAGAGGAGTTTAGAGATATCATCCTCATTGATACCTTCTTGGTTCAAATCCCCCCACGTGGTGAAGGTAGTAGCTTCCATCTTGATTGTTTCAAGCTCTTTGTTGCTAGATGTGGGTTTTCCATGTGATTGAGAAGAAAGAGGTAGCTCTCCTAAGACAAAGGTATTCTTCATTAGCTTATAGTTTGCACAACCATTGTCCAAGATCACTACTTTGATGTCAGGTATATTCTGCACAATGGGTGTTTTTGTTTTTGAGGTAGATGCAAGGGATAATGGGTCAAAAAATGAGGTAGATGGTGTAGGCCCTTTGTCATTCTTGGTTATTTGGGGGATTTTGTAGAACTTGGATCCACGGTTGTCCAACTAGGATGTTATAGGGAAGATCAAGTTATAGTACTTGGCATGTAGTTTTTGCAATGATGGGTCCTACTTGGATAGGTAATGTAATGATGCCTTGTGATACCCACTCTTTGTCATCATATGCTCTGATGGTGGTGCTCTTTTCTTTCTCAATAGTATCCTCTAAATAGCCAAGGTTTTTTATCAATTGAAGGGTACAAATGTTCAGACCAGCACATCCATCTACTAAGATTATTTTGACCTTGTTCTTATGAATGAAAAACTCAAGGTGTAGAGCACGATTATGAGATGGTTGTGATGGTAGGTCTTTTTCCGAGAAGGTGAGAAGATGATTAGTGATATGCCCTACCATAGTTTGAAACTAATCTATATCAATGTCCTCATGGATGGATAACTTTGAAAAAGAATTCTCTAAAATTTCCTTATACACAGTGGATAACCTCAATAGTTCCAAGATTGATATCTATGCGAGGGTTTTCTTAAGTTGGTCTAGGAGATTATACTTGCTAGGATTTGATGTTGGTAAATTAGGCTATGCCCTAGATTGAGATGGGACTCCTTGGATGGTGAATTTTCCATGTCGTGTG
Source organism: Sequoia sempervirens (assembly GCA_007258455.2). Lineage (NCBI taxonomy): Eukaryota > Viridiplantae > Streptophyta > Pinopsida > Cupressales > Cupressaceae > Sequoia > Sequoia sempervirens. Next base: position 472,234,278 of record VDFB02105785.1, read on the forward strand.
GTGACTCCACACTACACACTAGGCCCTTTGATAGTGACAACAGCGATGATCATATAATAGGAAGTGACTACATTGCAATAGGTATGCTACACATTTGTGTAATCCTTAGCTTTTCCATTGTTGTTCCCTTTGCTATGATCTAGCATAGGGTTCTTGTATATCTTAAGATATTAATTATCAGTTGGTATTTCAATAGATATGGTGTCATTCTCTATAAGATCTTGGATGATGTTTTTGAGTTGCATGTACTTTTTCTTTTTATGTCCCTTGATTTTGTGAAAGTCACAAAGATTGTTCTCGTTGTACCAGGATGGTTTCTCTTTTGGTTCTTGGTAGTTTTCAAATTTTGGAAGTGTTATTAGGTTTAACTCTACCAATTTCTTCATGATTGTTATGATGGGTTCAAATAACTATGTGTACTTTCATTTCGGATAGTTGTTCTTGTTAGGGGTTCACCTTTGTTGCATTTTGTTGTTATTGATCTGGTTGTTCTGAGGAGATGTTGTTTGTTGCATAGTTGGTTGAATGTTAGAAACTTGATTGTTGTTTGGTCTAGGAGCACTTAGGACTACCTTAGCATCTACCACACCATCATTTGTTATGTTTTTGTTCTTAGCCTAGACATGAGGCTTGTTGTTTGAACTATTTCATGGGAAATTATCTTTGTAAGCTTGAGTATTTCCCTATGAGATTAGACTCTCTTAGTGCTAAGGGATCTAGGGACAAACTCGTCATAAGATGTGATGTATTTTATTTTCAAGTGGAAGGATATATTTGGATCTAGATTTACTATGCTTATCCCCACTTGTTGTTCATCAAGAAGAGGCCACTTGCTCTTACTAGCTCTTTGTCTCTACCATTGTAAGAAATTAGAAAAATATTCTCCTTTGTTTTGTCTAAGAGTATACAATTATTCTAGACTTACCTCCATGTCAAGGTTAAAGGAGAAGTGATCTATGAATTTAATGGTGATTTCTTGGAAATTTTTGATATCAAGAGGCAGTTGAGAAAACCAATCCATGGCAGGACTTGTTAAACTTCGAGGGAAAAGGTGCATTAAATAAGAATCATTGTAAGAAACCTACATATACATGATGTTAAACTCTTTGACATGGTCCACTGGACTTCCCCTCCTTTTGTATTTATCAAATTTAGGGATTTCAAAGCTGGAAGGGAATGGTACCACTGTGATGTTTCAATCGAATAGATAGGGACATAGATTTTGTGTATGAGGCTTCTTTGTCTTGCCCATTTGAAGGTCCTGCATTTTTTGTGCCTTAAGTTGTGATGCTAGATCATATTGCGAGTTTGGTGGAGGAACATATGTTGGGATGATAGATGGGTTGTATGCAGGATTTTAATATGATGATGTGTTGTATGGGGTGTATGGTGGTGTAAGATTCTATGAAGGTGATTGAGGTGTTGATGTATATATTCCTAGCTTGTTTGTATTAACGATGTTTTGTTGAGGATTATAGTAGGAAATTTTTTGTTACTATTTTTGGTGTTGTTGGGCATACTACTTGTAAAAAAATATTTTGGCTTCAAAGGACTTTCTTGCATTTCTAGGGTTTTTCACCTAAAAGGAGAAAGATGGGCCAAAATGCAATGTAAACACTCAAAATCAATGCAAAGATGGATACAATATGCCTAAATACAATGTATAAATGCAATAAATTGAAAAAGAAAGGTGATTATTAATCCAATACCTAAGAAATGCAAAGTGTTTGAAAACACAATGATGTATGCAAAAACACCTAAGAATGCAAGTAAACATTCACAAAATTAAACAAGACTAGAGAGGTGCACCTAAAATCTGAAGTCTAATGTAGAGAGGCTCTAGAATCCTATAGATTTTACTGGAAAATTTGACTGGGACACTTGTGCCAAGCTGGACGACCTAGTCTTGTTTCAGGGAGATTCTACCGAAATAGGTTTCTTCCAAATGGGTATCCAAAAATGCAAAAACCACTTTTCAGGCCTGTCAATGGGACTAATTTTCCACATATGGTGACTTAGTCCACCTAAGAATACTAGGAAATTTGGGATAGGATTCTGTAGCTTTCAGTCTGCACTTCCTTTCTAACAGGTGTCTAGTTCAAATTCTACAGAAAAGGAGTTGAAAAAGGTCTCCAAGCTTCAATTAGGGCTTTGTTGACTTTGATGACTTTGATGGATTGTTGACCACTTTTTAACACCAAGCTCTTTGACAAATTTGCATACAAGACCTGCAAACACACATACAAAGAGGGGAAAACGGGTTAAGGGTTAGAGAATAGGGGTTTGCCTTGGTCAAACCTTGATTTGGTAATCAAACCCTAGAAAATGAAATGAAATAAGAAGATAATGATGAATAAACAACATGCAATGTCACAAACTCACCAAACCCTTGATGTTGAAATCTGAAGATATGTAATGAAGTGCTCCAATGGATGACTTGATAATGCTTAGAAATGCTTCAATGCTTGAGAATGAATTAAGAGATATATTGCTTGATTGTTGGATGAATTAGGTGTAAAATGAGAGGAAAAACCCTTTATTTATACTTTATTTTCCGATATTTCCCAAAAATAACACATCACAAGTTGACCTCAAGGTTAAGAGAATAAAATTCCACCAGAAAATTAAAATTATTTTGATTTTTGTGCCCAGTGGGACTAAGTCGCCCTAGGTGGTGACTTGGTCCCACCAGGGAAATTTTACTATGTTTCAGGAATTAATGTGCATTTAATTAGGTTTAACAGAAATATTCTCAAAAATACACTTAAGTAGGATTGGAAAGCGCATTAAGGGGTCCTTTAAACATAAGAAAGGGTTAAATTAGTGATGACAAGTCTAGAAAACAGTGAGAGTTTGTTACAACTCTTTATAACGCTTTAAAATAAGACTTGGTAAGTGATAAAAAGGGGTTATTTAAGTGAATTATAATGAAAGGGTCCTAGAAAAGTGTGAAAGTGGGTTACAACACTTCACAACACTTTTACAAGGCATCCTAGAATTCTTAACGATTCACAAGGTTCCAAGACCTAATGTGAATGTGTTGGCCACATTACAACATTAAATCTAGGAAAAATCAAGCCAAAACCACTAGGAGGGCTTGAACATGAGAAAAATTAGAAGGATTTCTTTTTCTATGTCCACAGTTAGCCCCCACTTTAGTGAGAGGATGAATTTGCTTCAAACTGACACTAAAGTAGCTGAACATGCATATCAAGAGGGATCCAAATGCACTAATTCTTGGTGAGATGAGACAACAATAATCAATAGGGATGATCAAGCCCCCAGGATCAAGATCCCATGGAAAACTAAACATAAGAACAAAGGAACACACATGAAAATGATGTAAATGAATTGGGAGAAAGGAAAAAGAGATTCAGATCAAGCTTCAATCATTTTTCCATCCTATTGTGGATCAGATCTAGGTCGTTTGTCTATAAAAGGAATGAATACTCACTATGAGGCGACGGAACTCATGGCTGTCCGCCAGGTGAGAAGGACTAAAAGGTGAGAAACATAAACTCATGGTTGGTATGCACTCACACACACGTAGGTGGCTATGGGGAAAATTCATGCCTCAGAATTGGCTTCCTGCTCAACCATACTAAAGTTATACCTCCCGATAACTTTAATAAGGTGCCACAAAATAAAATGAAATTTCAAGCTTCGTATGATTGGAGCTCATGAACAAACATGATGGAACTATAGGCATGCAAGCTGTGTTATGCAAGGTGTCCATATAACAAATGCAAAATGCAACATGCAAAAGATGTTCAAAGGAGTCTTGTTTAGTTCATGCGAGGTCTATAACTTAGGGAACATTGTGGCTAATGTTTCCAAGAGAGGACCAATCAAAGAATAGAAAATTCAAAACTTAGGGGATGTAGTGTGTCGCATGAAGCCACTAAGAGGAATGTAATATGCTAAGATAGATCATGTTCATGAAGGACACTACACCCAATGTCATCCACAAAGTGACAAAATGCATCATATGAGACAAGAAGGCTGCACTAAGAACCAAGAAAAGGAAAAATGCAAAATGAATAATGCCAATGTATGCCCCCACTTTAAAAGAATTGCTACACACCGTATTGTGAGCAATTACTTTAAAGTAGCAAATGAAAAATGCAAACAAGAAAGAAAGACATGAGAGCCAACTTGGAAAGCCCTATACCAAGTCATAAGTTTCTGAGTAAGGCTACGTCATGAGAGAAATGAAAAAGATAAAAGGAATGGGTTTCCCTCAAAATGAAAACACAAAACACATAAGGGATCTATGGATTTGGGTTCAGTATGTTCTTTGGTGCAATGTTTAGTAAGGAGCTTGGAACTGTCATCATTCCCCAAATACATAGAACTAGAAGAATGACACAAAGAGAGTGAAAACAAAGAAAAAAAAAGATATGTTTGGTTCAACATGGAAGAGACATAGTATTTCTCGACACTTTACATCATCCCCAAAAGGAAAACACAAGAAAATGAAAATGAAAAGGCGAAAGAAAATGAAAAAGTTTTTGGGTCAACATGAAGTAGACATTTTGGTCTCAATGCCTTGCATCATCCCCAAAAGGAAAACACAAAACAAAGGTGAAAAGAGAAAAATAGAAAGACCTTTTGGGTCAACATGGAAGAGACATATGGCATCTCAATGCTTTGTGTCATCCCCTAAAGGAAAAACACAAAAGAAAGGAAAAAAGAGAAAAATAGAAAGACCTTTTGGGTCAACATGGAAGAGACATAGGGCGTCTCAATGCTTTGCATCATCACAAAAATGGAAAACACAAAACAAAGGAAAAATGAGAAAAATAGAAAGACTTTTTGGTTCAACATGGAAGAGACATAGGGCATCTCAACACTTTGCATCATCTCCAAAAGGAAAAACACAAAACAAAGGAAAAGAGAAAAATAGAAAGACCTTTTGGGTCAACATGGAAGAGACATAGGGCGTCTCAATGCCCATCATCCCCAAAAGGAAAACACAAAACAAAGGTGAAAAGAGAAAAATAGAAGGACCTTTTGGGTCAACATGGAAGAGACAGCGCATCTCAAAGCTTTGCATCATCCCCAAAAGGAAAAACACAAAACAAAGGCGAAAAGAGAAAAATAGAAAGACCTTTTGGGTCAACATGGAAGAGACATGGGGTATCTCAATGCTTTGCGTCATCCCCAAAAGGAAAAACAAAAAACAAAAATGAAAAGAGAAAAGCAAAAGCAATGTATGAAATATAGAAGAATGAAGGGACAAATAGAGTAATTGCACAAAGAGAGAGAGAACATCAAAAAATGCATCATGAGGGATCACACTATGCACATGCAAAAGAAAAAGGAAAATGTAAAAGACTAGTAAGGTAGATGAAACTCAACCATCAAGCAATTCATCCACCTCCCAATCATGTTTAGGATATGTCAAGGGTAGATGACTAGCCAAAGGGACAAGTGCAAGTGTCGAACTAGGGGAAGTACCAGGTTCTACATTTTTTGTAGGATATTTATCGTTTAAGCTCATAGAAGAGGAAAATAATGTATTTAGATCATTATGCACCTCTTTGTCTATTTTAGTAATCTCATCATCATCATCTAGGTTAATCACGATAGGAGGACGGATGATAATGTCTAATGAGGGGTGTATCACGAGTTGTGGTTGCTATATGGGATCGTTTTGTTGTGATTGGGGAGGAGGGTCATCATGCATTGCTTATGTCAAGTGCGTATTTTGGTTTTCTTTATTTTCTTCATCTTGTGACTTGCGAACAAGGGCACGACATCAACACCTATGCTCCCTAGCTCCTCAGTTTATTTTTGTTTTATTATCAAGTTGTTCTTGTGAAGGAGTGGGTTGATCATCCATTGGTTGCTTTTCTTCCCTAAAGGGAGGATCGAAAGAAACCATGGAAGGTTGTTCATCCACTTTCTCCTTTTCCTTATAAACTTGTTTTATATGAGGATGCATGATGGAGTTGTTATCATTATCTCGTAGTTGTTTGGATGATGTGGGAGAAGTTTCAGGTGTTGGTTGAGTTTGATGGGTAGGTTCTTGTTCTGGTTGAAGCATTGTTTAATCAAGGATAGGAGTGTTGGAAGTGGATGGGGACATGTTGCAGAGGGACAATTCAGAAATTTTCTTTGCCTTAAACTTTTGGTAAGCAATGAAAAAGAAGTCTTTGTGAGGTGTGATAGGTTCTATGGGCTCAGACCAAAAGGCTTCTAAGGAGAAGTTTCCATTAGAAGACAAAGGGTTAAAGCCACTATGGTGAACAAGAATATTTCATTGTCAAGCAGAAACTTTAAAAATTTGTGTATGACCAAAGGGACAACTTTCATTGAGCGAAGCCATGGATGGCCTAGCCTCAAACGAAACTAATCCGACTACGAGATGATAGAGAATGTAACATCCACTATTTTAGGTCCTATCTGTAATAGAAGGATGATTGATCCTATTGTAGGGCGAGAAAAACCATTGTGTGTTTTGATCCATGCTCTCAGTTTGTCATAATCATCTAGATAAAGATCATGTACCAAAAATTCCTCAGTGATCACATTCTCTCCACAGGCGGGATCTATGAGTATCCCATTAGTGGGCTTATCATAAATATGGTCGGCTATGTACAGAGGACCATCAAGAAGATTTGGAAGTATGTCCTTAGAGGATAAATTAATAACAAGAGATTTCTTAGGTTGGCCCTTACGAGCGATAGCATCTATCACACCTACCATTTCATCCATAAGATTAATAGTAGTGGTATGGGGAATAGGATCAAGATATGCAATTTTTGTATGAACATTCATCACATCATTTTTTTGAGTTTCACTAGCTTTGAAAAATGGCACATTATGTTTGGGCATTGGGTTCGTGAAAATTTTCAAATTTTGATTGGGTGGGGCAACAGACTTATTGCTTTGAACATTAACATTTGCAACGGATAGACGGCTAGAATCAATGAGGTCTTGCACAAGGTGTTTAAGATGCTTACAATTTTTTGTGTCATGTCCATTTTATCTATGATAATGGCAATAAGCATTGGGTTTAAAGGTTGGAGGTAATGGCTTAGTAGGATCAAGTGGTTTAACAGTAGGTAAATTAATCATCTGTTGCTGCAAAACTTGGGACATTGTGTTATGAAGAGTGTTTGGTAAGGGTGTAAACTATCGTTTCGAATCTCCATAACTATAAGGTATCATGGTTTTGATAGCTGCTACTTGGTTATTAACAAGTTGAGTTGGTTGTTGAGGGGGGTTAAATTGTAAGAAACCTTTGTTTTTCTTTTGAAATGGTTGTGAATTGTTTCAAGTTCAATGTTCAGATTTTTCAATTCAGTTAGAAGTGGACTTTGCATCACAACTGCTAACCGAATTGTGATAATCACAAAGGGCGGTACACAAGTGCATAAAGGAGGGAAATTTCATCATTATGAGTTTATCCTAAAGTTTGGTTTTCAATTTTTCTATAAAAATATTTTGAAGATGTGGATCAGGAATCTTGACATTGATTTGGGAGTAAAGTGATTGATATCATCAAATAAAATCAGTTACCTTTTCTTCTTCATGTTGTTTGTATCTCATTAAATCGGTCAAGTTCTTCTTTGGAGTCATATGCACTTATAAATGATTTATAAATGCATCAAATAGTTCATTGAATGAACGAGTTCAATTGTTTGGTAAGGATGTAAAACACTCTAAGACGGTGTCTTTTAAAGTCCTAGGAAACAGTTTGTCTAACAATTTATTGTCAAGGACAAAGTAACTACATAAGGCTATGTAAGAATTAACATGATTAGACGGATATCCCTTCTCACCATATTTCTCAAATCTCGACATCTCTATTCCTTGTGGCATCGGTGTTCTTAATATTTCTAGAGATAGTGGGCTGCTACGAACATAATAGGTGGGTGGTCCATTCTGATTTTGGTTGATGGTGGATATTTGTTTTTGCATGGAGGAGATGGTTTGGAAAAGTTGTGTGATGAGAGGGTCAGTGTAAGTACTATGAGGTGGAAGGGAAAGTGGTGATGGAGTGTATGTAGTGGTAGGGCAAGCGAATGGAATGCTAATAGATGGTATGTTGGAAGAGGAGAGAACATGTGATGCCACATAAGAATTAGGAATGCTAACAGGAATAGTCGAGGAAGGTATCACATTACTAACAAATTGCATGATTGTTGCAACTTGGGGAGTGGTGTAGGTAGGTATGGATGCTACGGTTGAAGGAGAAGGAGTGGTAGGTCCTCCTTGACTAACCACAGTGTTTGTTGATTGAGATGTACTAGAGGTGGAAGGAGCATGTTTGTGGTATATCTTAGCAATTTGTTTCATAACATTTAGGCCTTCATCACTTTCAATCAAGTAATGGATGTTTTCTATAGTAGGAATCGCAGTGGTTGAAATATTTTTAAGACACAATTAGTTATGTTGAAGATTTGTTAAGTCCTCATGAATGTTAATGACTTTATCTTGCGGAATGTGATCATTTTGTGTGTCAATTTGCATGTTATTGGAAGGCAAAGAGTTTCTAAAGGTAGGATCCATTCCTAGTGTACTAGTTGCAATACTAAGAGTGGAAGTGTTAGACAATCCAAGATCCACAATGAGTGTATTATCGTGGGATAACATGAGTCTTGAGCTTCTTTTCACTAAGGCATTAGCAATAGGACACCAAACACTCATGCAAAGGTTTCTAAAGGTGGGTGAATGCAATGAAACTAAGAGAAATAAAATACTAATAACTACAATTCTGGAAACTGTAACAACAATGCAATAACAAAAAACAAAAATACATAAAATGGTTAGAAAATGTCAGAAATTATAGTACAAAATGTGCAGGATGACTAAGTTGCCTAGTGTGGTGAATTAGTCCAAGTGATGATTTTTTTGAGTTTTTTCAGAAATTTTAAATTCAATTTGATTTTTTTCAAATTTTTAGATGTAGCTATATTATGAAAATGTAGAATTTTGTTGTTTTCTAATGAACTATAATACAAAAATGCAAGCTATATGAGCTTTTCACTAATGCAATTTTTAAAACCCTAGGATGCAAATTAAACAATGCAATGTTGATGCAAGTGAAACCTAGGATGCACTTGAAATCAGAAGCAAAAATGTTCTAAAGTCGGGTTCACCAAAATGTGGACAAACATTTTGGCTTCCAAGGACTTTCTTGCACTTCTAGGGATTTTCACCTAAAAGGAGAAAGATGGGCCAAAATGCAATGTAAACACTCAAAATCAATGCAATATGCCTAAATACAATGTATAAATGCAATAAATTGAAAAAGAAAGGTGATTATTAATGAAATACCTAAGAAATGTAAAGTGTTTAAAAACACAGTGATGTATGCAAAAATGCCTAAGAATGCAAGTAAACAATAACATAATTAAACAAGACTGGAGAGGTGCACCTAGAATCTAAAGTTTGATGTAGAGAGGCTTTGGAATCCTTCAAATTTGATTGGAAAAGTTGACTAGGACACTTGTGCCAAGTTGGGCGACTTAGTCCTATTTCAGGGAGATTCTACCGAAAGAGGTTTCTGCCAAATGGGTATCCAAAAATGTAAAAACCATTTTTCAGGCCTGGCAGTGGGACTAATTCACCATAGATGGTGACTTAGTCCACCTAGGAATCTCAGGAAATTCAGGACATGATTTTGTAGCTTTCGATCTGCACTTCCTTTCCTAATAGGTGTCCAGTTCAGATTCTATAGAAAATGGGCTAAAAAGGTCTCCAAGCTTCAATTAGGGCTTTGTTGACTTTAATGACTTTGATGGATTTTTTACCACTTTTTAACACCAAGCTCTTTGACAAATCTGCATATAAGACCTACAAACACACAGACAAAGAGCAGAAAAAGGGTTAAGGGTTAGAGAATAGGGGTTTGCCTTGGTCAAACCCTGATTTGGTAATCAAACCCTAGAAAATGAAATGAAATAAGAAGAGAATGATGAATAAACAACATGCAATGTCACAAACTCACCAAACCCTTGATGTTGAAATCTGAAGATATGCAATGAAGTGCTCCAATGGATGACTTGATAATGCTTAGAAATGCTTGAATGCTTGAGAATGAATTAAGAGATTGATTGGTTGATTGTTGGATGAATTGCGTGTAAAATGAGAGGAAAAATCCTTTATTTATACTTTATTTTCCAATATTTCCCAAAAATAACACATCACGGGCCGACCTCAAGGTTAAGAGAATAAAATCCCACCAGAAAATTAAAATTATTTTTATTTTTGTGTCTAGTGGGACTAAGTCGCCCTAGGTGGCGACTTGGTCCCACTAGGGAAATTTTACTGGGTGTTAGGAATTAATGTGCATTTAATAAGGTTTAACATGAATATTCTCAAAAATGCACTTAAGTAGGGTCGGAAAGTGTATTAGGGGGTCCTTTAAACATAAGAAAGGGTTAAATTAATGATGACAAGTCTAGAAAAGTGTGAGATTTTGTTACAACACTTTAAAATAAGACTTGGTAAGTGATAAAAAGGGGTTATTTAAGTGAATTATAATGAAAGGGTCCTAGAAAAGTGTGAAAGTGGGTTACAACACTTCACAACACTTTTACAAGACATCCTAGAATTCTTAATGATTCACAAGGGTCCAAGACCTAATGTGAATGTGTTGGCCACATTACAACATTAAATCTAGGAAAAATCAAACCAAAACCACTAGGAGGGCCTGAACATGAGAAAAATTAGAAGGGTTACTTTTTCCGTGTCCACACTGTTGAGCTAATAAGGCTTCCTATTGTTGTTGAGCCACAAGGGCTACTTTTTGGGCTTGCTATTGTTGGTGCACCACTAAGGCTTTTTTTCAGGCTTCTTGTTGTTGTTGTGCCACTAAGGCTTGTTGTTGGGATTTTTGTTGTTGTTGTGTTGCTAGGGTTGGATTGCTATTGGGCTTGTCATTGTTGGTGTGCCACTAAGGCTTGTTGTTGTTGTTGCGCCACTAAGGCTTGCTATTGGGCTTGTTGTTGTTGTTGTTGTGTTGCTTGTTGTGTTGCCAAGGTTGCTTGTTATTGTTGTTGTTGTGCTACTTTTGTTTTTTTTGGGCTACTAGGGCTACTTGTTGTGTTTCTATGGCTTCTTTCTAGGCTTGATGTTCTTGCTATGCTAAGGTTGCTTCTTGTTGTTGTTGTTTTGTTGCTAAGGTTGCGTCTTGTTGTTTTTTTTGTTGTTGTGCTACTTGTTGTGTTGCTAAGGCTACTTTCTATTGTTTTTGTTGTTGTTGGCATACTTGTGTCACTAAGTTTGTTTGTTGTTGTGCTGCTATGGCTACTTTTTGTTGTTATTGTTGGACGACTTGCTAATAAGCCTGTTGTGCATGTGATAAAGCTAAGGCATGCACTTGAAATGTAGGATCAGGTGGTTGTTGGGACATCTATGATGGATTGTAGGTGTTGATTTTTTGAGTGGGTAGTGGATGGTTGATGAGATGTTGAGGGTTCCCTTGGTTTAACATTCCTTTTAAGATAGTGGATTGAGGTGGAGGAATGTAGGTTTGAGGTCCCATTTGATTTTGCATGGTAAAAGGGACTGTGGGAAAAGATGAGGATGGTGACATTAGATTTTGTGATGGTAATAACACACTAGTACATTGAGTCCATTGATTAAAAAGGTTCCCTTGTCCCATGTCTTGAGGATTTCCTTGTGTTAGGGATGTGGACAAGGTATTAACTAGGTTGATGGGATTCGTCACCAAGGGATTTTTTTGAGATGGGTTGATAATGGATGCGATGGATGAGTTTTGTGAAGCCAATGGTATGGATGAACTAGTTGGAGGATAGGATAGAGATTTCCCTACTTGCATTAAGGGTTGACTTTGTGTTATGTTGTTGGCATGCCCTTGTGTGTTGATTTGAGACACTTGGTCCACACTGCTTTGTGTGATGGTGGGCACACTTGTGGTATTCATGGGTATGGTTAAAGAGGGGCATCCTCGATATGCTAAGGTGGTTGTGGAGTAATGAAGTGCAAGTGGTTTATCTGGGTATTTGGGATCTCCAGGAACAGGAGTAGCACCAAAGGTAGGTGTCCAAGTAGTGGTTTGGGATGTAGGATTGGTATTGACAGTACCCACAAGTGTGCTACTTTCAAATGGAAGAGTTAGACCAAAGTCCTTGGCAAGACTAGTTCAAAGACTAGGAGTGGATGTTTGATTTAGCCCTAGTGATGGACTTGTGAAGCCTTGCGTCAAATTTTGTGCAACAAATGATGGGGAAATTGGAGCTATGTTTTCCAAGGCTTGATGTTCCATGATTTCCTCCCTAGTAAGTTCAATTGGGTTATTCGTAACGTCTTCAATCTCATATGGCTTTGATGGAGATGTTGGTTTTTGTGATGGGGTAACTTGACTTCTTGGATCAAATTCTTGAGGATTTGGATCACTTAAGGTAAATGTGACTTTGGTTTTCTCCATGATTCTCTTGTGTTGTGATCTTTTCTTTACCATAAATTTTGGGTTACCTATGGGAGAGTTATGTTGATATTTGTAATGTTTGAACTCTCTCGTTGACTCAAATCTAGGTAGAAGGGATGCTCTAATTCTTTTTGGAGAAATGATGATAATGGGAGATGCAAAGGTGGATGATATGGAGAGTGATCTTTGCAAACATTTTGGGACAACACTTTTGACTTGAGTTTGATGTTTTGATGTTTGGATAAAGGATGTTTATGAACTTGGAAATCTTTAGGGTAGATTTGTGACCTTCAAGATAAACTAGTTTAAAGATGATAACTAACTCAACTAAGTGCATGGAAAAGGATACATTTCACATACAAAGTAGCTAAGTTAGGGGGTTGGTTTGATAGACGCTTATGTCAAAAAGTGTGTGTATTCAAAAATTTTGCAAATTTTGATGAAGTGAAGGATGAAATTTGATGAAGGGGTGAATGAAATTTTTGACCTAAATGTTGACCTCGAGTGAACCTTTGTTTAAAAACACCAAGGTAGTGAGAAACATTCTAGACCTCTAAATTTTTCAAATCCTAAAGACCCAATATTTTAGATAGATTCATTATCGTGAAAAATACTATGATTTTGACCGAAAAAGAACATATACAAGTCTAGGTTGTTCCTTGAAACACGTTTGTATAAGTTGTATACAATATTGGTTCTATTTTGGTGAAGTGCTAAAAGGTTTTTTTGAGAGCTTTTGGACTAAGATGTCTAAGTTTGAAATGACGACATGTAGACCTTCTCTTGGGGATTATGATTTTGTGTGAGATCATTTTGATAAGTTAAGCTTATAAAAAAGAGTATATTTATTTCCACGCGAGTGGTGGTAATAGGGACCCTCCAGCCTCAATATTGGTTTGTTCCTCTTCTTCATCTAAGATATTTTCCAAGTTTCTCCACTGAGTTGGTGTTTCTTTTGTTTCAAAAGTGAAGCTTCTCAAAATACTAATTACATATGTTTGTTCTCCTTTAATGAGTTCAAAGTTTGGTTGAATAAAAGTAGGTGTAAGGTCAGGTTGTTCAACGGGAGCGATAGGTCTCTAAATGGTCATGTGGGGTTCAATTTGTCAAGTTATCTTGCTTAAGTGAGTTTCTTTTACCACAAAAACTTGTCTTGATTAAGTTTTCAAACTAAATTTCTATGTCAAAAACATCATAAATTTCATAAGGTCCATTTTGTGAAAAGGATGAAATTTACGCCATAGTTGCCTATATTGACTTTGGAAAATATGGATTGAGATATAATTCAAGATATTTAGAAATCTCTAAGGATAGAAATCCTTAATACAAGCATTAATATCAATGCTATTTCAAGAGGTATCCATACTTAGACCAAAGGGATTGAAATTTTGAAGAAGATTGTCAATGTTTGTTTGCAACATTTTGGAACCAAGAAAAGTATTAAACTAACTCACAAGCATTTACTATCCTAGGTTCAGAAGATACTACTTGCTAAATTCCCACTCAAATTTCTCAAAACACTAAACAATGCAAATAGCTAGAGATTTGGCTACACTAGCTCCCCTCCACGGCACACACTTCTTAGGACCACCAAATCTCAAAATCCTAATGACCCGAAGATGCTAAGGATTTTTTTATTTTAACAATGAATAGTACAAATGTGGGGCGGCTTTAGAACGACCGTTCCTACACCAGCAAGCATAAAGTATTTTGGCTTCTAAACAATGGTTCTTAGTAAGGGCTTCCGTTCAAGGTGGCCATACATGCGGCAAGATTAGCTCAATATTATGGTCAATCAAGAGGCCTCTCAGTCCCTTCCTAAGAAGATATTTTCATGTATCACATGGATACTAAGGGTGGAACTTGTCGGTATGACACATCCACACTTGTTGTTAATGACTTTCGTCATAATACATTTTTATATACTGACTTGAAAGAGCTTGTCTTTAGCTCGTTGTCGCTTGGGTCGTTCCCTCTTTTCGAAGCAGGGAGGTGGGCCTTCTAAAGATAAAAAAAATAGAAAGGAAGTATGTTTGTAGTTCGATCTCCCAATTCGCATGAAACAAGGAGAGAACACACTATGCCTTTTCCCTACACTTGCAAGGGGTTCATTTTTAATCCAAATTGAAAGATGTGGGTGATTATACAAAATGTCAAGGAATTTTTTTGATTCTCAAGATCAATGAGTGGTGTGAGACAAGTGCATACGCATTCAATAACAAAAGTGTAAATCACAAAACATAGAAAACACTCATTAATTTTAACCCCTAAAGCTAAGATGAGTTCATTGTATGCACCAAAAGAAGTGTGAAGTTGCCTTGTTCAATTTTAAGCCCAAAATAAAATGATGAAATGAGGGTTCAATTTTAGTCCCGTTTGAGAGTTCTTTCTAAACCCAAATAAAAATTAGTGAGGTCCTAAAGCATAAAATGAAAATCATGAGAAATGGGTTATAATTTCCCCAAAAGTGTCAAAACACTTGTTACAATTATAATATTTTAAGAGGAGAATTCTTCTTCACTTCAACTTTTATTGTCCTACAAAACCTAGTGAGCCTAAAACCCAAAATAGCGTTAGAAGCATGTTAGTGATTAGATAAAGTAAAAAAATTAAGGCACATGCTAAAAATTGATCATTTTTGCTTACCAAAGTAGGGCATCACTGTTCATGATAGCGTCACTCTGGTAAATTGGAGTGTCGCTCTGGTGAATTTGGGCGTCGCTCTACAGAAAACTAGTGACGATGATAGCATCACTATTTGTGGAGCATCACCATTTATAAATCTTCAACACCTCTAAAAGTATTCAGCGTCGCCATTTGTTTTAATCAATGCCAAGGTATTAAATAGGCAGAATTGTTTCAGATGAAAATAGTGTTGATGTATGGTGATGCTCAGAAAAGGTGTCGCTGAAATTCTTTTGAGCGTTGTATCCTATAAAAAATAGAAAAAAAAAATCGAGATAGAAATTGATTAAATTTGATTGGTTTTTCCCTCCTTCTAGCACTAGAATGTGATTGGATGGATTAGCATGGGTCGATTACACTTGATCCATGAAGAATCGAAGCATAACGAAGCCGCTAACATCAATCTCAACAAGATCAATCAAATGTAAATTAAACTAAACATTTATCAAAACTAAGCATTCTAAACTACAAAAGCATTAAAATTTCTATTCTAAGCCATTTGAAACTTATCCCATTGTGGGAGTGTTGTCACATTGATGTGGAACGATGACCCTTTCCCAATCTCATGGATGAATGAGCTTTTTCTAGTTAGTTTTATTGAATAAAACTAATGGAACAATTGTGAGATGTGTATGAAAACATGATTTTAATCTAAATGATCATGATGCAAGCTAATTTAACATGATTTTATGCTAAAATTATTAAGATGTGCCTATGATAAGCTATTTAAATGGATTCTAAACTAAAAGATTCAAACCCTAATTAATAAACAAGCTAAATGGATGCATTATGTGATCATGGAAGCCATTAATGGAAGCTTAAATCTAATTAATGGAATTAAAATTAACGAAAAGATGCTAATTGTGCTAAATATGAGTGTGAGTGTGAGTGATTTTAGCAGAATAACTCTGATGTTAAAATATGAATCGATTTATCTCCAAATAGTGACCTATTTATAGGAGAGCAAATGAGAAATGGAGGGTTGAGATAAAAAAAAGCTAATCAGTGATCAAGGATGGAAAAAGTTGGAGGCATGGATCATGGATTCTCATCAATGAATGAGAATGAAAGATGAGATTTTAATCAAGGGTTAATATTCCTTCAAACAAATACACTTTTGACCTATATAAGAGGTCACAAATTAACTTGCATAAGAAGTTGAGTTAACTTGCATATGAAGCTTTGTAAGAATATTCCCTTTTTCAAAATGACTGGAGGAGAGAATATTCTTTGGAATATTCTCATGGGTGAGGGAAAAGGATAATTTAGTTAATTAAAACCAAATTAAATTATGCAAAGGAATATTCCCCTTTTGGAGGAATGTGCAAAGGAGGAATATTCCCTTGGAATATTCCCTTACAAGTGGGGAGGAAATTGGATTAATTAAGATAATTGATAATTAAACAACGTTAATTATTCCATTAGGGGATTAGAAGAATTTAGATGATATTCATTAAATAAAATAATTTAATGAATGGGCGAAAAGGTGGAATGACATTTAATTAAATACTTAGAGTTATTTAATTAAATAAGAAGATTTAGGGATTTAAATTAAATAGTTTGATTTATTCAATTTAATGAGACAAAATGTTAGCATGAAAAGGGGAGAATCAACCTGATTAAGTCGATTAGGTTAGTGGATGAAGATGACATAATTAATTAAATAGCTAGTCTAATTTAATCAATTAATCAAAAACAGGATGGGTTTTAGGAGGAAACGGTATTAGTATACCTGATTCAAGTGCACAATATCATTCAGGACATTTTTAATTGTCTACAAGTGTGAAATAGGACCATTATTAGTGTAAACGTACCCATCTAGACATGTTGGAATAGTTGGTTTGGTCGTATGAGTTGCAAAACGAAAGTTGCACCACTTTGCAACTTTACACTACTTGCATTTGACAACTTTTTCCTCAACTAAAAAGTCATCACCATGGGAAAACGCCTCCAAGATAGAAAAAACCGAGAGAGGTTATTGTAGAGGGTCCCAATGCAATCTCATAGCCTTAGACGGAGATTTTTTAAGTGCCACAAATTTTGAGTAATATCTCATTAAAGATTTCAGCCATTTTGTACTTTGGACTCTTAAGGGATCAAGTTGGTTGAATGTAGCTTAGAGTGATTCAGCGTGATGGGATACAAACTCATAACCTACTAGGTTCCTAAGGATGCTTGATATCACATGTGAACCTACATCAACCTTGAAATAATGCCTTTGAACTTTAATATTAGAGAGAAACAACTTCTTTGAAGTTAGCAACAACCACTGGCATGCCTCTGACTTTGAATATACTTGGATTCCAATTCTAATATAAGCATTGTATGTATTGCCTCCAAATTATAAAAAATGATACCTCTTGAATTTGTACAGTGGTAAGACTTATACAACAACTAATACTTACATTATTTTGGCGATTTAGGAAATGAAATTCTCTTTACATATCACATACCACTTTGCACAAGCATAACAATGAAAAAATAACTAAAATGAATGCTTAACAATTCTAAACCAACACAAATACTTTCTATCCATTACAAACATTTCATTTTCTTGTTATTTTTCACCATTTATAAATCTTTTACAACTCCTCATAATCAACTTTTCCTTGCATGCATTTGCATGGTTGAGAAAATGCCTCAAAGACATGACTCTTGAGGTCTTCAAATTAATTATTGTCCCTATTCACTTGACAAAGGACTACCCCTCTATGAGTATATTAGACATTATATTATTGTACTATGAAGTGCCCTTGCTTCCTTCTATTGACTATCATTTGTATGACTATCCTCTAATATTTATATGCAACTCATTATCTTTAAGACCTAAGGACTACCCTCTTGAATCCTTATGGACTATCTTTCCTCTTGTAATTTCACTCCCTTTAACTAAGGTTTGCAACCTTTTGTGCAATCTACCATTAATGATCATCTTCAAACACCTTCAAGTATGCTCTTATATCTCTTGTTCTTAAAATCTCATGTCTTTCATGAGATTGGTGCCCCTTTTATGACTATGATCATGCATAACTTGTAAAAAGTAGTTGAAGTCAATATATGGTGCCCCTGATATTAATGCTTGCATAACTTGTACTCATAATATTTATGAGGATTAAAAATACAATATAGGTTAGCACTATGGATCACTCAATGGTCCATTTAGTAAGGAGAATTCAGAGGTAATCTTATGTAGAAATGTATGGTTAGTAGGATTTCTCCTAGTCAATGAACTTGTCACCATAGCTTCAAAAGCTTTCCTCGTATCTACTTAACTCAACATATCTGGATATGTCACTAAGCCCAAGGTTGGATCTCAATAGGATATATCAATAGGAAACCATAAAAGTAGGAATCTGTCATACTTGTAGTTATGCATATAATCCAAGGGTGGGTAGCTTGTATCACAAGCTCAAGAATACACAAATTATATATTGGGTGTTTTCAAACAAGAATCACATACATAATTCATTAACAAAGAAGTTTTAAAATAAGAATCACATGCATAATTCATTAACAAGGATTGAAAGGATTTGAAACTAAGCTCAATATGACCACAGGAAACATTAATAAGATCATGATATAATACAATGACATACCTAATACTATTACCAATCTACTATGAATGAAAACACTCAAAAAATACTTACCAGACCACAACCTCAACTATCATGATTGAATGAAATATGAACCCCTATACCTCAATCAACATAATCTAATGTACCTATTCCACCTTTTATTTGATAATTTTATCTATATCATGATAAAGAAACAAATATTAATTCCAAAAAAAGTAATCCATACAAATAAATGAAATATATGTCATTCAAACCTTCATACAAAATACTTACAATCATCTTGTAGAAGAGTATTTCTAGCATAGACAAAGATAAAATGAATTTTTTGATGGAATTCCTTAAGAAGTGTGGTCTCATGGAATTCCATGATTGCAAGAAAGGTACAAAATGGAAGCATGGGCAAGGCATGTGAATTGTTTCAAAAAAAAATTGGTAGACATGTATGCAAAATGTGGTCTCGTGGAATGCCATGATTGCAAGATAGGGCCAAAATAGGAATAAGAAGTTTATAGTAAAGTGTTACATCCCATATACAACATAGAAAGGATATTTGACCACCCTATAGAGGAAGTGGATTGGTCAAATCCAAAGGACTATTATTTTGACAATAGAGTTATAAACATGGTGGTTGGATCAATAAGATGGTTAGAAGCACCATACCCAATGTTGGAGTTACACCGTAAGGCTCAAGAAAAAAGAAACAAACTAGAGAATCTTCAAGAACAAAATAAACTATACTTGAGAGAATAAAAAAGGATGAGAACACAAATGAAGAACTTAAAAAATAAAGTAGGAAAATTAACTTCATACTTACATCACCTAGTTGGCCCTATTGATTTAGTTGCACCTGTCCCCATGTTGTTAGTAGCCTTGAATAAAGAGACTTGAACCAAAACCCAATAGGAATTATCCTAGATATGAAAGAGTGGAGAGAAGGGTTACAATCCCTTGTAGGTAGGCTAATTAAGGAAACATTAAAAATATATCACAACATTAGTGATTAGGTAAGTTTAGTGGTGAAGTAAGTTTAAAAATAGAGATGAAAACCAAAATAGATGAAGATCTATTAATTTGGGAGGAGTATATTCCAATTTTGTGGAAAATGAGGATCACTCCCTCTATTGAACAAGGTATCCATGCATCAATCAAATCATTGAAAGAAAGCTTGGGGATTGTTTGAAAAAATATTTTGGTAGACATGTTTGGGAAATTTGGTAGCATAGACAAGGAAATCAGTTGTTTGAAAAAATGCCTCAAAGAAATGTGGTCTCATGGTGATGTGCATCACCATGTGACTACATTTCTTTGATGCATTTTTTCAAACCATTTATTTCCTTGTCTATGTTGTTTGATAAAATTATTTGGTAGACATGCATGGAAAATTTGGTAGCATAGACAAGGAAATCAACTGTTTGAAAAAATGCTTTCACCATGAGACCACATTTCTTTGAGGCATTTTTTCAAATAGTTGATTTCCTTGTCTATGCAGTTTGATAAAATTCTTTGGTAGACATGTATGGAAAATTTGGTAGCATAGACAAGGCAATCAACTGCTTGGTAGAGTTGTTTGACAAAATGCCTCAATGAGATGTGTCCTCATGGACTAGAATGATTGCAATTTCTAGGTGTAAAACCAAATTCTACTACATTTTCCAACATCCCCCATGCCTATACCAAATGAATCTTTGGAAAGGGATATGCACATCCATAGAAAAGGATTTAGAAATGATGTATTATATTACATACTTATAACTACTCTCATATATATGTGTATAAAAAATGTGGAAGCATACATAAGGTAGGTGAATTGTTTAACAAAATGCCTCAAAGAGATGTGGTTTAAAAATGTAATTGGGAAGTGTAAAGAATTGTGTAGTTTAAAATGTTCCAAGAGGGGCTAAGGTTATAATGACAAAAAAACAATGATGAACATGGGATATGCATAATAAAAAAATAAAAGATAGCCAAAATAGAATTAAGGAAAATGTAAAGACAATGTGTAAAGACTTCACATAAAAGAAATGGAGATTTGAATGGAGTTCTACCCAATTATGTAGCCTTTGTTTCTTCTTGCATCAAACTGCTCCACAATTTGAGTTTTTCACAAGCTTGTTTCCTTTTCAATGTTCAATTGTTTATCACTCTTAAATGGAATTGAGACTTGAATTGATATATATCAAATTTGAAGTGAAAACTCTATTATTTCATCCAAAGGTGGTGGAAATTTCATAAAACGGTGTTAGAATGTGAAAACTTTGCAGGAACACTTCACAAAAGCATCAAAAAGTTTATTTTTTTCATAACACATGCATAACTAGGAGAATATAGAGAATGTGGGCTTGGAGATCATAGGTGGGTTGACTTTTTATAATTTTTATAGCAAGCCAAAATGTGCTCGCATTATAACATGAGCGTGTTTTTTCTTGCTATACAAATGGCTACATCTCAACTTCTTCAAAATGGGCTTGCATTATGAAAATGTTGATTTTCTATAGGTTTCTTCTCTCTCTCTCTATCCTTATCCATCCATCCCCCCTAGCCATCTAGGTATCTCTCCCTCTCTCTCAGGTCTCTCCCTCCAACCCCTCTCCCTCTCTCACATCTATCTCTCACTCCCTATCTCTCTCTCTCTCAAGTCTCTCCCTCCTACCCCCTCTCCCTCTCTTAGGACTCTCTTTCTCAATCCCTCTATCTCTCTCCCATAACTCTATCCCCCACTCCCTATCTCTCCCATTCCCTCTCTCTCCCTCTCTCTCATTATCTCCTCCCACCCCCCCCTCTCTCTCTCTCAAGTCTCTCCCTCCCACCCCATCTTCCTCTATTAGGTCTCTCTCTCACTCCCTCTATCTCTCTCCCATCCCTCTATCTCCCACTCCCTCTCCCTCCCACCCCCTCTTCCTCTCTCCAGTCTCTCTCACTCCCTCTATCTCTCTCACATCCTTCCATCTCCCACTCCATCTCTCTACCTACATAGCTAGATAACTCTCTCTCTCTATCCCTCCTACTCCCTCTCTCTCTCACTCCTCTCTCCATTTTTCCCTCCATCCCTCCCTCTCTACCCTAATCCCTCAACCCTATAGCCTCAAACCTTAAACCATTAAACCCTAAACTCTAATCCCTCAACCCTCTACCCTCTTGACCCAATACCCTAAATCCTCAACCCTATACCCTCAATTCTCAACCCTCATCTCTCTTTTTCCTTTCCTCCTCTTCTCTCCTCTATATCTCACTTCTCCCTCCATCTCTCTCCAATCCCTCTATCTCCCACGGCCTCTCTCTCCCACTCCCTCTCTCCCCTCTCTCTCAACTATCTCCCTCCCACCCCCCTCTCTCTTCGTCAAGTCTCTCTGTCAAGCACCCTACCTACATAACTAGATAACTCTCTCTCTCTCTTTCCCTTCCTCCCTCCCTCCCTCTCTCTATCCCTTCCACTCACTATCACTTCCACTCCCTCTCTCCCCCTCTTTGTCCTTCCCTCCTTTTCTCTCCTTCTCTCTATGTCACTTTTTTAGGATTCAAGAATATTGGAGCAATAAACATTAACAATTACATGCAGATTAAATAACCTAGACATAACAATGAGAAATAACACAAAAGAGATCAACACAAAAATTTAATGTGGTTCACCCAATATGGGCTACATCCATAGAAACTCAACCACCCAATTATTTTATTATCTAGTACAAAACAAATTACAATCTCGCAAACACACTACCACAACATACATCCCAACCACTTATAACAAGCTTTTTGGAACCTTCTATAATTAGGGTTTTACAAGGTCATTTTTAATTTGACATTTTAACGAGAAAACCTTAACATGTCAATGGGAAAAAAACCTTGTTGTGTTAACGAAAAAAAAAATTCAAGGTGTTGCACCAAACGCCATAATACATTATGAGTGTAGAGTATTTGCATGATCAATCACCACATACTAGCACACTTCTCCCTCCATCTCTCCCTCCCTCCACCCCTCCCTCTCTACCCTAATCCCTCAAGTATATACCCTCAACCCTTAAACCATTAAACCCTAAACCCTTAACCCTTAAACCCTAAACCCTAATCCCTCAACTCTCTACACTCTTGACCCAATACCCTAAACACTCAACCCTATAGGTGCTCAACCCTCTACCCTATACATTGGATCTTCAACCCTCATCTCTCTCCTTCCTTCCCTCCTCCTCTCTCTATCTCACTTCTCCCTTCATCTCTCCCTCCCTCCACCCCTCCCTCTCCACCCTAATACCTCAACCCTATACCCTCAACCCTTAAACCATTAAACCCTAAACCCTAAACCCTTAAACCCTCAACCCTTAAACCCTAAACCCTAATCCTCAACCTCTACCCTCTTGACCCAATACCCTAAACCCTCAACCCTATACCCTCAATTCTCAACCCTCATCTCTCTCTTTCCTTCCCTTATCTTCTCTCCTTCTCTCTATATTACTTTTCCCTCCATCTCTCCCTCCCCCTCTACCCTAATCCCTCAACCCCCAACACTTAAACCCTAAACCCTCAACCCCTATAACGTCTACCCTATACATTTGACCCTCAACCCTATACCCCCAACCCTCTACCCTCAACCTTAAACTCTCAACCCTCAACCCTTAAACCCTCTACTCTCTACCCTCAACTCAATACCATATACCCTCAACCCTTAAAACCTTAAAATATCTACCCTAATCCCTCAACCCTCAACCCTTAATCCCTCAACCCTTAAACCCACAACCCCCTACCCTTTGCCCTCTACCCTATACATTAAACCCTCAACCCTCAATTCGAAACCCTCAACCCTTAATCCCTCAACCCTCAACCCCTAAACCCTAAAACCTCAACCCCTATACCCTCTACCCTCTCCATTGGACCTTCAACCATAATCCATCAACCCTATACCCTCAACCATCTACCCTTGACCCTAAACCCTCGACCCTTAACCCTTAGACCCTCTACCCTCTACCCTCTACCCTCTACCCTCTACCCAATATCCTCTACCCTAAACCCTCTACACTATACATTAAGAGTGTACAATATTTGCATGATCAGACACCACATACCAATAATCTCCCACTTGGAGACTGGTCAATCTCCACACTAAACAATCTCCCACTTGGAGACTGATCCTAGACGATACCGCTACACTTGTAGCTCCCATTGGATTACAGGTCTAGCTGGTTTCTTATGTCCACCATTATCATTCATGAACACCAACAAAAATTGATGAGGGAATCAATTTCTCCTATGTAACTACCTTTGTCATCAAATCTGCAAGATTCTCACTTGTGTGAATTTTCTCTAGCATCAATTGTCCATCCTCCAAAACTAACTGGATGAAGTGGTATTTGAGTTGTATGCACTTATTTTTTGAATGCAGATCTAAGTTCTTAGCAAGATGAATGGCACTTTGGCTATTAGTGTACAAAGGGTTTTCTTCTTTTCATTTTCCCAATTCCTCTAGAAAACATTGTAACCAAATTATCTCTTTGCTAGCTTCTGTAGCAGCAACATACTCAGCTTTAGTAGTTGAAAGCACAACAACTTTTTGCAACCTTGAAATCCAACTAACTATAGTACCTCCTATGGTAAAAGCATACCCTATAGTACTCCTCCTACTATCAATATCACCCATCAAATCAAAGTCAACATATCCTTTTAGAGTAGAATTATTCCTCCAAAACATAGTTTCTTTGAAGTAGTACCTCTCAAATATTAGAGAATCCATTTTACTGCATTCCAATGTTCTATTTTTGGATTGCTTATATACCTACTCACAACTCCCACTGCATGTACAATATCTATCCTTGTGCATACCATTGCATACATCAAGCTACCAACTGTTGATGCATATGATATCTTAGACATTTTTTCTTCCTCCTCTTGTTTCTTTGGACACATCTCCTTAGTCAACTTAAAATGAATAGGAAAATGTGTACTAACTACTTTTTCATTCTACATGTTAAACATTTTCAACACCACCTCTACATACTCACTTTGAGACAAAAAAAAATAAAAATTGTCATGTCCCGTGTGATCCTCAGACCAAGGATTTTTTTTGTTGCACCCAAATCCTTCATAGCATATGAATTTTATAATTTCTACTTAAGTTCATTAATATGATACATGTTAGACCTTGAAACAAGCATTTCATCAATATAAAGCAACAAGATAATATAGTTTCCATTAACCAATTTCTAAAAATAAACACAATAGTAAGAATGGCATCTTTTGTAACCTTGTTCGGCCATAAAACTATCAAATTTCAAATACCATTGTTGAGGTGCTTGCTTCAGGCCATACAAACTCTTCTTTAACCTGCACACAAATTCCTCCTTACCCTTGACGTCATATCATTGTGGTTGTTTCATGTATATTTCCTCTTCCAATTCCTCATGGAGAAATGTTGTTTTCACATCTAGTTGTTCAAGATGTAAGTCTTCTGCATCCACAAAACTTAGAATAGTTCTAATAGAAGTCATATTTACAACTGGATAAAATATCATCAAAATCTATAACTTTTTCTATGCAAAACCTTTTACCAAGAGTCTAGCCTTATATCTTTTCTTGCCTCCATCTTCCTCCTTCAACCTGTAAACCCATTTATTTGGAAATTCTCTTTTACTTGTAGGCAATTGGACTAAGTCCCAAGTATGATTATGCAGCAAGGAATCCATTCCCTCTTTCATGCCTAGCTCCCACTGCCTTTTGGTATCCACATGCATTGCTTCTTCATAACCTTCAGGTTCACCAAAATCAGTTAATAATATAGAATATAACAATGGAAAAAATATTTATGAATGTCTAGTTATCCTTGTAGAACGTGTAAAACTTACAGGAGTCTGTGGGATAACTTGTTCCTGAGCATCAGGTACCACTGGCATTTTATTTTCTGGAATCTCATCCAAGACCACATATTCCTTTTTGGCCTATTCATGCTTCTTTTCCTGCAACAAATCCTTATACATGACCTTCTCATTGAATATAAAATCTCTACTCCAAATGATTTTATGATTTTCATAATCCCATAACTGATAACCAAATTCATCTACTTCATATCCAATGAAGTTACATTTTTAATACTTAGCCTCAAGCTTGGTTCTATTTTCAATATCAACATGGAAAAAAGCTTCACAACCAAAGTTTTTCAAAAAAGAATAGTTTACCTTTTTACTCATCCATGCCTCCTCTAAAATGCCACCATCCAAAGGATTTAGGCCTTAGTATTGTAAATCATGTCAATAGTGAATGACTATGATTCCATTTTTTAGATTTTTAGAGGAATTATAGGTTAGGGTTTCCTCTTGTCAAATTTTTGGGTATGATTATAATGAAGATCTGATGATTCTAGTAGCATACTAATTCATTAAAACCTTTGTAATGTTCTCTTCTTTATTCCATATTTATTCCTATAGTTTGGGGTGGATACTAAGAATTCTTAATTAATTGATATCATATTTGTGGTGCATGTATATGCATAGCTCATATCCTACTATTATTTTCACATGTTCTTTCTCTTGGTATACTGGGACTCTATAACCTAATGGATAAGGAACTAATTCTAGAATTTATGATCCACCATCCACTCAAAATGAAAAACATCTTTCACCAATAGTTCAGGAGTAGGTTATTAGTCTGTGTGCACCTCATGATTAAGTGATTCTTCTAGGGAAACATTTATAGAAAGAATTAATATTTCTCATCTCCAAGAATTGTGTTTTGCATTTGTATATCTTGCTTATGTGAAACAATGTTCTTATTATCTTAAAAGAGATTGTATGTGTTGTAGGCTATTCTTTGTTTCAATGGAAACCTTTGGATCCAAGCATACATTGGATACTACTACATCACTTTTAGTTTATTTATTTCAATTGTAATCAATCCTATTAAGGATACCTCTAGGAATACCCTCCTAAATCTAGTTAATCCCAAAGTGAAGGATAATATCTACTTGCAACAACTAGCCTCTACTCTCAATAGCTAGCCTTAAATAACTTATGTACTATGTTGATGAGTTGATTGATCCACCTTTTGGATGACATTTCCCTAGCCCTAAAGCAAATGGATTCCTCTAGGAATGTGAATAGTGACTTTGGTAACCAACACAACAAAGCACTACATAAAACCAATTTAACAAAAAAAAAAATGCTTAACTAATAGGACTATTTATATGTGTCTATTGTCCATCCAATAGAACTTTCAAGTGCTTTTACTAGTTATATAATGAAGACACCTAAACCTTAGCCCAACTACATATTTTGTGTGCGTTCAATTTGATTCATGTGACTTGGAAACTAAATCACAAGGCTTTTCTTTGGAAAATATAAATTATAAGGTTTTTTGGAAAAGAGAAAATCATTTGGAAATAAATATATATACATTTGTTTGAATAAATTAATTAGACTTCATGAAGGTTAAAATTAAAGGCTAGCTTGGGTTTTAAAGTAATTTATTAGTACTCATAAGTGGGTGTTAAAAGTAAAGGTTAAGCTTAGGCTTTGAATTAATTGACTAGTATTTATGAGAATTAAAAGTGAAGGTTGAATGCATGATTTAAATTAATTGATTAGTATTCATAAGTGAGTGTTAAAGGTGAAGGCTAAACTAAGGTTTTGAAAATTGTACCTTTAATAATTGTATGAATAATTTAATTGGTTAAATATAGAAGTTAGTGAAGATTAAATTTCAAGTAGAGTTTTATAATATATTATAAAAAGGTATGATGGAAAATAAAGTTTCCTTAGGATTAAGGTCTATGTTAATTAAGTAAATGTGTTCATTTAAGTGTAAATTACTCTACATTAATTAATTGTAGTTGTGTTAATTTTTCATAAAATTATATACATTATTTTAAGAACTATAAATGTAACAATTAGGTTAGTTTGTTGACCAAATATTGAGTGTTAATGAGAAACATTTTGGAATTAAACTAGTGAGTGCTTAAAAAATAATGCCTCTAGGTTAAAAAATGGCCTTAGAACTTATGTTGCATGTGTTCTTTGTCAAAGAAGAAGTTTTCAAGTTTGGAATGAGTTTGCAATTGTGAACTAATCGTTTAAATTTGATTCATCCTTGTGCACAATGGAGCTTTACTATATTTTTGTGTCTAATGAATAATTGTCTTCTTTGTTCTTCCTAAAGATCTAGGGGCTTGTGGTATTTAAAAATATTGTAAAGGGTTATCATTTCATTATAAGTAGATAAGTTCACCTAGATCACCCCTTAAAATGAACAAAGATTAAAGATAGCAAGCATGATCCCTATAAGGGTAAGTGCAAGAAGTTGGGTCCACGAAGAGGGGAAGTTTCGACCCAATTTTTTTTTTGAAAGGAACGGGTACACATTTTAAAAAAATGGGTACTCATTTAGGAATGGGATCCCGATCCTTAATTCAAGATCTTGTTCCTAAAAGGGTACCTATTCTAAAAATAGAATGGGTTAAATGGGTACCCATTTTTAAAATAGAATGGGTACCCATTCTAAAATAGAACAAGTACCTCCTTTAAAATGGCTACTCATTCTAAAAAGTTCTAAAAAAAATAGGAATCCCAAGCCACTTTTGCTTGGGTTTTAGGCTTGGGAAAATTTATGTAACCTAATCCTTAGCCTTTGACCTACAACTAAAAAATTAAAATAATGTCAAGAAAAATGTCTAACTTTGGAAATATAGCTGATGGGGTTTTTTTCAGAAGTAATTTATGAAATTAAAACCCATTATATATCACAATGTGTAGTTTTCAAATATGTAGTTATTTTTATGATTGGATTATGTTTTCTATTTTTTAATTAATTTCTAATCAAACCAGTTCATAAACTTGAAATATCATGATTTTTTTGTTTTTAATAACTTTTCATTTGTGAATTTTTAAAAAAAATTATGACATCAATCTTCAGACAATTCTCTACACAATGAAAAATAAATAAAAAATGATTAGTTTAGGTCAAATTATGATGTTCATACACGTTGGTTTTCAAAAAAGCAATTAGGGCCAATAAAAAATTAATAAAAAAATATTCAAAAAATTTATTAAAAACATACTCATCGATCTTTAGTTTGTTACACATCTTTCCCCAAGAGAAATTATAAAAATGCTTTTATTTAGGTCAAAGTATGGTGTTCGTACACATGCATGGTATGGTTAAAAAAATGGTTTTTATACATGCCTATTAAAAATTAATTTGTATCATCTAGGTATTAGAATAAATTACATATTTGGAAATTAGACTAAAAATACTATATTTCATATTACTGACTATCTTTAAGAATCAATGTGTAAGGGCTTCAAATTTTCAGTGCAACTGTGACAAAATTCTAAAAATCAAGGAAAACACTTCCACTTTTTGAAATTTTTATGGACCCAACTTCTTGCATTAGCCCATAATGCAAAACTTCTTTTAATGCACCAAATTATCAAAATGTTTCACTATTAATTGTTTCCAAAGCTCTAGAATGAAAGAGAATATGTGTATTCCAAATTTTAGAAATGAATGCATTAAATGTCTTTAAATATATCACATAGCATTAAATTGTGTCAAACATGTGTCCAATTAGCTTAAGGTAAGAATTTGCATTGGGCCAACGAAAAAATTTAATTATGAATTTTGAAATGGAAGCAAACAAATCCACAACTATGGAAGTTTCAAAAAAGGGAAAGGAGTCAAATTAAAGTGGATAAAAAATAAATGGATATAGATGCATATGTGAATGTGATAAATATGGTGGATTTGAGGAGAATAAAATGTGTGTAGCTAGATATGGTAGGGATAAATGTATAAGGCTATGTGTGTATATGAGTTATATGAGTTATGGCAATGTGGATATGTAAGGAGTTATAGCATGAAACTAGGAAATAAGGGCATGAAGTAGGAGCAAGGGGGTGAAGCCATAACAAAGGAATAAAGTTGCAACTATGGACTAGGTCCCCAACAATATGGAAACAGTAAACAAAATGTTTACAAGTGGGAAAAATGTTTCCCCAATTGTAAGATATAACCTTCGACCTACAACAAATAAGCAAGGGAAAATTTTATGTCCCCCAATGTGAAGTTTTATGTGCTAAAGATGTGGTGATAGGAACATATAAGGTAGGGGGTATGATGCCCCCAAATACAATGATATGGTAATGAAAGTGTTATATGGAAAGAGAAAGGCATGTTGCCTCTATGTGTAAAGATATAGAAAGTAAGCTCTATGTGTAATGGGGGAAGACAAGGTGCTCCCCCAAAGTAAAGGTAGCTCTATGCTCAATGTGAGAAGATGTGATGCTCAACCAAAGTAAAGGTAGCTCTAGAAAAGTAATAGAAGCATGATATAGCAAAGGAAATGCAACCAATTACTATAAAAAGTAAAATGTTTTAATATAGGCTTAATGTGTACCAAAATGTAAAGTTACAAAAGAATGATATAGCAAAGGAAGTGCAACCAATTACTATAAAAAGTAAAATGTTTCAATATAGGCTCAATGTGTGAAGCTCTAAGAATAAAAATGCATCAATATAATATCAAAGTATAGGCTCTAATAAACATGATAAGTCAATGTATGATCAATATATAGTATGATATATCAAAGTACAATCAATATGTAAGCTCTTTTAAGCTTTAATATAATAATATGAGATCAAAAATTCAAATCTAAGAAGTATAATGTCAATAGACTATAGGCATAAGAATAACATATAAAGCAAGAAACAAGAAAAAAGAAAAAAGGAAATACAAATATAGCAAGGGATAAAAGATGAGAAAAAGGTGGGGCAACCCAATTGGGAAATGAAAATAAAGGTAAAGGTTAAATGAAGGCATAGGCAAATAGTGAAGGAAAAGGGGAAATTGAAAATGCCCTCAAGTGGGGGATGAGAACCATGGAGAAAAAATTTAAAAGGTGAGAGAATAATAAAAGGTACAACAAACAAGATGTAATCAAAAAGTGAAAAATAAATATAGTAGAAACCAAAAAGGTAAAAGAGAAATCTACACCATAGGTATATATGAATGTATACCATAGTGATGCTCATAAATCATTGAACAAACTTCTTCTAGGTGTCATCTTTGGGACCTATAGTTGTGGATAATATGTTAGATCATCATTATTCTCAAAGTTTTCATATAATTTGTTTTCTTGTTGTTTTTTTTTGGTTCTATTTTGTTTGTCATTTTTATTACATGTTTCTTCTTGGTATTTCTTCCCAATAGGTCAAAACCCAAGTTTAATAAGTATGACATTAGATGTTTATTTTTTTACCAATTCTTGCTTTTGAAATTGTGGTTGCGGTAGAATGATAGGAATTTGATGCACCACAAGTTCTTGTATTTTCTTCCACATAATCTTTTATGCATGAAGCTCAAGTGCTAGAGTTACTTTTACTTCATTTGTACCCTTCTTGGTTTCTTGTTTGTTGTTTTATTTCTTTTTCTTTGGCACATGTTAATTGTTGCTCATAAGGATCATTGGAAAGAATACCTATAAATACATTTGAACATTAACGTTTGGTTGTGAAACTTAAGGTTCTTTTGGTTTTGGATAATGTTTATTTAAGCTCTTTTTAATCCTTTGTAACTCATCAAAATGTATCTTATATATACATATATATCATAATTTCTCTCATAAGGTAAATTTTGCAATATTTTCATGTGTCTAATATAAAGTGACTAAAATTAGATATTGGCTTGTTATGAGCCCTTTCAATTTTAATCACTTTTCCTTCATGTAGAAATTTAATAAATTAATGCAAAAAAAAGGGACAATTTTACATTGTCCAATCCATGGTCTCCCAAGTAATAAACCAAATCTATCCAAATGTGGTTTCATATGGCATAAAACAATTCCTTAAGTCCAACTCTCAATTGTATAATAATGCATCCTAATGTGTTAACTAACATTTCATTAGTAATTTTTAAAAACATTATGCTCTTCTCTCTTATAGAAAGGAGGACGCTCAACCCTCAACCATCCTCTTCTAGAGTAATCATTTGCAAATAACAAGAAAAAAAATTATTGAGTCAAATTAATTGATTAGCATTCATAAGTGAGTGTTAAAAGTGAAGGCTAAACTTTGATATTGGAAAATGGCATGATGAATTTAGTTATTTAAATATAGAATTCAATGGATACTTATTCTTAATTCAACATTTAAAAAATTGATTGTGGAAGGGTGTAACAAAAATAAATTTTCATTTGAATTAATCTAGGTTAATTGTTTGGGTTAACCTATTTTACTTAAGTATATGCAACTACTTAAGCACAAATCAAACTAGATTAATTAATTATGGTTTGGTATTAATATTCTAGTAAATGTACTTGTTATTCTAGGAAATCTAAATGTAACAATTAGGGTACTTAGCTTGTTGGTTGAAGCATGAGTGCAAATGAGATATATTCTAGAAAAAATGCATGGTGTATGGTCATAAACAATGCCTCTTAGGCTATGCATAGACTCAAAACCTATGTTGGATCTATACTTTGATAGAGGATAAGTTCTCAAACCTTGAATGATTTAGTAATCAAAGACTAGTACTTTGAGTCCAAGCTAGTCTTCTAAGATTAGATTTGTCCCTATCCATAATTAATTTTTTCTTGGTCTTCCACTTGATGAGTAAGTGTTTGCTCTACTCTTCCTAAAGATCTAAGTATTTGTAGTATTTAAAAGTACTTCAAAGGGTTGTCATTGCATTGCAAAGACACAAGTTCTCCTAGATCAGCCCCCAAAAAGTGTACCATCAAAGATAGTAGGAAAGGGCCCTAGTATGCAAATTTGTTACTATATTTAATGCCCGAAATCAAAATGTCACTATTAGTTACTTCAAGTGTTCTAGGATGAGAGAGAACATATGTGTCTTAGTGATTAGAAATGAAAGCAATGTATTTGAATACTAGCACACAACATCAAATTGTGTCAAACATGTGTGTAGTTGACTCAAGGAAGGAAGGTGAATAGGGTTGGTTGGCCAAAATTAAAAAAAATTAAACAGGGGACAATTTTACAACTGAAAGGTTGCCCCCACAAGCACAAAAGTGTCCTAGAATGGACAAATGGTCAAATCCAGTCACCTCATAATCATAGAATTATCCTAAATGGGAAAAAGGCTAGATATAGTTAGGTAACAAATAAATAGAGGTAGATGCATAGATGAATGTGTAGACACTGAAAATGTCTTGAGCCTGCAAGTAACATTTTATCACTAGTTCGCCTTCCTTCTTGCATAATTAAATAATTTAAATTATTTAATTATTCTCTAATGTCATATTCCTCTATTAATTAAATAATTCACTTTATCTCATTCTTCTTTTGATTAATTTAAATAAATAACGGTTTTATTTTAATTACGTCACTAATGTATCTTTATTCCTCTTTTGATTAATTTAAATAAATATCAATTTTATTTAAATTACATCACTAATTTATCTTTTTCTTCCCATAATTAAATATTTTTTTAATTATTTAATTCCATTTTCTTTTATAATTAAATGATAATTTTTATTATTTAATTATTCATTAGCTTTTTCCTTCCATAATTAAATAAATCCTTATTTATTTTAATTATTTCTCATTTTCTTATCTCCATAATTAAATAATTGTTTTAATTATTTATCATTTCCCTCTCTTTTATTAAATGATTGTTTTTTATTATTTAATATTTTAATACTCCACCCTTCTTCTATAATTAAATAATTATTTTTAATTATTTAATTATTCATTTTCCCTCCTTTAAATTAAATAATTGTTATTATTTAATTAAAATTTCTTCTTAGCTAAGCCCTAAATCTCAACTAATTTTTTGAGTTTTGGTCCACCCTTCCCTATCTTTGCCTCAATTAAAATTATCCATTGATCATGATACCTCATCATTCAATCCTCACCCTTCATTTGAATTGGGATTTCTATCAAATCAAGCCATCATCTTCATTTTAAGGTTAACCACAATCTTTGAAATTTTCCTATCTTGAGATCTAGAGCTATCAATCATCAACATCAAGCTTATCAAATATCTTGCATACTACAAATCTGAGAACAAACAAAGAAAAATGGAGAAGAGCAATGGAGGTGAATCAACTTTGGCATAGGAATTAAGTATTATTGTTTTGTTATTTGGATTTCTATTTTCATTTGTACTTCATTGTTGGATTAGGGTCTTCATAGCTTGAATTAGATAGTTTTATGGTTGTTGTTATTGATTCATGATTATTCCCTGAATTCTAACCCCAATCTACATTTGGTGAACCCGACATGAATCAAACTTCCTTATTGTATCTTTATTTTTTGAGGTTTTCTAACCTTATATTGTTGTTTCGTTCAAAAAAATTAAGACTAACCATGTGCAAATCAAGTTGAAGATAAAACCCTAGGATTTTCCAAAGATTTCATCATATCTTCCAAATGGCTGTAAATTTTTTTTTGGTTTTTTTTTACTGCAGGTCAAGGATCATATCAAAAGCTTACATTCCAAAAATTAGATTTAGGTCGACAATTTTGACTGAGTTATACTATTTTTATTATTTTTCAAAAATCTCATAGTAACTCTCAAACGGCTGCAAAAAAAATATGAGTTTTTTACTAGAGGTTGGAGATCATATCATAAGATTACACACCAAAAATTAGCTTCATATATGGAAATCTCTCAAAATTCTACAGGGGGTTTGTTCTTTGCATTTTTTATTTCGACCTCAAATAATTAATCTAAATCGGATCTTTCAAAATCAGTACTTCTTCATAAATATACTCCCTAGGGCTCAAATTAAGGATTTTTTATAAAAAAATTATATTTTTGGAAAGTTCTCAAAATTTTAAGGGGTATCTTGGCATTTTTTGTGTTACTGATATCTAATTTTTAGCTTGTGGAAATCGTTGGGAGAATACCTTCTGATCTAAACTAATAATCCAATTTCTTGTAGGGTTCCATTGTGTTTTTGTGATTTTTAAATTAGGAACATTTGGAATTGGTGCTTAAAAAGAACAAGTGTCTTCCATGTCATGTGCACTTGCACATTCTATTAAATCTCAGATTGGTGTGTGTGTATCCTCTCCCCTTGCACTTCGTGTGATCTTGGGTGCATGAGAAACACATATCAATCTCTTTTTCTTTTAGTAGGAGGCCTTCCTTGAGACACATCCTAACGGAGAACTCAAGGGTTCAACCTCAAGCACGTTTCTCGATGGGCTATATCAAAGGTGTGAAGGAAAAAGTTAGTAGCACAATCTTGTGGCATATACCACATGTGTCAATTTAGATGTGGGTGTATAGACCACATTGGGGTTGACTAGAGGCTTTAGTGTCTCATGTTTGACGTTATACCACGGGTGTTCACGATAGTCCTCTACTACGAACCACAGTTTTAGAAGCCAAAGACCTATTTTGAGAGTCTACTATTATTGGTGCAAGGAATGTGGATCGTACCCCAAAGTTACTTACCACATTTAATTTTCTTGGTTGAAGTGGCAAGGTTCCTTGTTTGGAGTTACTCCTTTCAAAGAAAGAGGTGTTAAGGTGGTCTATGACCTTGGCATACTCTAGCTTCACCTACTCCTTTTTCTCAAATTTAACATCACTCTTTTGGGGGTGAGGTAATCCCACTTTAGCAAATAACCCTATTACTACTAGCTAGTTTATGCTTGTTTGTATTGTTTGTGAACCAATCCCAAGCAAGTTTTATGGAAGAAAACTTGCAAATATACTCACTTACCAAGAAGTCAAAGAGTCATAATCAACCAAATCTATTTTTTTAGTATTTGTTGTGTTTGTGACCAAATTTGAACTTGCCAAAAATGGAAAACAACCTAGAAAACATCAAATTAGGGTAAAAAATGTAGAACATCCCAATTTTTTATCAAAAAATTGCAATCATCAGTCAAAATGTCGTATATGTCTATGCACATCAATTGACTAGTCTTTCACTACAATTAACTAGCCTTGCACCACACTGTTAGTTTCAAAAAATTGGGGAAATATTTGTACACTCAAACCTGAGACTTGTTTAGGTTTAGTCAGTCCATTCAATACATTTCATCATTTACCTTAGCTTTCCTTGCATAGTCCTAGCTTGCATACACCTTACCACACCTCATTCCATCAAAAAATTTGAGTCTTAATATTAGGAGGCTTGTCATACTATTGGGAAGACCATAGTTTCATATTTAGGTGTCTTGACCTTATCATATGCTTATCTATCTTATCCTTAGGTTGGGCTTACAACTCATGTGTCTAGTTTAGGGTCACCTTTTATCCAATCATCATCATCATCTTGTTCCTTGTCCCCTTGAGGTCTTAACATTTAGATTTGTTACTTTGGTTCATCATAGTTTGCTTAGCATCCTCTTTTAAGGTTCAAAATTGCATATCCTAATCCAACCATAGTCATAGTCTTAGTCTCATCATCATCTGGAATTCCATCCAAGCATAAGCTTAGTCATAATCTCATTACCACTTTCCATACCAAGCTTAGTCATATTTTCATTCCCATATTGCATCTTTATATTCAAAAAATCCCAAAAATATAGCAGTCTTATTATCATTGCCATCCTTAGCTTGCATTACCATCTTTAGTTTGCATCTTTATCTTTAGTTCCATTCATTTCCAATAGCCTCAAGGTCACAAGTCTTATATGGTATTCAGTAAGTCTCAAAGGAAACGAAAGGACATGGATTTTCCATATGACACCAATGTCAATCCAACTAGCACCATGAACTTTGGGTCGTCCTCAAACCAACCTCAAACGTCAGAAGATGAAATTCCAAATCCATTTGACAATTTTACATTGAAGGAGTTTAACCAAAATCAAACACCTGAAGAAATTGAACAAGCTTCCCAAGATCCTAAGATAGTGTGTATCGTAGAAGAGATGGTTAAAGAGGATCCTAAGAAGTACTTCCTAGAACTCACTCAAAATGGTGCCAAGCTTCCCTTTGGTTTCAACACTTCCATAATTGTAGAGGGAACAACAAAAACACAAGCTCAAAGTCAAGGTCATAACACATTTTCACAAGGTCATTCCTCCTCACAACAAATGCACACTAGTATGCCACTTGG
This sequence comes from Sequoia sempervirens, assembly GCA_007258455.2. NCBI lineage: Eukaryota > Viridiplantae > Streptophyta > Pinopsida > Cupressales > Cupressaceae > Sequoia > Sequoia sempervirens. The sequence goes on from VDFB02105785.1 coordinate 472,270,955, forward strand.
GGGAACTACACATAACACAACAAATGTTAACATACCCACCACTCCAACATTTGGGACTAAAAGGATGCATGCAACATCTCAAAGACCAAGTCCCACATTTTCCAATCCATTTGGATCATCCTCTAGCTCCATGGGTATGACTTTTACAAATCCATTTTCCACAACATCCACCCAAAATGTTGCACCATCAACCAACACAAACACAAATCAAAATCCAAACCCACCAAGAAAAACAAGAAGGATTCATACTGCCACACCAAGAGTGCAAACCCAAGCAACCAACACTCCACCAAACACCAACATGTATTTCAGGTCAAACCTAAATACCATCCAACCCCATCACAACATGTCAACCCAAACCTCAACTTCATACCACAACACCAACACACCAATCAAACTCCACCACAACACAATACCAATACCAATACCAATACCAACACCATGTTTACATCCTACTTACAACAAGGAAATAAAAATCCTTCTCAACCAAACATCAACCCAAACTCAACATTTGCATCCAACTTCCAAAACTAAAATCCATTATCACACAATTACCTCAACATGCTTAACACCAATGCCAATATTCTCATGTAAATTCAACCAAACATACAACCATCACCCATGGAGACTTTGATGCAACAAATGCAAGAAATTCAACAACAAATGGAAAACATGCAAGTGAGCACAATAAAGAAAACATACTCAATGGAGGAGCTATGTCCTTATCCATTTGATAGAAGCATATATAAGCCACCTTTTCCTCCACACTTCAATGTGCCAAACTTCAACAAATACAAGGGAAAGGGAGATACAGTAGAACATGTGTGAGATTTTAACACTGCTTGTATGGACATCACTTTTGAGCCTACATACTTAATGAGATTAATCCCATGTAGCCTTTCAAGGAAAACTCTAGAGTGGTTCGCATACCTTCCTCCTAGGATAAGAACATGGAAAGAATTAGCTAAAAAAATTGTCTCACACTTTGCCTATAACATTGAAAGTGATATGACCCTTGAAAAACTATGCATGACCAAACAAAAGGAAGGGAACCACTTACATTATTCTTTTAAAGATGGAAAAGTATGGCTAGTAAATGTCCTTGTCACATACCAGAAAAAAAATTGGTTCCCATCTTTGTAGAAAACCTCAACATGGAATTAATGCACCAACTTTAAATCCATTGTTGTAACACATTTGAGGATGTCATTGAAAAGGGAGTCTCCATTGATAAATATCTTCTTGCACAAGGATTGGTCAAGATATTCAAAGAAAACCAAAACAATCCCAATGACAAAGGAAAATTTTGGTCTAGAAACAAAAATATCACCAATGATGGGGTAGTTGATGCTAAAATGGTTAACAAGGTTCACCCCACCATTCACCTCAAAGGTCCTTGCACATAAAACATTTCAATACCAAGCCAAGATCAAACCATAAATGCAGTCCAAAACAACCAACAACGTAGAGGTCCTCCACGAGCAAGCATGCCTAAACAAACATATACACCCTTAGGAGAACCCATTGAATCAGTCTTGAAGAAATTATTGCAATCAAATGTCATTCAACTACCGGAGATTAAACCTTATGAACCAACAATATTCAAACCAACTTGGTGGAATGATAGTGACTTTTGTGAATACCATTGCACCAAGGGACATAAAACATCATCACGTTGGACACTTAAGAACCTTATCCAAGACCTCATTGAACAAGGCGACATATCAATGGACAATTCACAAGGAAAGAAAAATGTTGGCCATACTATTTTCAAGAATCCCCTACAATACCATGGAAAAGGAAAAGCCTCCAGTTCAAGGAATAATGCAAACACCAATTTTCCAATTATACCAATGTCTCATATGAGTATACTATTAACAACATTCGAGACTTTGATGACAATGTCTCTACCATTCATCAAGAAATTTTCAGAATGTGTTGTCACCACCCGGAGAGCTAAAGTGACCTTGCAAGGGGCCACCTCAAATCCACAACCAAAGAGTCAATATAACCTTTTAGATCATCTAGGAAGGACACATGCGCAAATATCCATCCTTGAGTTGCTTCGCATATCCCCTAATCTTAAATCCATTTTAGACAAAGCTTTACAAGAGACATTTGTTCCCACTAACCTAAATAGTAACCAATTCTACGCCATGATAGGATACTTAGCTACAACCAATCATGTCACATCTTTTTAGCAATATCTTTTCGCACAACAACCAAATCATAATGACCCATTACACCTTGAGGTATACATTAATAAACACAAAATCAGACAATTTTTGGTAGAGGGTGGAGTAGGTTTGAATATATGCACCTTAAAATTGGCCATAACATTGGGATTCTCTTAAGCTTGTATAGATGTACATCTAAAAAAATAATTATCAAGTCTTATGACGATGTTGAGTGTTCATCCAAAGGTATAATCACACTTCCTGTGAGGGTTGGTCCTACTAGTCAAAACATGATATTCCATCTTGAATCTGGATCTACCATACAACCTTCTCCTTGGTCACCCGTGGATTCATGTCATGAGGGTTGTTCCTTCCATGTACCATCAATGCCTTATGTTTCCATATAATGGCACCGAAATTACTATATTAGGTGATCCTGACCCTTTCCAATATTCTAGCAATTTGAAAGGGGCCACTGAACATCAAGTGCTTATCAATCGAGAAGCTTCTTCACCTGCCTCATCACATTTCATTGATCCCACTTCACTCACGAAATCATCAAATCCATCCACCATGCCTTGCAAACCTAAGGTCCAAATCCATGACACAGGATGTGGTGAATACAACATTGAAACCTTATTTTATGTTGGGAAGTTTCCTACGTCACCAAAGTCGTATGGAAAGCCTTATCCTATCAAAAAGGAACCTAATATTTTCATTTGTAATCCTCCTACCACATTCACTAAGTGGGATGAATTAAGCAAAGAGACTATAGGCGAGGATGTTTCTACATGGATCTACAAAGATGAAGAGGAAACCAAGTCCACACAAATACCAGTAGAGCAATATTCAAAAGGATCATGAAACAACAAGGTTATGATGGACATAGTGGTCTTGGTTTGGATAAGCATGGAATGATAGAACCTTTATTACCTCATAAGTTGTCAAAGAATGCAAGGTTAGGGTATGTACCACCAAAAGAAAGTCCTCCTCATACTAAGTTAACTTTGGGTGAAAACATTAAGGGCTTCTAATGAGTATCATACCGAAACAGATTCCAATAAGTGAGAATGGGATTCCTACACCTCTAGTGATTATGACCTAGTTGAAACCTTTTGAAACCTTGACTTATCCTCATCCCAAACCCAACCTATGAGTGGCCATGCTTGGATCGAAACATTTTGGGATCTTGATGATACCTCTATTTTTACCATATCCGCTTATTCCCTAAGCTATAATGATACCTATGATGACTTACCCCTCATCCACCCACAACTAATAGATTGGGATCAACAAGGACCTTTAAGCTTGGACATATTCGAGAACAATTAAGCAATAGTTGATTTCATGGGACTTTGAGAAGGAATAACAAATGGGGATCATAAGGTTGGATTTATGATAGAGCTTGATGAAATGTCTTACTTTGGGGAGTCTACTCCACCCTCTAGTCACAAAAGTGAAAAAAATAGAAAGGATAGGTCTCTAGGTGAAAACTAAAAGGAAACTTTAGACTAAGAAAAAGTAAAAATAAAGGATGTATTTGAAGGTGAAAACCTCCCTGAGGCACCCAAGGATGGAGGGTTGGACATGCTCCCCATAAACCAAGAGAGATCACCATTGCTTGTAGAAAAATTGAAAGAGTTCAACCTGGGTATAGATGATAATCCTAGAATCGTTCACTTTGCAACATCTTTGACAGTCATAGAGAAACCAGGATTCACCACGGTCTTTTTAGAGAGACAAATCAACTTTGTTTGGTCATATGTTGATATGCCTAGATTGGATCTTGAGTTAGTTCTACACCATTTACCATTGTTCCCAAATGCAAACTAGTCAAACAAAAGTTGAGAAAAATGTACCCCCAGATCACACTTTTAGTAAAAGAAGAACTGAAGAAGTTGCTTGACGTTGGTTTCATCCATTCGATAGACTATGCAAAATGGATATCAAATCTTGTCCCTATAATGAAACCAACTGGTGGATTCATAATTTGCACAAACTTTAGAGACTTAAACAAAGCTTGTCCCAAAGATGACTTCACAACCTAACATTGACATCATAGTAGACATGACAGTGGGATATGAAATGCTCACTTATGGATGGTTTTTTTGGATACAATCAAATCAGAATTTCCCCTGAGGATCAACACAAAACAACATTCACTTGTGCTTGGGGTACTTATTGTTGGAACATCATGCCATTTTGTCTTAAGAACGTTGGAGCAACATATCAAAGAGCTATGACCACAATTTTTCATCACTACATGCATACCTTCAAGGAGGATTATGCCAATGACTTGTTAGAAAAATAATTATCAAGGGACAGTCGCTTGGCAGTATTGGATAAGATTTTCAAATGATTAGAAGAGTACATAGTCATATTGAATTCGAAAAATTTTGTCTTTGGGGTGCAATTTGGTAAATTATTAGGATACATTGTCTCTCGTAAAGGTATTGAAGTCAATCCTACAAAAGTTAAAGCTATCATGGATATTCCTCCACCAACAAGTTACGTAAGTCAATTATGTACCCTACAAGGAATATTACAATCTATTCAAAGGTTCATAGCTTAGTTAGTAGATAAATGTCAACCATTTCAACTCTTGCTTCATAAGGGAGTTCCATTCATATGGATTGATTGTTGTCAAGAAGTCTTCTAACAAATCAAGGATTGTTTGTTATCTCTTCCAATTCTTATGCCTCCTATCGATGGTAGATACCTAAATCTATACATATCAGCAACTTATTAGGGCCCTTGTTAGCACAAAATGATAATTATGGAAAAGAACGGGCTTCTACTATATCAGTCCCACACTTGTTGGGTATGAGCTTAATTAGTCCTATTGAACAAGCATGCCTTGCAGTTGTCTTTTCCACTCAAAAGCTTCAACACTACATGTTGAACCATCGAACAAAACTAGTTGCAAAGATAGAGCCCTTGAAATACTTTCTCAATAAAGCAGATCTACCAGGATGATTAGCAAAATGGGTAATGATCCTGAGTGAATTTGACATAGAATATGTTGATCATAAAGTAATGAAAGGACAAGTAATAGTTGATCAACTTGTAAATGCCCCAATAATAGTAGATCATCCATTAATATACGATTTTCTCAATGAATCCATCTTCGTAATAGAAACCTCTACAACATGGAAGCTATACTTTGATGGGTCTTATACAAATCATGGTTCAAGAGCATGTATTCTTTTTGTTACACCACAAGGGGACTCAATACCTAAGTCATACAAAATAGCATTTCCCTATACCAATAACATGGTTGAGTATGAAGCATTGCTAACATGACTCTCAATGGCTATCAAATGGAAAATTAAGAACATAATTCAAGTCTATGGTGACTCCTTACTAGCTATCTATCAGGTTAATGATGACTATGACACAAAGGATGAAAAAATTACACCCTATAAGAGAATGGTTGATAGTTTCAATCAGTACTTCAATGTCATTATCTTTGAACTGATCTCAAGGATTCAGAATAAAGAAGGTGATGCAATGGTTGCCATAGGATCTCTCTTGGATATACCTAATAATGTGTCACATTATGAGTTCTTGGTGGAACAACTGTTGGTCCCCATGTTCGATGTCCCCAAGTATGAGCTCATGTGTGAAATTGTTGGTCTTGATTCTCCCTGGTACAAATATTTTTATAATTACCTGCATGACCAAATTATCCCTCCCAACTTGTCCTCTTACCAATGCAAGACCTTTATTCAACAAGCCTCCAAATATGTCATCATTAGTGATACCCTTTATTGTCGTAGCCTAGATAGCACCCTCCTGAGAGGTCTTGATTCAAAGGAAGCACAAAAGACTTTACACGAGGTACACAATGGTATTGTGGATCTCACTCTGTTGGTCCTACCCTATCCAAAAATCTCATGCGAATTGGATACTATTGGCTTACTCTAGAATGTGATGCCTATCACTTTGTTAAGAAATGTCGAAAATGTCATATACATGGAGATCTTGTGCATGCACCCACCCAAGACCTTCATCCAATAACGTCATCATGGCCATTCTTGCAATGGGGACTCGATCTCATGGGAAAGATCCATCGTACCTCCGCTAATGGTCATAAATTCATCCTTACTACAACTAAGTATTTCACGAAATGGATCGAAGTCATTCCAATGACCTACATTACCAATAAGCAGATATCCAAGTTCATCTTTAATTACATCATATGTTGGTATGGTGTTCCCTAATCCATCATCACAAATAATGGTCGTCCTTTCAAAAATCAGGATGTTTGTGAACTGTGCGAGAGATTCCATATCCATCACCATTTTGCCACTCCATATTACCCCCAAAGTAATGTTCAAGTTGAAGCGTCTAATAAAATTATCCTCAAAATCTTAAAGAAGATTGTTGATGACGTTGGTCATGACTGGCATATCCAACTTAACCCTAATAGAACACAACAATCTATTAAGAGGGGGGTGAATCAATAGATATTAAAATTTTAACTTCCTTAACTTTTGTGAAGATTATTTCCTTAAGATTTGTAAGTGTAGATTAAAACTAAATATGGAGAAACATAAGCATGCTTACACATAAACATCAAAAAACACTAGATATACAGGGAAAACCCAAGATGGGAAAAACCACAGTGAGAAACGTTGCTAGGATCTACTGTCCTAATCTAGCCTCACAAGCTAAATGTTCAATTACAAAGTTTAAGGGCACCGACCCTAAGGAGACTCCAATCCCCTAGTTTTAGGAGCACCCACTCCCTACTTTGAGAGCCTAACCAGAAATCTGATGGCACCCAATAATCAAATTTATAACTCAAGATGTCACAATTTGATTACAGTTCAATGTTGTAACTTGTCTTGCAACTCCACAACAATATGCACCCCTCTTATTTTTCTTTGATCTTCCTCTTCTATATTAGTGAATTCTCTTTCTACCTCAAGAAGCTCAAAATACTCTCTGCAAATATGCACACTATCTTCTACAACTCTCTTCTCTCTACTCTTCCACTACATTCCAAACATAGTCAAATATTGATTTCTTGTTTTGTATCTCCTTCACTGACCTGCAGTGATTGCCTTGAGATTCTCATCCACCAACAGATCTCCTGTTAGGGTTTTCTTAATATCTTCTTCATCATACTACATTTATATGGAGCCTCACATTCATTAAATTCTAATACAATTCATTTTCTAAATGTAGCTCAATGTAAAACCCTAGGATCGGATATGCATTTAATAGATTCTTCTTGTTAGTTTTATGATCAGATGTAAAGCACAAAAAATTAATTCAAATTGAACACAATAACATAGCAGATACCTTGGGAAAACCCTCCTCTTGAGGGAGAAAAACCCAGCAACAATATATCACTTATATATTTATTTCACACAATAATGAACTCCTTACAAGAGGCCGATATGCAAACCCAAATATATGCACCAATGAGTGATGCAACACAAAATTACAATGGAGTAATATGTTGATAGATCTCAGTCACTAAAAAAATACTCTTCTAGAGAAATCGCTTTCTCCTCTAGATGATTCGCACTTGACTCCAAAGAATAATATCGAACTAAATATGAATTATACAAGGCAATGAGTGAATGTGAATATATACAAGAGGAAGAGTAACGCATCTCTTCAAGTTGATCATGTCGGCCTCCTCTTAGAAAGACGTGCCTCTTAAAATCGCGACCTATCATGAAGAGATGTCGGCCTTCATTAAATAATATTTCTTTAATAAATTTGTGCCTCTTACATAATCGCGCCTTTTCATAGATAGATGTTTCATATAAATTAAATATCCCTTAGGCTATATTTAATTTATCACATGAGTAAGGAGATCGCTGGAAGAAGCAGCCTAACGTTGCTAATAACATCAACACTCCCTCTCAACTAGGGATGATACTTCCAGCTACACAAGACATATCACCTCATCATGATGTCTACCACAATGGCTACAACCATATGTGGAAAAGAGAGATATCACCTCATCATGATATCAGATATCACCTCAACATGATATCAACCATAATGGCTACAAACATGTATGGTATGTACGGGTGTTCATCACGTGTGTGATGTTGTCACCTCAACATGACTTTCACCATGACTCTCCCAGAATGTGAAACACACGTACAAGAAAAAATCATCATGGACTCTCTCACGTGATGTTGTCATGGAGTCACACACATGACATCCACCATGGCTCTCCCAAAGGGTGGAATCAAGGGATTTCACCTTGAACTTCTCTCACTGAGAAGAACTCATTAACAAGGGATTTCACCTTGAACTTCTCTCACGAAGAACTCATTAAAGAGGAGTCAAGGTTGGTGGCTAGAGGTGTTGGTCAAAGTTCAACTAATGAAGATATTCCTATTCATTTGATTTGATCATGATCCCAATCTCTATTGTTGTTTGTGCCACTGTTTTGCACATCAAGTCTTCATTTACATTGGTTGCAGGTGCAAGTGAAAAAATTAAATTCAAGTGCAGAGCCAAAACCCTCATTCACACAGACTCAACCGTTTGAGATCTTCAAGTTTAAATATAGGCCATTGATTTGAGACCTTCGCACCATGATCATCTGCTCGCATTCTTCATTCCAACTTTAAAACAAGGTCATAGGATTGTCCTCCTTTAAAACTTGTGTTGTTGATTTGGGTTCCTTTGAATATATATCCATTGCATATCACGGCTTGCATATGCCTCGAACTTTCATTATCCAGATGCATAGAACCCACACGATGCAATAAGATCTCGCCACTTGACTTCCATACCACGTGTCAAGCATCTGCCATACTGCAGGGCTGAACTAGGGACCCACCATATTCATAGTGGGGCAGTGGGTGGCTGCCAACTATCCTTAGCTTTCATCACCATCTACTATCTTTCAATGTTCATCACTCATCGCCAATCACGTCCCTTCATTTTGCGTCACAATAGTGATGTGAAGCAACCAAGTGATATCTCGCCACATGTCCACATGATATCATTATCAACCTACAGATTCTAGACCCACATGAAACACATCCTACACTATCCGATTATCAATGCATTATCTTCATTGTTTCCCACTATCCCATGGAGCTTAGATGGGGACCCACCAAAACACAACGGGCTAGCGGACACCATCGATGAACCAAGGCTTGATCACAGTTATTTATTGCATATTGTGCATACTCTTCTATGTTGAAGACACCAAGGCATGATGTGAATGATGGTCGTGATGGTCATCCAATTTTCATCGTTCAATCCTCACCATTGAGTCTTCACAAGCATACACACACTATCAATCGGGAGTGCTAGGTAAATGGGGTCGCTTACACAAGCACAATGGCTTAAGTGATAACTTAAGCAACCGATAATAGTCAACAAGCATTCAACTTCAAAACATAAAATCTGATGAACACCATGACTACAACACTTAGGGTTTATCTGCAAAAACCCTAATTCAGTCTGAGAGAAGTCTTAAATCATTTTTGAGCAAATTTGACACCCTCTGAATATGCAGACCATACTAATCAACTCTTCTTGAAAAACCCATGTTGAATCTATAGTCAGATTCCTCCACAAACCTCTGGAAGTGGCCTATGTAGTAGCATGACAATATTTTGAGCAACTTTGCAACATTTGCAGATTCGTGCTCTTGACTTCACCATTCTGCATCATAACTTCTTGACCTAGATCCACTGCTTCTATCAACTCTTCCTTGACATCAATGTCACTGTTTGAAATAAATGAAAACCAAATTTCCAACAATCTCCCCCTTTGTCAATGATGGAAAAACTAAATGCTCAACCAAACAAAACTAAATGAAACTAATATCAATTGTAGATGTTATAATTCATTTTTTGTACCAATTAAAACAAATAGCTCTTTCTTGAGCATTTCCACTTTCTCCCCCTTGCTCAAACATTTGAGCATTTGCACAACTTTCTCCCCCTTTGAAATCAATGGCAAAGGGTATGTTTTAGCTTCCTCCCCCTGAGAGGATTCTCCCCCCCTTTTTTTGGGGAAATTTTTGAATCTGGAATCATCAAGTTGTTAGAAATTTTTAAAACTCTATTTACCTGACTTGATCTTTCCTTACATTTCTAGGGATAAATAAGATACCAATGAGGCTCCCCTTGGACCCTTGCTCTATCACTAGAGTCTAGCGATATCATGAGGGAGCAATCACACTCCCAATTTATGCCTCAAATATTCAAATTGTTCCTTGGGAAGAGGCTTTATAAATATGTCAGCCACTTGTTCCTTTGTGGGAACATACTCCATACTGACTTCTTTGTCTACAACCTTCTCTCTAATGAAATGATATTTAATGGATATATGCTTTGTTCTAGAGTGCATCACAAGATTCTTTGAGATGTTTATGGCACTTTAATTGTCACAAAGAATAGAGAGGCTCTTTGTACTCCATATTTATGTCCTTAAGTGTCTGCTTCATCCATAGGTCCTAAGTACATGTTGCAGCTGCAACATACTCTACTTTTGTTGTAGATAGAGTTATTGATTCTTGCTTTTTGCTCATCCTGGAAACCAATTTGTTTCCCAAGAAGAATTTTCATCCACTTGTGCTTTTCCCATCATCTGCACATCACTCCCAATCAACATTTGTATATGTTGTCAAAGAAAAGTATTTACTCTTGGGATACCACAGCCCATGGTCAACAATGCTTTTTATATATCTAAAAATTCTTTTGACTGCGTTGACATGAGACTCTTTTGGTGCAGTCTGAAATCTTGCTACCATACACACTACTTGCATTATGGCTAGCCTTGAGGTAGCAAATATAACAAGCTTCCATTCATTGACCTATACAACGTCTGATCTACATCTGGTGATTCAACTAATTTTCTTAACTTACAACCAATTATCATTGGGGTATTAACTAGTCTACTATCCTCCATACAAAATTTCTTAAGCATTTCCTTAGCATACTTAGTCTAAGATATAAATATTCCATTTTTAGTTTGTGCTATTTGTAAACCATGTAAAAATGACAACTCTCCTAACATTGACATCTCAAATTCATCTTGCATATGTGTAGCAAATATTCTAGACATTTTATCATTGCTACCACCAAATATGATGTCGTCCACATATACAACTATAATGATCATGTGCTCACCATCAGATTTGAAATACAAGTTGTTTGCACATCCTTTCTTGAATCCTTGTTGTTGAAGATACTGGTCTAACATGGAATAACATGCTCTAGGTTCTTGTTTTAGACCATACAATGCTTTCCTCGATTTGCATACATAATCTTCTTCTTCTAACAACTGAAAACCTTTTGGTTGTTCAATGTAGACTTCCTCTTCAAGGTTTCCATTCAAGAATGCAGATTTAACATTCATTTGATATACTTTAAATCCTTTGTAAACTGAGAATGCAAGAAACATTCTAATAGCTTTTAATCTTACCACTAGTGCAAATGTTTCTTCAAAATCAATGCCTTCAACTTGTGCATACCCCTTGCACACCAACCTTTCTTTATTCCTTACAACATCTCCATCCTCATTGAGCTTATTTCTAAACACCCACTTAGTACCAATTACATTTTTGCTTGGGGGTCTAGGAAACAATTCCCATGTCTTGTTCTTCTCAATCTGATATAGCTCCTCTTCCATGGCCTTATCCAACTCTCATCCTTGTTGGCTTCAGTAAAACTTTTTGGCTCAATCCAAGACAGGAGAGAAAAATTTACTTGTTCCTTATTTTTTGCTAGTCTTCTCCTGGTCTAAACTCCTTTATTTTTGTCCCCAATTATCTGATTTGCAAGGTGATCCTTCTGCACATATTTTGCAGGCAACTTCTCAACCTCTTCTTCATATTCTTCATTTTTTTTTTGCATTTTCCTCATAATCTAATTCATCTTCAAATTCATTTCTATCAGATTTGATATGCTTTATACTCATCAATTTTAACATTGATGTTTTCCACAATCTTATTCAGTCTTTTGTTATAACATTTGTAAGTTTTGCTTTGGGTAGAATATCCTAGAAATATTCCTTCATCACTTCTTGATTCAAAGCTTCCTAAATTTTTATCTTCCCTCTTAATATAACATTTGTTTTTAAAGACTTTGAAGTATTTCATAGATGCAGGCCTACTATACCACAACTCATAGGGAGTACTTTCAATGTGTGCTCTTATTTGAACTCTATTCAAAATATAGAATGTGGTGTGAACAACTTCTCTCCAAAACATATGTGCTAATTTGGCCTCATTTAGCATTGTTCTGGCCATGTCTTTAACCACTCTTTCTTTCTCTCCACAACTCCATTCTGCTACGAAGTTCTTGGTGCAAAGTATTTCCTTTTAATTCCATGTGCCTCACAATACTCAACAAATTCACTCGATGTGAATTCTCCTCCTCTATCTGATCTCAATCATTTGATTCTTCTTCCAATCTCCTCAACCATTTTTCTAAATATCTTAAATCTTTCAAATGTGTGGTTCTTTTCTTTCAAAAAGGTTACCCATGTCATTCTTCTATAGTCATCAATTAGCAACATGAACTACCTTTCACCTTTCAGTCCTCTTGTCCTTGTAGGTCCTCATAAGTCAATATGAACCAACTGTAAAGGCTTAGTAGTTGAATATCCCTTAGTTGGAAATTTAGCCTTTGTTTGCTTTCCCTGCTGACATTCTTTGTATATGATATTTGTAGGCTTAGTTATTTTAAGCATGTGCCTTACCAAACCTCTTGAACTTATCTTCACCAAATTATCAAAGTTTACATGCCCTAATCTCCTATGCCATAATCAACTTTCATCAACTTGGCCTATCAAACAACTTTGACCTTTCACTTCACAAAGATTGTAAAGATTGTTGTCAGTTTGTAATCCTTGTGCACTTGTCTTTCCATTCTTCCTTATTTTGCACCCTTCTGAATCAAATGTGACCTTGTATCCATTGTCACACATCTGAATTACACTTAGCAAGTTGTGATTTAATCCTTCTGCATATAAGACATCTTTAGTAGGATTTTTACCATCTAAGCTTAATATGCCTTTTCCACAAATCTTCACAACAATATTGTCACTCAAACTCACAGATCCTCCATTGAATTTCTTGATTTTGATGAATTTAATTTTGTCTCCAGTCATGTGCTTGGAGCAGCCACTATCTATCACCCATAGATTTTGCTTCTTGGCATGTAGTGTCATTTGTGCAATCATTGATTGTGTGGAATTTTCCCTTTTTCTTTCCACATTCTTAGTCTTGTCTTTTTCCTTCTCCAACTTTTCCTCCATGACTTCAGATTCTTTGTTGTTTTAGGAGGTGGATCTTTCTTTTTCTCATTCTTCATAGTTGGTCTCACAAATTTTGTTCTACAATTTTTAGCTATGTGACCAAATTTATCACAATTATAACATATTACATTCATATCAACTAAGGGAGAAAACGGGTTCTTTCTTACAAAGCTTGTACTCCTCTTAGGAATGACTACATTCTCTATCCCTATGACCAAACTAATTGCATGTATAACAATATCCATAAAAGTGTGAGGAATACTTGGTCATAGCTTTTCCTTGTGTTGGATGAGGAGGTCTTCTTTGCAAGTGCTTCCTTGGATCTCTCACTCTTGTAAAACCATCGCATCAATTCCCCTTGTGTTATGTCGCTTCTTCTAGTGATTAGGGACTGATTGGTTATCCTTCTTGCCTGCAGTTAGCTTATTTTATTCATTAGTTCTTACTGCCTCTATAGATTTCTCTTTAGGCATACTCTCTTTACAATCCTTTCCACTGCCAAAATCAGACTTTTCTCTTACTCTAAATTTCTCATACAAATTTTCAAATGTTCCCATAGAGGTATTCTTTCCTTTCTCAAGCCTTGGTCTATATTTTTCTTTTTTGGGGGGCTTTTGGGTACTTAATAGCTCATCTAAAACTTTTGAGCCACCTTTAAGCTCTAGTCCTTTCTCTATGTGCTCTCTAGCTTTTTCAAGGTCTTTTCTCAGAGTAACAATTTATTCCTCAAGCTTCATGCATCTGACAACCTCAGACTATAGCTTGGACTTGATTACATCTTCCATTCTCTTGGCTTCTTCAACTTGTAGCTTCAAACTAACCACATTTTGGTTAGATTCTTCAAGGTTCTTCATTAGCTTGACTGACACTTTTTTAGCAAGTTTATTTTGGTGCTTATTCTCCTTTTTCAACTTCTCAATCTCCTCTCTGAGATCATCAATCTCATCTAGAGCACATATGAGTTCTCCTTCTAGGTCAACTTCTCCTTCTTCACCTACTTCACCAAGGTCTTCAACCTTTCCATTTTTCTCTTCCTCAGACTCTTTTACCATGAAGAGAAATTCATTTTCTCTCATAAAAAAAGCACAGTCTTGTTCATCCTCCGAGCTATTATAGTCATCTGATACATCATTTTCCTCGTGGATGTATAGAATTTTCTTCTTTTTCTGAAAACTCCTCTTAGAATAGTAAGGTTTCTTCATTTTATCATCTACCTCTTGTTCAGAGTTACCTTTCTTATTGTAGGAACATTTTGTAGCAAAATGACCCACCTTACCATAATCAAAGCACTTGAAGGGTAACTTACCTTTATACTTTATGGAGCCTCTTCTAAGTCTTCTAATGAAATTTTCCTCCTCTTCATCAGTCTCATCATGTTTAGATGCAGTGGCTACAGACTTTTCTTTCTCAGGAGCTTCATCCTTCTCCTTGTTCACAGTCTTAAATTTTGCTTCTCTCCTAGAGGGCTCAGCATCTCCCATTCTCATCTCATACGCGGTGAATATGCCATGCAACTCATCAAGAGTGAGTTTATCTACTTCTCTTCCTTCTTCTATTGCAGAAATCTTGGGGTCATACTTGTTTGTCATTGACCTTAGAACCTTTTCTATAATGACATCTTCTTTTACCTTTCCTTTGTATCCTCTGATAGAGTTTACTACATCTTCAACTCTTAGAAGATAATCTACAATCTTCTCTTCTTTAGTCATCTTCATACCTTCAAACCTAGCTCTATGAACTTGCAACTTTGCCAACTTTACCTTGTCCTCTCCTTCATAGATGTTTTTCAATTTATCCTAGACATCATGTGCAATCTTGCAATGCATAACCTTGCCAAGTACTAATATGGACAAATTGCATATAATGGCATGCCTTGCTCTTTCATTGTTCTCATAATCCTTCTTTCCTCCAACATCAATGGGAGGAGTAGCAGGAAGAATATAATTGTTCTTGACATAGATCCAAACATCAAATCCTAGAGATCTCAGATAGGCCTCCATCAATATGCTCCAAAAAGCATAATCTGATCCATCGAACCAAGGTGCCTTGTTTGCAAAGGAACCTTCCTAACTGTTCATTGTGTTCAATTTACCAGAATCTACCTAACCTGATTAAGCTTCTCCTAGGGAACCTAGTGCTCTAATACCAATTGATAAAACACAACAATCTACTGAGAGGGGGGGTGAATCAGTAGATATTAAAATTTTAACCCGTTGACTTTTGTGCAAATTATTTCCTTAAGCTTTGTAAGTGAAGATTAAAACTAAATATGCAGAAACATAAGTATGCACACACATAAACATCATAAATCGCCATATATATGTGGAAAACCCAAGATGGGAAAAACCACAGTGAGAAATGCTACTAGGGTCTATTGTCCTAATCCAGCCTCACAAGCTAAATGTTCAATTACAAAGTTTAAGGTAACCAACCCTAAGGAGACTCCAATCCCCTAGTTTTAGGAGCACCCACTCCCTACTCTCAGCACCTACCCAGATATCTGATGGCACCCACCAATCAGATTTACAACTCAAGATGTCACAATTTGATTACAGTTCAATGTTGCAACTTGTCTTGCAACTACACAATGATTTGCACCCCTCTTATTTTGCTATGCTCTTCCTCTTATATGCTCTTCCTCTTCTATATTAGTGCATTCTTTGTCTACCTCAAGAAGCTCAGAGTACTCTTTGCAAATATGCACACTATCTTCTGCAACTCTCTTCTCTCTACTCTTCCACTACATTCCACAGTCAAAAATTGATTTCCTTTTTTGTATCTCCTTCACCGACCTGTAGTGATGGCCTCAAGATTCTCATCCACAAACAAATCTCCTATTAGGGTTTTCCTGATATCTTCTTCATCGTACTACATCTGCATTGAGCCTCACATTCATTAAATTTTGATACAATACATTTTCTAAATGTGGCTCAATAGATAAAACCCTAAGATCGGATATGCATTTAATATATTCTTTTGATCATCGAATTTGATCTTGATGCCAATCTTTGTTGTTGTATATGCCGCAATTATGCACATCAAATCTTCATTTACATTGGTCATAGGTGCAAGTGAACAAATTAAATTCAAGTACGGAGCCAAAACCCTCATTCACACAAACTTAGTCATTTAAGATCTTTGAGCTTAAATCTAGGATGTCGTTTTGAGACCTTCACGCCACAATCATCTGCTCCTCATTCATCATCCCAACTTTAAAACATGGCCATAGGATTGTCCTCCTTTAAAACTTGTCATTCATTTGGGCTCTTTTGAATACATATCCATCGCATATCGCGGCTTGCATATGCCTCCAACTTTCATTATCACGATGCAATAAGATCTCGCCACCTATCTTCCATACCATGTGTCAAGCACCCTCCATACCACAAGGTTGAACTAGGGACTCACCATATTCATAGCAAGGTAGCGGGCGACTACCAACTATCCTTAGCTTTCATCACCATCCACTATCTCTCGACATTCATGGCTCATAGCTAATCGCATCCCTTCGTTTTGCTTCACAATAGCAATGTGAAGCGATCAAGCGATATTGCCATGTGTCCACATGATGTCGTCGTCAACCTACAAATTTTGGACCCACATGAAACAAATCCTGCATCGTTCGATCATCAATGCATTATCTCCACTATTGCCCACTATCCTGCAGGGCTTAGACAGGGACCCACCAAAACACAGCGAGCTTGCGGGCACCATCGATCAACCAAGGCTTGATCACAATCGTTTATCACATATCGTGCAAAATATTGTATGTCGAAGACACCAAGGCATGACGCAAAGGATGGTCACAATGGCCATTCGATTTTCATCGTTCAATCCTCATCGTTGAGTCTTCATCGTGAGCACACACTATCAATTAGGAGTGCTAGGTAAATGAGGCTAGTTACACAATGAGCACAACGACTTAAGTGATAACTTAAGCAACCGGTAATAGTCAACAAGAAATCAACTTCAAAACATAAAATCTGGTGAACACCATGACTACAACACTTAGGGTTAATCTACAAAAACCCTAATTTAGTCTAAGAGTAGTCTTAAATCATTTCTGAGAAAATTTGACACCCTTTGAATATGCAGACCATACCAATCAACTCTTCTTGAAAAACCCATGTCAAATATGCAGTTAGATTCCTTCACAAACCTCTGGAAGTGACCTATGCAGTAGCATGACAACATTTTGAGCAACTTTGCAACATTTGCAAATTCATACTCTTGACTTCACCATTTAGCATCACAACTCCCAGACCTAGATCCACTGCTTTTGTGATCTCTCCCTTGACATCAATGTCACCATTTGACATCAATGACAACCAAATTGCCAACAAACCCTACCTTATGGGCCTATCGTACTAGCATTTGCACTCCTACTGGAGCCACTCCATATTCCCTCGTCTTCAAATCTAAAGCCATTCTTCCCATCGAGGTTGAGTTACCATCCTTGAGAGTATCTATGCAATAGTTCATTGACGATAAGGAATATCGTGTATCTTGTTTGCATGAGCTAGAGTTACTATGTGAGAAGAGACAAAATGCATTGATCCACTTATAAGCATATCATAATTGTCTTTGTCATAACTACAACAAAAGAATCAGAGTTAGGCATTTTGACATTGGTGACTTGGTTTTGAAAGAGAATCTGAAAAATCAAAAGGATTGAGAGAAACCCGAAAAATTTGAGGGTAATTGGTTGGGTCCTTACATCATAACCACATCATATGGATCTGGTGCTTATCAGCTTGCTACTCTTGAAGGTGAAACCCTACTAGATCCTATCAACAACATGCACCTTCGCAAGTACTATACCTAGCTTTTAGAAAATCCCATCAAAAGTAGAAAAAAAAAATCAAAAAAACAAAAAAGAATAAAAAAATTTAAAAAAATAAAAAAATAAAAAATAGTAAAGAGAAATAATCTATCCACTAGTGAAAACCACCTTGGTGGCGCTTTGGATAAGGACCATGGTGAAAACCTGGCAAACAAGTGCCATATGCAGTCGATCTTTACTCCATCGTCTACTATCATTCCATCTAATTTGTCCACTACCAGCCATGACCCCTTGCGCATATTCCATTCCATAAAAAGATCATACTTTTCCCATCCATTCATAATAATAAAGCTTAGTTATCCTTCTCATGGCCTAGGAATCGTTGATGCTTAATGTCCTTTATCCTTTCATATCCATCCAATTTCATTCATAATAAGTACCTGACTTGGTGGGGGGCGGGGTGAGGGGCAATTCATGAACTTGCATCTTACAAGGGATCCTAGATGCAAGTCGGCATCAGAAAACATCGAAATAAACCTTCAAAAATCCAAAATAATTAGAAAGTATCCAAAATCTAGAAATCCAAGCAAATAAAAAAAAATCAAAACATATCAAAAATCAAAAAATCAAAGTGTCAAAAACTCCAAAAATAATGTCAATTAGTCCAAATGGTCGAACTACGTTGCCTCTGCAACTTCACATAAGCAAGGTCATCATCGATGAGCCCCCGAGGCTTAGGTCAATCCTTTAGGTTTTATCATCATAAGTTGTTAGTTCACCCATATCCATATTTCATAATAAACTATCCATGGTCAAAGTCGATCAAACTACACTGTCTTTGTGCTTTACGTAGACAAGGCCATCATCGATAAGCCCCCGAGGCATTAGGTCGATCCTTTAGGGTTTGTCGTAACAAGGTCTCCATCCATCCCAATCGTTGTCCCATAATAAATTGTTCCTTGCTAAAGTTGACACATTGAGCAGACACAAACAAACAATCATCAAACAAGAGAATTGAGCTTAACCAAATTGGAAAACAACAGCTCAAACTATCCAACGAGCCTTCAACCATCAACAATCAATTGCCTAAAAACATAGGTAAACATCAAACATCAAACAATCCTTGTCAAATATCAAACAATCTTAGACAAACATTGCATCGTTGGGCTCCCTGGGCTTAATCGGCATGCCTCATTTTTTAAACCAATCTTTGTTATCCATCAATCCTTGTCAGCTATTGAACAGCCTTAGACAAAATGTTGCATCGTTGGGCTTCCTGGGCTTATACGGCATGCTTCATTTATGAAACCAAAATTTATCCATCAACCTTTAGTCTTAGACAAGATGTTGCATCATCGAGCTCCCTAGGCTTACAACATGCTTCCTTTCCTGAAACCAGACACCATCATTATCCATAATCTAATCATACAATTTGGCATAATCAATTGAAGCCAATTGAGGTGAATAGAGAAAAAACTTGGCTTATATGCACATCTAAAGAAGTCACCAAAAGTGATGCATGCAGCGATCACACTGATATCCTTATTATCATGTCTAAAAGATGAGCAAAAACCACCTTGTTGATAGTGCCAAGAACAATAGCATCCAAAAAGCTTGTCTCCCACATGATAAAGACGAAGATATTATGATATGCCCATAAATGACCAATATAGATCAACATGACTATAAAAGTGTTGATAGCTTAGAATAAAATCAAGAAAAGCACTCAATGCATCTCCAATTACCCATAAACGAAAAAAGTGGAATAGTGGAATAGTAGAAAAGCATTTACCAATAACAAAGATGAACATACCAAATCAATTATCCAAAAGAGTAAAATCCAATGTTGGACATTCTTGTAATGTCCCTTTTTTCAAAATTAGGCCATGTTGAAATCCAAAACACCCATCATACATTTTCCATGGGTTTCGGGAATTTTGCACTAAAATAACAGGATTAAAATTATAATATGAGGGCCTCAAGAAAAATTAAAATATAAAATAATGTCTCTTATAATTAAAGTTTATTTTATTTAACTCCTCTCAAATATCAATCAAAGGTCATTAAAGAAATTTGAAGAGTTGTGTATTTTGGTGGAAACTCTATTTAAGAGAGGCCAAGGAAGGAGGCATATATTGATCAACCATTCTATTTTCTAATTTATGCATCTTAATGGAGCATACGACTTCAATTCAATTTAATTTGAGGACAAAAACCCTCTAGCTCTAGAATTGGAGAACAAAAACCCACACTTCCTTGGAGTGATTTCACTTAAAGATCACCATTGGGCATATATTGATCAAGCATTCTATTTTCTAATTTTTACTCCTTGTTGGAGCATTAGACTTTAATTCAATTAATCTGAGAATGAAAACCCTCCAGGTTTGGAATTGGAGAATGAAAACCGACAATTCTTTGGAGCAATTTGTTCAAATTTGTAGTTGGTAATCAAGATATATCTTTATAGATTTCAACACCACCATCTAGGGTTTCAAGTGGGTTACTTGGCGAAGGATTGTGGCAATTTGTGATTGGTTTCTAACAAATTTAAAGTCAAATTTATACTTAACTCAACACAGCTAGTTTAGGGTTCTAGCCGCTCCATTCTTGAAAAAGTTTGTGGCAGTTTTAGATCTGTTTAGGACAGATTGGAGGGCAAAGTCAGGTTGGAAAACAACGCCAACACTTGAGGTTAAATTTCCACAAATTATATTAGAGTTTGAGGTGTCGAAGATTGGGGTAATGCGCCATCCATTTAAGGGCAGTTTGTTGATTAATAACCTAAGAGAATTTGATAGTTTTTGAAGGCAAAACTGCTTGGACAGAATTATTGCTAAAACGACATATTTCAGGGAGAAATTGTTGTTTTCTATGGTAAGAAACTGCAGCCCTTGGAAGGATTTTGAATTACCGCTCATTGCTGAATGGGGTTTGGTGTTGTGCAAAATAAGAAAAAATTTAAAGGAGATGCCTACAATTCTATGGTAGCATCAAAGCACCAGTTTTAACTATTCAAGAATGTCCCTAAAAGAGAGACTAAGGATGCCATCTTGACAATGACTTGGGATGAGGGGGTCTGATATTACTCATTACTATGTTCTGTCCTTTAAGTGCCCAAAGGAGTCCAGCCACTAGAGGAGCTGATGAAACTGAAATCAAATGTGCGGAGAGCACCTGGATCTTGGGTGTGCTAGAAGATGCCCTATGTCAGCGGTTAGCTCAAGTGGTGTTAGTTGAGCCTGTAACCCTAAGGTAATAAGTGCATCTATAGACTGTCCTGTTAGTATCTCCATAATCGGCAAAGGTGCCTTCATCAAGTGTTCTAAAAGTCTATGAAGGAATCTTCATAGCTTGAGATAGATAACACTAAAATCATGGCACAAATCCAGTCACCGGCAGAATAATTTCACAAATGGGGAGGCTTGAAAACCATGCCCACCACATTCCCACACAGATTGAGTTTACTATGACAAGGATCATCCTGAAGTTTTTACTCAATGTTAATAGGCATGTCTAGAGAAGAATTAAGAGAGGAATCTGTCGAGAGAAAGAATCAAGAGAGAGGGATCTGTCTAGGACTCTAGAGAATAAAAAGAGAGGTCTGTCCATAGAAGCATTACGAGTGAGTGGTTAGAAAAATGAACCAAGTTATACTAACTCGAAGGCCTTTGCCTGCTTGGCTTAAATGGCTCAAGTGCAAATGGGAAGAAGTCATCAAAAGTGAGGCATGCAACAACCATCATGTTGATTTCGTTATTATAGGCCAAAAAATGGGCAGAAACCACAATAGCATGAGCACCACGAGTAATAGCATCAGTATTAACTACCCATGTATGAGTAAGAAAGAAAGTAATTATATCGGCATTCTCAAATGAGATTCAGATAATAGGTCAACAGGGCCATAAGTTTCAGATTGCTTTGAATAGACACAAAAAACATTCTATAAGTCTTTAATGAGCTATCAAAGAAAAGCACAACAACACACAAAGATAATTATTCACATCATGGTTCAACATGCCAAAATAACTAGCTAAAGTGTACCACCCAGAGATATCAGAAGCATCAGTTTATCAATTTAATGAATATGCCCAAGAGAGACTAAGAATGCCACATGGGTAATACGCTGACCTATTGGGAGCCAGTGACGTTATTCTTGGGGTTCAAATCTTGCCGTGCACTGTCCTCCAAAGAACTAAATTACTTGATCCACTCATGGAGCTGATGAAACTCATAAGCTAATCCTCTGTGTGTGCAAGCAGTTCTCACTCCACAGTCATGATTGACTCAGAGGGTGTTGGTTGAGCTTGTAGCCATAAGGTAAGCAGTGCGTCTACCATCCAAGTAGAATCTAGTTCTACACCATCTATAGAAGAATTCACAATGATTATGAGAACCACACAAACATTTTAGCTATCTGCAACTACCCCATGACGGGCAAGAGTCTAATTATTAGCCACTCATACCCCAATGAAATCTGCCTACATAAGTGTACAGGGTTGTCATCATTTTAGCAAATTCTTTCTATCTATTTTACAACGATCTACAGGAGGTGTTTTAGTTGTCCAGTTATCATCATTTGCACCATGTTGTTTGTCACCCTCACAAAGAAATAGACACCCATAATATTTATGCATCCAAACAATTGTACACAAAATAGACAGCCATGCTTGCTTACAATTGTGTTTTCAGCATAGTTACCAAATCCAGCTGGATTTTATTCAAATCAACATTGAACGATTTTTTTTTTACTAGCTGGATTTGTCAAATTCTATCTGGATTTTTCAATTGCTATAGAAATTTTACAACCATCCAGATTTTTTGTGTTTTTCCTCCAAATGAATTAATTGTTTTGAACTGGGTAACTATGGCTTCCAGGTATATTAAATGTTTTCAAAGAATTGGAAATGAATGTATAGCCTTAACATTACATCCAAGTAAGAATGTTTAAATGATACAGCACGAAACATAAAAGGTCTCGAAACTTTATAACATGTTAAGGGCAGAATCTTCAAAAGCCCCCACCAAATCAGCCACTGGCAAATTTTACAAATTAATGGAAGCTAAAATATTTGCTAATAAAAAATGCTATTCCATTGCTTTTAAATTTTTGTTAAGGTTCCCTTGTCTGTAACAAATATAACACTGGACAGGGTAGAACCTGAACAAAGAATCCCAGCACCACATTTCTATGTGATAAAATATATGATCATGAGGAGTTCATTACTCCTCAAAGGTAATAATAATTCAGGTTTCCTAGGTTTTTAGACTGAAAAAGAAAAGGAGCTTATAGCTTATATCTGCTATAACATATCTTAATTGGGCAACAAAAAGTTCATATTTTTGCTGATGGAAGGAAAACATGTAAGTACTTATGAATTGATTTTTGCAATATCATCCTCTCCATCACAAGATTCATAGACACCTATCAAGTCCGATAAAGCTTTTTAAGATACTCTATTACGGGATGAAAGTCTGAAGCGAGAGGCACAATGGAATCAATTCGCATGTGCTGAGCATTTCCACTTTGTGGCTTGCGCAGCACCATTTGGAACATCTGACCTTCTAAGAATCTACCAGACGCTTCCACTGCAAGCAAAGACAGAAAAAACATCATGAATAAAGTAGGATGCAAATATTAAATAATAGTAGCCTTGAGTCAATGCTAAAATTAATGCTATTTTAATACTTTATATTAAGTCGATGATAGTAAATAAGGTATAAATCGTAGCAACAGGGCTGCAGCCATTAGTAAAAACTAAAAAGTGAACAGAAAAAACCTATTGCATATAGGAAACAATAAAGCCTAGGGTTATGTCAAAACAGAATTCAATCATCTATATGCGGTGAAGTAATGGATAAATGATGTTCATGGAAAAGCTAAGAATAGGATGGCAACTGGCAACTGATGTGCTTTGCAAGGGTACAAATCATATTACTGGGAGTTCTTGAGACTAAATATGATCTTAATATGAGAAAAGACAACTAGTGCAGTGACTGAAATATGAATTGATGCAAATAGAGGATTGTTGTCGCTGCAGTTTGTAATAGTCCATTTGGCACACTCAAAACTTAATGGCACTCCATGTTCAACAGTTAAAATCAAGGAATATATTTTTCTTCCCTTGTTTTATCTTTGTTAAGTGATGAAACTGTGAGAATGTAATAACCCAAGGGTTTGTTACCACTTTCAAAATCACTGCGGTATGGTTATTATTTTTCACATAATTCAGATTTATAATCACATTAGCAAAATTCCAATGAGCTAACAATGAGCAGCAAACCCAACTAATTAAAATTCTTCTGACTTAAAGAACTAACAGAGTAAACTCACAAATCTGGTAATCATGTGCTGCATAATTTTAAATAATAAAGTTTATATCAATAGATAACGACAGTGCCCGGTAGCTGTTGTGCAGACCTAACCCTTATGCCTTAATTATCCCTGATGATCTGTGCATAAGCAAGGAGATGGTTACCACCAACCTATCCCCAGATCTGATAATCACACCAAGCTGGTTTATCGAAGATGGATTGTATGCCAACATGATAAGACCTCCCATCCTTGGATAGGCCCATATCAATAATCAAGCACTCTGCTGCCCAAGCCACTTCTCTATGAAAAGCTGTCCATCCTCTTGCTGAAACCATCATGGGACCCCCATTGGAAAGACCACAAAGAAACACCTCCTTCCCATCAGATTTGAATTTCAACTCCAAAGTCTTGATAATTCTGTGTGTACTTTGCAAGTGAGTGCAACCATTGCACTCCCAATACCAGATCCATCTCACTAATGTCGATCATATAGAAGTCATCTCGCATCTTCTGCCCTCCTAGAGTCAACTCCAACTACTAAATCCTTCAGTTGCATGGAATAGTAAACCCATCAACCACTGTAATATTAAACCCCTCAAAATCTTTTGTCCTCAAACCCATCATAGCCACCAATCCCTCATCAATGAAGTTGTGGGTTGCCCCACTACCAATCAAAACTATCACCCTATGCCCTTGCAAGACTCTAACCTGAAAAGGATGATATCTAGGTGCTCCTAAAAGTGCTGCAAGTGTTCCACCCAAATGCTCTCCTCCTTGATCCTCATGCTTCCCCTTGTCAACAAGCAGCTTGGCTTCAGATTCTCCTGCCTCTGAATCTTCATTGGAAACCACCTCAATGTAGTGAATTTTTCCTTTTCCTAAAGACCTATGACCTCGTTACCATGGCTCTCTACAAGTAAAACACAGTTTTTTCCTTTTAAGTTCATTCTTGGATTCCTCGACTTTGTTTGGTTTTGGGGGTAGTGACTTTGATTGAGGAAATTTCTTATGAAGAGGCTTCTTATGTTGAATCAGTGATGCATTATTGGAGTAGAATTTGTTTTTGGTCATTGAATCCTCCAAATTTAGGGCTCTCATGATGGCCTACTACAAAGAATTCAGATCAAATGCTCTTACCAAACCCTTGAGTGATTTGGATGGACCCTATACAAAAAGAATTATGAGTCTCCTCTCTGTCACATCTGGGACTATCACTGATAGCCTCTGAAATCCTACCACATAGTGCTCAATTGTGCCCTCTTGCCTCAATTGTGCTAACTCTCTGAAGCAAATCTTTGGATCCTTCCTGTCAAACCTTTCCATCAATCTTTAGTTGAACTCCTCTAGGGTAGTGATTCAGCCATGTCCTTGGGTCACCATGCCATGATACCACCACTCATGAGCCACGCCCTCTAGGTGAAGTGTTGCAAACTTGATTACTTCCTCCTACACATGGGGTTTAAAGAAAAATAGGTATCCAATTTCTACAACCAAGCTCTAGCTGTGACCCCATTGAATCCATCATAGGTGGGTATAGTGATCTTTCCCAACTGTCGTTGTATCTCTCTCTTTAGCTAATCCTGATATCTTCTTCCCCTATGATGATCATTCCTTGTTTTCATATCATAATACTCCACCAATGACATGTTACAGCGGATGGTTTGGTTTATGGCACTATATTCAACATGATACCTTGCCATATCATCCTCAAGTCTTGGTGGAACTTGCTGCTCTTCCTCAAATGGATCCTCTTCTCTTTGCAAAAATTTGGCTCTAAATGTTTTAGTTGGTGGATTGACTGAAAGCATATCATTGGCTAAGTGACTTCCTTCAACACCATTTGGATTAGATCTCCCAGCACTCCCTTGTTGATTCATTCCTTTCAAATTCCTCACAATCTTTTCCAGACTCCCTCATGGTGAACTGAAATTATGTGCCCAACTTTTTGTTTTCATTCCTAAAGACCTCTTGGAGGTTGATTTCCTCATTCCTATCACCCATGGCCTCTTCCTTTATCTTTTCCCTTCACTGGTACTTAATTTTCCAATCACTTTTCTGCATAAATCTACATCACACAAACCCATAGGCTGACAGAAAAGGTGGCTCTAATACCACTGTAATAACCCTAGGGTTTGTTACCAATTTTAAAATCACTGTGGTAGGGTTATTATTTTTCACATAATTCAGATTTATAATCACATTAGAAAAATTCCAATAAGCGAACAATGAGCAGCAAACCCAACTAATTAAAATTCTTCTGATTTAAAGAACTAACAGAAAACTCACAAAGCTGGTAATCATGTGCTTCATAATTTTAAATAATAAAGAACTTTACATCAATAGATAATGACAGTGCCTGGTAGCTGTTGTGCAGACCTAACCCTTATGCCTTAATTATCCCCGGTGGTCTGTGCATAAGCAAGGAGATGTTACCACCAACCTATCCCCAAATCTGATAATCACACCTGATAGGAAAACTATGAGAATATAAACAGTTAAAAGTATCTCTTACAATTAAAGAGCAACTGGTTAACTGGTACACAATTCCTTAGGTCCAAATATTGGCTGTGATGCAATTTTTCGAAGCCTATTATGACTTTCCCACCCAATCCAAACTCCAATCCAGCAATCTGTATTATTTCCTTCCAATGGCGATAGCTCTAGGGATAAGCACCCAGATCTGTTTTTTCTTTTAGCGACCTACAGAGCAGCAGCTAGGAGATAATAATGATGTCACATAGGTTTACAATTGCATACAATGGTTTGAACTAGCTGATATAAGCGCCCAGCAGATGACCTAATGGTCAGCCGCAAGGCAGAGTTGATCAAATCCTTCAATCTAGCAATAGCGCTCACCCTGGTAGTAGCAATTACATTAAATCTGCAATTTTTCTGATAATAAACAACAAGGAAGAGACATGAAATACATTATGAATCTTACTATTTTCTTGTAATTACAATTCAAATGCACCCTCCCCAATATGCCGTATGATATTATATGTAATGTCCCCTTTTGGGACTGCCCTAAATCTTGCCCTAGAATCACAAGTATAATGTAGTTAGGGTTATATCTTACCAATTAAATGCCTTACGCAAGATGAACCTTGGTTTAGGTCCTACAATCATGTTAGATAATACTGGAATATAATTCAGTTGATCAAACATATATAATAAATGTCTTATCTATTTAAACCATGTAAATACATAACTATACACAATATCCATAATGCACATTGGAAGCTGGATCATAATGGGACTTGGATGAGGAGCATGATAAGTCCGCCCAAAGCTATCCATACCAAGCCCAAGAGCAGATATACCATCCCTCTTGGCCCTCAAGTGGCAGACACATAGTCATCCAACATGGGGTGGCATACTTGGTGGACAAACTTGTACCTGCATTCCCTACCCTTGCTGCCTTATCCATCCCTCTTACAATCAACAACCAATCCATGTAGAGATTGGGGAGAAGCTCTAATAGGAGGCCCATAGATTCCCCTTTCTAAGCCCAAGGGCAGATACTCACCCCATCGGCCCCAAGTGGCCAGCTTGGAGTGGCATACTTACAAAGAAATCTAGTACCTGCTCACCCTACTAGAATTTCCACCATTCCCCTGATAGTTGCATTGATGAGAATTGCAAACACCAAACATGTTCAAATTCATAGAGATTATACAATAATAAATATATCACAATAACCATGATAGAGCATACCACAATATCTACTAAAACATAAGATTGGTATATTCACATCAGCAGATGTAATAGTTAATTCTAATTGATATATCAGAATTGCAAATTGCTCCAATTGCCTTGTCGTTCGATCTATTATCAATATTCCAAAGATATTGCTTAAACAGAAACAAATAGATTAGTTCAAATGACTAATTACTAAATTGCTGCAAGCATCATTATTGCATGATCGTATGTATATATATATATATATATATATATATATACATATATATGTATATGTATATATTTTATATGTATATATGTATATTTTATATGTATATGTATTTTATATGTATATTTATATGTATATGTATATGTATTTTATGTGTATATGTATATTTTATATATTTATATGTATATATATATGTGTGTGTGTGTGTGTGTGTGTATATATACTTACTTTCAATCTTCCAATAATCACTTCATATGGACAGATATATATATATATATATATATAAAAACTTATTTCCCTTATTGATTTGTCATTTGTCTTCATATATCTCTTCTTGAACCATCTTCTTCTTCCCACGTATCTCTTCTTCCAAATCTGATTATGATGTATTTGCTGCTATACTTAAGAATTACTCCTCGTATTTTTGCTCTCATTTGCTGTCCATATATCTGTCTTTAAATCTGATTATATTACAATGTTCAAGCTTTCCTTGAATGCAGATCTCTGTCCTTCTTTTCTTTTTCTCCCCCCTCTCCAATTCATTTCACAAACCCTTTATATATCTTCTAAGAGAGTCAACCTCATGAGAAGACATCTTGTTTCATGCATTCACCCTTTCATAACATAATCTTACTTTTCCATTTTCCAAACATAATCGCTGCTTTAATATGATTACTACCTTTAACTTAATCGTCTTCCCTTGCTAATCATAACCTGTTTTTCCTTATTATGATCGTTGCTTAATAAAGTTGCTTTCCTAAAGATCTCCAACGCCGCTCTTCAAACTTTAACTACTTGCTGCCTTGTATTTATTCATTGCTGCTGACTCCTGCCTCTTTATTATCAATCGCAGCCTTTATAATTTCTGTGCCCTCTTCTAATAATCGCTGCTCTTTGTTCACAATCCATACTATATGGGGGATATAATATATGTATCTTATATATATATGATTACAATACTATTTAAATTGTTAATATTTATATTTATATGTAAATATTTATATTGTTATTTATTGCATTTTAATGTTTGGTTTTTATACTTTAGTGTTGCGATTTGATCATGGCAGGGTCATGACAGTCCACCCTTCCCAAGATTGCTTGTCCTTGAGCAATCACAATCTAGGATGCTCCTGAAATCACCAAGATCCCAAATCAACCTTGTAGATTTGTATTCCCCCTTCTTGTGATGTAATTGTGATACTTTGATGTAGCTAGTTATGTCCGATTTAATACTGCAATAATGTCCATGGAGAGTGGTTGTTAGTATACTACTAACAAGGTTAATTCTATTCTCTACAGTATGAGGACAATTTATTGTCTTATGTACTACTATTTCCCAATAACTCTCAACAACAAAACCAAGAGTTGGGAATTGATACAACCTGTTATTTAAGACAAGTTTTCTCTCATTTCATTACCTCAAGGATACAAGGTTATGTTACAATTTCTTTATTACCTTTGCTCGAAAATATTTCAGCAATTTAAGAAATCTCAAAGACTATGATTATTGGGGAATATGCATGAGTAAAGTAATAGGTGAATTTCCCGAGACCTTACATTTTTCAAGCTACCTTTTGGCAGTTTCCACATATGAAGATGAAGATTAGAAGCATGACACACATATATGATCTTAACGGTGATGTTTAATGTTGGTCTTCTTTCCCCTTCACCCAAAGGGCAAAGCAAGAAACCTTATGGTGATGTACTATAAATAATTATTTTTTCCCTAATAGAAACCATAGATGGAATAGCTATGTTATGTATAGCAAGTAGGAGTATACCCTAGGGGGAAATGGTTATGCTCAACTATGTTGAGTTGTTATGATTGATTATTCCGTCCTTGGGAAACTATTTGATGTTTTGATTGTTTGATTTCTTGATGGATAGATGCGTGAGGATTGCTTAATTTCTTGGTGGATAAAGGAATGATGATTGCTTATTAACTGTCAATGAATTGATTTATCCATTTATACCCATTTCTTGAAGGATTCACCACTCTTCACAATAAATGAGTCGCCACCCCTTATAGTAAATGAATCACTACCCTTCGTTATAAAGGAGTCATAATTTTTCACATTTGAATGGTCACAACTTTTCACCTTTGAAGAGTCGCAACCTTTCATTTGAAGAGTTACAAACCTATCTCACATTATCACTATGCATGGGAACCTAATTTAATTCATTTGCAAAATCGCTTAAGGTTGTTCTATTCTCAATTGAATTCTTCAATGGTGTTATGGATGTCTTTCTCAAATGAAATGCTCTTCCTTTTATATCACAAGTTTAAGGGAGTCACACCTTTTACCTTCAATACTTACAGCTCTTCATTATTGCATTTGGGATACTAATAATAATTCAGTTTTAGGTAAGTTAATTTGTTAGTGCTTCTCAACCCAAGAAGTATTTTGACAAATGACGTTTTTAACATTTTCATAATCTTTAAGCATAATCATAAACACACATGGAGCAATCTTGTTGAAGACACATCTAGCATGACGCAAACACATAGATATACGCAATACATAAATACACGTAAGACAAGAAGCATGAAGTATGCACATAAATACATGTAATACACGAAGTATACACATAAGTCATGAAGTATACGCATGAATACACGTAAATCACAAAATATACACGTGAATACACGTAAGTCGCAAAGTATTCACACATAGATATACGCAATACATAAATACACGTAAGACAAGAAGCATGAAGTATGCACATAAATACATGTAATACACGAAGTATACACATAAGTCATGAAGTATACGCATGAATACACGTAAGTCACAAAATATACACGTGAATACACGTAAGTCGCAAAGTATACACGTGAATACACATAAGTCGCAAAGTATACACGTGAATACACGTAAGTCGCAAAGTATACACATGAATACACGTAAGTCACAAAGTATACACATGAATACACATAAGTCACAAAGTATATACATGAATACACGTAAGTCACTAAGTATACACATGAAAGGCACACGCATATAGAAATGCATTATTGGCCTACTTAAAAAGAAGACCAAATAGTTAATTCTAATTGAATGGTGGTTAAAGTCGGTTTGTCCACAGGCTAGCAAGATTAAGGCTCTGATACCAATTGTAATGTCCCCTTTTGGGATTTCCCTAAATCTTGCCCTAGAATCACAAGTATAATGTAGTTAGGGTTATATCTTACCAATTAAATGCCTTAAGCAAGATGAATCTTGGCTTAGGTCTTGCAATCATGTTAGATAATATTGGAATATAATTTAGATGATCAAACATATATAATAAATGTCTTATCTATTTAAACCATCTAAATACATAACTATACACAATATCCATAATCCACATTGGAAGTTGGATCATAATGAGACTTGGATGAGGAGCATGATAAGTCCACTCGAAGCTATCCATACCAAGCCCAAGAGCGGATATACCATCTATATCCCCTCTTGGCCCTCAAGTGGCAAACACAGTCATCCAACATGGGGTGGTGTACTTGGTGGACAAACTTGTACCTGCATTCCCTACCCTTGCTGCCTTATCCATCCCTCTTATGATCAACAACCAATCCATGTAGAGATTGGGGAGAAGCTACAATAGGAGGCCCATAGATTCCCCTTTCTAAGCCCAAGGGAAAATACTCACCCCATTGGCCCCAAGTGGCCAGCTTGGAGTGGTGTACTTAGAAAGAAATCTAGTACTTGCTCACCTTACTAGAATTTCCCCCATTCCCCTCATAGTTGCATTGATGAGAATTGCAAACGCCAAATATATCCAAATTCATGGAGATTATACAATAATAAATCTATCACAATAATCATGATAGAGCATACCACAATATCTACTAAAACATAAGATTTGATATATTCACATTGTTGGGAATTAGTATTCACATAGGTGTTAGAAATTAGAGTTTATGTGTGTTATAAATAAGTGTCTTTATATTAAGTTTTTGGGAAACAACTTAATATTATTATTAGTCACATGGCTTGCTAAATAGGTTAGTATAATGGTTATACGAACTTGTTTGTAGGAAGTTAAGTTGTTAAAACAACTCATATATTTAGGAGTTGTTATAGAGTTGTTTCCTATGAAATAGGATTTGAGAATCCTATAAATATGTAATATGTATTGAATCAAAATCAAGATGAAGCACATTTTATTTTGAATTGAATTATTTGAAGCTTCTGTCTCTAGCCATATTTCTAATACTTGCTCACCCTACTAGAACTTCCCCCATTCCCCTCATAGCTGCATTGATGAGAATTGCAAACGCCAAATATATCCAAATTCATAGAGATTATACAATAATAAATCTATCACAATAATCACGATAGAGCATACCACAATATCTACTGAAAGAGATTGATATATTCACATCAGCAGATGTAATAATTAACTTTGATTGATATATTAAAGTTGCAAATTGCTCCAATTGCCTTGTCGTTCGATCTGTTGTCAATATTCCAAAGATATTGCTTAAAGAGAAAACAAATAGATTAGTTCAAATGACTAATTACTAATAAGAAGTAATAATTGTTGCAAGCATCATTATTGCATGATCATATATATGTGTGTGTGTGTGTGTGTATACATATATATGTGTATATATACATATATGTGTATATATATATACACATATATGTATATATATATGTACATATACATATATGTATATATATATATGTGTGTGTGTGTGTGTGTGTGTGTATATATATTTCTACTTACTTTCAATCTTCCAATAATCACTTCATATGGGCAGATGCATATATATATAATTATATTTAAACTTACTTCCCTTATTGATTTGTCATTTGTCGTCATATATCTCTTCTTGAACCATCTTTTTCTTCCCATGTATCTCTTCTTCCAAATCTGATTATAATGTATTTGCTGCTATACTCAGGAATTACTCCTCATATTTCTGTTCTCATTTGCTGTTCATAAATCTGTCTTTAAATCTGATTATATTACAATGTTCAAGCTTCCCTGAATGCATATCTCTATCCTTCTTTACTTTTTCTCCCCCTTCTCTCCAATTCATTTCACAAACCCTTTATATATCTTGTAAGAGAGTCGACCTCATGAGAAGACATCTTGTTTCATGCATGCACCCTTTCATAACATAATCTTACTTGTCCTTTTTCCAAACATAATCGCTGCTTTAATATGATTACTACCTTTAACTTAATCGTCTGCCCTTTCTAATCATAACCTGCTTTTCCTTATTATGATCGCTGCTTAATAAAGTTGCTTTCCTAAAGATCTCCAATGCTGCTCTTCAAACTTTAATTACTTGCTGCTTTGTATTTATTCATTGCTGCTGATCGCTGCCTCCTTATTATCAATCGCAGCCTTTATAATTTATGTGCCCTCTTCTAATAATCGTTGCACTTTGTTCACAATCCATACTATATGGGTGATATATTATATGTATCTTTTGAATTTATTCATATTGTTAATATATATATATATAATGATTATAATAATATTTAAATTGTTAATATTTATATTTATATGTAAATATCTATATTGTTATTTATTGCATTTCAACGTTTGGTTTTTATACTTTAGTGTTGTGATTTGATCGTGACGGAGCCATGACATTGTAAGGGCCATAGAATCATGGTTCCAATTTCTCTACTCCACTCTTATTTAAGGAAGATTGTCTATAAGGTTGTAATCTTAAGAAGGCCATATCTCCTACTTTGAACATTCTATCAATTTGATGTTGATCAATATATAACTTTTGTTGATTTTGTGCTCTCTATAGGTTTTCCTTAAGAGACTCCGAAATTTCTTGACCTTGTTTGACTAGATCTTTTGCCCCTGGTACTCTACTATCTATGATGACCAAATCCACAAAGGATAAAGCAACATAACCATATAAGTGTCATCCCAATGGACATATGATATGTAGTATTGTAATGATGCTCCCTCAAATAGAGCTATTTTATCCAAGCTATTTGATGCCCAACTACATAATTTTGCAAATAGCCTTCAATCCATTTGCTGATGATTTCTATTTGTCCATCAATCAGTGGATGATAACTACTACTTGGAGATAATTCAATTCCTATTAAAGTAAATTTCTTGCTAAAACAAGTTGAGGAACCAACCATCTTTGTCACTTACTATGTTTTTTGGCATCCCATGTAATCTGAAAACCTCTTTGAAAAACAATTTGGCCACTTAAGGTGCCTTAAACTTGATAGCTATGGAAAATAAATGAACATATTTAGTAAGTCTATCAACCACAACATATATAAAATTTGTACCCTGTGACTTAGGGAACCCTATAATAAAATCCATCAATATGCTTTCCCATTTATGGCACGAAATTGGTAATGGCTGTAATAATCTTGTAGGAAAAACATATTCTATTTTATTCTATCAGTAGATAAAAAATTCCATTACGTGCTTAAGAACATCTTTTTTGAGACCCTTCCATGAAAATCTCTCCCTAGGGTGTTGGTAGGTCTCAAAGTAATCTTGATGTCCTGCCGGTGGTGTGTCATGTGCAGTCTTCAAAACCTTATCCTTTACCTTCAATCCTAGACTAAGATAAATTCTTTGTAAAGAATAAGGTCATCTACTACCTTATACCTTTCATGATGGATCTTCAGTACCAAATTTTCAATGGCAAATGTGTCCTTCCCATATTCTAGTATTATGTTAGCCTTCCAATCAAGAGAAATCTCAACTAATGAGCATAAGTAAGGCTTCCTTGATAGACAACCTGCTACTACAGTATTCTTACCTTTAACGTATTCAATGTCAAAGTCATAGGCTTGAAGCTTGCATACCCATTTTTGTTATCTATCATTTAGATCTCTTTGGCTGAGAAAGAACTTCAAACTATTGTGATCTGTTTTGACAACAAACCTTCCAAAAACCAAATATTGTCTAAATTTGTCTAGAGCTTGTATTGTAGCTAGCATCTCCCTAGCATAGATTGAATAATTATATTCAATGTCTTTTAACTTTCAACTTTCAATAGTTATTGGATGTCCCTTTTCATTAATACTACTCCAACACCTTCACCTTAGACATCACATTCTAGAACAAAAGGAAGTGAGAAATCTGGAATGGCTAGTAGTTAGTACAAGATATGAACTTACTATTTTATTGAGTTTATCAAAGACTTATTGAGCAATCTCTGTCCATGCAAAAAGCTTCTTTCTGGATTAAATCTATCAATGGAAAAAACTAATTAAGAAAATCATTTGACAAATCTTCTATAAAAACTGCAAAGCCCAAAGAACCATCACAATTGAGTAAAATTTATTTATGAGAACCAATCTAAAATGGCTTGTATTTTTTGCTAATTGACTTGCACTCCTTGAGCACTAATAACATGTCTTAAATAGAGAATCTTTGTCAACCCAAACTCACATTTGGATTCCTTAGCATAAAAATACTATTGCTCCAATATTCTCAAAACTTCATTCAAATGTTGTAGATGTTCCTCACAAGATTTTTTGTAGATCAAAATATCATCAAAGAATACTAACAAAAACTTCTTCAACTAATTTCCAATCTTCCACGAGGATGCATCCCCTCTAAAAAACCAAGTGTTTCCAAGACGAGGATGTCCCTGAGATGTGGGGATGCCTGGGAAACGTCTCCCACCGTCCCCAAGTTTCCTCCACCGTTTCCTAGACATTTCCTTAAAAGGGGGACGTTTCCTGGACGTTTCCTCCCAAGAAACTTCAAAAGGGGACTTTGGGACATCCCCGAGACTCCTAGACGTTTCTTCCTAGGAAACTCCAAAAGGGGACTTTGGGACATTCCTGAGACCCCCAGACGTCCCCGAGACTCCCAAACGTTCCTCAACACCTTAGGAAACTCGCAAAAGACTCCTGTGGTGCAGCATTTATTTTGATGTTTTTTTTTAAAAACAAAAGGAAAAAGGTCACTTCAAAGGGTTGACCCTAACCCTAAGTCGACCCCAACCGCCAAGGCCTCTCAAAAAAGTTATAAGAGAGGCATATTGTCTCCATCTTATTCACAAATTCTGGAATTCATTGCTACAGTCTGAACTTGAAGAGGAAGAGCGAAGTGAAAGTCTGAGTTTGAGGCTTTGAGCTACAACTTGCAAGGGGACTTACGAAGTTAGGAGCAAGCTTAGGAGAGAGCAAGCCAAAAGGAGCTTCTTCATTCTTGCAAGAGGAAGAGGGCAGCATGTGGGGTCTAGCAGTTCCAGTGATGAGGAGATTGACACGGAGCTTGGGGATGATTAGAGGCATCAGGCCATTAGCCATTGACTCATGAGTCATGAGTCATTAGTATTGCTATCTAGTATTTACTATTTTTTTTTTGAACTTTGAACATTGTTGATTGTAATTATGAATCATGATTATGAAATTTTTAACTTTTAGTTCTCATTCCAATGTCTATATTTTGATTTTTAGTGTTCATTATTAAAAATTAAAAATTTAATTTTAAAATTTGAAAACTACTATTATTTCAATACAATCATTGCAATCTGTTGAAACTTTAATTTTTCAAGTACTATATGTACTTCTTGGGTGCCTATAGGGAGTAGTAATTACTAATTTTGTTCCAGTTTCTAGTTCTAAAATTTGTTGAAACAATCTATCAAGAGGCAATCCTAAAGGAATGTCTTTGAAAACCATGCTATGATTGTCCAAGAATGTTTGTGCATCCACATGATAAGCTTTCTTACTTGTAGTGATTGTATAAGTTTCTAAGTATTGTGCTGCCCATGCTACTTGTCCACTCCTTAAACACCTCTCCATTCTTTTTGCTAATATCGCTCTAGGAGCTCCACTAGTAATGCCTTGTAACATTACGTTTTTACCTTCTAATTCGAACCTTAGCTCCATAGTCTAATAATTTTGCGCAAACTCTCCCAAAGCGTGTAGCCATTGCACTTCTAAAACCACGTCAATTTTTCCTTTGCCCGCCACATAGAAATCATCTTGCATCTTGCGCCTACCAAGGTCAATCTCTAACTATTGAATTTTCTTAGTGCATGGAATGATAAAACCACTAGCCACTATTAACATTGAATCCATTGAAATCTTCAATTTGTAACCCTCTTCTAGCAACCAATCCTTCATCAATGAAGTTATGTGTTGCTCCACTATCAATTAGAACTATAACTTTGTGCCCCTACAAAACTCCTCTTACTCAAAGAAGATGATATTTAAAAGCACCTAACAAGGTTGCAAGTGTGCCCCTTGAATGTTCACCTTCTTCTTTTATTTCTAATTTCACATTTATCTACTTTGGGTTTTGATTTTTCCTCCTCATCAAACATTACTTCTATGAAATATACTTGGCCTTTTCACAAACAACAGTGTCCAAGTTCCCATGGTTTTCTACAAGAAAAACATAATTTATTTCAACAAAACTCATTTTTGGTTACTTCATCCAAATTGCTTTTTGGTGGTAATGCCTTTTGTTGAGAAAACCTTTTTGAAAAGGTTTCATAGTTGGTCCTATAGGAGGGGTTTTCTAAAAGAACTTATTCTTCGCCACTTGAAGTTTTTAAATTCAAAGCTCTTTTAATAGCCTCTTGAAGGGTCAATGGATAAAATGCCTTAATCAAACTCCTAAGAGGTTTACTTAACCCTTTGATAAAAAGAACAACTAATTTTCTTTTTGTAACATCAAGCACCATTACAAATAAATTTTGGAATTCTTCTAAATATTTCTCCACAATTCCTTCTTGTTTTAACTAAGCCAACTCTCTAAAATGGACTTCAAGATCCTATCTAACAAACCTATCAATCAGCCTTTTGCAAAATTCCTCATATGTATCTATTATACCATGACCTTGAGTAAACAACCCATGGTACTACCATTTGTGAGCCGATCCTTCCAAGTGTAAGGCGGTGAATTTGATGGTGTCATCCTTGATCATAAGCTTCAACGATAGGTATTTGTCTAACTTCTACACCCATGCACGAGTAGTACACTTATTAGAACCATCAAACGTAGATAATGTTAACTTACCCAAAGCCTGTTGATGATCATTTTGTCTTGGTTGGGGTCTAGGTTCAATTCTTGACTCATTTCTTCCTTTCTTCATATTCATATAATTCGTGAAAGACATTGCTTCTCGAATCTCTTCCAGGAGTTTTCTATAATCTTTATAACAGGTGGTTTTATCGTCTTGCATTGAATTTTGTACTTCTTCAACGAGAACCTTTTCTCCCCTTGGAATGAAAGTAGGATGAAGAGGTTTGTCAACAATTCTACCCTTGGTTTTGTTGATGAGTGTTTTATCATCCACCAAACATCAGAATAAAAATGTCCAAAGACACTCTATCCTCTCTTGAAAAACCACCGCATAGGCGATTCCAAGGTTTCTTTAGTCGGGTCTCGACGTGTGGATAAGCTCAATGGTCGTTGTGATAATGCTGGTAATAAACAAGGGGACTTATGTAGAAAGTCTGCACAAGTTCGGGGACTTAGGAAATTTATCTTTGTAGGTTCTCAATTAGGACTTTCAATTGTGGATCTCAAAAAATGGCAAAAAGAATAGGGTTTAGAGAGTCTAGTCTAAGCCTAAGAACTCAAGAGACAGTAGGAGGACTCGGTGAAGAGAAATAAACCACACTTTGTTTCGCCTCCTGCAGGACAACATACGCAAAGTGGGTGCAATCTTCAAGGGGTTTGTGAGAATAATTTTCACACCTCGAATGAGGTTGAAGTTAAGCTTCCACGTTTAAGAGCTCAGGCTAACTTTACAAATCGAATGCAAATCATCCATTCGAAAAAAGTATGAGCTACACTTCACCATTGAATCAATACGATCAATCTCTCATTCAATTAACAACTTTTCAAAGCAAATTCTACTTAATCTAACTTTAACTCTAATCTATGGCGGAAGATAATATGTAACCTCGCTTACTATTCAACAATAAGAAGTGATTCAAGGCAAATCATGCTCAAGAGCTTTTATCATTCAAAATAGTCTCAATGCGACAATATACATAATCTGTCTCCACACAATGAAAATGAGAGAGCACTAGTTTATATAGAGCTCCAAAAATGAAATGAAGGGCCGAGATTAAAACAAGATCAACGGCCGAGATTATTACAACCAAACCCTAATTAGGGTTTCCCAAATCAACAAGAGTTAATCATCAGAAATCAGTCAGAAAAGTGGCAGTTCCAACTATAATCTAGGAGATGCGTCCTTATCCATCTGAGTAGCATTGTGCTTGGCGAATCTGGACACTACGGCAATGACCTCGTCCATCGTGACAGGCGGCAGCATGCTGATCCGGAACTCAAGTCCGTCCAACTTCTCAGCACATCTAGCAAAAGTACCTTCCCAACCTGCCTCCTGCTTCTCAAAATCCTTTCGAACGGATGAGAGTCTTGCCACTTTCGCAAAGTCTTGTTTCAAGAAAGGTCCAGTGGTCGAGAAGAAAGTTTCTTGAACTTTATGCTTCAATCTCTCCAACTGCATGTCGTTCTCCCGGATGACTTCATGGTCGAACACTTCTGTAGTTATCATGCAAATCTCCTCCTGGATTTTCCTGACCTGTTCTTCAATTCCAAGCCCATCGACTTTTGCCTTCTCCAAGACTTCCTCTCGTATTGTCACCGCCCAAAACCAGTGATGAAAATCATATGCTGCCCCTGCAGCAATCACCCTTTTATCAACTAACTCCTCTCTCGGAGTACTCTTCAAAATTCTAAGGCTTGGAATAAGCCTTTCCTGCATGTCCGGGATACCTTCCCACGTTTCTGCCATGTCCATCAGTCTAGAAAGAAATGAAGAAGTTCGCCCATAGGCCAGTGCCAACTTTTCCATGAACAATGCCGCCTCTGTGCCTTCACTTGCCATCCAGCCTTGAGCTTCCCTGGCCGTTACCATTCCGTGCTCGACGCCCCTAGTCATCTCCTGTGATTTGAGGAGAGGAGGAACAGTCGCATTGCCCCGATCAAGTGGCTGGGTCAAATGCTGTATGTATTCTTTGAGACGTTCGACCTCCTTCTTATACTCCTTCTTCTTAGCCACTTCCTTTTCTAGTCTCGCCTTGATGGTCGAGACAGAATTATCCAACTCCTCTACTTCTTGACCTTTCGAGGTCGGGCCAAGGTCAACTGTGGTTATAGCATACTCCTGAGGAGTGATCTCGTCCTGTGGCTTGTCCACTGTAGGCACTGCAATGTGTACGGAACGGTCGCCTGCCTCGTTCCTCCGAATGGTGGAGAACTTCTTGGCGGGCTTCTTGACTGCGACCTGCTCTAATCTTGCCAAGAAATCGGCAGTATCATCTTCTTCTTCTTGTTGAGCCTCAGCAGGCACATGAACTTTCATCCTTTCTAACAGCCAGTCTGGAATTGTTGACTGTTCAATGCCATCCTCTACTTGAACCTCATTCTCGTTCGGAACATCCATGACTTCCCTGAGAGCGGAAATCATTCCCTCCTCAAAGTCATTGTTTCGAGCTTCTACATCATTGTCTGAACCCAAAATTTCTGTGCCTGTTGGTGACGCAGGCTCTTCATCATCTAGTTGAATAGGCTCTTCATTTACTTCCTGAGCTGCAAGAGGTTCAAGCATTTCCGCCAAGGAGTCGTCTATATTGGTTACAAACTGGTCAACGTTCCTGGATACTGCCGACCGAGAAGGTTCTCCCTTATGCCTCTTGGACACAGGCTCAGCACTTGGCATTATTTCTTTTCTTTTTTCCCCAATCCCGACCAAGCCTTGATGGGATGCACCAGCATTAGAAGAGTATGACTCTGATTCGCTCAATAGGTCATAGGTGAGCGTGATTCCTTTCTGTCTCAATTCCTGGGCATGACAATCAACCCACCACTGGGAATACTTAGTTACTGGCCTCATTAGGGTGGCTAGGTCTGCGTGCTCAGGCTCTGACCATTTCACCGGAGGGAGAGGTCTGCTTTCCTCAAAGCGCGGCTGGACATGATTTCCATCATCTTGAAGCTGATCAGGCACTCGGCAGAACTCGATTGTTCTCATAAAATCCAAGGACATTCTGGACCACATCTTCCGCCTGACCTCATACTCATCGGCTGCATTTGCCCAGAAATCCTCCAATTCCTGTCTGTGCTTGTACTTCCTTCCTTCCACTGTCCGAATGTTGTGATGTGGGTCATAGTTGACCCTGGACTTGTATGCCGTGAAAGGGTACCATTGGATCTCTAATCTAGCACTTTCAGCCGCTTGTGCTGATGGACAGTACTCTAGCATGTTCCCGATGAAGAATGGGAATGTGACGGACGCCTTCTTGGTCGGCCTCTGAATACTCTGATACTCTTCTAACTGTCTCAAAACCTCAAGCAATATCATCCGATCAGTCGGATAGATAGGCAATTTATAGGGATTTCCAGTAAATCCCTGGATCCTGATATATGTAAATTTAGGGAACTGGATGAACCAAGACCCATATTTGCTGATAAGACTTTTCGCTTCATGGCTCAGCCTTTGGTGCACTCCTCCTTGAAGCTTTCTGGTAATGTGCATTAGGAATGCATCATGTACCCTCCTGAAGTGAGTCTTCTCCTTCAACTGGAGCTGAGGATAGCAGTCGTAAGGCCTAAGCTCGTTCTCCCCATTGCCAATTCTGCCCTTGCAGATCAACCCTGGATATTTGTATGACCTGGCCAACAGGTATACCACATATGAACTCATGTGAAAAGACTTGGTCTTTTCAAGGTTGATCAGCTGCTCATGGAGGTTGTCACTTATCATCCGTGACCAATTGAACATTTTAACTCCAGAGGTGACCTCGTCGATAAAATAATACATCCAACTCTCAAAGAAGGCGCCCTGCGGGTTGCCAGCTATTCTGTTCAGCATCAGCACAATATCCCCAAAATCTTCCTTGAAGTCCGTGCGGCGAGGCCTCTTGGGCAACTTCTTGATTGATGGCTTTGGCTTGTCCATCCAAACCTTGTTGACTGTTGTGGCACATAGATCTGGCTGACCATCATATAGCATTTTGGCTTCTTCTTTGGTCTTATAGACCGTTCTTGAATGCTCTGGAATGCCGAAGGTCTCCTGAATTGATACTTCGTTCAAGTGTGCCAAGATCCTTCCGTCAGGGGCGATAATCTGTCTTTTCTGGGCATCATAATGGCGAGCACATTCCACCATTAACTCAGCACAATCCATTGCCGGAGGGAATCCAGCTGCTTGGAATATCCCGTTTCCGACCATCCTTCTGGCTATTGCTGTGGGAAGTCCCTTCTGACCGTATACCCTCTTCTTAAATTCGTCAAAATCCACGTGTCCGAGGTCAGTATCCACGACATTCTTCCACTTCGAGATGACTTTAGTCTCCTTCTGAGCACCCTTGTTGGCGAACTTCATTTTCAGCTTCCTGGATAATCCGCCTTCCGTGTCCGTCAACCTGCAGTCATAAAATTAACATTAATATAAAGACCTTTAAAATAACTTAAACCTCGTGCCTTGGATTCGAAAAATTGACTTTCAGCTGTTCAAACAATTAATTTGCTGCGAAAAAGCAAGCTGAAAGTGACTTGAATGAATTTGAAAATCTTGCCAGAACTTCGTCAAGATGAAAGGGCATAAAAAGATAGCAAATTTAATTGACCAATCACCAAACCTCAGAGAAGGATCGTCAAATGCAAATCAGATTTAA
This sequence comes from Sequoia sempervirens, assembly GCA_007258455.2. Taxonomy (NCBI): domain Eukaryota; kingdom Viridiplantae; phylum Streptophyta; class Pinopsida; order Cupressales; family Cupressaceae; genus Sequoia; species Sequoia sempervirens. The sequence continues at coordinate 472,314,015 of VDFB02105785.1, forward strand.
AAATCTGATTTTTTTGAAAAGTGCGCCCCTCTTCAAGAAGAATTCAGCTTTGAATAAATATCCTTTTCTTTTCCCGCGAAAAATTCCTCAGCATAACACTGCTTTTCTCTCTGAGAAAATTCGACTTTGCTTATGGACGAATTAATTGCCTGATAATTTCGAGAAAGAATAAATTTCTCTTCAGCTGTGTGTGAAAAATGAGTTGCTGAAACTCATTATAATGCTGAGAGATTGAATTCGATTTAGCAACTGCCATAATCTTTCTCGATCTTGATTTGTTTTCATTTTCCAAACAGGCAACTTTCCTTTTATCTTCCGACAAGGATCAGTCTCGAACTTATCCAGACAAATCTTACTGATCTTCAAAAATTCGATTTTTTTATTTAATGTTTATTTTTTTGATTTTTCAACTTTTTAAATAAAACATTAAATAATTTAATTAAATCCATGGTGAATTTAATTTTCTTCTTGCCGGATTTCATCTCCGCCTGGCGTGCTTTACTTTCGTCCGATTCGTGTCTGGCAATTTCGATTTTGTCCAAGGCATTTTTAATTTCCAAATAGTTGAAAATTAATTATTAAAATATTAAAATATTTTAATTAATTCCAACCCGTTCGTTTTGGACCCATGACTATTTCAATTTTTCTTCCAATTTTCTTGGCTAAGAGTTTATTTTCCGATTTCATCCTCAATTTCGTCTAGCCAAACCAAATCTTAAGCCATTCCGTCGAAAATTTCATTGCCAGATCCCTATTTTTCTTTGCCGAGGCGAGATTTTAAGCTTATTTTGCTCTGCCAAAGTCAAATATTTCCTTGCTCAGTCGAATTTTTCTAGGCAATATCCTTGTCTGAATGACTTCGTTAGGCGATTTTCCTTGACGTCTGACATATTCTTCATCCTTCTGGCCAAGGACGATCCTTCCTTTCCCTTTGCCTCGCGCATTTTCCTTGGGTCAAAGTTGACAATTTCTCGACATTTTCTCCATACTTAGGCAAATTTTACCTCTTTTCCTCATCGTGCTAGGCACATTCCGTTTTATTCTTTGCCGTATCCTGATAATCTTTAGCACATGTCCTTTCAATCTTGGCACTTGTCTTCTCGAAAGTGTCACCATACTTGGCCAACGTCTTCATTTTTCATCCTTTTAGCCTCTGTACTTAGGCAAATATTCGAACTTTTTCTTTGGATTTGGCCTTGACACTTAGCCAAAAATCTTAGCATCTTATCATCTTGGGCGGACTTTGCAGACATTTTGGACGAACGTCATGGATGTCTTTGATACCTTGCTAGCTCCTCCAAGCATATGGCGGACTTTGTGAGTCTTTAGGATGAACATTTTTGGACGTCCCTCTTTTCTAGGGTGGATTTCCTTGGCATCTTGGCACTTGTTCTCACCACTTTGTCCCTTTGGAAAGGACTTTCCACCTTTTATACTTAGTAAATTTCAACATTCTCCCTAGCTGGGCGCCAACACTTAGTAAAATTTTGATTTTCCTCTCCTTTACATGTCTAGGCGGACTTTACATAGCCCTTAGCCAAATCCCACCTTTCAAGGGCAGACTTCATTAGCATTTTGGACGTCCTTCTTGCATATGGCGGACTTTAGAACCTTTTTGGATGAGCCTTTTAGTGGATGGCGGACTTTAGGTAGTCTTAGGATAAAGATGGCGGACTTTAGGAGGTGTTAGGATATCCTTGTTGGTAGATGGCGGACTTTCAAGACCTTTAGGATGTGCATTTTATGTGCTGGGCGGACTTTAGAGCATGCAAGGACATCAAAGGCGGACTTTGAAGGGGTCAGGGATATCCTTCTTGGCATATGGCGGACTTCCAAGCATGCAAAGACATCAAAGGCGGACTTTAGGCAGTCTTAGGATGTCCCACCTTTATGCATGGCGGACTTCAAAGGTTCCTTGGACGTTGCCTCAAGATGCAGGGATATGATTCCCAAGAGCTAGGCGGACTTCAAGACCTCTTTGGACATCCTCCTTAGCTGCTGGGCGAATTCCATAACCTTTCAGACCTTCACATACCTTCCTTCTTCATTCTTTCATGGCGAATTCTCCAGATTTGCACAGATTTCTCACAAACTTCACCATTTTTGAGCTGATTTCATGATTTCACCTTCAAATCTGATTGATCTTGAACTGGTTTTGACTGGTTTTTCCAGATTTTTGAACGTTTTCAGTCTGATTTTCATGCTTTTTACTTGTTTTTTCCAGATTTTTCGAAAAATTTTCAAAATTTTCAATTCGATTTTCTGAGAGTTCTATTGAGTTTTTCGAACTTCTGAGTGCGTTTTCAGAACTCGGGACCCTTCTAAAAATAGAAACTTTCCAAAATAGAAACTTTCCAAAAATAGAAACTTTCTAAAAATAGAAAAAGCAACCCTAAAAAATAGGGAACCTTGCTTGGCCCGAAAATGCCAAAAATGAAAAATCGAAAAAGCCACTTTTCCTAAAAAATAGGAAGTGTCAGAATTGGCCGAATTTACAGTCGATCTTCGTCTCTTGGGCCTTCTGAGCGCTTCCATGACATCTACGCACTGATTCAAGCATGAATTACTGACTCGGCTCGGGTGACTCTCGGCAAACTGACCTGAAACTCTTGGCAAAGTGATCTCATGTAACCGTTGCAAGGAGACAGAACCCCAAAAACTAGCAGGCAACTGGGGGTCCCCATCAGCGATGGGGCGATGTGTGAAAAGGTCACAACAGGTTTGTGTGTTACTTTTCTGTTTATTATTGTTAGAAGAATGTGCCTCATTATTTTGGTTGCTGGAATTATTCTGTGTTTTTTGGTTGTTATGCATCATATGTAACATTTGTCCCATCATATCTAACATAAGGTCAAATTTTCTATCAATCTTATTTGCATAATCATAGTTGTCATTCTCTTTGTCCACGTTTGGTTCTTCTACCTTAAATTTCAACAGAGTTTCTGTTACTTTGCCCTTAGAAAATTAATGTTGAGTGTTTCTAAGTTCTCTTTGATAATATCTGTTGGTGCTGTCACTAAATTGCATAGGAAGGAAATCTCACAGGCTGGCAAGATCCAGCTCTGATACCAATTGTAATGTCCCCTTAAAATTTTCCTTAGTTTTCTTTAAATAATAAAATTTGACTCACAATTATAGCAGCACAGTCAATTATAAATATGATATCAACTTCAGAAAACTGCAGTTTTAACAGTTTATTTAATTCGGATATAATATTTAGAACATACTTTAGAAAAGAGGGAACTTATCTTTTGTATCTGCTAATAATTATATCCCAAATCTGCAGTGATCTATCTTGACTAAAATGCCTTTGGATTGTCTCCAAATCTGCCTGAATCAGGGATTTTCATCCACTAACTCAGCAGTGGATATTACAAGTTTTCATCCTCTAATTTCAAGCCTTGAAGAGTTTTGTCCTCAGGTTACTGAACCACAGTCCACGTTCCACAAGGAGGAATAATTAGATAAAAAATGTATTCAATAATGCTTCCTTCTCCCTCTTGATTTTTCTTATAAACCTTCTTTCCTTCATAGACATAACTCTTCATAATACCCCTTGACTTTTGATATAATTAAACTTAAATTATAATTCCATAATATTAATTAATCAAGCACTGCCCTTTCCTTTTCCATTCGGTGCCTTTTTTTTGGTCTGCAATTACTTTTGTTATTACTTTTTAATGTATTATGCTAGGCTGTGACAGCTGATTTTGATTTTGTCTCATTTGATGTGATGTCCCCATCCTAGTCAGCGCAGCTGGTTATGTGGTTAGCCTATCATTTTGATCCTCGTAGGCTGACAGATGTGTGCAGAGGATCATCTGAGGCAGTTACTCAGTGTTTTGTAGCTTCAGTATTGTAGTTGTTTCAGGTTGGGCCTTCGCAAAATCTTCCAGAGTGGATTTTTAGAAACTTTCTATTTTTAGAAAGTTAGGTCAGGCGGAAGCTGCTATTTTGGGCAAGGCACCTGGTTCAGCTATTCAGCTCAGAGTCGACCCAGTTATTCAGTTTGGTGATCAGATGGAGAAATAAGGAGTATTTAATGATTATTGAATATTTAATATTTTGACTTTATATTAAAGTCACTTTATTAATATATTTAAATATTAATAATTAAATGATATATTATAAAGTATTTTAATACTTTATAATAAAGTGATATATTTGACATAATGAATAATTATTATTCATTAGTGAGACGTCATTTAATTAATTATTATTTCTCCTAAGTCTAAAAGACGAATTTAATCATTTTATTAAATGATTATTAAAAGAGCTATTGGGTCGAATTTCTCAAAGGAGGTATATAATCACAGGAAAGACAAAATCGAACCATTATGATATGTTATTCAACTTTTGTCTTATTTTTGCTCTGAGCATTGGAGTTTGCAAAACCTAGGGTTTCAGCAGACGATTCGTTTCTGGAGAACGATACCTCTTCAGGAATTGGCAGACTGAGACTGTGCAATACCAGTTGAAGCTTGCATCTTGGTGACTTCATTCAGAAGTTGCAGTTGAGCATATTGAGTTGATTTCAGGAAGGATATTCAGAGAACTTCATCAGTTAATAAAGGCGACCTATCAGAGAGTGATTTTATCAGAGATCTGGCATTCTTTATTGAGTCCGTACTATATTTTTTATTGCTGCTGCTCAGGCCGTACAGATTTGTACTTTTCAGGCCGTACTTTCCTTTCTTCAGAAGATACGCCTTCATTCTTCAGTCTATGTTGATTGGATCTTGTGCGCCTTGGTTCCAGGAGATCTAGTTATGATTTCAGCGCTTGGGAATTAGTTCTTCATTCAGCCGTACAATATTCTTTGTCATTCTTGGCGCCTGCAAGAGGAAACCAGGTTTTTATGAAATAAAATAATATTCCATACACTTGTTCAATTTTTTACCTTGTAAATGCTCTGAAAAGTCAATAAATAGATGCGCCCATATTCTCTGAACACTTTCAAGCTCATTTCATGACTTTTAGAATTTATTATGAATTTTTAAGCATTTATTAGCAAAATCGCAGCTCTCTGTTATTTATCAAAAACCACAAAAAATACAAAAGAACACAAAACTTGCAAAAACAATATCTTCAGTTAGGGTTTCGGGGTTGAGAACCACCAGGGTTCTTACATTTGATTTTGTCTTATTACTATTTACAACTACGTCTCATTTCAAACTGCCTCAATAATATTTGTAAACACTTAGTCTGAGTTTAATTTTGAGGGAGCATTACGGTCCTCCATTTGTCAGATGTAACACCCACGTCACTAGGCTTTTTCAGCCCTAACGTAACGTCGTAACACCCACGTCACTATGATTTTTCAGCCCTCACAATACAAGTGCTATATCCTAGAGGGGAATTTCTCATAGTATTTCAGCACTAAGTCTCTCCAGTTCAAAATAAAAAATAACTTAAGTTAGGACAAATCATTTCCTTTTCTTTGTTCTGTTTTAGGGAAAACCTGAAGAAGCCATAATACATTTCTACAAATTCAGGTATTTTGCAATGTTCCACGGAGTTTCGGGGACGGGGACGGGGGGACGGCGGGGGACGTGTTTCCGAGATGGGAGACGGGGACGGCGGGGGACGTGTTTCGAGATGGGAGACGGGGCAAATGGGGACGGAGGGGACGGGGGGACGGGGGGGGCGGGGGGGTGGCGCTAAAATACATATAGTACTTGAAAATTAAAACTTAAAAGATTAATAATTTAATTGTCTAAACTCTAAACACAATAACACATTGCAATAATATATCATTTCATTGACATTGGAAATGCAACAAGAACTATATCAATATGTTTCATAATTTGAGTTTCATAATCATGATTCATGAATCATAATTTGATAATTACAATCAAGTATCACTGTATTATCAATGTTCAAACTTCAAACTTCCAAAACAGAGTACAAGTAACAAAATACTGAAAATAGTAAATACTAATAGACTAATAGTAAATCAAAATGGCTCCAGGCTAATGGCCTGATGCTGCTAATGATCTAATCATCTCCAAGCTCCATGCCAATCTCCTCATCACTAGAACTGCTAGACTCCGCATGCTGAAGCTCATCTAAACCAATACCAACCAGCCCTGTCTCTGTAGGATCATCATCTATCTGTGATGGCTCTTCTGGCTCTACATCCCATCTGGCTGCTGGACTCTCCTTGTATGTAGTTGTGTTGCGGTCAACTAGACGTAAGGCACTATGTACAGCCACAAGCTTCTCTGCCCTCCTAGAAGTAAGCCTGTTCCTCTTAACAGAGTGGATGAAGCTATAAGTGGACCAGTTCCTCTCAGCAGCAGAAGAACTAGAAACCTGGGACAGCAAACGAATGGCTAGAGTAGTAATCAAAGATCTAGGCCCATGCATAGTCCACCACAACTTGGGGTCCTCCTCTGACATAGTCTCCAAATCTACCTTGGCCGCCTCTGAATATCCCCAAAGAGTGGCAAATTTTGTCCACTCGGTACGAAGCAAGCTGGCCTCTGTAGGATCATACATTCTGTCAATGGCCTTCATGAACCCTTCCTTCACCTCAGCATCCTCTATAGGTGTTATTCTGCCGGGACGTGGCACATACCACTTCGGGTTCAATGCATAGGCAGCCATGTGTAAGGGAGTGTTGAGCTTCTCCCATCTATGTTGAATGATTGGATAAATGTGCTCGGTGTAGAATTGCATTGTGGGGTCCTTCTCTCGCACTTTAGCCTTCATTTGATCAAGCATGGAATCAATGCACTCGTATACCTCTCCAAGGGAAGGTGCATTAGAGTCCCCAAATCTAATAACCTTGAAGACTGGATCAATGATGGAGACAATATATGTGGCATCAGCCCAAAAGACATCATTCTTCACCACCTCCTTAACCCTCAACCCCTGCTGTGTCTTCGACTCAGGCCATCGGTTCCACTCTGCTGTCATTACCATTACTTGCAATGGCTCTTGCAACTCAAGCATCCTCTCCAAGAGAATAAAGTATGATGCATACCGAGTCTCTATAGGTTTCAGGAATTCCTTCTTGGAGAAGGTTCTGAAAAGTGCATGTGAAGTATGGTGGTTGCAGATAAACATCTGCACATCTCTAGCATCACTCACAATTGATTTGATCCAGCTGATTTTACCCATGTCTTTAAGTGCATTATTCATAGCATGCACACAGCAAGGAGTCCACCAAATGTGTCTATAGGCTGCCTCAACCAACTTCCCTGCAGCTCTACACACATGGGCCGCATCTGTCACTACCTGCACCACATTCTGTGGCCCAACCTCCTCTATGGCATCCTTGAGAATCTGGAATTGATAATGAGCATCCTTGCTATGCCCTGAACAATCAATAGCCCTAAGGAAATAAGGGCCCGCTGTAGATGTGACCATGATGTTGATGAGTGGACGATGCCTAATGTCCGACCACCCATCCATGACTATGCTGCATCCACTTGAGACCCAGGTTCTCTTCATCTTCTCCATCAAAATATTAATCTTGGAATAGTTCTGATCCAAGATTGTTGTCCTCAACTTAGTTTCCCCTGGTGGCACATATGATGGTCCCGCCCTTATTACCTTTGACATAGCTTCCTTGTAATAAGGAGAGCGAGCCACATGGAATGGAATGCCATTGGCAAAGAAGAATTTGCCAATAGCATCATCTGCCTCATCCTTTGCTTGTGCATTGAATAAATCTGCCAATGGATGTGAACTTGAAGATGCCACTTTACGTTTCCCCTTAGGCTCTCCTACACATGAACTGAATGGATTTGGTGGCCTTTGACTCTGCAAAGTAGAAGTAGAAACTGCTGCAATCTGATCAGCCTTACTCCTATGTGCCAATGTAGCTGTCATAGGTGTTGCTTCCTCATCCGAACCCCATAATTTTAAAATTTCAGCTCTATACTTTGCATTGTTTTCCACCTTCTTACAAACATCTACACCTTTGCCTCGAATAAGAAGAAAGTGAGAATTAGTTCTAGTAATGCTCCCAAACCAGTCAAGATGACAAAGATGGCACACCCACTTTCTAGTGCCCCCACGTGACCCAGGCTGTTTCGGCATCTTAGTTGCAAATTGTTTTAATGGTGATTTTGGATCAAAGGGGCCCTTGGCATATCTTTGGAGGATTCTTGAAGGGCATTTATCTTTGACTCTTCTACTCTCAATAGAACCTGCTTCAGCTTGAGTCTGAGTATTTGAGTCATGTTCACCCTCTTCTACTTCTATTTGAAATTCTGAATCATCAGATTCATTTTCACTTCCACTTCCACTTCCAATTTCTGCTTCAACCTCCTCATGCTCAACCTCATTGCCACTTCTATTGATTGAACTCATTATGATAATGTCAAATGAGGCTGCAAAAAAGATTTAAAAACAAAATCAGACCTCTATAATTTATTGCAAAAGATGAAATCATGAAAATAAAAAAACAATATGATGTTATCACTTATCATTTATCAATGTTATCATGTTTCCAACTTTCCATTTCAAAGTTTTTAACTTTTAAATTTTAAATTGACAGTGTGCCTCAAAGAGATGTCATCTAATGGAATGCAATGATTGGAGGAATTTTGTTTGTGAGTGTGAAGTTTTATACTTCATTTGATGAATTATTATTTTACAGTGGCAGCCGCAGGGTTTACTTTTTCGAATTGAGACTATAGAGGAATTTTGTCAAATGTTGTAATTGCAAACTTGCAACTGCCTTGTAGACATGTATGCAAAATCAAAAATGCCAAAATGTGGAAGCATAGACGAGACATGTGAACTTTTTTAGTTTTTATTTTTTGACAGTGTGCCTCAACTTCAAGGCTCAAAGAGATGTCATCTCAATTCAAATGGAATGCAATGATTGCAGGCATGCATGAACTTTTTGACAGTGTGCCTCAAGGCCCTCAACTTCAAGGCTCAAAGAGATGTCATCTCAATTCAAATCAAATGGAATGCAATGATTGCAGGATATGCAGTTGCTGTTGCAGTGTGCAACAGCAACTGCATATCCTGCAATCATTGCATTCCATTTGAATTGAGATGACATATTGACATCTCTTTCAGCCTTGAAGTTGAGGCACACTGTCAGAAAGTAAAAAAGTTAAACATGTCTCGGCTATGCTTCCACATTTTGGCATTTTCATTTTGCAAATTTGCATACATGTCTACAGGGCAGTTGCACTTGCAACTACAACATCTAACAAAATTCCTCTATAGTCTCAATTCAAAATTCAAATGGAATGCAATGATTGCAGGATATGCAGTTGTTGTTGCACTGCAACAACAACTGCATATCCTGCAATCATTGCATTTTGATTCCATTTATTTGCTCATAGAGATGTCCGCTCATGGAATGCAAATTATGCAATGGTTGCAATTATTATTAATTTATTTGCTAACTCACAGAGATGTCCGCTCATGGAATGCAATGGTCGCGCAGCCTGCAGTTGCAATTATTATTAATTTATTTGCTAACTCACAGAGATGTCCGCTCATGGAATGCAATGGTCGCGCAGCTTGCAGTTGCAATTATTATTAATTTATTTGCTAACTCACAGAGATGTCCGCTCATGGAATGCAATGGTCGCGCGGCTTCTGCAAACCCCGCGACCATTGCATTCCATGAGCGGACATCTCTGTGGCGCTCAAAAAACCAGGTTTCAACATTTTGCATACAATGTACATGAAATCGCGAGCCAAAACGAAGGGTTCGAAAAATGAAATACCTCAAATGCAGTCGAATGCACCAGACTCCAGTCGAAAAACCCTGCGGCTGCTACTGTAAAATGATATTTCATCAAATGAAGTATAATAAAACTTAGGTTAAAATGTTTTTAACTTTTTCAATTTTTTAACATAACATATTCCGACGTTTCCATGGCGTTTCCATGGGGTTTCCTGTGCGCGAAATTCAGGGAAACGTCTCCCTTCAGGAGGAGACGGCGGGGGGACGGCGGCGGTACGCGGAGACGGCGGAGGGACGTTTCCCAGGCGTCTCCCCGTCTCCGAAACGCGTTGTTTTTCGGGGGGACGCGTCCCCGTGGAACACTGGTATTTTGGTGGACCTTTCTTGATATGAATTCTTAAAATATTTTTCAGGTTTGACAAAAATCTAAAAACGTTTTCAATTTTCTTAAAGATCTTACATGGTTTTCTAAAAAGTTGGGGAATTCTCAAAGAACTCTTTCTTTTATAGTGATTGAGGCAAATATTTATATCAAAATCAAATTGGTGAATATCTGTAGAAATCCAAATAATTGAGAAAATCAGCCCATCGGCAAACCCCTCAAATTTACTACACCCTGCTTGTTATTGACTATCAACTTCCAAACCAATCTCTATTATTGATGAGATCAAATGCATATCTACAGAAATCTAAGCCTCACTAGTCAAAACTAAAAAAAATGATAGTTTGAAAGAGCCAGACCTTTATCTTTTTGGCCAAACACAATTTGACTATGTGCAGGAGGAAAGAATGATTACCTCTGAGAATTATTTTATGGCGGAAATATGGCCTTCATACTCACTGAAAATCAATACACCCCTCATGGCCTTATGGGCCTGGTAACAGCACTAAGTTTAGAAAGATTTTCCAACAATTCTCAATTTTAGTAAAAAAAAAAAATACATATTTCAAGTACTAAAGTTTCTTGAAGTTTTTGTTGTGTATGCATCAATTTTATGACATGCCTTACCACTCAGATTCCACTGGAGTATCATTTCTCCATTGGTTTTACAATAGCAATTACTAGATTTAGTGCATCCCCTCTAAGATGTGATTATTTGGCAACCTAGTGAGAACCAAGCATGAACAAAGGTTGCTTACTTTACAGATTTGTATGTAGCCGCCATTTCCTGCATTTTGTTGTGTCTATGCCAAATAGTAAATTCTTAGACAAAAGGTTTAGCACACCATAATCCATTGTCTAGTGGCAAGGTGCAATCGCCAAGAGAAAGGACAGGATTGAAGCCTCATTGCAAAGAACCCCATAATGCCTAGGCTAGATTGCGTGCTACAAATTAAATACATAAGCAATTTTTGCTGGGATATGGCCAGGTTCCTCCGAGTTAGATGCCATTTCTGTGTCCAATTAATCTGAATATGGAACAAACAGATGAAGTTAGAACTTACTGAAGCATCCCACATTATTTGAAAGGACGACCCTGAATAACATGGATTTGGAGCCAGAATGTCTAGGAAATTTTGCTGAATAGAAACCCTTTGGACATGGTTTCTAAGCCTAAAGATTTCTGAACTTGGTAGGTAATCATCCCACAGATGGCAGTTAAGTGTGTTACAGCATAGATTCGAAACTCAACAAGTACTCACTGGATTCCCATGTACTCACAAGTTTTCCGGCCAGACGAGCAACTTGCCTATGACTCACAAAGTGAGTTTACTGGAAAACTTATCAGTTACTCAGCAAGCTTCCCACTGAGACTTGCTTGTACCTTGCAAGTCTGACAAGAAAACTTGCCACTGCACAGTAGGCAAAACCCTACATAACCCTCCCCCCACCGCACCTCTTTTCTGTTTTTTTGGCTTTCTTTATCATTTATGCCTTCAGCAATTTGAGCCTCAGTAGCATGAATTGATTGTCAGGTGATTGGAAGGATTTATCAAAGGTTGGTAACCGTGCAGGGTTTTGTCACTTCAACCCTGCTGGAGGTTACTGCTCAAGACCACACTCTTGTTTCAAAAGCAAAATAAAATGCTTTAGCTGCATTGGATCGAAAAACAGCATTTTTTCCTGTTTTCATGAATATTCTGGTATTTTTTAGTTTCCCAAACTTTTTTCTGATTAAATTTCAAGTAATTGAATTTCATTTATACTTTCAGTTTGTCCAGTTAATCCTACATCCAAATGACGCTATTATCATCAAAACTCTTTAAATTCATTCTATATGCATCTCATGCATTCTTTAAATTTATTTTGTATATTTATGCAATTTTTTAGTCGACAAATCTTTTGCAAGTCCAAGTCCTAGTCAAGTTTTTGGCCAGCCGAGTTTTAGCCAAGTAAGAGTTTTTGAACCATCTGTTACTTGGTGCAAGTATTGGCACTGATGCCTAATATTATGCAAAACGGTTCATTTGACTAGTACGAATCTCTCCTCTTCATCCCTGTCAGCATCAGGGGACGCGATAACTGCTAAGTAGAGAATTCAAGATCACAATAGGTCATTAAGGAATCAATTCTCATGAGAGATGGGTTAATGAGTATGAAAGAAGAGCCATTCGAGCAATGACAATGTGCTAGTGAGAAATCCGTCAATGAGGAAATGACTCAGGTACTGAATAGTTCTTACAGTGGCCCTAAAAAATATTCTTAATAGAATTGGGCAAATGAAACTCTAATTGCATAAAGAATCTATATTGCAATTTACATTTAATCTAGCCAAAAAGAGTATTGCTGAAAATGCTATTGTAAACATACATGCAAATGGATTGGCGCATGAAAAATCGAACAACTCGTCTGCAGAACAGCCCATCAAAACTTTAGCGGGCTTATCAAAACAAATCACGATCATCACTCTCTTATCAGTTGCAACTGACAGCTGTCAATACAACCACCTTTAAATTTCACAGGGGAAAAACAAAAAGCAAAGTTTTTGCATACAGATTCCAACCCAAACATATGATAAATAGCGATAAAAGCCTTCAAAGTAAAATATAGCCTTCCCTGCCTCCGTGTAGACAGTATAAACCAATTTAATACAGAAAAAAAATTTAAAAGAATTTATTGTAAATTGTACCATACATACAAGTAACTTGTATACTCGTTTTGAAGCAGGAGTTCTTTGATTGAAAGTGCATCTGCTGCAATGCTGAAATTCAGAAAACCCGATGCCCTTATCAGGAAGAATGCTTTCGCAGTTGCTACAAACCCTGTAGCTGCATATATAAAACTACATACTGAAAATTTCTTTATAATTCAAGCATTCGCAATGGCTCGTTATTGAAAACGTAATAAAGAAAAAATATATGAAACGAATGAACTCAAATACCCAATTTGAAAAATGTGGTGTTATGTACCAGAAATTTGAAGAATCCATGGCCACAATGGAGCAGAAGGGAAGAGTCAGGTCTCTCTTTGCCATAGCCAAATGTTACGGGCAGAACAAAACAGAGATAATTTAAACATATCTGAGTGGGTCTTTCTCGATATTTAAATTTCATTTCTAGAATAATTTATACTGTATTGCTACTTTAAAAATATTGAATCCTTTTTTATGAGTTTCTTAGATGATGGAGGTCATTGAGAACATGGTCTTAACAAAGGTATAGTGGGGGGATAGGGGGGTATCTTATCTTCGAGGTTCTATGTGGAATGATATGTGAGATGAACATTTTTTTTAATCGTTGTGCATGGAATGATGTGGCAAATATAAAAATCTTCTATTCAAGGGTGTTTGAGTTAGCGAATATGTGGAGGACAACATGGAGAGGAGATTTCACAATTTTTTACAATTTTCAATGTTGACCGAAGGCGGACAACATGGATTTCTAGTGGTAGAGACCACTATAGGGGAGAGGGCCCAATAGTCGTGCGGGGTCCAATAGTCGTGCACCCAATCGTACATATAATACCCAATAGTCGTTTATATAATGTCCAATAGTTGTGATTTGACTACCCATAATTAAACAAAATGTATGCTTTTGATCTAAAAAGCAACCAATCATGTGATACCACATCAGCGCTCAACTACTCATGATGTAATGCACGAGAATTGGTCTCACTATTTTTTGGGGCCTTTTTCGACACCTTGACAAAAACGCATGTTGATGTGGCATCATATTTGATGATGTGGCCCTGAAACCTTAGTTATAAGCAGAGAACTTGCCAAGTAAGCTGCTATAAAAAATTGGGAGTGATTTGAAATTTCGACATAGGATAATTAGAAGCGCGAAGTTAAGGTGCACGACTACTGGGCCCTCTCCCCTACTTTGTTCTTGTACATCATGTTATAGGATCAGACAATGGATGAACATGTTCAATTCATAAATGGTAACATTTATCTTGCGTCGCCTCACACTCCACTACAACCTCGTCGCATTTAATTCGCACTTCGTTGGATCTCAGTGTTGGAGATGGTGACAAGTCTTTTAACAATGGAGCCTTCAATGTTGTATACTACAAAATTGATATTCCACTACCACTTCATTACCAACTATCTTCTTCACAAAAGATTGTTTGGTTTGACACTGAAAGCTATTCACTTCTACTCGCCTTCCACCATGGCTTCTTGGTGATTTCTCAACGTCGATATAAGGGGTGTAATGGCCACCTATATCTTACCTTGTGATATTTATATTTAGTATTGTAATTGTGTATTTTGAGATTGTAGATGATGGATTGATGATTGTATTTCCATGCATTTTATGATGTATGTGATATTGTACCCTATTGGGTGTGTATGCATTGTTTTGGCTATTATATATTGAGCAAGTATGTTTGATGTTTGCTCTAAGGATGTAGGCATATGATGTTTCTCCACCTCAATTGGTAGGTCTGAGTTATTCCCCAATGGTGATTATTTCAGATATATCACATTGGGCCTTATTCATCTATTGTTTTTTATCATGTACTTGGAGTACAAGGTATGTCATGTGTGATCATATGCAAATTTGGATTTGAATTGAAGGAAATTTTGGAGTTTGTTCATGTTGTGGGTTACACATAATTGTGTGTCTCAATGTAATAGTTTGATTTTTGTAATTTTTTGTATATGTGTTGATGAATTAATTATTGCATTCTATTAATTATTATTTGTTTTGTGAATTTAGAGAAAAGAAAATATTGTTAAGTTATTTATTGTAGGAAAGTATATTTTAATTAGGTGAAATTTGAGTTTAAATTGAAATTATTTTGTTGGAATATGAATGTATTTAATAATTTAATTATCTTTGTTTTTAAATTTGAAAAAGAAGTGTTTAGTATTTGGTTTCTGATATAAAATGCATTGTTGGGAAAAAGAAAGGAAAATAGTGAAAAAATAAAAGAGAAAAAAAGTGAAAAATAAAAAATAGGCATAAAGGAAAAGAAATGGGCTTATTATTTTCGTTCTTGTTTTTTTTGTGAAAAATGGCTCCCAGACTCTCTCTTTTGAAAATTTAGAATTTTTTTAAGTTGGGATTGTTTTTGGATTGGATGAGCTTGGAGATTGCATGGGATGGTGGAGATCAAAAGGAAATTGTATTGTGTTGGAGATTTCATTTCTTTTGTTTGGCAAAAATTGAAGAAATAAAGTTTATTTGAAATCAAAATTTAAGGTAGATCTCTTCCTTCTATTTGTTTCTTGTAATTCTCCGTGTTTGAATGCCATATGCTAGACATGCTTACCCTTAAGGTAGCATATGGCTTCATTTTTTTTAATTGATTAATAAGCATAATTGATAGATTTAATTTTCTTTTAAAAAAAAATTAAAATGCTCAATGTGTGCCCTTACTATGGCAAAAAATTTAAAATGCTCGAAATGTGAATATTCTTTCATAAATTGGTTGTTATGCATTATAGGGTCAAAAGAGTATGTTTTGTTTTTCAAAAATGTTAGTAGAAAAAAATGAAAAAACGTAAGCTTTCATTAATGAAGTTTGAAGCTAATTTTATGATTTTTTGGTTAAAAATAAATTAGGAAATTTGAATTTTAAAAGTGATTTTGGATGAATTAGAATGTGGGATTTTGTGTCCCTTTAATTATTTCCCATTATAATTGCATTAAAATCATGTTCACTACTTTAGGTCATGTTGTGAAAATTAAGCTTTCATCAAATGGAGTTTTAAAAAATTATATGGTTTTGAAATAAAAATAATTTAGAATTTTAGAATTTTAGAATTGAAATAGAACAATTTAGATTGAGAGGATTCATGTCTTCTTAATGAATTTTTTATGTGAATATTTTGAATTTATTTTCAATATTTTATGTCATGTATGTACATCATTTCATGTGTCATGCCTAGTTGGTCCAATTGGAGCATGAAGAGCCTGGGATTGAGGTTTAGGGTTAGGGAGGAGTGGATCTACATGTTGTCCCAAGTCTAGTTGTGACTTTTTGTACATAGTGATTGTAAGGTTGTAAATAAAGTGGAGACTAAGGAACTTGTGTAATTGGTTGAGCTAATAATATTATTTTGATGGCATAGCTTTGAGCATTGCATATGCTAGGTATGATCAGCCAAGGGTATGCCACATCCGATTGGATGGTGGATGCCACTTGATTACTCACTTCATCTTGTGATGGGAATATGTACTTGGGTTCTCTTTGTTCTTTGCAATGACACTCCTTGCCTCTCACTGGTTCCCTCATCCTTGTGATTGTTGGGTGTTACATCTAGTGGGTGGGAAAGTGTAAAAACATGGGGGACCAAAAAGTGGCCACAACCACTTTTTGGTCCATCTAGGTGTAGAGAAGGGGGATTCATTGCTCCCAAGTCTCTAATACACCAAAGAGTCTCAAGGCAACGAACTGCACTAAACTACCTCAGACTACCTAATAAGATCAATCAAGAAGATCAAGATGAAAGAGATTGCAAAATGTATGAAGAGAAGAGTTCTAGGAATGATTATAGGAAGACAACTTCAGGGACTGAAAGAGAAAATCATTAAGATTTTTGAAATAGAGAGAGAAGCTCTCAACCAAAGGATAGTAGTGCGGGAGTAGTATGTCAGCGCAATGCGTTGAAGTCTCAGGGACGTGTTGGCATCCTATACGAACAAAGCGATGAACCCTTAAACAAAACTCAAAAGGATTTGCTAACTATCCAGAATCTGAGGTCTATTTAAGCTATTAATGTAATAGAAAGCAAGAATGCAAATAAATGACAAGGAAAGCAAGAGACTAACTTATAATAGGTCTTGTGCTTTGAAGCCTCCTACTAAACTCCACACAAGCAACCTGCACACATGGTGAACAAGGAAAAATGTTAGAGTGGTTTCAAGGCTTTTCATAGTCAAACCCCCATTTTGGTGTTCCCACATCCATGGACCACCAAATAGATAGAGAGAAATAGACACAAAGTAAAATAGACATAAGAGTGGTAAAAGCAAACCCCACTATGGAGGAGAACCCGTACCACAAAATAGACACCAAAGTGATAAAAGCAAACCCTACTATGGAGGAGAACCTGTATCACAAAATAGGGACACAATAAGTATTATGTTATCAAATTGACAAGAATCAAGAGAGTGTTACCAATAGTCTATGACCCCCTCTTGGCTTGATAGACACAATGTTGAGCGCTTAAAAGAGAGCTTTGGTTGTTGGAGATACTTCAGTCTGGAAAAGCTTTGTTATAAAAATAAGATGGAGAAGAGAAGAGAAGAGAAAGAAGATCAAGTTAGGATGAGAGAATGTTGCAAATGAGAGTGAAAGAATGAGTTTTGTTCAGTTGCACAGGCGGGAAGAGTCGTTACTCTCAAAATCCTGCCATAGAGACGCACATCATAGGTCAAGAATTCCAAAATTCCACGTTTGAACTCATGAAAGTATAGGGACACTAGTGCACTGCACAGACATCCGCACATTGTGCAAGCGTCCAACTCATTGTTTTGCGAGAAACAAGGTGGAAGACTGTTTTCACTTCAATGTTGGTACTTATGGAGTTGAAATCATGAAATTCTGACTCATAAGGTTCTTGTCATAAATGCAGCTAGGCATAATAAATGGAAGGGTCAAATGCACAAATGTGAAATTTCCACGAGGCATAATTTTACGACATTACATTTTTCCCCCACTTTAGTGAGCTATTTTTTGGGAAAAATCAACTACACTAAAGTAGAAAAGATAACATTAGAGCAAACTCAAAAATTTGAGAATTTTACAGATTTGCATGCTAAAAAGGATATTGTAGAGGCCACAGAGGTCAAGCAGGTAGGTACCGATAATTCCCCCAGTGATCTAGCTTAGCGAGAAACCATAGCACCTAACGTAAAGTTTTGTTATGCAAAACTCAAATTTAGGTCAACTCAAAAATTGAAAGAAGCTACCAAGGCAAGAAGAATGCTTGAGGAAAATCTAGTGGTTCAAAAGAAAAATATGATGAAGAGGTGAGTATATGCCTCCTCCTAGTTTTTCCCCCAACTTGGTAGGGTAAAAATAAGAAAAATGACAAGACCACAATCGCCGAGAAAAATGGGCCATAAGAGGCCTATATATACCCAGGTGGGCCCCTAGAAGGGTCATTTTCACTATTCACCACGAGCAATTTGTTGAATTTTGTGAGAGAAAATTCAACAAAATGACTTATAGGCAAGAGTTTGAGGAGCCTAGGATCAAGCAGTTGCGTCAAGCAACGACACAGGGAGGCGAGGTCGATCAAGTGAGTTTGAACTACCCTCTTTTGTGCATTTTATAGTATTTTTTAGTAGATTTTTCAATGTTCGCAGCTCAAGCATCTCGACTACACGAAGGCGTCCAACCGGCGCGCTAGCTTCCCGCCAGTACGCTGGCGAGCTTCGATCGCACTAGTGGTTGCCAAGTGCGTTATCATCCAAGAAACTCCAATGGTGAACCTCGGATAGCAATGCAGTGCGCAGATGTTGTGATGTGCCTATGTCCTAGAGGTCGTATGATGAAAAAATTTGATGTAGAAGCTAGAAAATTTTGATGCAAATGGATCTAACTTGAATATTTTACCATTTTCCAAGATTACCTAGAGATGTGAGAGCATGGTGGCAAATGAGTGCTGAGGATGCTCCATGATCAAACAACATGCATGTCCCCTAACAAGGAGGGACATCTCCGACAGGTAGGCCTGTGGTTGGCCTATACTATGCTTGAGATGTTTTATCACGATCGCATGCTTATGGCATTGATGGAGCATTGGGACTCAGCAACCTCCACCTTCCATTTCCCGATGGGTGAGATGATTGTCACATTAGAGGATTTCTACTAGATCACCAGCCTACCCATCCATGGATGGCAGGTGGCACAGGATGAGACACACTCGACCCAAGAGTGATTCAAGGGTTTGCAAACTACATAGGGCACATAGACCTTACAGATAGCACCAACCACATTTACATTTGTTGGTTCAAGCACGGGCACGTGGTGGTCCCTCTAGTGTGGAGGGTGATGGCAGTGATAGTCATTATGCAGGTGACTATGGATGGATGAGGCTCTCACCTTCACGAGGGCCTCATCCATACTATCAAGGCCATGGACAAGTAGTGAACCATTTTCAAATGGGGTCGCAACATGCTCACACACCTGTATCAAAAGCTGGGAAAGTTTGTACACTATGAGTACACGATCCTTACCACTTGCTCAATTTTATAGGTGTGGGCATTCACCCATATCACTTGCACCTGCTCAATCGAGTATCCTTGGGGGATAGCCCACGATATACTAATGACACATGTGTATGAGCTAGTATGCTAGTGGAGTTATGGAGACCTATAATTGTGGAGATTACAAAGTGACACCGTATAGTCAGACTAGATTAGATGGCGACCGTGCAGAGGCATGGTGTGGGTGACGGATCGACAACAACTATGGAACATACAACACGAGCAATTTTTGGTTGGCCACACCGATTTTGTGATTATGCCCTATAGTGGATGTCATTCTAAGTAATGATGAGGCGGATGATAGAGATCAGCCTCCAATGCTGCCCGTGGATGATGTAGGGGTCGTCATCGACTTTAAGACCTAGTGGTTGCAGTGTGTTTGTGCTCTAATTTTTCTAGTAGATGCCCCTAGAGGCAATGCGGGTATTCAGGAGTAGGAACCACCAGTGGGAGGAGGAGGAGATGGAGGTGACAGTGGCGATCAGGAGGGAGAGGC
>VDFB02105785.1:472333880-472352444 GCA_007258455.2 Sequoia sempervirens
CCCAATGTTTTTTTAATCAAAATTAGAGCATATATGTCTCTTTCAACATCATATCATAATGCTTCCAAGTAAAAACATTACAATATTCAATCCAAAAAAAATCAAACAAAATTATCAAGAGTTTGTTTCTAAGAAAGCAAATGTGGGAAGGAGTGTTCTATTTCTTTCGCATCCTCCCATGTAGCACTGTCTTCAAAATACTGGTCCCATTGGACCTTAAACTTAGCAATATTTCTACTTCACAACTTAATGTTGCTTCTATCCAAAATTCTAATGGGCTCCACTAGCACCACTCCTAGGTCCTATCCCTGGAAATTTTGTTAATCAAGCACATGATCTACATCAAGATGATAGGGCTTAAGTAAAGAAACATGAAATACATTATGAAGTTGAGCCAGAGCAGGTGGTAGAGCAAGTCTATAAGCAACTAGTTTGATCACTTCCAATACTTCAAATGGACCCACATATCTCAGGGCTAACTTGGAATATTTTCCAAAGGCAATGGAACTTTTATGAGGTTTGACTCTTAAGAAGACTTTATCCCCTGCTGCAAACTATCTAAGAGTTCTATTCTTGTCGATATAACTTTTATGTCGATCTTCCACCTCCTTTAGTTTGCTCTTAATAATTCTCATTTTTTCTTCCATCTCCTTGAGCATTTTGGGTCCTACTATGATCCTATATTCCAATCTATCCCAACTAATGGGTGTATGACACTTCCACCCATACAGAGCTTTGAATTGTGCCATACCTAGAGATGTGTGATAAGTGTTATTATAAGCAAGCTCTACCAATGGCAAGTATTCTTCCCACTTATACTATTTTTCCACGCAATACATTCGAAGGAGGTCTTCAACTACCTAATTTACCCTCTTCGTTTATCCATCGGTCTAAGGATGGTAGGTGGAGCTGAAATTTAACTTGGTTCCCAATGCGGCATTTAGGGTTGTCCAAAATCTTGAGGTCATCCAGGTGTCCCCATCAAAAATTATAGTCTTTGGCACTCCATGTAAGTGGAACATCTCCTAGACAAGTTTCTTGGCCAAGGTTAATGATCCATCCTTAAGGTTTCTTGGGATGAAGTGTGCCACCTTGGTCAACTTATTGATCACAACCAAGATAACATCATGTCATTTTTTTCTCAAATGTAACCCCTGTATGAAGTCCATATTGATCACCTACCATTTATACTCAGGTATGTCATGAGGATACAATAGCCCTGTTGTATGTGCATGTTCATCCTTGACTCACTGACATTCTAGGCATCTAGCTACGTACTCCACTACATCCTTCTTGAGTTTAGGCCAAAAGTACAAAAATTTCAATTTTGTGATCATTCTAGATACTTTGGGGTGTCTTGAATAAGGTGCATTATGAACCTCTTCTAGAACCAACTTCCTTAGCTCTCTAGAGTTTGATATGTAGATTCTTATCTAGTATCTCAAAATGCCATCCAATTTGATCTCATACCCACAGAACTAATGATCTGATGGATTCTCTGCTAGGGTACTCTTCACTCTTTTGTAGTGCTCATCCCCTTGCAAATGTTGTGTCACTTGTTGTCTCATATTAGACCTTGTCGAGATCATGGTTTCCAGATGTCTTCATCTACTAAGAGCATCAACCACTCTATTCTCTTTTCTTTATATGTACTCAATTCCAAAGTCATACTCACTAAGGAATTCTAACCACCTTCTTTGTTGCGCATTAAAGTTTGGCTAAGTAAAAATGTATCTCAATCCCAAATGGTCTATCTTGAGCTCAAATGGCTTTCCCAAGAGATAATGTCTCCACATTTGCAAGACATGAACTATTGCAGCCAACTCTAAGTAATGTGACACATAATTCACCTCATGTTGTTTAAGCTTTCTTGATTCATACGTTACCACTTGTCCATCCTGCATTAGTATTGCTCCCACTCCCTCCGCTAAAGCATTTGTGATTACAGTGAATCCTCCATTAGGATCAGGGATGGTCAACATTGGGGTTGTCATTACCCTCTCTTTCAGGAGTTGAAATTCCTACTCACACTTCTCAATCCATTCAAACCATGCACCTTTTCTTTGGAGTGACATGATTGGAGACGCTATATGGGAGAACCCTTGCAAAATCTTTCTATAGTATCCTGTGAGGTCCATGAAGCTATGGACTTCTGACACATTCTGAGGTATTGGCCATTCCACGATCACCTTGATCTTCTCAAGGTCTACAGAGACTCCCTCAACTAAAATAATATGGCCTAGATAGTGCACCCTATCTTGATAAAATGAGCACTTAGATAGATTCCCAAAGAGTTTCTTCTCTCTCAGTCATTGTAAAACTATCCTCAAGTGCCTATCATGCTCTTCAATATACTTTGAGTAAACTAGGATGTCATCTATGAAAATCAAAATAAATTCATTCAAGCAATCTCTGAACACACTATTCATGAGATTCATGAAAGTTGCAGGTGCATTGGTCACACCAAAAGGTACCACAGTGAACTCGTAATTTCCATACTGAGTTCGAAAGGCAGTCTTCAGAATGTCTTCTTCCTTTATTCTCAATTGATGGTATCCTAACTTGAGATTAATTTTGGAGAACATTGTCGCTCCCTTCATCTGGTCAAACAACTCATCGATCCTTGGGAGTGGATATTGATTCTTAATGGTTGCCTTGTTCAACATTTGATAGTCTGTACAAATGCAAGGTTTCATCCTTCTTTTTCATAAAGATAACTGGTGCTCCCCAAGGAGACACACTAGGTTTTATGAGACCTTTGTTCAACAATTCCATTAACTAGGCCTTCAACTCATAGAGTTCAGTAGTGGTCATCCGGTATGGTGCTTTGGATTGTGGCTCAACTCTCGATACTAGGTCAATAGAGAATTTAAATTCCTATTTCGGAGGTAACTCCATGAGTTCATCAGGGAATACATCTTAGAAATCCTTGAGAATAGGGTAGTCTTCTAAATACGATTCCTTGTTGTCAGGGTTACTGATATGCACAGCATAAATAGCACATCCCTTTTGACGATCCTTTTTGAGTTGCATAGCAGCAATCTATCTAAGCTCTAAGGGTCTTTGCATCCCACATATCTTGACTCGGTTCCCATAATCATCCAGACAATGAACTACCTTATCCTCATAGTTCACTATAGATTTATGCTTAGTTAACCAATTTATCCCCAAAATTACATTGTATGAGCCTAAGGGTTCCACATACAGGTTGACCTAGGTCTAGAAGGTTGGAAGCTCTAACTCGCTACAAAAGAGATAGGTGTCTACTCTCTGCTCTGCTCAGTTTCCATACTAGATTATCCATGATTTTTCCATGTATCTGGGTCTAATAGGTATCTTGGATATTACTCTAGGGTCTATGAAACATTCAATAGGTTTGGTATCAATTAAAATAGAGATAGCTTGACCATAGAGCTTACTCGTCAACTATATTATTGAAGCCCAATACTCTGCCTGCTTGTTATCCACTATAGCGTGGATCTGATGATGTTGGGATTGTTGATAGTTTCCTTCCCTTCATGAATTTGACTACTATGGATAATTAGATGCATAATGATCACCCCCATAAGTATAGAACCCGTCATGAGGCCCTTTGCGACCTCCTAGCTTGTCCTCTCTAAATCCCTTCTGCTTTTGGTCATCTTTGCCTTTGTTGTTGTTTTCCTTCATGCTCTTCCACCATTATCACCTTCACCTTTCTCTTGTGACTTACTTCCCCTCTTGAGATTACAAATTTGGTTGTTCGTGTCTCCTTTCTGAAACTTCTTGTTCCCAAATTGCAACTTAGGATTTGAATTATTGTTGAAGTTGGATTACTGCTGCAACTTTTGCTCCTCTTTGGTGGCCTTCAAGAAGAATTTGTTCATAGTGAGAGGATCATGCATGTCCACTTCTACTCCAATGTGGGGTCTAAGTCCCAATATGAACTTTTAGATACAAAAACGTTTGTCTCCTTCATACTGGGGCACATACTTCAATAGATTGGTGAACTTTTCCCAATATTGGGTCACAGTCATGCTCCCCTAAGTTAGGTTTTGAAATTTTGTCACCTTCTTGTTGAAAAAGAGCTATGGTAACCATCTCTTCCTAAAAGACTGGAGGAATATTTCCCAAGTAATCTCTCCAGGTTGAAGATTCCTTTCGGTCTTTACATTGTCCCACCAAGTAGTTGCTTCTCATGGAAGCTAATACGTAGCCCACACAGCTTTAGTCTGGTCAGATAGGTTACAGAGTCTAAAATACTTCTCCATCTCAATGATCCATGCCTCAGCTCTTGCTCTGATGGCTTTACCATCAAACTTAGGCGGTGCTACTCTTTTGAGATCCTTTACCAGTTCTTTCTCAATTTGACCTCGAGGGCCTTCTCCTGGACCACTTTCTCCTTGATTGAATTTTGCATTTTTTGGATTCCGGTTCTCATGCACCACTCAGACCTCATATTCTATGTGGTCCATACGAGCCTCTTTCCTATTCAAAAGTTCTAGAATATGATCCAACCTTTTGTTTGGTCCATTTTCTGACCCACTACCACCTGTCTCTTGTCTAGTGGTCCCCATATTGATGCACACCCGACCTGCATCACCTTTCATGTCTACCGTAACTTAACACTGGGTTCCATGAGTAAACATTATTATTCACATAACACTACATACACATGCATATATCACTCATTCATAAAGACATACACATTCATGCACAGTAAAAAACATGTTTTTGAGTTCTTCGCCTGAACACACCAAAAATAACATCTTGCTTTATTTATATTAAGTGTGGGTCAATAGGCCCTTATTTACAAAAGCTTCCTTTTTACATTAGTTAGTTTTCTCATTCTTAGAGAGAGGACACTCCTATGGGTCCTCGTCAAAATTTACATCAACTTTCTCAGAAGAGGAGGGTTGAGCATGCAGGCTCTCCTTTTCCTCCTTAGTTAGTAAGGGTGTGTTTGGTCCACACCCTAGAGGCCAATCTTTGATTGTGTAAAGCGTCTTAATCTTATGACTTTTCTTCGACTCCTCAATCTTCTTGCCCCTCTCTAGCTTAAGTCGAGTGAGGGCTTGAGCTAGAGTCTCATCATCAGGAATCTCGAGTTGAACATCAGTCTTGGTGTTTGCTTCAACTACGAATTTCTTGTTCGAGGTCCTAATAGTATTCCCTTTCTTTCTTCCTAACTTAGACCTTCCCATACCTGCATTCAATCCAAGTTTGGTCAGTCCTCAAGACAACTCAAATTGGTCAAGGGTCAAATATCCCCTAGTCATGGTCATTGTGGAATCAAAAGGCCTAAAAGCTGAACCCTAAGCTCTTATACCAAATGTAATAACCCATTCTAATTACTACTTAAATATTTATTAAATGACATTATGAATATTAAATTTAAAAAAGACAACTTAAGCAACTCTTTTCAATCATAGCAACACATGTCTAATTAAAATATGAGTCATAGTATATATCCATTCCAAATGTCAATTACAATATCCAAGTTGACTTGGCTCATTGGGCCACATAATCAATACAATATACAATTTTACATCAAGGTTACATCATATTCCTTTGGTAACTTGAAAACATCTAAGGTTTCCTTTTGATGCTCGCCTCCACTAGTGGATGAGAACATGGCTCAAGCACTTTACTACCCAACTATGAAGCTTACACTTCCTCAAAATTATTCCTACTCGAAGAATGCTCGACCCTACACAAAATTTTTAGCAAGAGAACAATCTGCAAGGTGGAATCTAGTGCATGCCCAAACATCAACATTCATCTCTATCTATAATCAGAAAAATGCAAGATCTATGCTAGGAATGGTAGAGAGTGTTATAGCATATAATTCCATACATACATTATAGGCTAATTGCTTGGCCAAGCATTAAAATTTAGTTTCAACAACAAAAGATCTAGGTTTTGGATAAAGCAAAACCTATACCCTCTATACTCCATTTCAACACTCGTCTCGAAAGGTAACTTTCAACAACACAAGTTTATCCCTTAGCAACTATCTACCCCCTAGCAACATCTACTCTGAGGTGCTCTAGTCCACTTAGGTGTTGTTATTCTATTAAAAAAGAGAATATTCTTTAAACACATATCGACGAAAAAGTAATTCAATCTACTTAATTCCTCAACTTAATAAAATTCAGAAAGATAATTCTAGTGGATCTGTTCAATACATTGACTATTTAGTCCATACATAGGTCACATGATTACATTCAATGTATTCTACCACTACATATTTAACATAAATTAGTATTCATTAGAGAAGAAAATGAATTAAACAAGTAACAAAAGAAGGTATGTCACAAGTAGGTACATGTACATAGACGAAGGTCTATGTGTATACACATATATGTGTGAACTTAAGTTAATAAATATTTGTGCATACATTTTGAAATAAATATCATTCTAACAGATTGCTTTCATTCAAAATAATGATATAGATTGTCATGTCATCTAATAGTTATACAAGATGTAAATTTCCTTTTTCAAAGAAAGGAGTACAATTATGTTTTCATAGTTACATCATATTGATACAACGTTTGCATCACATTCATGTTGATTTCAAAATTTTACAAGTTGTAGAGTCAATACGTCTCATAAACAATTCATGATAAACAGTGTTACATGTATTCATCCAAGAATGTTATCATTTAGGTATATATATATATATTGTCACACCCCATCTTGTTATTATTGATTTACTTTTACCTTCACAGGTAAATAGGATGGTAAATGCAATCATGACTTTGATATGCTTGCTAAAAGAATGGACTATTAAAATAGGTATTATGTGAAAGTATTGATAAATGCTTAGTATGGATTTGAAAGAGTAAATATGTTTACATTTATTGCTACATAAATATGCTAAAGTTTATGATGCATATGGATTTATTATGAACATCTAACTACCATTGCAAATGTGCTAAGTTGGTTGCAGGGACAGGTTCAATCCTCCAAAAGGGAGGGGAAGTATCACTCAAGAGAAGTGATTAGTCAGATAACCGTAATGGAATCTATCTGAGCTTATACACAAACTCGCAATAGAATGGTTGAGTCAAGTCAATTTTGATCCAATAAGTGAACCCTCCATCTTAGTCTTGGCTTATTGGGGATAGATGGTCATCCTTGATTGAGTTGATTGTTTCTTTAGGTTGATCTTGCTCTTTGAATGTTCTTGTTTGGACTGTTTGATCATATTGTCATGATTGAATCTTGAGTCTTTGAGCTTTCTGTAGACTCATATGTATGTTAACTATATACATGTATATAGGTATATATATACATTGATCCATGCATGATAGCATAATCATATGCATATGTATGCAAGTAGAAATACTTACAAGCATACACACACATAGAATCAATTATATATATATACCTAATGGGAATGTGTATCAACAAGAATATGTATGTGTTCATGTTGATATGTAATGACAACATGATATGTGTGTTTAAAGTATAAGAATTGGAGTAAAGATATGTATGTTAATTTATGTATATACTAATATATGTGGGAGAAGTACATAACAGAAACGTACATTGCATATATAAGTATATACATGCATAAACATATATATCGTTATTATCTCATGGAACATTTATGAATATATATATATGTATATGTATATGTATATGTATATGTATGTACGCGTATCAATATATATTGGTACATTAATACATAGGGATAATGATATATTTACATACATGCATACATACATACATACACACATACATATATATATGTATGTATGTATGTATATGTATTATATAGTATATTGTAAGCCAATGTTAGAATGCTAAACATATGTGGCATGGTCGATATAAAATAATATAGTGTTTTGTACTATAATGCAGTATTAAGTGGATAGACCACATATGTATTGGCGTTGGTAAATGACAGAGAAATGCATAGGTTATGCCTACGGCACAAAAGATAGTTATATTTCTTGAAATATATAAGGGTAAATATAGCTCATATATAAGCCAATGTGTAATATGTCAAACGTTCATTGAAGTAAATTTCCTAAGTTTTTACTGTAAAAGTAAACAAATCTATGTAACATGCCATTGCAATAAAAAAAATTCCTTTCTTTATTGAAAATATATGAACAAAGATGTTGTACAACATACAATAAGGATGCCCATTCCATTACAATACTTCTCAAAGTACAATATTCCAATCTAATACAAAACTGCATACATAGCTCCTACGAGCTTCATGACATAAGATATAGATGGTCCAAGAATCTTCCTTTCAAAACCTTGGTCCTCTGTCGCCTGCTAAGGAGGAGAAGCATCAATCAAGCACTTTTCTGCCAACTACGAACTCATATGTGGTCCCCTGCACATCTATCAATGATAGATGGTCCTACTCTTCGATGAAGGCATTGGTTGGGTAACCCCGTATGACATACCACTCTAAGCTTAGTGTTGTGTCCTACATGACTAGGATTTTATAACCTATATTAGGTAGCCCTCATGCATTCTAATGGACACGGTGAACTGACAGTGGAGTCTTGACATCACACTATCTATAGTGGAGTCATTGGACTTTCACACTACTTTGGCCAAAGTGTTCTCACTCAATATAATCGAGATGGTCTACCATTCACCTACACTATGGAAAGCTCATTTTGACTTAAGGCCATTATATCTATGCCTAGGAAATCCCTCTCCATGGGAAAGCTACTCCTTAGGATAACCTATCTCTTAAACAACCTAAGGTAACACAACTCAACAAGCAAAGTACAAGTTCCCTCCCTTCACTGTACAACATTCCCAGGAGTAACCTACTAGCCATCTAGCATAAATAACTATCTAGCTTTGAGCGTACCCTAAGCTTGTTTATGTTTGACCATATCTTGTATAATAATAATACTTATGATAAACATAACCTCTTACCCTTGACTACTCATGTCTAGTATAATAATACCCAAGACAAACAGTCTCTCCTATCATGGAGTACCTACAAACAATGTACAAACAAAGCATATAGATTCTACTTTTCTTCTAAAGTAAACATTACTTCAACATGCAAGTATCAACATGACTAGCTCAATCAATAAAGACATAACACATTCAAAAGAATAGAATAATCAAAAGTAGAATATCCTCATGTCTATTTTTTAGCTTCCCAATTTGACTAGCTGCAGTCACAACACCTTTAGAACATCAACTCTCTCCAAAAAAGTCTCACAACTTCTTATCTCTCAAGTTCGTAATTTATTCTTCTCAAAAGATAACTAAAACTCTCTTAATTCTCAAGACTCTCCCTCACTATTTGGATAGAATATTGTAGATAGAAAAGCACACTAAAATGTAGATTTATTGCACAGAAATAACACATCAAAGAGTGATAATGAGGTGTCCCAAACAATGAATTCTTGCTGCTATTTATACAACAAGCAAGTAATACACTACCTGCAGTTTAGGCATGATATTGACAATAGCAAGCATGCATAGCAACACCACTAACATAGCTTTGAAAGGTGGTGAATAACTAAGTAAAGACTCAACTTGAGTATTGTATAGGAGAAAATTTTCACCCCTTATGTAAATTCCCATTTTACACTTCCTCACCTTAGAAAACCAAATTCAAAGGAAAAAATCCACATTAGCCCACTACCTTCATTCCACTTGGCATTTGTTTTGTGCGTCGGTAGAAGAATTTATGTCAGGGATGCCCATGTGGTGCACAAACATCCAAGTGACACACTTATGTCCCTTACAGATTCCTATGTCTGAAGCCTGTAGAGGTGTTACACTTCCCATTAGGGTTGATTTGTAACGCCCCTCTTTGATCAATTGACCTGAATATGGTCATTTTTCTCATTCTCCCTTCAAATTCACTCATTCTTCATGCATTTCATCTTCTACACATCCTTCTAAGCACTCAACTTGATCTATCCAAGCATTCTAGCATTCAATTCTTACACTCTTAGCCTTCAAGTAGTACTTTGCACTCCATAGCAGCAACAACAACACTCCAACTTTGTAGAGAAAGTTTGGAACAAACACCATTGCAATAGGGGCTTGAGTCCTCTCATTTTCTCCTCCATTAGCCAGTGAGCTCTTGGTGGAGGTGGTAAGGTTTCTACTCCTCTCCTCTACGATTTGGTTGAGTAGCACATTACAGTTTTGTAGTATTATTGTGTTCATTTCTTTCATTCTCCTTTCTCATGTTTTTTCTCCATTATCGCTATCTTGGTTATCTATGGAGGTGGAAACACCAAAAAAAGGGTCTGATTGAGGCAGGTCCCTATACACCCACCCAAAAAATTTCCTCTTTCTTATGTGTAGGTGGAAGTATACTTGGAGCTAGCTGGTGAACAGGCTCTTTTGTGAGATCATTCTTGTCACCCTAGCTTTAACCTACTTGCTCTATCACATTTGTTTATATATTTCTTATTTCATAGTGTTGTTTTGTTCTCTTAAAAACCATTAGCTAGGTCGTTAGTCTATTTTCTAGTGATTCACCTTGTATTTTTAGTCCTCTAATTGTACAAACACTAGCACACCTAAGAGATTCCAGTGCACCGTGCTCTCATCCCAGAACCGCCCTCTCATCCTCGAGCAGAGAGCTACCTGAGGCATAGTGTTGAACCCAAAAACTGGCTCGCCTAGCCCCATTCTAAGTTTTGGGTTTGTAGAGTGATTGAAGGACTTTATAGTCCTCGTCATTCTCATCCCTCATCTCTAAAAACCCCTTTAAGCTAAGGTAAGTTAGGGCAGCCTTTCGCTCTTGGCTCTCCATGACCTAGGGCCTTGAATGTGGTGGATCCCCTTCTCTTACATTTTTGGTGTACCTGACGTGAACCATTTTGGTTCCATTTTGCGATACTGAAATTTTATTTCCTCATATCCTAGGAGCATTGCAGGTGTAAGTGTTGCAAGGCTTTAACCTTGCAACCCAACTTGTGATCCCTAGTAGGTGTAGTTGGAAGGTTTTGAAGGTGTTGCGTAATGAAACCTTAATTGGGTCACAATCTTATCCTATAACCTTTAGGGACTCTGTGAAAGTATTGTCTACTGTGCGTAATGGCCTCTTTCCTCCATCAACCTATCCCCTCTACACAACTTGTGAGAAGTGGTACTAGTATAGCCTTCACTTCACAGGATCTGCTAATGGGTTTTCATAGGGAACCATGTCCTCTCTATATCCCTGCGCGAATCAATGAAAACATTATAGCAGATGTTCTTGTTGATCAAACATCTCAAGTAAACATTATAACTGATGAGATCATGCTAATAAACTTTTTGCATAAAGATGGGTACAATGCACTTGTGAGCACCATCTGCACACATGACAAACATTTTGTGCCCCCTTTGGGTAGTATTGTCCTGCTGATTTTGGTTGGACCTAAATCCGTAAAGCTTTTGTTCGACATAATCCCTGGGATTGAACTCTTTAAAGTGAAGTCGAGTATCCCTTGGTTAGTAGCTACGAATGTGGTGCCTTCAATCATTCATAAATGTTTAAAATTTATCCATGGGGGTTTCATGCATGTAAGTCATGACACCGGTTACAAACCACAGGTTGCTCGTGGTAGCTACTCCTTGGATTACTCTTGGCATGTTCCCATTGGTCCTCTCCTGCCTAGGATGGACCTCCTACACCAAACATATCAAAATTATAGGAAAGGGCACCTAAGGCCAAAATTGAGATACCCTCTGTTGCCTTATGTTGTTTCACATAGGGCTTGTCTAAAAGTTGACAGTGATGTCGCCAAGGCACGTAGAAGGGAAGAGAGAAGCAGTCCCGAAATCCTCCTTCTTCCTCTTCCATTGTTCATCTTGATACTTCCTCTCACCTCGTTGAGGTGACATCAGATTTAGTTCCACATTTTTAAGAGAATCCTATGGTGCCCACTTGGTGAAATCCCAAGCGTCTCACATTTGAGCTTCCTATTTTTCCCACGAAGCCTAGGTCCACTCGGTATAACATGAAGAAAGGTCCCCATGGAGAGTCCTCTTTGTCTCAACATCCATGGCCTCCTACCACCCCTGCTCCCAAAGTAGTGAATGGGAAGAGGCCTGCTGTCGAGGCACTTGATTCAACTCCCCCCATTGTTTCTCAACCTGCTCCTCCTGCTCCCATTCAAGAGTTTATTCCTCCACCAAAAATGGTTGTAGTGGACACTCCCATGGCTAAGCAGGAGCCTTTTATTCCTTTGCAGCTTCCATCCTTCAGTTCAAAGAGTCACAAAAACTACCTTGTGCATGAGTGCAAGCACCAGCGAAAGGCTCTCATGGATAAGAAGGCTTCTTTACAAAGAAAGGAAGAGAAGACGACTTCCCTTGTATCCGGACCTCTTGTTGCATCCTCCTCTCTCCTCCCCTTTGCTTCCATTCAAACCAACTCTGTATCACTTTTGGCTTCCACTATGAGTATGAATGCACCTGACCCTAAAAAGGTGTATGTGTTCATCACTCCTTCAATACAGCCATCTTTGTTGATGTCCCTTCCAGATGTCCAGCCTTTCCCAAAACCCATAGATACGACTAACACTTTGATCGTTTCTACTACGGTTCTCTCCTCCTCATCTTCCTCCACACTTCTTAACTCATTTATGGGGAGTTTGAATCCTTCGACGAAGTAGAAGGTAGAGAGTGTTCCTTCCAGTAATGAAGGACATAAGAGGATTCTACCTTCTTAGAAAGGTGGTTCTGTGTTGACTTGTTCTATCCTAGTGACGGAACCAGCTCGGCTTCCCCTAAGTTCATCACCACTCCTGAGTCACTTGGTGAGCCTAGCAATGAATCTCAGACACAACCTTCTCCTACCATTAAGGTGAAACATGGCACTCCTGTAAAGTGTATGTTTAACTCCCCAAATGAGGTTTCGGCCTTATCAGCAATCTTTGTGAAATCGCTAACCTTAGCTCCACAAGAGCTCGGTGGAGAGGACCTTGTGGGGCCCTCTTCCTTAGCCTTTGTTGCGGGAGGGCTGTATTCTCCTCCTCTTAACATTCCACCACTACAGGCTCGTCCTCCTTCCCCCTACGATGATCTAGAGTGGGAAGTGGATGATCTCTTGGTCGATTAGTGTTAGGAGGCCTATTTTTTATCTTTAGATTAGATGTGTGTGTTTGTTGTCACATGTTCCCTCGTGATTGTGCTATGTGTGCCTGGGTGACCCTTTTCACCCCTGTTGATGCTTGGATGCAGGCTTGGTTTTTGTTTCGTAAGCCTTCTTCTATTTGTATCATCATTCTTCTATGTTTGTGACTTGATTTTTGATAAATTGAGCAAAGTGTTGGGGGCATTTAGGCTTCCCTTCCATGTTGACCCATTTTTTTATTTTTACTGTCTTCTTGTGAATTATTCACATGGTTTAATATAGTAAGGGGTTGATGATAGTTCATTTTATACACTATTACTATACATATACATATATATATATATATATATATATATATATATATATATATATATATATATATATATATATATATATATTCATGGGCATTTTTTACCCCGAAATATCAAGCTACCCTTGTGCCCTTTGTTCGTGTTTTATTTTCTCTTTTTATTTTCCTTTATCTTTCTCTCTTCTTTGCTTGAGTTTTCCCTCTCATGTGTGACAATTCCACTTCAACATTTTGATTTTCAGAAAATGCATCCATCGCCAATGAATCTTTTCTTGAGAATCTTCACAAACTTCTTTTCAAGAATTGCATTCTCAACTTGAAACCCCAATGGAACATGCTTTCTTCATCATGGATTCATAAACAAATAACTTGAGAACCTTCCTCCAAAGTGGGAACAACTTTAATCTTCCCCTCATGTGGGGGCATATTCTTCCTTTTGAATTCCTTGATGAAGTGAACATCTTTCAAAAGGATTCCTTGATGATGAATCGATTCGAGAAAGAAACATCTCTTTCACACTTTCGAACAGTGTGTCCCTTGAGTGGACCCCTTCTTCATGTCAGGTTCCTGAGGGACCCCTTCAAAAATCTTCCAACTTGTTGACAATCTACACGATTGTCCGCTTACTTGCCTATGTGGCCGCTTTCTAACATTTTCTATCTGTGGGTAAACATGTCACTTTACGAGTGCGCTTGTGAAGTCGCTTTCTAACTTTGCGAAGTCTGCTTTCCTTGAGTTTCCTCCATGTGAGAGATCTTGGGGGATACCTCCCTATAGGTCTGCGAGCCTATAGGGTACTCCTTTTGAGCTTCCTCCATGAGAGAGATCTTGGGGGTGGCTCCCCTATAGGTCTGTGGGTCTGTAGGGTGCTTTCTTTGAGTTTCCTCCATGCGAGAGATCTTGGGGGATACTCTCCCTGCAAGTCTACAGATCTATAGGGTGCTTTTCAGGGTTTTCCTTCATGTGAGAGATCTTGAAGGATACCATCCTTGTAGGTTTGCGGGTCTGAACGACGCTTTCCTGACTTCCTCCATGTGAGAGATCTTAGGGGATGCTTCCTTGCAGGTCTATAAAGTGCTTTTCTAGGTATCCTCCATGTGAGAGATCTTGGGGGACACCTTCCTTGCAGGTCTATGGGCCTGTGAGGTGCTTTCTTCTTGGGGCTTCCTTCATGTGAGAGATCTTGCGGATTGCCTCCTTCTAGGTTCGCGGGCCTATAAGACACTTTCATTCTTTAGCTTCATAGTTCTGCAGAGCTATGAAGTCCTTTTCTTATCCTGCGCTCTCAAGTTCGCTAGATCTTATGAGGGCACAACCCAAGACACATAAAATAACCTACAAACAAGAGAATAATTTTATTATTCAGAAAATGGAGCTTCTTACATGCAGAGGATCTCAATCCCCAAGTTCTACAACACATGCAAGTTACAGAAAGCTACAGAATAACCCTTTTGCAATATGCGAGCTTGTCCCCCAAAAAGTTACCCAAAAATTAGAAACCCGCCCATAAATAGAGCTCCTCATTAGTTTGGATCCAAAATAACATTCAAATTTGAGTTTAGGCGGTTTGGCACCAAAAATTTACAACATGAAGTTCAAATTTTAAAAGAGCATTTGCAATTGTATCTTCTAGAAGGCGCGCCAACTTCCCGGGGCCATAACTTTTGATCCAAGACTCCGATTCGTGAACCGTTTGAACCATTGGAAAGGTCACGAAGTCAACAATGCACTTGAAATCCGCTATGCCAATTTCAACAAGTTTTGGGGCCATTTCGGGAACTCTAAGTGCCTCAAATCTAACTCAGAAGATTTTCAGGTGCAAATATGAGAAACTAAAACTGCAATATCTTTCCACCCAAGAATAGAAAATCAAAACCATAAATTGAGAATTTCACTATGACGAAAAGGGTATCCAAAAATGTAAAAACATCTAAAAATTAATAAATTTGAAATTTAACTATTTTTGGGTGATGCAAGATTGCCCTTACACCACTGGATGCTCCTGTATCAGACACCCAGGGTAATTTGAGAAGTGACCCTGTCATGTCTCAGATGGTGGAGGAAAACCCAAACGGTCAACCTCTACCTTAGGCAACTAGGATGAATCTTCAACAGGCCTTCCTTTCCATTTCACCAGATATTCTTCATACTGCCTATTCCTAGTACTCCTTTCCACACGACTATCCAAGATTTCTTCAATCTCCTCCTTTTCTAAAGTAGGTGTGGGAATCCCACACTATTCTATCATTGGTACTTCCTCTACACCACCTTCATGATACTCTGTCAAATCTGAAATGTTGAACACAGGAGAAATTTTGATCCATTCGGCAACTCTACCTCATATGCATTCCCTGAATCATGCCTCTTCAAAATTTTACAGGGACCAAACTTCTTCATCTTCAATTTGTTATATGTCCCCACTGGAAACCTTTCCTTCCTCAAGTGGACCATCACTTCATCACCAATCTGAAACTCCTTATACCTCCTCTTTTGATCTGGCTTAGCCTTATACTGCATATTCATCTTGTTAATATGTTCTCTTACCTTCTCATGTATATCCTTGATGTGTTCTGCAAAATCTTCGCTTCAACACTTATTTTCTTTTCTTGGTCCATCTTCCTCAATTCTAGAGCTGTTATGGGGCTACCTCCATACACAACTGAATGGTGATCTACCGCTGCTTCATGACGTAATTGTTACAAGAAAAATTTTTCCGGGTAAGATCAAGTCCCATCCCTTGCTTATCTCCTACCAAACATCTCAAGTAGGTTACCTAGACTCCTGTTAACAACCTCTATATGCCCATCTGTTTGTGGATGGTGTGCAAAACTGAATTTCAACTCTGTCTTCAGCTTCTTCCACAAGGTCCTCCAAAAGTACCCCACAAATTTGGTGTCATGATCTGAAACAATACTCTTTGGCAGACCATGTAGCCTCACCACCTCTTTGAAGAACAAGTCAGCAATGTGGACTGCATCATGGGTCTTCCGACATGGAATGAAATGTGCCATCTTCGAAAACCTATCAACTACCACAAATACTGAATCATTCCCTCTTTGCGTCGTTGGCAAACCAAGAACAAAGTCTATACTTATATCCTCCCAAGGCCTCTCTGGTACAGGTAAGGGCTGATACAAGCCTGTATTCTGGCTCACTCCTTTAGCCATCTGACACACCCTACAACTCTGCACAAACTTCTTCACATCTTGTGATAACTGAGGCCAATAATAATGCTTCATCGATAATGGAAATGGTCTGTCCCACCAAAATGTCCCCATTCTCCACTCTCATGCTTCTCCTTTATCGTGCTCCTCCTCATGGAACTCTCGATGCCACACCATGGAACCTCGATACACAATTGACTTCCCTTAAATAACATGCCATCATGGATTATGAAATCCAGCCACCTTGTCTTGTCCACTATAACAAGTTCCTTGCAAGCTTTCCAAGCCTCTGCAAAATCAGGATCTTCTGCATACAGTGTCTTGAGTTTATTGAACCCAACCACTTCAATCTGGATCTTTGTCATCAATGTATGCCTCCTACTTAAGGCATCTGCAACCCTATTTGACTTCCCACTCCTATGTTTCAAAACAAAGGTATAACTCTGCAAAAACTCTACCCATTTCATATGCCTCTAATTTAATTTTCCCTGACTATTTATGTATTGCAAGGCCTGATGATCAATGTATAGAACAAATTCCTTCGGCAACAAATGATGTCTCCATTTTAATGCTTGAACCATTGCATAAAATTACTGATCATATATAGATTACTTTCTCTTTGCATCATTTAACTTTTCACTGAAGTAGGCAATGGGCTTACCTTCTTGGCTTAACACTGCTTCAATGGCACAACCACTGGCATCACAATCCACTTGAAACACCTTGTTGAAACTGGAGGGTTAGAATAGGTTGCCCACACCTTCGGCTCAACAGCTCAAATTTTTGCCTCTCCAATGCTCCACTTGAATTCTTTTCTATCCCCTCTCATTGTTTCAGTCAGGGTCCACAAATACTACTGAAGTTTCTAATGAACTTTCTATAAAAACTAGCCAAACCATGGAAAGATCTCACCTCGGTAGCAATTCTTTGGGTAGGCCATTCTATAATAGCCTTCACCCTTTTCTCGCTGGGTCCATCTTGAGACCTTTTGTTGAGACAACAAACCCCAAGTACACTAACTCCCTCTTCACAAAACTGTACTTCTTTAGATGAATCAACAGTTTCTCTTCTCTTAACTTCTCAAAAGGCTCTCTGAATATGCATCAGATGCTCATCCAACGCCTTCCACCAAATCAAAATATCATCTAAATACACAATACCAACA
This sequence comes from Sequoia sempervirens, assembly GCA_007258455.2. Lineage (NCBI taxonomy): Eukaryota > Viridiplantae > Streptophyta > Pinopsida > Cupressales > Cupressaceae > Sequoia > Sequoia sempervirens. Next base: position 472,351,574 of record VDFB02105785.1, read on the forward strand.
AACTTCCTAGAAATTTTAGTACCTCATTCATGAGCTGCATGAATGCTCGCTGCATTGGTTAGCCCAAAAAGGCATGACTCAACCACTCATACAGCCCTCTTTGGTCTTGGAAGACAGCCTCCATTCGCCCTCTCGACCAACTGCGGATATCCACTTCGTGATCAATCTTTTGTGAAGCACCGAGCCCACTCAAACAACGCATCGTCATCCATCTTTGGCGGGGAAATCAGATTTGATTAGCACGAGTTTATGGCTCCTGAATCAGACATCTTCCTCCACTCCCCATCCTTCTTTTGGTGCTAGTAATCGCAGGTATCGTGACATGGACTCAAACTCTCCGTGACAAACCCTTTCAACAAACTCTTGAACTTGTTTTGTTCACCATTTTCTACCGTCATTCTATGAGCTGCCTTATTTGGCAACCGTTTCTAGGAATCAAGTCAACTGATGGACTGATCTTCCTTATTGGTGAAACCTCAGTACATTATCGCAACAATATCCTCGAACTCATCCAACATCCCGTACCGAACCTTCACTATCCTCCTTACTCAATTTTAGAATCAATGCATAACACACACGCCATGCCATACCTTCTAAAAATTTCTTCCATCTACAAAACAAATTCTAGCACTATTGTATACCTTTTCTTTGGTCTCCTTCAAGGGTTTCAACTTGTGACGAACCCCATCCTTTGTCAAGGAATAAGTGTTTGCATGGCCATCATGTATAGCTCGCCTATCGAACTGCCATGGCCTCCCCAACAACATGTGACATGTATCCATGGGGATGATATCATAGAGTACCTCATCATCGTAGCTCCTGATCTTGAACTTTACTAGGCACTACTCATTGACCAAAACTTTGTGGTCTT